>CM024520.1:36701492-37348992 GCA_014182375.1 Eucalyptus virginea | reverse complement strand
TATACTTTGAATGTTTAGTCGATATGAGACTTTTAAGGCTTGAAGTGCCTTGTCGTTTGCAAGTGAGGGGAGCAAGAGAGAGTGTGAGCATGAGGAGAGTTTTTTCTATAAATAAAGAGTAACAACAAGAGTTTTGGTGGTCTCTTGGCCACATAAGAGGTTGTTACCTAAATTGCAATTTCGATTGCAATAAGTTTCATATATAATATTCATATATTATATGTGTTTATATATTATATGAATATAAATTATATATAAAAAAAATTTGGTCCGGAGTCGGTTCCCACCTTGGAACGGGAACCGGACCAACCGGCCGCCGGTTCCAAGATTAGGAACCGTGAATCGGACCGCCGACCGTGGGAACAGCCCAAAACCGGCTGGTCGGTCCAGTCGGCCCCGGTTCGGGCGGTTTCCGTTGCACACCCCTAGCAGCAGGCTCCTCGTCTTCTTGCGGTGCCGCCATCGCCCGCAAGATCACTCCCCACTCCTCTCCGAAACCCGCCCTCGCTTTTCATCATTACCAGGTTTAGTTGCGTTCGTGGGCCCTTCATTTTTTGTATCCCATCGACGACCCTCCATTCACTCATCGCTCGGAATTCTTGGTTTTCCTCTTGCTTGGCGCAGAAGACTGCTTTTCAAGGCATCAGTCTGCATGAAGCGAAGAAGGGTGCGTCGACTCTCTTCGTCGTCGATAATAGTCACAGCTCCACCGCTTGTGTAGCGAGCAGGAAAGGGTCCAAGACCATCGAGGCTGAGGTCGACAAGCCTCTCGGCCTCACTCTCGGTCAAAAGTCTGGCGGTGGTGTCGTCATCACTGTTAAGTTCGACACTTCAATTGTCTTGTTTGAGCAAGTTCCATACTCATTTCAGGCTAGAAATTAGATAGAGGCCTGATTGCTTGGTCTAGCTCTCAGCCTCAAGCTATGATTCCCAGATTTCCTTATTATTTTGCTCGTGATGATTGCTGGATATACATGGTGTTGTGTTCGATGTTGACTTAGGAAAAAATGGCTGATTTGAATTGGATTCGAATAGGCAGTAGATAGGGGAGGGAACGCGGCAAAAGCAGGGCTTAAGGCAGGAGACCAGGTGTTGTTCACAAGCAGCTTCTTTGGTGATGAGCTTTGGCCTGCTGATAAGCTGAATAGGCAGTAGATAGGGAGGGAACGCGGCAAAAGCAGGGCTTAAGGCAGGAGACCAGGTGTTGTTCACAAGCAGCTTCTTTGGTGATGAGCTTTGGCCTGCTGATAAGCTTGGATTCACAAAAACCGCCATCCAAGCAAAGCCTGATTCCATTTATTTTGTTGTTAGCAGGTGCCTCTTTCCTCTCTTCTCTAGGATTCTTTTTTTTTTTTTTTAAAAATTAATTTTCCTTCTCGGCTTGTCATCGCGTCTGTCATAATTTTGAAAAGAATGGCGTATGGAGGCTTTGTGCATAAGAATAGAATAAATAAATAAACAGCTTGACTGTAGTTTCCCTTCCTCAGTACGTTTGAGCTTGATGCCATCTGACTGTAAGTTCTTGTTTTGAACTGAGTCTCTATTTTCCTACGTAATAAATGTCGCTAATCGATAATCATATAGAAGTTTGAATCTTTAGTGCCGAAGTTAAGAAACAAGCTATTGATGTGCTTTTTGGATTGTCGAAAGGGATACTGGTGAAGTCGATCTTATTCTCCTGTCCCAGTTGGAGAAAAAAAAACCTTTATTTTCCCTCAACTGCTAGAACACTTTGGCTTACTTCTTAATGCAGCCCAAATATTGTAGAACTTCAAAATCAATTATAGGGATATAAACTCATACGAAGGTAAGTTTAAGGCATTCAGGCTTCTTTTCTTTGCCCAAGAGATTGTCCTTTGATTAATTGAACAAAGATAGTCGAACATGGTACTGCCACCTACTTATGTGGCCGACTTGAGGATTCGAAGTTCAGAAATTTGACTGGCATGTGATTTACGTTGTATAAGACGTCATTTCAATGTCAATTAGGGAGTTCTCCTCATCAAAGTGGTGCTACACTTCTTTGCATTTGCAAGCACGTATGTGGAACCACAAATTTCCTGTAATAGCTCCCCATGAGGCAATTTACATGAGAATCGGTAGAGTTGGAAGCATATTTGTTCTAAACTTCAACCTCCAAGTCCCACTTCACTTAGGGGTTTCAGATGCCAAGGTGTGTTCTAAGAAATTATGAGGTTGCTGTGGCATGGTTGCCAGAAAGTCTTCTAGCAAAGTAATATAATTTGGAGGAATGAAACTGAAAATAGTCTTGTAATATATGCAGACGAAGCTAACATTGAATACTTACTCCACCATGTTGTGCTAAGACAATTGCACCCACCTAGTTGAGCTCTAGCTCTTTCGTGCTCTTGGAAGACATTGACAAAAAAGGGAACCCAAAGGGGAAGGTTAGAGCCAGAAAGAGACATCGTTAGAGATCTTCTTCCTAGTTAAGAAAAATGAGATATCTCTAACTTTTCCACCTGAAGAGCACTCATTTCACGCAGCAAAGAATATTCTTGCATCTGAACTGACCACTGCATGCTTTCATTGTAGAGGCGCCGAAGTAGATGTTAAGGCCCTGTTTGGTAACCATCCAAACAAGACCAAATTCTGATTCTTTGTTCTCGAAGTAGTTTGGGAACAGAATCGTGTTTAGTAAAATTTTTATTCCCAAAAACAAATTTCTATTTTTTTGTTCTCAGAAGTAGATTTGGAATAAAATCAAGAATATAAAATAAAAAAAAAATTGATTCTTGTTCCGGGAACAAATCTAAGAATCAAAACAACTCTTCTTCTTCCATTTTCTCTTATTCTTCTTCTTCATCGACTGCCCCGTTTGCCGCCATCTATTGCCACCATCGGCGAGACTCTAACGAGCTCGCGGATGGCCAAGCAAGATGGGCGAGGCTCACCCAACCCCACTAGTGGCCACGCAAGCCTCGCCTAGCCCCGGTGAGTCCCGCTTGGCCACCGGTGAGGCTGAGCAAGCCTCGTGACGCCCAACCCCGCCAATGGCCAGCAGGCCTCGCCTAGCCTCGGCGAGGATCACTGGCCACCGGTGCGGCCGATGGCGAGGCCGAGCCTCAGCAGGGCTGGGTGAGCCTCGCCATGGGCCTCGCCCAGCCCCGCTGAGGCCGGCCTGGCCACCGGCAAGGCTCGGCCGATGAGGGCCGGCAACGCTTTGGTAAGGTCGCCGGCCTGAAGAAGAAGAAGAAGAATAGAAGAAAAAAAAAAAAATAAAAAAAAGGAAAAAAAGAAAAGAAAAAAAAATGAAAGGTATAAAAATTATTTAAAAATTAAAAGAAATTGATTTCGAACAGAATTAATGAGCACGGTACCAAACGCAATTCTATTCCAGAATAAATTTTTTTGGATAGTTACCAAATGGCTTAAAATGTTAGAATTTATTCCCAGGTATGAAGATGAAGAAACAGAACTGAAGAACTAGAGAATGTGAAGATGAAGAGATATGTCGAAGAACTAAAGATCAATCAAGAAGCTTTGAATTCTTTTGTTTCAATGAGATTGTAATAAAAAGTCTGTATATCTCGGATCATCAATGAACAAAGAAGATTTACACTTCTAAATTTCTCACACTCTTTCTCTCTCTATCTACTGTAAAATACAGAGCATTCATTTATAGGAATTCTCTATTTGTTTTCCTCAACAGCAACAAAGATTTTCGACTCAAATTGATTCTCTACTTGCTTTTGAAATAGAACAACGACGTTATAGAAGTCTGACTTCAACTTCAGTGGATAGATCCGGCTAAACCGAGAGAAATTGTCTACAAAAAGAACATAGTATTTGAAATTCTGAAATGAAGTAATAGGTGAAGGGCCCCAGATATCACAATGGACTTTTTGTAAGGGCATAGTAGCTACAGATTCTGATAATGGAAATGGCAAAGTTGTGGTCTTAGCAATTTGACAACTGCTACACATGTTCTGCATTCTAGTATTACACTGAATCAATTGTTGGTTCTGCAGTTACTTCAAGATATTCAAATTGGTGTGTGCTAATCGTTGATGCCTTGTATCCTCTCCTACTGCTCTATTGTCTCTAAGTTAGAAATGCTTTTGTTGTTTGTGAATTTACTCGATATAGCCCTTTAATTTTCCTCCCGAGCAGCAAAGTTGTGTTGGTGCAATTGTCCTTTACATAGACACCAAATTTATCAAAAACAAATGAGCATGGATAGTCATCTGTTAATCTAGATACTGACAGAAGATTCTTCTTTATATTAGGGACAATTAGCACATCATTTAGAGGCAATGAATTTATTTTAGTATGTAGTAATGTATTACCAATATAGGTGATAGGCAAACATGATCCATCACCAATCATAATAGTGTCATAACCAGTATATCTAGAAGGATTATGAAGTATACCAGGATTGGTTGTGATATGTGCAGTTGCACCAATGTCTGGATACCACTCACTTCCTTTGGAGTCTTCGAGATGTATTGCTGCTAGAGCTATTGGAATTTCCTCAGCTTGATAGAAATTATCAAAACAATACCAACAATGTAAAGCATCATGTCCTGGTCTTTTGCAAATTTGACACTCTAATCTCATGCTGTCAGCTGATTTCTCATCCTGCAAATCCTTAGAAAAGGTTAGATTTGAAGTGGGATAGGATCTTGTTTCTTGATATCTCTGTGAGGAACCAGCATAAGGGTGAAATCCTGGATTAGAAACAGAACCAGAGGGGTTGTGGAATTGCTTAACTTTATGACCCTCTTGTATGTAATTGATGTTATTTGGTCTGTAACTTGAATCTCTTCCTGGATATCTAAAGCCTCGACCTCTGTTATTAAGAAATCTTCCTCTTCCATAGCTACGGCCTCCACGATTGTTCACCCTTAAAGTTCCAAAACTAGAATTGTGCTGCATAGGTTCTCTGTCAAGTTCTTCCCTTTGTTGAACTTCTGTTCTTCTTTGACTATAATATGCCAGATTGGGATTGTATGAACTCAATTAGTACCTTTGTAACCTCACTTCAAACCTTTCTAGCTGAGACATCACCTCATCATAGTCTGGTTGAGGTTTTAAACAATAGATGATGGTTTTAAAATTTTCATACTCAAATCCTAAACCCTCCAAAACTCCAAACAGCTTTGTTATTTCATCTATAGGCTTCCCTATAGCATTGAGTTGATCACAAATCGATTTATATTCTCTAAGATACACAGCCAGAGATCGATCTCATTTATGACATGCTTGCAGCTTTCCTCTCAACTCAAATTCCCTAGCCACAGACTTTTGTGTAAATCTATTGAGCAAGGTTTGCCATACCTCATAAGATGTTTCTAAGCCAATGATTAGGCTCAGAATGTTTTCAGAGACAGCTCCGCTTATCCAAGATGATATCAACTGATCAGTCTTTGTCCAATCAATGTAATCTGGGTTTACAACTTCACTTTCACACCCTTCTATTTCAATCTGCAGCATTTGAGGAGGTGATGGAATTTCACCATTAATGAAGCCAAAGAGTTCTTGGCTTCTCAAAAATCTGTGGATTTGTGCTTGCCATAACAGAAAGTTATCTTCAGCAAGTTTGATTGTCACAAAATTCGAGATATTCACATGTATTGGGAAATGATACTTCTGTGTTCTTGTTGCCATTATTTTATTCTCTCAGCTTTGAAGAAGATGATAACAGCAATAATATTATGATAGTAACCTCAATTACTGTGATACTGCGATCTGCTACAACTTCAATTTCTTCACTTTGATTCAATGAATGATTGCTGAATAAGCCTTTCTAACAGGTATGATCTTCTGCTCTGATACCATGTGAAGATGAAGAAACAGAACTGAAGAGCTAGAGAATGTGAAGATGAAGAGATATGTCAAAGAACTGAAGATCAATCAAGAAGCTTTGAATTCTTCTGTTTCAATGAGATTGTAATACAAAGTCTGTATATCTCGGATCATCAATGAACAAAGAAGATTTACACTTCTAAAATTTCTCACACTCTTTCTCTCTCTATCTACTGTAAAATACAGAGCATTCATTTATAGGAATTCTCTATCTGTTTTCCTCAACAGCAACAAAGATGATCCTGCTAAGACTTCTTTTATATCTTTTCCTATCGAAGAAGATGAAGATACAATAGAAAAACTGATTTTAACAAGACTGTTTCTCAATCTGTTTCAATCCTCAACTGAATAACTGCTCATGTGTCTTCATGAGTTGGCAATCCGTGTCAGTCTTTATCACAAACTCTTCACCATTAATGACGATCCATATCAACCTTCATCGCGATCATTTATTTGAGTTGTCGTGTCTTCTCCAGTCTGTGTTACTCACTTTGTTGCTTTGCAGCTCTTCCTTCTCTCTAATATCAGCCTCTGTTCTTTCTCTTTTAATATCAGTCTTCACCTTCTTTTCTCTATTATCAATATCAGCAACATAGATAGTTGGTACAGTTGGTGTTTTTGATTTATACTCCTTAACACCAGGAACATAATAAATAAATAAAAAATCATTTTTAATCAGAATTTACTCTCGGGAACAAAATCGTTACCAAACGAGCCCTAAACGGTTACCAAAGCGCCCTGCCCCTCCCCGATTTGGGAGGAAGTTGACCAAGGCTCAAAAGGTTTACCTCTTCCTTACACGCAAATAATTCCAGTACGGTTCAATTTGTATCAAGTTCGAGAAAGGATAGGCGGTCTTACATGCTCTGCAAAACTTGGTGTGCAGGCTAGAGCCACTCACATCTGCCTAGATTGTGGATACGTATACACCTTGCAGAAACCGTTTGATGAGCAGGCAAGATGATTGTTCTGTCACGAATTATTTTCTCCATCTTAGCTGTTCAGAGGCTATTTCACCCTGAAAAAGTGGATTTAATTGTTGGTACGCATGTAGATTTTGCGATAAATGGAGTGTAATGTAATTATGCACTTTGCTTGATCCGCAGCCGGATTCATACGGATGCCCTCAGTGTCAAGTACCGAAGAAAAGGTTTGCTCGGTACGACGTGAACACTGGGAAAGCAATCGGTGGTGGGTTTGCCCCCGATTGGGGTTATCATAGGTCTGGTAGCTGGTGTCGGTGCTGTTGGAGCTTTGCTTGTCTATGGCCTTCAATAAAAGGCCATCATCATTGGTTACCAAATTGAAAGTACGTCCCATTTGTGTCAAATATTTAGAGATTTTGTACCCCCTTCTAGGTTTTATGTGAGAGGGATATACAAAGGGCAACTGTAAACCAATGTCCATTTGAAAGCTGTTTTCTGTTTGAAGCAGTTTCATGTGCACCAGGGGCAACTGTAAAATAATGTCCATTTGAAAGCTGTTTTCTTTTTGAAGCAGTTTCATGTCCACCAGGAAGTCAGAAGTTCGGGTCAGATCCAACTGAAGGCAAACCAGAGGTTTTCTCTTTTCTAAATTCTCAAACCTTTTTAATACATCGTCATCACAAACCTGATTTGCCGGAATTCGATTAATTTCAGGAAAAAATACCGTTCAGTGAAAGACTTTTTAATTTTCATTAAAGATGACAGATTTCGTGGCGATTTCGGATAAGAAATATCATAAAGGGAATCAATAACTTCATTTTAAACAAAACTACATGTACATATACTATGTTGGGCAGCCTGAGAATATAAAAGTAAAATGTTGGAATTTAATTGACGACAAGGCACTCAAGAATTACAATCAAGATATATGTCAAAATTTAATTGATGATGCAGATCTCAAAAGTAGAGCTCAAAAGCATGCCAATATTTAAGTGACAATTCGAATTTGGAAACTATAACTATAGTACAAGAATGATAACACGTTTATTTGTTTGTGTGTGGGAACCCTCAAGGAAAGGGATGTGTGTAATTAAAACTTACAATTGACGATTATTAATGGAGGTTACAAATAGAGATTACCAAAAGTGATTACAAATAGATGTTACAAACGGTTACTAAATGGTTACATCGATAATTACATTGACTCTACTATGTGACGGTTTCTTCAACTCCACTATCTTGATGTTGCTTTATTTTACTATGTTGTTGCATTTGAGATTGCTTAATTCACTTTTTGTTGATTTCTTCAAGCTATCAATTCTTCAAGGTGTCGATAATTCTATTTATAAATAACAAAACTTTACTCTCATCAACCAAGTCTTTTTACATATTTTAGATAACCAAAATTGGTCATTTTTAGTGCAAAAAAATACCCCTTTTATAGAATCTGATTCTTTCAAATTAGATGGTCAAAAGTCATCATGTGCCCCTTTGTCATCAGTAAATTTGAACTTTTCGTGCTAAATTTTATCTTGGTTTGATTCATCATATGACTCATATTTTTCAACAAGAGGCACGTTTAGTGTAAAGTTTTCATGTGGCTCTCTATATGTCTTTAAGTAGTTGCTCATATTTAGACACTCTTATTACCAATTGGAATAAATCAGTGAAATTTTGGCATCCAAATTTTTCTCTAAGTTTGAATTTCAATTCACTAAAAGCCAAATTTGTGAATTCTTTCTCTAAGAGTAAAGTAAGGCATCTATTCCTAACTCTCTTGAATCGAGCAACAAATTGATCGATTGATTTATTACAGTAATGATAAATTCTAGCCAAATCAATAATTGATACTTCAAGTATTGTTCTATGAAACTAAGAATAGAGTTACCTTTTCATCTCAGCCCAAGTATGAATTGACTTAGATGAATTCATATACCAAGTGAATGCGATTTTTAATAAAGACAAAGGGAACAACCTAAGTCTTGAGAATTCATTTGTTCGTCTCTCCACATTGGGGGACAATGTGTTCCAACAATCAACTAGTCATCTTTGCCAATGAAAACAATAAGTTAGGAGATTTGAATTTTCTTGGGTAAGGTATAGTGTCAACCAATGAGGATGTGGTTTTCTATATATTGGCCTAACCATTCCTTTGTTGGCCATTTATTGTTGTCATACGAGTTCAACCACTTGATTAGGATATGGAAGTTGACACTCCTGCCGTTAGATTCAAGGTAGGATTTTTAGGCCTTTGTAAAATCCCCACTAGAGGTGGGATCTCTTGTCTAAATTATTTTCGTTGTTCAACTGATTAAGAGTTTGAGAAACACACTCGGAAGCTACTGTGTTCGTTTGGATTGGTATGGACTAATTGAATGTCCTAGGCTTGAAGATGACATTGTCGATCGCATTGACGACCATAAACTTGATCACATAAATATGTCTTGTTATGTGATTCATCAATTTGTTCTTTTATTTCTCGAATAGCCGCTTCAAGGTAGCCCAAAAGTAAGGTCCGATACATTACATTAACTTTTCTACCTTGAAGGCTTCTTCGATTCTACTATTTGACAATTGCTTGATTCTACTAAGTTGAAGGTTACTTTCTTGACAATTACTTTTTATCGATTCCTTCAAATTGGGGATAAGTACACTATTAGTGCCAAAAGTTGTGTACGGTGCTCACTTTGGTGCCAAAAGTTTATATCGGATCAAGTGCCAAAAAGTTTGAAAAACGCTCACTTTGGTGCCAACTCCGATTTGGTTGGCCGGAAATCCGATGTAGCACTTTTTTATTAATTTTTGAAGCTGATGTAGCTCGCCGGAGAGTACAGTTAGCATCCTAACACCAAAACGACGCCGTTTGGTATCTCCCCCAATTCAAAACCCTAAATCTCCAGCCAATCACCATCCTCGACGACCCCGCGCTCGACGGCCACGACTCCAACCCCGACCCCAACCCCGATGATGGCCACTCGGCAGCCGCAGCCCGACCCCGACCCCGACCCCAACCCCGACCCCAACCGCGACGATGGCTACTCGGCGGCCGCGACTCCGACCCCGACCCCAACCCCAACCCGGACGATGGCCACTTGACGGCCTGCGACTCGACCCCGACCCCGACCTCGACTCCAACCTCGACAATGGCCACTCGGCGGCCAAGTCGAAGGCCGTGATCTAGTCGGTGCTCGGGAGGCCGCCGATGAGTGCGCCGCCATTGATGTCTCCCTCTCCATCTCTCGATCTCCTCGACAAGTGCTTGGCCTGCGTCTTCCAGGCTCCGGCAACTGGGGCAAGTGCTCCCTTGTGTGTCGTCGGGGGTGTCCGAACAGCGCCGAGCAATGGCGGCTGAGCGAGCAACGGTGGCCCAGCGATGGTGGAGGGCAAGCGACGACAACCGAGCAAGCTAGGTCGGAAAAACCTAATTTCAATCCCCAAATAAAAATAAAAATAAAATCCCCAAATGAGTTAAACGGTGTCGTTTTTGTGAGGCCATCCATGTAGGACGGCAAAACGATGTCGTTTTCTTAAGGAGGACCGAAAACGATGTCGTTTAAAGGCCTTGTCGATTTTTTATTTTTTTTTAAAAAAGCCATGTAATCATTTTGGCCGGAATCTTTCGCCAGTGGCACCAAAGTGATCGTTTTTCCTCCAATTTGGCATTTAAGTAATCCGACGGAAACTTTTGGCACTAAAATGAGCGCCGTACACAACTTATAGCACTGATAGTGTACTTCTCCCTTCAAATTGTCAATTTATCAAGTTATTGATAATTTTATTTTTAAATGATCAAATTTTTCTCTCATCAACTGAGTCTATTTTCAATTTATAATAACCAAAATTGGTCATGTTTTGGTGCAAACGGAACCAATAGGTCTTCCAAGCGCATTGATCTCCCTAGCCATAATCAGCACTGGCACCACTGACAACCGAAGTGTGCAATACTTCAACGAGTCTCAAGGGCAATCTCTCCTTAAGGTTCTAGGTACTTGTTGCGTTGAAAGTCAAATTGATTTTATATTGTACATCCCCTAGTTTTAGAGCGTGTGAGTCACAGAGTGAGGAAGGGAAGATTAACATAATAAAACCAATTTAGAGGTTAGGAATCTTTGACAATTAAAACCGTGAAGGTAAATCAAAGTCTCGCTCTATAAGTCGAGAAATTAAGGTTTAAATTGCGGAAATTGGATATGCAGGGGAGCCCCCATATAACACATCGTAGACTTAGCTCGAGCGTTTCAACCAAAAAACAAAAACAAAAACAAAAACAAAAAGAGTTAGCTCGAGCATGGCATGGATATGGTCAAACGATGCCTTTGCCGACAGCCAGCAAAATCCATGATGTTGGAACATAATACGCGAAAATGACGGCGAGTCGAACCTCGGATCTTGCAATTTACGTCAACGTGAAATCACCAAAAAAATAAATGAGAAATAAAAAGGAGTCCAGAAATTTACGTGGTTCGATGTAAGTACGGTCCACGGGGATGATCACTTACGGGTTTTCAAAAAAAAATAAAAATAAAAATAAAAATCCACTATAATCGAAAAACAAAATTATCATGCGTTCAAGCTCGAAACAAAACAACTCTACTTATTTAAAAACAAGACCTTGTTTATACATAAATAACTTATTTGGACATAAACTCACAATAGAAAAATTATTGTTTGCATTCAGGCTATGCAGAACATCTTTCCTTTTACCTTTTTTTCTCTACGCACAGGGGAGCTTCGGCAGCTTGGGGAAAATTCCTCTTTTAATTATTTCCTCATTTGTGCAGCTTTAAGGAGTCCAAGAAAATAAGGATTTCTTTATCAATTTGAAATTTACTTGAAAAATCTTTATCGATAAATTCAATTTAACAAATCGTTATCCGAATTCAAACTCAAGACATTATTTAACAAATCAAATTTCATTCTTGCAAAGTAGCTCGAGCGTGGCATGCATATGGTCAAAAGATGCCTTTGCCGGCAGCCGGCGGAATCTATGAAATTTCGTTCGTGCAGAGTTAAAATAGGACAGGGACTTAGAGTCGACTGGGTCAACTTTTACCTCAGTAAAGTAAAAAGTCATCGGGTGTTGCTCAGCCCGGCGTTTGAAGCATTTTGACCATCGACGTGTTCGTGTATGAATGGACGAAGATAGTAGAAGTCGAAACTTGGAAGACACCATTTTGAGCTTTTGTGGAGTTCGAAAATAGAGCAGAAGCTGCCGCCTTCTTATATCCTTGACCGACGACACTCCCCCCGTTAAATTGTACGCCTTCAGAGCAAACCAATCCCATCTGGTTGTTAACCTGTGAGTGCAGCTTTGAACTTGATAAAAAGGGAGTAACTTGCTTAGGAACTCTCGCCTCTTTTTCCTCCTCTCTCTCTCTGTCCGTGTGTATTTCCTCGTTCTCTTCTCTCTTTTCCTGGGAAAACCTCAGCTTCCACAGATCACCCAGACTCAAAACTAATATTGCTACTCTGTTCTTCACCTACTCTGCACTTCTGAGATTTCTTCATTTGTGAGGTGTCATACTCCCACAGAAAGAGAGAGAGAGGGAGAGGGAGAGAGAGAGAGATGGATGGGAAGGGTGTGATGATATGTGGGGTTGTGGGGTTCTTGGGGCTGCTTTCAGCTGTGATGGGTTTCGCGGCCGAGGCCACCAGGATAAAGGTAAGAAGCCCACCTTTTGAATGAGAGACATGTGATGGAGTGGAGGGGTTTGCTTTTCCATTTGTCTATTCTCTTGAATCCCCTGGTTGACATTGCCAAGAAACGTTTCCTCTCGTATGCTTTTGCCTTCTGGTTGTTTAGGAAACACTTCTTCGCTGAGCCGTGAGCTGGTGTTAAATATTTGAGTTTCCAGCTTTCAGTTGGAGTCCCTCCCTCCTCTATTCCCGGCGCAATTTTATTTTCTTTCTCTCAGATTTTTTTTTCTCGCTTTTGTATTTGCCCCAGGGAAAAGGTATGGATTGCTAACTTGAGTTTTTGCGCTATCTTTTGAGTGATTAGAGTTTGAGTTCAACATTGTATGTCCTATTAGAGTTTCCTTTTTCTGAAAGATTGCTCGGTTGGGAGATTGTATCTGGTTCTTGCCAAGGTGCTTAGTAGAAGTCTTATGTATCGTATCAATTTCTTGTTGGTGCAAACTCTAAAGCCAGGAGTGACTTGCTTTTGGATTCCATTTGCATCTCTCCCATGTTCAGCTGATTACGTGAAAGATTTTGCCAAGTCCAGTTTCTACTAGGAAGTGAATTACTTAGTTAGAAACTAGGAAGTGAACTGCTAAGGGGCTGTTTGGCAACGTGCCAAACAGTGCCTAATTCTGATTTTTTGTTCCCAAAATCAGTTTGGGACAAGAATCGCGTTTGGTAAAATTTTTGTTCCCGAGAACAAATTATGAAGAGAATTGAGAATAAAAAAAAATGTGATTCTCCATCTGAGAATCAAAAAAAGAATCAAAACAATGAAAGTCTCCTTCTTCCATTCCGTCATCTTGTGATTGCCATCCACCACCGCCGCCGTTTGCCGCCGTCCATTTGCCGACACCGTCCGCCGGCGAGCTCGCCGGAGGCTTGCCGCCGGGCGCGAGCTCGCCGGAGGCAAGCACCGACGGAGGCAACTTGATCGGCGACCAGCAACATGAAGAAGAAGAAGAATAGGAGAAAAGGGAAAAAAAAAAAAAAAAAAAAAAAAAAAAAAAGGAAAAAAAGGAAAAAGAAAAGAAAAAAAGTAAAAAAGTAAAAAAAAAAAAATAAAAATTTATTTAAAAATTAAAAGAAATTGATTTTGTAATAAAATCAATAAGTATGGTATCAAAGCAACTCTATTCCAAAATAAAAAAAATTTGGACAGTTACCAAACGCGTTTTTTTACTTAGAATCAGTTCCTAGGAACGGAATAAAAAATAATCATTTCTGGTTAGAATCAGTTCCCGGGAACATAATCGTTACCAAACGGATCCAAAATGTACAAATTATGTCTAGGCTGCGTCAAGGATGGGGGACTTGGGCGGGACCTAATACGACACAGACAAAAAATGGTTAAACCATCTCACTTTAGTTCTGATTGACCCTAGATGGTTATGTTAGCGAATAAAATGGTTAAGCCATCTGATTTAGTTAGGAGATACACTTGGGACTGTTTTCATGGTTTGACTAGGATTGGTGAGGGGCTGTCGGGAAAAGTTTATTTGTGTCACTTCCTGGAAGTCCATTCGAGTGCCCTTGAAGTGACTATAATTGGCATTCTGCTTCATTGCTATATTGTGGCAAGATGGATTGCTTTTCAGCAGTTAATGGTCTGGCGTTAAATTAGCACCCTAGCGGCCCATGCTGTGTTTTTGGTTGAAGAGAGTACATGGACACAGATGTATTGTTTCGTGACAGTGGATGGAGAATCAAGGTAAAAGAGAGCAAGTCCAAGGATTCATATACACAATGTAACTCAAAATGTCAGAAATCCCTCTGTACTTCCTAGATGGTTTCTATTTCATTTGGATGTCTCATAAAAGCAGAGCAGAAATGTCCTTTCATTGTGTGAATTGTCAGATTCAATCCATTAGAGAGCTTGAGCATTTTATGGCCGGTTTCCTTACAAATATACCAATTCCTTTTTCATTTTATTCTATTTAGGAAGATTAGGTTGTCGTATAAGCACTCCTGTTGGTGGTGTTGTGAAAAGGTGATTTCTCTTGTAATCTCTTGTTGGAATTTATCAGTGTCTGAGGTTAGGTCTCAGTGCTTTCTCAGGTAAAGTCCTAGTTTCCTGCTTTCTCATGGTGGATTGTTTTGGTCTGCTCTGGATATATGCTGACACTAAATTATATAAATCTTGTGCCTGGTTTCACTGGTTGATATTTTTCTCTCACCACATGGCTAAATATGATACTTTCTTAATAGATAGCTGAAGATGTTATTCTTTTTCTCATGTGTATAACGGTTGACTACCTTTTGAGATTTGTAGGCTTCCGAAGTGCTGTCCGCAAAACCTCCACAGTGTGACTACCCACACAGTCCTGCTGCGTCTCTTGGTTTTAACAGCTGCACTAACTCTCATGATCGCCCAAGTGATCGTTAATATGGCATCTGGGTGCATTTGCTGCAGAAGAAACCTTCGTCCATCGACCTCTAGTGGGAGAAATGCAGTTATCTGCTTCATTCTTTCCTGGTAAAATTTCAACTACACCTTTGGCATCTAGATGCGGTTAAAATACAATGTCTTTTTTGTGGTGTTCGTGTACATTTGGCGGTTTTATTGAGTGATGGTGTCAGGAATATGTGGATTCGCTGCATGGTAGGCTGCATATTTGGATGGAAAATGCAGCTAGTAATCGAGACCCTATCAGTTTCTTCCTTTTTGTCAGTCTATGTCTACTGCTCCTCCACATTGCAATGAATACTCCCATTGGCATTTTACCTATTCATCAGGTTCTTCTATACTTTTGTCTGGTTAAGTCTGTCAGACTTGTAATTCTCCTATGGAAAGATGTAACGATGGTAAACTAACTAGCAACAACCTTGTCTAAATTTTATTGAATTTCGAGCTTCTTCCCATTGAACAATATTGCATTACCTCTGGTTTATCAGAGGCATTGGTGGATGACAATCCACCGGATGATGCTGAAGAAGGGTGAAAATAATGATAAGCAATCAAATACCAGCACTAATCTTGCATTGCTGGACTGCTTGGATTGGAACATGGTTCATGTGGAGGATTGAACTGAATTTTCTTGGTTGTTAATAGCATAGATGTAGATGGAAAAGGATTTCTTTGATTAATGGATATTAAATCATCTGAAGAATGCAGACTTGTGGTTTAGCAGAGTCGTCAACAATGTCTTTGATTGGTGCTAGTGGCAGAGTTAATTCAAGAACTATTTCCCATATAGATCATAAGTATAGAGGAGAGTTTTGGTGGGCCAGATTCTGACATGAGCATACTTAATCATAAGCACATACTGTTTGCAAATGTAGAACTAGTCGGTGATGAATTTTATGCATAATTTGTGATCTTGCCGCAGTTCAGAGAGCACATACTGTTTGCCCAGGGTCCTATGCTTGTTCACTGTCTACTGTCCTTGCCATGCAGGATCACGTTTGCCATCGCGTTCTTCTTGTTGCTAGTAGCGGCTGCACTAAACAGCCGGCATGGTGCGGCAAACAGGTACTACTGGTACGATAATTGTTATGTCGTGAAACCCGGTGTGTCTGCAGGAGGTGCCCTCTTGTCCCTTGCTACAGTTACCCTCGGAATGATCTCATATCTCGCCCTGACTTCAGCCAAAAATAACGCCGACCGAGGCTGGGGCAATGGGCCTCTGTTTAATCAAGGAGGCGTGGCTATGGGACATCCACAATTCCATCCTCAAACCGGTGCCAATCCTGTTTTTGTGCACGAGGATACCTATATGAGACTGCAGTTCACATGATGTGTATGTGAAGATCATGGGGATACACCTCTCTGTAGGTGGCTGCCCACCGTTATGATAAGGACTGCAGTGTTTTTTTTTTTTTTTTTTGGTCAGTCCTACTCTATTCCTACTTTACACTCACTCTCAGACTTTTGCCCTTGCAGGGCGTGGGAGTCAAAACCCACTCCTGAAACTTACGCGTTCCCACCCCATCTCTCAGGTGGGGATTTGAACCCCTCACCTCCCCCTTGCATGTTAGAAGGGTGGCCACTCGGGCGAATCCCAGTGGTTAGGACTACAGTGTTTGCAATCTGCTTTAAAGACCCATCTTTTATGTGTAACGTTCGCTGTCTAGGACAATCCTTCATCCTCTCTTTATGTTTCTGTTTGATAAGGAAACGGTATACTGGCGTAGGCCTTATTGCGCGCCCACTTATTTAGTGCATCATACATTTTCTTGATAGTGAATTAGATGGTTCGAGTGTAGCGATATGCACATGCACAGATCTATCTGGTTGGGTTCTCTGTGCGTGCTTCCCCTTTGTTGCAATGTCGCGACCTGCGCAAGATACTGAAGCATCGCAAGGAGATAGGCTTGAGTGATTCACAGATAGTCAAGTGAATGCAAAGTTATATTCTGAAATCTTGAGGGCGTTTGAAACTTTCTAGTAATAAAAGGTGGATTTCACCATTATTAATAGCTACAGCAACAAAATTTTGCATTTTTTCAGACACAGTAAAATTCCACGTACTAACAATTCCGATTGGTAACTCTCTCATTGGAGTTGATATTTACTATTTGTGAAAGGTTGAATGCAAATGTAAGAAGAAACAATAGATAGATTGAGCGCAGGAAATGGGTAAGGATGGTTACAGTTTGAGTGGAGCAAGCAGAAGCAGGTGCTTGGGAGGTGGATGAAATCCGAAATTCCCAATAGCAATCGCAATCCAATTTTAGTCGCCACCAATTCTTCGACAAGATTAGTGAATTTCGATACGAAAGAATGAAAAAATTTTAATATAAAAAAAATCACAAAAAATCTCAAGACATATTGACTTTAATTTTTTTTGTAATACCTTAAACTCTAAACTTATAAGTGTGTGACATATTTGTTTTAAATTTTTTTGCTGACATAAAAAAATCCTAAATTTATTTTGATATGATATATTTATCTCTCCGTCAAAATTTCATTAAATAATGCCAGTGAAAAATTCACACTAAAAGGTAAATGGTGCTGATGAAATATTTACTTGGAAAAAATATGTCAACTCATTGTATGTTGTTCTTTTCTTATTATTTTTGTCCTTTTTTTTCTAACTTCCTCCTCCGTTTTCTTTCTGGGTTTGGCGAAGGTTAGGATGGTGGCAATGGTGACAGTAAAAACATCTACACCTTAGGCTACTACTTATGATAGCTACCACAAATCGTCGTTTATCGGAGACAACCCAAAACGTAAAATTATAGAATTCTTTAAACATTGGTAAATCCCCTCAGGCTCGGATTCCCACGATGCCTTCCCGGATGAAATAAGCCAGCATGGTATAGGAAAATGAAGAGCGACCGAAGACGTTTCCAATACCAATAGCTGCTCCCGCTGACGCAATTGTAGCAGCTCTAGCCCTAGTTAATTTGGCACTCTCTAGAGTGGGGGAATTCTCTGCACGGTACCTTTTTTTCATTCAAGATTTCATCTCATGGACTCTCCTCTCTCTTTCTTGGTTCATTCTTCTATAACTTTTCAATATTATATCCAATCAACACATTAATACAATTTTGACAAAAAAAAAAACATATTTTTAGACTTTGCTAACATAATAAGTATTATGAAAATAACAGTCTATCATGAGTAATAAATCATTAAAGAAATGAATGATTTGATTTTCTTGTGATTTAGAATAGATTATTATTTTCATAATATATTAAAAATTATCACAGTACAACATGCTAGTACCGATTTTTCTTGTCAACATTGACGTGGCGTTAATGCGTTTATTCATGTCCCCATTTTCGTCCGTTTCTATGTTGAGGAAAGGATTCGCTCGGAACAAAAACTATATACATTGGGAAAAAAAACAAAAAAGTTTAGGAACATTCATGAAGACTGTAAAACTCAACGGCTCACATGCTCTGTCCGCCGGCGACGTGAGAGGCCGGACCGAGTTTCACCTCCATTTCTCCGACCGCCCCCATCATTGTCGGCGCACGCCACGAACGTCTGACGTTCCGCTGGTTCGAACATGGCTTCAGCGCTCGCTCACTACCCCCATTTCTACACCTCCGCAACGGCGCCCAGAGGCCGCCCCATCGTCAACCCAGGAAGAACCTCCAAGCCCGCAGTAGCCCCGAACGGGAACAGACCCAACAAGCTGAGGAGGCAGAGCCAAGCCGACCATTTCGCGCTCAACAGAGCGCTCTCTGCATTCGTGGATTCTGGGAGTTTGGAGAATGCGGTCCACCTGTTCGAGAATATGCCCCGCTCGGATGCTTACACTTGGAACGTGCTCATTAGAGGTTTTGTGAATAACGGGTTGTTTCGGGAGGCGATCGAGCTTTACCGTAGGATGGGGCGGGAAGGGATCAGGGCCGATAATTACACTTACCCTTTTGTGGTCAAGGCGTGTGGAGGGTTGTTTGCTTTGATGGAGGGGGAGAAAGTTCATGCGAAGTTGTTCAAAGTCGGGCTGGATTTGGATTTGTATGTCGGGAATTCGCTCATATCCATGTATGCGGAGAATGGCTGCGCGGACTTAGCTGAAAAGGTGTTCAGAGAAATGCGTGTCAGGGATGTGGTTTCGTGGAACTCCATGATCAGTGGGTTCCTTTCAGTGGGCGATGGTTGGAGCTCTTTGGCTCTTTTGCGAGAAATGCAAGTGTATGGCATGAGACCTGATAGATACAGCTTGATCAGTGCGCTTGGCGCCACTTCTTTCGAGAGTTATTTGCCAAGTGGGAAAGAGATTCATTGCTGGGCGATTCGAAGTGGGCTTGAGTCAGACTTAATGATTGAGACGTCTCTTGTTGATATGTACTGCAAATGTGGTAAAGTAGACTATGCTGAGAGATTGTTTGACAGTGCTTCTAAGGAGAACATTGTGATTTGGAATGCAATGATAGATGGTTATGCTTCGAATGCTCTTCCTTCAGAGTCATTGGCTTGCGTGAAGAGTATGCAGGACGATTGTAATTTGAATCTGGATAGTATCACAATGATTAACCTGCTACCAGCATGTGCACAATTAGGATCCCTCCAGGTAGGGAAATCTGTCCATGGACACTCCATCAGAAAAGGTTTTTTTCCAAATATGGTCTTGGAAACTGCTCTTATTAACATGTATGGAGCCAGTGGAGGATTGAAGGAGGCTAAGTATTTGTTTGGTAAAATGGCTGAAAAGAGTTTGATCTCATGGAATGCGATAATTGCTGCCCATGTGCAGAACGGGCAGAATGAAGAAGCCTTAGGACTCTTTCAAAAGCTATGGTGTGAGCCTTTGGAACCGGATGCAATTACAATTGCAAGCATTTTGCCTGCCTTTGCTGAAGTGGCATTATTGAGAGAGGGAAGGCCGATTCATGCATATGCTTCAAAGTTGGGTCTTGGTTCAAATATCTACATATCAAACTCAATCATATATATGTATGCAAAATGTGGAGATCTGGGGACTGCTCAACAAATTTTTGACAAAACATTGATTAAGGATGTGGTTTCGTGGAATGTTATTATTATGGCTTATGCAATACATGGATGTGGAGGTAAATCCATTGCACTGTTTAAAGAGATGAAAAAATATGGTGTTGAACCCAACGCCAGCACATTCTTTTCCTTGTTAATGTCTTGCAGCATTTCCGGCTTGGTCGATGAGGGGTGGGGATACTTCAATCAAATGAGAAGGAGCTATAATATTGATCCTGGAATAGAACACTATGGATGTGTGCTTGATCTGATCGGTCGCACCGGCAACCTTGACCGTGCCAGAGAGTTTGTTGCACAAATGCCTTTGGTCCCCAATGCTAGAATTTGGGGATCACTGCTGACTGCTAGTAGAAAGCATGGAAATATTGAAATGGCTGAATATGCTGCAAAGCACATATTATCATTAGAACATGATAATACAGGGTGTTGTATTTTACTGTCAAATATGTATGCAGAAGCTGGACGCTGGGAAGATTTCGAAGGCATCAAATCGATCATGAAAAAAGAGGGGATCAAAAAGACAGTTGGATATAGTATGATGGAGAGTAGAGGTAAAATCTACAGCTTCACCAATTATGATAAATGCTGTCAACACGCAAGCATGATCTACAGTGTATTGGACATTGTAAGCAAGTGGGTTGGGGTAAATATTCATCCCACAAGAGTGACTAGATTCAGACCGCTTGATCTGGCAAAAGAAAGAGCAAAATCTCCTGCCACTCACAGTGTAAGGTTGGCTATATCTTTTGGCTTGGTTTCTACAGCGATAGGGAACCCAATTCTTATCAGACAGAACACTAGAATTTGCGAAGATTGCCATTCTGCCGCAAAGAAAATATCAGATTTGAGTTGTAGAGAGATAATAGTTGTGGATGTGAAGGTCGTTCACCACTTCAGAGACAGATGCTGCTCTTGCAATGATTACTGGTGACAAAGTACTATGAAACACAAATAGGAGAAATTGCAAAAGCAATAGCCTAGTATGGTTGTCCGAGGGAATGATAGAAAAGTGATCATTCCAAAGGGCATACACATGTATAGGTGAACAAGTACATACAGACTTAGTTGAACCTGTATGCTATGTGTGTATCATATGATACGAAAAGGATAATTTTGCGGGCCAGATTCTGTTATCATCGTTGTTTTACATCTTTAATTAGTTTTCAAAGCCTATGGATTGTAGGGCATGGCAAATCGGAAAAAAAGGAAGGGACCATCTCTTTCCCTGTGGCATGGCAGCTAATGGCTTGCAATCCTCCCATGAGTTCAACCTTGTCCCTTGAGTATGGATATATCTCCCGTAATGCAATTGTTTTGCACAGGCCCTTCTTTTTATTTCCGATCAGCATTGGAAAGGCCATTTTGAAAACGGCATGTAGCACTTTCATTTGTACTTCATGTCGCTTGCACAGATCATAACATTATGCCTATTGCGCAAGTTGAATAGCCACTGGGTATGTAAACCTTTCATTTGAATGACATTTAGGGCACGTTTGGTAACGTTTCTGTTCAAAAATTGTTCCTAGGAATAGAAATAGAAAAAACTATTTCTGTTACAGGGAACAATTTTTTAACAGAAGAACGCGTTTGGCAGAATCGCACAAAATTTATGTTCCTAAAATAGAAAAAGAACATAAACACCTTTGGTAAATTTGTATAATTTTTTTTATTTTTTTTAATTTTTTTATACTTTTTCTTTTTTTCTTCTTTTTTTTTCTTTTTCCTTTTTTTTTTTTCTCTTTGGCCGGTCGCCGGTCCCCGCTGTGGCCGGCAACCGGCTAGGTGACATCCGGCGAGCTCGCTAGAGTCTCGCCAGGCCACCGGCGAGGCTCGACCTCACCCTGGCCTGGCGAGGCTCAGCCTCACGCCGACTTGCTTGGGCTGGGCTGGGCCACCACCAGGCAACGCCATCCTAGAGGTGGCTTGGTGAGGCCGAGCCTCGCCGGTGGTCGGGCGAGCTCGGCCTCACGCAGTCACAGTGAGGCTTAGGCCGACAAGCCTCCCCGTGGCTCAACCGACGACACTCTGGCGAGATAGCCGGCCCTCGTCTAGTGGGTCGCCAGTGTCGGCCATGGCCAAGGCCGGTGGTGACCAACAAAAGGAAGAAGAAGAAAAGAAAAGAAGAGGAAAAGAAAGACTGCCATGGAAAGGCCGGTGGAAGAAGAAGAAGAAAAAAATAAAAGTGTTTCTTGGAAGTATTCCCGGGAACAAGAAACAAGTTTTTTCTACTTCTTGTTTTTGTTCCAAATTTGTTCCAGAGAACAAAAGTATAAACAAACGTGTTTATGTTCTTTTTTTGTTCTCCGAAACAAAAGAACATAAATTTTTATTCTTGAGAACAGAAACACAATCAAATAAACAGGGCCTTACTGAATTGAAGGTGCGTATAAAAGGCTCTGGCATGGTACATCATGTAATGGACGGCAAGATGATAACTGTAGCTAAACCCATATATTCCCTCTGTCTCCAGATAAGCAATTTTATCGCTTTTCTTTGGCCTCTCAAATCCTAAGACATGGAGTTCTTGATCTCTGTGTCCCCTCCAAATGGACTCCGAGAGAGCTTCAATCGAATCTCCCAAATCACCTCAGAAACCGTCCAAAACTGTGGGGTTGGTGAGGCACATGCATGCTGGACCAAAACAGATTTAGAGGATAATCTGTCCTCTTGCTAGCATCTTCTCATTACCAGCCAAAATCCTCATTATTATCAACTTTATCATACCCAGAGAATTCCACGTGGCAAGGGACAACAACTAAGAAGATCCTCAACTGGCTTTATTTTAACGGAGGATATACATTAGCATTGTTCATGTCACACCTCTCTTTCCGAGAACAAGGACAGAGGATTCCATTCTCAATCATTGGAAAACTCTCCCAGTCTATAAAAAACATCGCTGTCTTTCTGTCCTTTTGCTTCACATCCAAACGAGTGAGGAAAGATTGAATGGGAAAGATCAAAACAAGGCAGCCCCTTTCAGGCCCTTGAAGCAAAACTGCAGTAAAAATGCTCTCAAACTCCATAATCCCAAAGAGGAGATTCATTCACTGAAGAGAAATAGGCATTGGAGAGAAAGAGAGATGGGTGCTGATAGATACATCACCTCAATAAACTCTCCACGAAAGAGATCCACTACTCTGCAGTTTCTGTTCGATCACAACGGACACAGCCCATCGCGCAGCAATAGCCCATCTCGAAGCGTCAGTTGGAGGCAGCACTCTGTGGAAGAAGAGATGCTCTCACTGATATCGTATTGTTCCGTTGTCTTCACTTTCACTGACCCTTTAGAGTCTCCTTCACGGCAAGACCAGAAGAGGTTTAAGCTCAACCAACTCCTCTACCTGGTGAAGAACTCGAAGAAGCCATTGGATGGCGAAGTACTGGTGCCCCTGATGTCGATGATCTCGGCCAACCTCTTCCGGCCGCTCCCTCCACCTTCCAACCTCTCATTCATATCAGACTTGCCCGACGATGAAGGCTTCATAGCAACTGCTTCGCCTGCGTGGATTCACCTCCAGGTCGTGTACGACATTCTCCTCCAGCTCATTGCAACCACGGACCCCAAGATGCTGCGAGACCACATCGACCGCCCTTTCCTTCTGAACCTTCTTGCGCTCTTTCAGTCCGAGGATCCCAGAGAGCGCAACAGCCTGAAGAACGTGTACCACATGATATACTTGAGATGCACCTTCCACCGTTCTTTCATGAGAAAATCGATGAACGATGTGCTTCTGAACTATATTTTTGAGACTGAGAGGCACTGCAGCATCGGTGAGCTGCTCGAGATTTACGGGAGCATCATAAATGGGTTCACAGTCCCTCTCAAAGAAGAGCACAAGCTGTTCCTGATCAGAGTGCTCATTCCCATGCACAAGCCAAAGGGCATGCTGATGTACCACAAGCAACTGACCTATTGCGTGTCTCAGTTTGTGCAGAAAGAGCCCGTGCTTGGAGGAATTGTTGTGAGGGGGATCCTGAGGTATTGGCCTGTCACTAACTCTCAGAAGGAGGTCTTGCTCATTGGAGAACTGGAGGAGCTTGTGGAGAATATTGACCCTGATCAGTACAGGAAGTTGGCTCTGCCCTTGTGCACCCATGTGACAAGGTGCTTGAATAGTTTAAATTCTCAGGTAAATTGAACAGCTTTAGATCTTGCACTTTTATTTTGATTAGAAGACAGTTGATGAAACACCTCTCCATATGACAGCATCATTCCTTAAAGGCTCGTGCACTATGATGAAAGAGGACAATTTCCTTCAGCTTAAGGCTGCCCTGTAACCTTAATATATAATTATATTATAATTCCGAAATAATTCTCATTAATTCTTCCCCAATTTGTACCATGTACGTGCAGTCAACAGAATCGATGCTCAATATATTTCTTTTCATCAGTTTGCCTGGGGTTTGCCAACCTTTAATTTTGTATGCATGTTTAGGTTGCAGAGCGGGCACTTTACATGTGGAACAATGAACACTTTGTGAAGATGGTATTGTTGGCGCTGGATGATGTCTTCCCTGTGGTAGTTGAAGGCATGGAGAAGAATCTAAAGAGGCATTGGAGCAGCAGTGTAAGACAACTCACGGAGAACGTCAAGGAAATGTTGGAAGAGATGGATCCGGTACTGTACTACAAGTGCATCCTGAAGATGGAACACCGAGAATCCACAGCTCGCAAGGAGGAAGTTAAGAGGATGGAGAAATGGAAGAGAATAGAATCAAAAGTAGCCAAGAATTACAACCTGTGAACCCCTTCAACCTCAAGAATGTACATTTACATACACTTCAGATGAGACAAAAGAACGATCTCTGGCTTAAGTTACTACAGGATACCATTTAGCAACACTGCTAACACAGTTAGCAACACGATCAGGCGTTTCACTGAAATTGCAGTTTGTTCGAATTACTAGGCCTCAAATTCCAAGTGCCTAGACGGCCATCGACCAGTAAAGATCTCAATAGGAAACTCCACCTCCCCGGCTGCCAGTTCCCATTATTGTCATTTTTCTTCTTAGTTTTTTGCATTGATCTTCATCTCTCCACACCATCGAACATCCAAGGATCCGTCTGTGTTGCCAATAACCCTAGCAGTATCTTGCATCCCCCCATACTCCAACATCCGCATCAAAAGTTGATACAATCCAACCATGCGTCGAGATAAATCTAAAAATGCTCTTGCATCACCCTTTTTGAATTTGTCTACTCCAAATGCTCTAGCACATTACTTTTTTGGGCACTTTAGCAAATTGCGGCAACAAAGCTTGACTACCCTAATTTGCTGTCACTGAGTGACTGAGCAAGACCAAAAGGAGGAAGTTTTAAGGACAGGCAGAATGCTCCAAAAATACAGTCTCGCATATGACAATTGAGAGGTATATCGCCCAAAACAAACACTATTCCACCTCGGCTAGTGAAGATGGTAGTGCTGACTTTGGATTAATTTTTCCCTATAGTAGTTGAAGCCATGAAAAAGAATGAATCTAAAGACACAGTGGAGCAACACCATGTGGCAACACAGAAAAGATTACGCTGGAACTGTACTAGGACCGCATTCTGGAGACAGAATGCAGAGAATCCACAGCTGACAAAGAGGAAGTTCAGAGAAAGGAGATGTGGAAGACAATAGAATTAACAGCAACAAAGGATTAACTTTCATTGAGACTCTAACTTCAGGGATGTACATTCATTTCATCCAGACGAGAAGGCAAATGATCAATGTCCAAGTTATCTCAGGATACTATTTAGATACAATGGAAGTAGAATACTTACCTAATTAAGTGTTGACAACTGAGAATTCACTTAATGTGGTGAGTGAGGGGGGGATTACTTGATTCATTCGATAGCCAAAAAAATTGATAGCAACTAAAATATTGCCAACCATATTTCTAAAACCTACCAATAATTGTCATTCTTTTATCTTTAGTAAGAAATTAATAACATTTAGCTATCACTTTTCAATAATCATCAAATAACTTTTTTGATTCTATTTTCAGCGATGAAGATTATCAGCATTAAAAATTCAGTATTTGATATTTCAGCACTTACTTTTCAGTTTTATTTGTGTTAATTCGACCCTTAGCATTTCACTATTTCAGTTTCCTTTACTTGCTAAGCAATTTATTCCTAGTAATGTAGAATATTATCGCAAAATCATCATTTCTGTAAAGTTTTGGACATTAATAGCCAATATATCTCCATGCTACAGAACATCTGCCAAGGATCCCTCTGTGCTGCCAGTACTACTACCACTATCTTGCATCCTCACGTACTCCAAGACATATCAGGATCGAAATTTTATACAATGTAATAATGCGAATGGGGGTCAGTAAATGTGAATTTTTCTTCCATCATTTTAATGTAAATTTGCCTTCTACAAAGTATGTGATATTGCATATCACACTAATGGCTTAGAAAGTCAGCTGATTCCAGCACCAGGCCTCAACTCTACTAAATTACAATCACCAAGCAATTACACAGTACAAGAAGAAGTCCCTAAAATTACAGTCCAGCATGACAATTGCCAGGTATATCCCCTAGTGAAAGTAACATATCATGTTATCTCAGCAATTATAAACAATGTGTTCTGGCCGTTTTTAGCAATCGAAAATAATGCAAACATTGTCCAGAAATGCCAATCGCAGCCTTTAGGTCCCACCAGTATCAAATGCACTATCAAGTTTTCACTATGGCACACCATCAACATGAAATTTGGTGTCAGGTGCTGCCATCCAAGTATGCTCGTCATCTGCTCTAACCATCCCAAACCACTGTTACTTCAACAGAATGGAAGAAAGAGAGAATAATGAGAATCGATACAGATTGATTGCTGATATATCTACCTAAGAAGTGACACCTTACCATTAGACGATAGACTGAGGATATCAGAAGCTAAACTGTACATAATGTACTCCTCAGATGCTTTCCCCTATGACTTTTGCCTTGCTGCAGCCTGCCCAGGATTTCAGAGTTACACATGTAGAGAAATGGAAAAGTACAAGGAAACTAAAAGAACAAAAACAGCTCTAGCATAGTATCAGGTAAAACACTTCCATAACCACAGAGAAAAGGAAGACCAAAACATTGACAACTAAGGGCCAGATTGCCGCAAGGCAATACATATGACCGTTTTGTATGCCAAAACAGTACTTTATGCATCTACTTCTACCTCATCCACACTAAACATTGATAAGACTATGATCAGATTCATGATAAATTAGCAACTATGATTTATAAATTATCCAGTGAGAGGAACTTTTCTTTACCAGTTTATTGGTCCAAAACATTTACTGGTATACTCCCAGCCAAAGGGCGGGGAAATGAAAAGCTCTAGCAACATCTTATATGTGACGAGTTCAGAATTTTCCAAACCTTGGATAGATAAAATTTGGATTGCACTTTTTGGCGGCTTCTCTATTTCATAAGTAACATCTATTATCAATATGGAAACGGATGCTAAATCAAGATTTTAGAGCTACAAAACCTGATGATGCCAATTTTTTTCTCATTTCGCTGAGTTCACATATTTAGCAAAGGATTAGCTTTACTAGTAAATGTCTATGGGGATTCCATTCATTTTGTTTTCAAACTTCTCTCATCCCTCATCTTTCTTTAAAGTCACAATTAACAATTAATAAAAAAACTTTCCTAATATGTCTACCAAAGTTCCCTCACTTGGTTTTTTCACATACTGCAACTGAAAGCAATAAGCCAATTCCACCAGTGATACCTAAAACATTCCCAATTCGGTGTTTTTGTTATTAGTTATCAAAGTTAAAGATTCCAAATCTTTCCTTACTTTTGTCACTCCCTACTTAAGGTTGACTATGAATGTTGTGAAGGATGTTTGCAAATTTGTTCAAATTAAGTAGTGAGAAAATCATGCTATGCCTGTAGACACAGCTAGACATTTTCAAAAAAGACGAAAAAAAAAAACAAAAACTTTTGATGGCTTAGACACTAGAAGTGAATATGCTTTTCCACATACTCCTGCTAAGTTGACACTATTCAAATTCATCATATTAAAGTCGAGTCTACATACGTAGAAGATTATAAAGAATGCATTTCTCTTCAAAGCAAGAAAAGGTCCTTACCTTCTGGAGCTTCTTCATCACAGAGTCCTCAAAATCTTGATAGCCAGCCCCTACAAGGTCATTGCGGAGATCTTTCTCCACAGGCTTTTTAACACTTGGGAAATCTGGTGCTACAACTGGCTGAAGAGGGACAACCAGCAAAGGGTTAGAAAGATCTCCACACACTGTTCTTGTGGCAGCAACCTACAAAAAGAGACATTCATTGTAAGGGTATTGCCTAAATTGGCCAGTGATATGAAAAGAAGGTAAATGGTAAAAAGACATACAGCAGCATCCTTAGATGCCATCACAATGAGGGCAGATCTTTTCTTCCTAGTGACGACATCTTCGACCTCACCAAACACTGAAAACAACTCCTTCAACCTCTCTACAGTATAGTCAGGGCCACCAATCTCCCAGGAAACTTTGAGAACCTTCTCCTTGTCCAGACCAACCCCACCACTGCTCTTCCTATCCTTTCCCTCACTAGCAGCCTGTCCCTTTGAGGAAGCTGGAGAAGCGCCTTTATTTGCATGCATAGCCCGAATCCTTTCTATCTCTTCTCTAAGCTTCCTAAGGATCCTCTCCTCTTCATTCTTTGCTTTTGCAGCAGGGTCAGGCGCAAAAGCTGCCCGCTCTCTTTCTTCCAGGTCCGAGACCATTTTCCTACGCTTCGAATCTTGCTGCGACCGGCGAAGGACCTGCTCGCGCTTGACCCTCAGGAGATCATCAAAAAGCTTCCGGGCTTTCTCGTCCTTCAGAATCTCGTAGGATGACTTAAGCTTCTGGAAATTCGCGTGCGCGTCCGGATCATCAGGCCTCTTGTCTGGATGCAGCTCCAGAGCTTTAGCCCTGTAACCCTTCGAGATCTCCTTCTCAGAGAGCTGGGCGCCTTCCTCCCCAGAAGGCAACCCAAGAACACCGTAATGATCCACGTCGACGTCCATATTTCCGCCTGCCACGGAAGAAACAGCCAACTAAGGAGCCAACACGAGAAAAAAAAAAATCGAGACTTTCCAATACACAAACCCATGACGAGAAAAGAATCGGCCATAGCAAATTAGCAATATCTACATACTCAACTAAAACCACTTCCTGCCCACATGAGAAACAAGAACCCTAAACGCACCAGGGCAGGAATGGAAAACGAATTCTTGAGAACACCGCGTGAACGCACGAACTGAAGATCCTCGAAAACCGAGAGAAACTGAAAACGAGAAACGAATTTTAAGCTCAACGGCGTCGGCCATACCAATATCCAGAAACCCAAGTAAAACCGCTTCCTGCCCACGAATTAGAATCAAGAACCCTAAACGCACCACGGCAGGAACGAACAGCGAATTCTTGAGAGCACCGCGTCAACGCGCGAATGGAAGATCCGAAAACCGAGCGAAACCGAACCCAAGAAACGAATTTCAAGCTCAATTGCGTACTCGATACCTAACGAGCCCTAGCTCTGGCGCACCCAGAGCCTCTACCTCATGCGCGCACGTACAGACATCCACACAGAGAGAGAGAGAGAGATGGCCTGAAGTCGTACCTCGACGGCGAGAGACGGCGGCGGCGGAGTCGCAGCGAAGAAGGCAGGGCGGGACACGGCGGCGGCGGCGGCGGAGTCGCCGTGAAGAAGGCAGAGGGCGGAGGCGGCGGCGCTGGCGGTCTGATGCCCGCGACGACGCGGAATTTATGTGACAAAATCGATTTTCACTTAAGTGCATGAAAAATAAAAGTCAAGCTTACATTAAGGTGTAAAAGCATATTTTATTAAAAAAACACCATATATCAAATGCATTTTAATATCGAATTTTATATATACTTACGGTTCGATTTGATATTTGATATTGCATCTTTAAGAATATAGCGATACGAAGGTCTTAAGGGCTTTTGATTCGATTTTGTCACTTGCCAATTTATCTAAGGTGTGGATGTGTAAGAATGGGATCAACCAAAAACTTCACACCATATTCATCCATAGAGATAAATTGAGAAGTAACAAATGGAAATATTGGACATGAGTATGTACTAAAACTATTTCATCTAAATTCTGACACATAAAAACTCAACGTAATCCACCTAGGT
This sequence comes from Eucalyptus virginea, assembly GCA_014182375.1. Lineage (NCBI taxonomy): Eukaryota > Viridiplantae > Streptophyta > Magnoliopsida > Myrtales > Myrtaceae > Eucalyptus > Eucalyptus virginea. The sequence continues at coordinate 37,318,999 of CM024520.1, read as the reverse complement.
AGAAAAGATAAATATTTACTTAGGAATTAGGGAAACCTTGAGTGGAAAAGGTAAACTCCACATCACATCTATGAATATGACTACTATTGGGTAAGCCAGTATAGTAGTTGCTCTCATCTAAGATAATAATGTATAACTCACAAAAGTTCTTGTTGGGTCGACCTGTGCTGCGCACAATGTCAAATAATCGATTTGTCAACCCAATACCCCCAATTATTCGACATTGTGCAAAGTTAAAGGGCTTTCGATTCGATTTTGTCGCTTGCCAATTTATCTAAGATGGGAGTGTAAAATGGGTTCAATCAAAAACTTCACACCACATTCATCAATAAAAATAAATTGAGAAGCAACAAAAGGAAATGTTTAAATTGGGAAATAGTAAGATGAAACAACACCTTAATTTGAAAAATGTTAAATGTGGTTCCTATATTAACTCTCGGTATGTGTTCATTAAAAATTCAAGAATAATATTCCACATTGAGTCAAAGTTCATAAATTATTTATGTTATTTTTCATTCATTTGAAATGAAATTTGAGATATAGCACCATTGCATAAAAATCTCACATTTAAATTAAATGAAACTTATAATGTAATTATAAAAAATTATATATTATAAAAACATTCATTGAAAATAAAACTAAAACTTAGCATTACCATATAAAAAAGTTCACGCAAAATATGATTGAAAAGTATTCTAATAAATAAAAAAAAACAAACAAGCTTGACTTGGCCTAATCGAATAATAACCAAGCTATAAATAAACTCAAGGGCGATTAGTGTGAATATACTATGGAAAATGTTTGAGTCTATTTCTTTAATCTGTACTTATTTTATATCATTTTTCAGAGAAAAAGTAATAAAAACTCGATTATACTCATGACCATATTAATCCAAGTATAAAAACCTAGACCTTGACTCGACAAGATACTTGAGCTTCATTCGAAACGGGACGAGTTGACCTACAGTAATCTTCAAGTTTCGCACGAGCTGTTAGCAAATAGCTTGACTCAATTTTGTCCTATAGTGAATGTAAATTTTCATGACGTGGAAAAGTAAACATTGTAATAGAAGAAGAGGTCCAAAGAGCGTATACGTATCTGATCATTAACTCCTTGATTCAATCATTTTCCAACAAATTAAAGACAACGCTAGCATTTCGATACGAAAAATCAAGAGAATTTATTTTTTTCCTCCTTTGGGTGTAAATTTATTTTCTCCAAGAACGGATTTCCGCGATCATGTAAGAGTCTTTTCGCTTCCTTGTGCACTGTTATCGCCGTCGCCCATCGGTAATTGCTTTTCTGATGTGGAGAAGTAGCAATGCTCGTCCTCATTGGAGTGTTTAGTTTGTATAGAAGGAGTGAAGTGATAGTACGAAGTATCCATCGATCGGACCGAATTTTATGCCCACTTGCAAAGGTTGAAAAGTAGACTGCGTAATTAGTATCATGCAAGTGTGGGAGATTTTGTTCACTGATGTTTTTTTTTTTTTTTTTTTTTTTGATAATTCAAGGAACCCCGCCTTGGACAATGGCCAGGGCAAAAGAAACCCTGGAGGAACGACTGCAGGACCCACCACCACAGTACTTCAGGTAAGAATCCCTAACGACGCCTCTAGGATTCGAACTCCTTCCCTTCCTAAGGAAAAGAGAGCCCAAGCCAGCTACGCAACGATGGTTTTTGGTCACTGATGTTGGAAAGGGTATTTTGCCAAATGGTGGGGAGGTTTGTTCTCATATGAGGTGGCATGTTCTTTGCTTCAGATTGGAGTTTTGTGTATAAAGCAAGAGGAGGAAGAAGAACAAGAACTTGGAATTTGGTGATATTAGTTTCCTAATTTAGTTTGGGGTGGGGGTTTTAAGGGTTTGTTGGTTGGTTGGTTTAATTTGATAAGGACTCCAATTGGATTTGAGGGGGGATTCACTATACAAGATTAAATTTTGAAAAATGCTAGCATTTCGACATAAATAATCAAGAGAATTTATTTTTTCTCCTTTGGGTATAAAAATGCTAGCATTTTCCTCTTCTTCTAATCTTTTTAGAATTGGACCTTAGTTAGTCCTTAAATTGCTATGTCTGAACTCTAAGACGCGAAACTTCAGGAGTATTCTACAAACTTTGGGGGTATTCCTTAGAATGAGAGGAAAAAAACTATCTCCTAACTTAGGGGTACTGAGTACAAGCACCAACATATTAAATTAAGAAACACATCTACGTAGCCCGCCATCAACATGCTGGCAAAATAGGCGATAGAAGTTGCCATTGGAGGCTTCGGCTACCCCTACTTTGGTGAGGTACTCTCAATGACCACCACCAAAGATCCAAGGTAGATCCCCAATTAACTAAGGTCGTCCAATCGAATTTCAGCATTTTTATTCTTCCGCTAATCTATCTAGAATCGAGTCTAATTTAAATTTAGTCATGGAATTGCCTAAGCCTTGATTGTTCCAGCCTATGAGTAAAATCAATCGTTTTTTTCGTACCGAATGATAAACCGAGCCAAACAAAAAGATCCGTCTCAGTCGGTTCTAACTTTCAAGTTCTCATCAACTCGACTTGAAATTGAACTGAACCAAACTAATCTGGACCATTGCTCACCCGAGCCGAGCACCGCTCCGGGTCCACGAAGTCTCCTCGCATCACGCCACCCATCCTTTTCCAACAGGAAACGATGCCGCTTAAGGAAAGTTCTCTCCCTTCTTCTCCTCCCCACTGAGTTCGGACTCGCCATAGCTGAGTTACCGAGTGGGAGCGAGCGAGTCGATTCGTTTCTCCTCCTCCGAATTTCACATTGAACTTCTCTCTCTCTCTCTCTCTCTCTCTCTACGCCTTCTTCGGCAGATCCGGAACCTGCCCGGACCGCCCGCCGCCGCCTCGCCTCGCCGCGCCGCGCCGATCGATCCGCGCGCCCGCAGCTGCAGATCGGAGCTCGGCCGCGGAGCGGGAGGTTCGGAGCCGTCCCCCGTTGCCTCTCGCTCGTGAAATGGCGGCGATCTCTCGGAACGTCTGAGTTCCCGAAACCAGTAAGCGCGGTTCCTCGTGATTTCGTTCCGTTTTGATTTTCGTGCGATTTTTCGAGCTAATGAGGAGTTCGGGTTTGTGGAATCAGTGGAGGCGGAGGGCCTGCGATCCGTCTCCTTGCGAGCGAATCGGCGCGGCGACCGCGGGAATCAGAGCTCCTCGGCGAAAGGTGAGCGCGAATTGCCTCGGCTGCGGTTTATGTCGGTTTCGAAGTGGGGGAAGTTTCCGGCAGTTTTGAGAGATTTCGTGCTTTTGGCCTGAGTATGGGGCGTGTTTGGTGGGGAGAATTTCGAGCAAGTTGTGATTTTGCTTGAATTGCAGATGCCGAAGGAGGGTTTTTTTCTCCGGGGAGATTGGCGCACGAGTATCCGATGAAGGCCATGTTCAGGATGGGCTTTGTGCGGCTCGTTCTGGTCGCGGGCATCGTCTGGATGTTGCTCATTCTCAGTGTGTTGCTGTTTCACGTATGGTCTTGTCAATCTTCCGTTGCTTTCTTATCAGGTGCTTCCGCAACGCCTCTGGTTCCTGTTGTTGGATGCTTTTAGTATTCTTTTGTATGCCATATTCTTGAATATATGACAGCGTATGCAGTGCATGGAATTTGGAGATATCTGTCTCCTTCTTTTGTTATCCAGAATTGCATATTGGAAGTACACATGGCTTGTGGAAATTATTGGATTTCAGAACTGAAGCTTTTTTATATCTCTCCCATATTGGTTTTGGAGCAATTGAACTAGCAGTTCGATGTTTCCTTTGATCTCTAATTAGCTGTTGTGCTATGGAGACCACTCATGCACTGACATTATGATGTAGGACGATGAGTCCCACAACAAACCATAAATATTTATGCCTCATGCCCAAAGCTTTGTAATCATCACACCAAGGGTTTTTAAAGCATCATCTAAGAGAAGGATTGCATCACACAAACCTGAAGCAAAGAACTGCCAAGTTTAAATAATCATCAACTTTATTGAAAAGAAAGAATTACAATGACACTTATAGACTCTCTACATTATAATCCTAGCTGAAATAGGAATCCTCTAGACAGGAAAAATAATATAGAATCATCCTACTAAACCTAAAAGGGGAACTTAATAAATCCTAGTAAGAATCAAATTATAAAGACATAAGACTGCTAATTTATCTATGAGAGGAATCCTAATCCCCTAGGGCTCTTATTTGATTTGTGAAGTCCATCTTCACCAAAACTTGGTAGAAATGTCAATATATGAACAAATATCATCTGCAAGATTTTGTTGGCTGCATGACATCACCACTAAGATTTTGGGCTGTTTCCTCATAAGTTGTTGTCACTTGATCACAAATTAATTTTTCAAGCACCTGTTACTTCTTTTTTGGTTTTAATGAAATAGGTAGATCATTGATTTATCTGATTCGGATAGTTAGACATATTTAAAGTTAAAGTGAATAGGTTTGGCTGTCTGATTGGTATTGGTGATGGCAACATCAGGCTGCCGGTGTAATTTGCACGAGTTCTAGTTGGATAAACTTGACATTTTAGAGTTGTAATCAGATAACCACGCAGTTGCTGTATATACATTGCTGTTCACCAGCTAAACACTTTCTTCATTTGAGATATCTAATGACATGTGAGCTATTTGACCTGCAGCTATTTGCAATCGAGAGAGCAGGGTAATTAAAATACTAGACACGATGGGAATAGTACCGCAACCACAGCAACCACAGCAAACACAGCATCGTAAGATAGCAGAAATACTTTCAAATTGAAGTGTTTGTCTCTACTTAGGCTCCAAATTTAATATTATTATGCTTATTAATCAGGATGTCCAATACCCCTTGCCAACGATCCTGATAGAGTCGCTATACCTAGTGGAAGAACGCCAGACAAAATTGTTGCGAATTTGCACTATGTTATGGATGATGAAGAAATTAACAATTCATCGAAGTCACCTCCACTTTTTGGAGGACGTGAAACTTGGTCACAGAGAGAAGAAAGCTTTAAGCTCAATTCAACAATGAAGGTAAAATTTCTAAATCTGCTGATTGATTTTAAATGGCAGGAAGTGTTTATTCTTTGCACATTAGTGTTGAGAATGACAAATTTGGTTGGGTCATAATTTTTTATGGTGTAGTCTCTTTCATTTGCATATTTCTTTATAAATTAGATGCTGTTTGGCCCTTCTCCCTCTTTCCACAGACTGTTGTTGCCTTTTATGCAGTTTACACCATGACCTTATTGTGGTCTCAACATTGTGTTCCCTTTAGGTGCATTGTGGATTTATCCGTAATGGTGGTGCTGAGATGGATCCTATTGACATCAAATATGTAAAGAAGTGCAGATTTGTGGTTGCATCTGGCATTTTTGATGGATATGATACACCACACCAGCCATCAAACATTAGTCAGCAGTCAAAGAAGCTCTTTTGTTTTCTAATGGTGGTGGATGAGAATTCTCTTGCTTTCATCAAGAGCAATGTTACTGTAAGGAAGGATGATGATGGGGGACAATGGGTGGGAATTTGGCGTCTTGTGCTTTTGAAAAATTCACCATATGATGAACCCAGAAGAAATGGAAAGGTTCCGAAGATTTTGACCCACAGGTTGTTCCCTCAAACGCAGTATAGCATCTGGATTGATGGTAAAATGGAGCTGATAGTCGATCCGTTGCTAATGCTTGAAAGGTATTATTCTTATCTATTTGACTTGATTTAAGTTGAGGAGCAAAAGATGACTGGATATACATTGGGATCATGTTAATGAGGACAATCATGTTGTCAAATGCCCTGTTAAGCATACTTGATAAGGAATAGTTCAATTTCTGAAGCATTGATTACAAAGTCAATGCATTAAATATTGTAAGGTTTCCTGTCTAACAAGTGCTTCTGGAGTACTCATTGACAAAATCTTTTACATGTTTATGTGTAAGTTCTCATTCCATGGCCTTAATCAAGTGCTCATGAACCCTCAGTTTAATTCCTTTCCATTTTGTCTTTGGCAAGTGTATATTCTTCCTATTTTGCCATCTTCAAATCTACCTTATTAAAGTAGTAAGAGTACGCCTCTAATGAATTGTTTAATCGAGAGAAAGAATTAAAAAACGTGCTTCTCTAATGGGGAGTCTGTGACTCCATTTTTTTAGTTTAGGAAGACCAGGAGCACATTTAGGAGCATCAACATGATGGACCTTATTAGCCATGACCTGAGTTAGAAAAATGCCTTCCTGTATTAGTTTTTGGAAACAGATGGAATTTTTTGGCCAATCTATGGGATGCTGTTCTTGATCGTGTTGCATCTTTGTTTTATTGGCAGATATTTATGGAGGGGGAAGCATACCTTTGCAATTGCCCAGCATAAGCATCATCGCAGCATATATGAGGAGGCTGATGCAAATAAGCGCAGGAAGCGATATGCTCGGCCTCTTATTGATCTTCATATGAAAATCTACAAATATGAGGGGATGCAACCGTGGACTCCTGAAAAGGGGAACCCAAGTGGTAAGAAGTAAACCGGAGTTGTTATTTTACTACATGATTGTCTCTCTTGTTTCTTCAGTTAATTTAACATCCTAGATTTTGTGTTTCTGCAATAAAATGATTCCTGAATAAAACTGATTTAGACTCGATCTTTGGGCAAGCTAAGATTGATGAACAGCAGTAGTGGCAAAGTCTTTATTTTTATTTGACAGATTATCATTGGTCAATACATAAACTTGGCTTTTACTTTGCTGCAAAAAGGAGATGTATATGGTAATCCCTTTATTTTGAAAGAGTTTAGGAAGTGAAGAAGTTTCTGTTGAAATGGTAATACATTTGCCTTTGAAGAGGCTCCTAAAATGGGTACAGGTTATTGAGGAAACTGCCAAGAGTCAAAGGACAGATAGTACTTAATGTCACTTTGTAGAACTCCTTGTTCTTTTAATGGAACGCTCCATTTTGTTCTCTCTTCTGCAATTTCATCTTCATACTTGGCATTTTAATGCAGATGTTCCGGAGGGAGCCATTATTGTCCGCGAGCATACTGCAATCAACAACTTGTTTTCCTGCTTGTGGTTCAATGAAGTCGATCTATTCACACCTAGAGACCAACTCAGTTTTGGGTACGTTCAACTACAGATTGGGAGGCGCTTTCAAGTTCTTCATGTTTCCAAATTGTGAATACAACTCGATATTTGTGCTACATCCACACACTCGAGAACATTCTTCTAAGATTGAATGGGTGAAAAACATGAGCGAGTTTGAGGGAAAAGGTAGCGTTTTGAAAGAAAGTCGGGGAGGCTTAGGCCTGTGGACTCCTTATCCAGGGAACTTGAATGACGTTGTACTGCCACCTGTTGCAAGAACTTCAAAAGCAGGCTGATACTCTAGCGCATCCATTTGGCTTGTTTGCGTATCTTTGTTCCAAGTGAACCCTCTACGGATTATGATTTGGGTACACCACATCCTGATTTGGAGAAGACTTGGGGCCACGGAAAGGCATTGTAAATCCATTGAAGGAGATACAGGAGGATTGCTAGGCATGCTGAGAGCAGAGCATTTTAAGGATGACCGGATACTGGTATATTTTTTGCCCAACTAAATTGCAGAGATTAACAAATTAACCTTGCTGCTAGTGTGCATGCGGGAATTGGTTGTAGTCGAAGAGGCTACACGAACATCTTATTTGAAATGCTGCTTTTTGGCTGGTGTTGCTGATGTTTTTATTAGCCAAGGCTGAAATCAATGGTATAGTTTTGCTATTGCAAATGCGACGATGTCCAAAGTGTTACTGATGCTTAGATTTGTTGATGTAACCTTTCCATACATTGGAGAGGAATTGGGACATTTTACACCCATTAGGCTCTTCTAAATGCATCTCCTTTCACGGACACTTACTTGGGAATTATCTGCACTGTTCTGCAACTTCATTTTGAGCTTCTGTTACTTTGTCAAGGTGATATCCTCGACTTCACCGAGCCCAAAGCTCCCTGAAGTAACCAAAACCAGAAAACAAAAGACGCCTCATGAATCCGAAGCTGTGGATGGTCTTGGGATAATGAAAATCTCCAAATTTATATAATTGCAATAAATTTATCATGAAAAATTTTAAATTAGTATATTTGTGACAAATCTATCTCAAACTAATTTTTTAACTAGCAAAAACTTCAAGTTGGTATATTTGTAACATATCTATCCCAAATTAGTTTATATTAAATTAGATTAATATAATGAAAGATCACATCTATGATAAATGGATGGTAAATTCCAAACCGATACAACCGTTAATTGTCATGTGTCATCAACTTTAATAGTTTAATGGTAAAATTTATGAAAACTAATGAAGGATAAATTTGTTGCAAATATATTAATTTATGAATTTTTGTGATGAAAAAATTACCTTGAAATAATTTTGTTGTGAACATATCAATTTGGATATTTTTTAAATCAATAAATTCATTGGGGCAAATTTGTCGTAAATATATTGATTTGGAGTTTTTTGCGGTATTAACCTGATATTTTTGTGTCATACTCATTCCACTCCATATGGTTTCTTGTCAGCCTAAAGATACTACATTTTGCTACTACTAGTATGATTGTGAAGGCCTCTGGTAACGTGGAAAAGCAAGGTGATGCAGCACGTATCACTTTACAGGATCATGATAAGGAAAGGTCTATTGCATCTCCAGTATTTTCTCTCCGTTTTCTTGAATGCTATTTTAATTCATTCTCGAGGTTGAAGTTGATATACGAACAAGAGAGACAAATTGCTATCGTAGCACCCTCTACTTTTGAAAACGCAAGTTTCCTTCCCGTTGAAATGCTTAAAATACCTTCCCCCGTGAAAATGCTCCAAAAAACGTAACCTTGAATCATCCACACTTCGACCCAAAAAGACGACATCCACACACAACTCACCTAAAACCAGTGTATCCTATTTAATAGGTTATCAATATCAAACTGATTCCTGATCCAATTTGGATCAGGGGTGGAGGGAGAAAACGGATAGGGATATTTTCTGAACGAATTGACTATGAACGCTTAAGCTAAAGCGAAGGTGGTGCAAACTTGTAAATTTGAAAGCATAGATAGCTATATCCAAGTGACCACGAACTGCAAACTCGCGTATGTTACTTGGTGCCCTGAGTGTTCTGCGACGATATCAGACACACTCATGACAACATCATGACACCGTCACTCAGGTATTGAAGTTGAAGATACACGCACTTCAAGTCTTGCAAACCCATTTGATGCCCTCAATAATACTCATCATGAAAACACCGATCTGGTGATACCCGTACGGCTCTACTCAAATACATAACAAGAGCTTTTCCATAAATGTAGACAAGGGACTTCCCAGTTGGATAATCAACTTAAATAGACCAAAAGAACACTCCAAAAAAGTTCTGAATACAAAGATAAATGGCATGAGAAAAAAGAAAGTTACATGCAGAAACCAATCCGATGTTCCAGAAGCCCTCATTGTTCCTATGAATTCTTGGTTCGAACCAGAAGCCGAACCCAAACCCCAGGAGTGACATAAATTACCAGAAGCATTACATCATCTACGCAGCTATTGCGGAAAATTACAGGTCTGATTTACTGATAAACTATTTTGAATAGAAAAAGCTTTTATTCTATCATAAAACACAGAAGCAACCTGGGAAGTAAGGCTCATTAATAAACAAATTGCCAAGCTCCAATACATATAATAATACTGGATATCTTCAACATGAGCTGCTTTCCATTATCAGTGGGCCGCATCTCGGCTATAGTACTGATCAAGAGTCTTTGCTGGTATGCGGTGAAGTAGTTCACGAGGAAATATGCGAAGCAGCGTCCACGCCAGATCTAAGGACTGGAAGATTGAACGGGTGTCATATGCTCCTTGAGCAACAAATTTCCTCTCAAATTTGTCTAGAAACTCCAAATATAACTGTTTCATTCAAAATAAAACCCAGTTAATCTTTCCAGCTACTAAAGCCTGTAATAATGAATTCATCAAAGAATCTAGTATAATCGTAATAGACAAGAGTGAAATAGTGACCAAGTCCTCCGAAGAAAGTGCTTCCTCTCCCACAACAGCTTTCATTGCCTGGACATCTTTCCCAATAGCATAATTCGCATATAGCTGAAAAGGTCAAAGTCAAGAGGCTAAGACAGCCTTATATTGAATAAAGGAACAGCAGGATGAACCAATTATAACCACGTAACCGGTACCTGGTTGGACACATCAGAATGATCCCTTCGTGTCATCCCTTCACCTATGGCACTCTACAGTATCATCAAGCAGCAATGAGCAACCTTCTGGGGATCTATCAAGAAATATATGTAATGGACATTTCTGCAAATTAGATCTATATTTTACCTTCATCAATCGTGATAGAGATGGAAGGACATTGATTGGCGGGTAAATCTGTTAATTGAAACAAAATGAGACAATTTAGTCTCAGAAAAAAATAGAAAATTTCTGCAAAGCAGAGTTGCAAGAAAGATCACATAGTTGACCAAAAGTATCTCTATCATGGGTGAAACCCTCATGCTGCATGACAATCTACCTTGGAGATTATTACCAAGAGATGATGCATCTTTACATTCATTGTGGCAATACAATCAAAATTCACTAAAAGCGGAGCTATCTCAATTACCAAAATGCTCTGAAGAAAGATGATGCTAAACCAGATATTTAACCTCAAAAACACTAAAATACTCCATGATATTGAAGCATCATTGGGTCAATCATTTTGGTGCAGAAGTATTCATCAATAAGAAGCATAGTGATCCTTCAGGGAAATCGGTTCCCTTTCTTTTGAATCCCAAGTATCAAACATACCCCGTGGCTTCACCCTCTAGAGATCAACTATCAGATGTTAATTTAAATGGGTTGTGTAATAGGCTAACTAAATTTAGTCTAATCCACGGAAAATAAAATCCTTATAGAGTCTCTTGATGAACCCAGAGTTCCTTTTACCTGCCGATTTTGCAGCTGCCTGTCAATGTATATCTGCCCCTCAGTAATATAACCCGTTAGATCTGGAGTAGGATGTGTAATATCTATTCACAAAAATTCAAGCTTTCAGGCATACTTTTTCTGTATGAGCAGAAGGGATTTGTAGAGGTGGACAGAGTCCTCAAAATGCATTACCATCATTAGGCATGGTCAAAATGGGAATCTGTGTAATTGAGCCTTTCCGTCCTTCAATTCGTCCAGCTCTCTCATAGATGGTTGCCAGATCTGTATACATGTACCCTGGATAACCACGCCTTCCGGGCACTTCTTCACGGGCAGCAGATACCTGCAGAAACAACAAGAGGTTTACTTAAATATTTTCTCTAGTACTAATGAAAAAAAGTCAAGGTCCAAAACAATCAAGATTGAGCATTCAAGAAAGAAAAAGAACTGAGTGATGGTGAAAGATGTATCACAGATTTTATTATTCCAAGTAGTTTCTCTAGTACTAATAAAAAAAAAGTCAAGGTCCAAAAACAATCAAGATTGAGCATTCAAGAAAGAAAAAGAACTGAGTGATGGTGAAAGATGTATCACAGATTTTATTATTCCAAATTAACACTGGGCAAGGGGGTTTTGTATCACCTCACGAAGAGCATCAGCATACGAACTCATATCTGTAAGAATGACAAGAACATGTTTCCCACATTCGTATGCCAGATATTCTGCTGTTGTAAGGGCAATCCGAGGAGTAATGATTCTTTCTATTGTTGGGTCATTGGCCTGAAAAAGTACAAAGAAAAGTAGAGCAACGACAATTACGCCACGTAAACTTGTCTAGATGACATTATGTAATAGCGACATAAAGCAGATCCTTCATGTGTGCTTCTGTGACTGGATATTTTACCAGATTGAGAAACAAAATGACTCTCTCCATTGATCCATTTTCCTCAAAATCCCGTTTGAAGAATTGAGCTGTCTCCATGTTCACTCCCATTGCTGCAAAGACAATAGCAAAGTTGTCTTCTTCCGCATCCTGTCATACCAGGAACATGTCGTCAGAAGAACCACCTCAAACACACTTGACTCCCTCCCCCCCAAAAAAAAAAAAAGTCGTGCCATTGTGAATAGCGTCTCTTTATTTTTCACGTGTGCATGCTTGTAATGCCCCTATGTGCCAAGGGAAAAAAACAAAAAATTGAGAAAAAACACAATTTTTAAAATGCGAATTCGATTAACGTACAAAAGGGAAATGAGTCCTGAACCAAGACATGATATATCTCGCATTCAAAATTCAGTCCAACTCCACAACAAAATTTTTCTGACAATTTAACCATGCTAAAACTTTTTAACTTCTATATGACCAACCATGCGATCTACTTCCTCCTGTATCAAAGAACTAATGTGACTAAACACTAAATCAATTTCTCTTTTTTGCCTAGTTAAACCATCAAACTGAGTGTTTTTGTAAAATATATATATTTTTTTATAAAAACACAACTTCAGTTTTGGCTATTAAACCTACTAACCCTCCTGGGGCATACTCATTCCAATTGCAAGTGCATAAAGATCAAAAAGCCTACCATACCTCCATGAGATTATTAGACTTCTCCAGCCGCTTTACCAAACCAGCTTGACGGCAAATCTGAGCAGCTATTTCATTATGGGGAAGACCAGCAGCAGAAAAAAGAGGAATCTTTTGTCCTCTGGCAATTGAATTCATGACATCTATAGTAGAAATTCCTGTCTGTATCATCTCTTCAGGATAAGTTCTTTCACTAGGATTGATAGAACTCCCTGAAGTAACATACAAACAACTAATGAACAATATGATGGTTGGAAAATGTAGGTTAATATGATTTTCCTACTGTATGCTAAGTAAATGGGATTATAATTTCTGTATATTAAAATTAATCAAGAAACAGAACCCATCTTTCACTTCACCCCTTCAACTCACTTACCAGAGATGTCCAAGTAAGCTTCAGGCAAAATAGGAGGACCATTGTCTATGGGCTTCCCAGAGCCATTAAATATGCGCCCAAGCATATCCAGCGAAACAGGTGTTTTCAAGACCTATAAGATCAGCAGGTCAGACACTGAGCTAAATGATGAAAACAGTGAATTCCATTGATAAGTAAAGAAAAACTCGAACATACTCCACCTGCTGTGCACCAGCAGCTATACAATCAAGCACAGAAAATCATACCAAAGAGGATGCAACTATTTTCAAGAGAAATGTAGAATGAATAACAGTTGCTTTTAGTGCTCGTAATTCCCCATGTTTGAATAGGTTCTCTTCTATTTAAAATCACGTACTTTATAACACAATGCTTTGCCTTAGCATCAGCGTGGCATTTCAGCCCAGGAAAAATGCTCTCATCAATACAATAACCATATTTATACTCCTAATCAAGTCCTAATCCTGTTGTATTGCATAAACCTTTGGAAATAATGTTATCACAGAAAACAATCAACACAGGCTTGTCATATATTAAACTTAACTATCAACAAAATAACATCATATGGCCATCACCTCTCCTGTAAATTGCACGGTTGTAAATTTGTTGTCGATGCCGGATGTACCTTCAAATACCTGATCATGCACACAAGAAACACAGCAGCAAACCACATTAAGTTTTTCCGCCCCAGAAATTTGATTAACAAAGATACAGAGTTTGCCAGTTGATTTATCATTTTCTCAGATGCAAAATATGCAATTATGTAGTCAAAACTTGCAAAGTATTTGAAAATTAAACATTAAAGTATAACCAGAAATGTAATTCTATCACAACTGTAACTGACCGGACATGACTAACAAGCATGTAAAGTTAACAATTGTTTCAACCATATACGAAAAAAAGCAAGGTCTTGCAATGTCTTGCAATGTAAACCAAGTATCCAAACAAATATTGAAGCAGTCGAGAACAACAATTACCTGAACAACAGCTCTTTCACCATCAACTTCTAAGACTTGTCCTCGTCGCATTGTTCCATTACCTAGCCGAATATTAACAATTTCTTGGTACTTGGGGCCCTACACAGTTAATAAGCAGGGCCAAATACAATGAATGCAATGAGAGAGAGAGAGAGAGAGAGAGAGAGAGAGAGGGAGAGAAAAGAGAACAAAGAGGGAGCTATAACAAACCTTGACTTTTTCTAGGATAACAAGGGGCCCGGCTACTCCAGAAACTGTCCTATACTCTGCAATACATCAGAACAGATGCCAAACCATTCAAAAAAAAAAACTCTCAATAGAGAAGTACTCAACATTATTTAACTGAGCTCACTTCTCTTGATTTTTTAGTCCTCAAACCAATTAACCATTCCTTTGCAATTCAACTAGCATATATCAATCAAGAAAGCAGAGATCTCCCAAAATTCCACATTTATAAAGGGAAAAAAAGAACACTCCAATTTTACTTAACTGAGAAATCTGTTGTCAAATTGAAGGCATTACTTTTTGTGCTTATAAACATTTATTTTAGAATAAGCATTCTCAAAAACTTACCCATGCCAACCTCCAGGTTTCCCTCTTCCATTTCGTGGCTGTTTTCTGCAATTCCCATCTTGAAGCTTCAAATACGCGACATGTCATACGTGTCAGAATAGATAGACGGTAGTACCAATGGCCAGCCACCAAAGAAAAAAAAGGAAAAAAAAAAAGAAAGACGAAACGAAAGCAATCGCATCAGACAGAAAACATCAAGCTATTGCCATTCAAATGCTGCAAAAACCATTCTTTCCTCGAAATCAATGCTCCTCTGATACAAAGATGAATAAAGTATATGCCCGAATTGAGCGCCACCAACACCAAATCAACGGACCTCTACAATGGCATTGGACACAAGGGAACTACAGAATTCCCCATACAAACGCGACCCTCGATAAATCACTATCCTCGATCCATCTCTACGCTCCGATCAACACGCCGCAACAAAAGAAACCGAAAACGGGCACCAAAAATCAAGAATTCCATCGACGCAGAACCGAACAAAATCGGACGGGAGCATCCACATCACGCCGGGGGCAACCGAACCCTCCTCGACCGATCAATCTCAAATCTCGAAACCGGGGCGACAGACCCAGAAACGCGAATCCCGAATCAGGCGAAGATCGCGCGTCACCATCGCCCTCAATCGCGGCGATCCGTCCCCTCGCCCGCTCAGCCAGACCCGGGACGAAACGGAGATAGGAGCAGACGCCCGATTGGCAATAAAATCGAGGGCAGATCTCGGACGGGACCGTTTACCTTGATTGATCTTGGGAGCGCGGAGCAGGGCGTCACAGAGGAGGAGGAGGAGGAAGAAGATGGAAGGGAGACGACAGCAAAGAGAGAGAAAGGAACCAGACTGAGATCTGCTGTAAATTTGAGAAATAATTAATTTGTATGAGGATTGATAGATATATAAAATAAAATATCGTGGTTTTTATTTTTAATTTTAATTTTTTCGAATTTTCTCAATTTTGGGACGTAAATAATAAGTGGTAATAATTGCAATAGTCCAAAAATCTTGGGGGGCGTTTATGGCATCTTGTGAACCACATGATTCGACAGCTCGACAGGGTGGATGGAGGATTCGAGCAGGGTGGTCCTCTCACATGGCTGGGGTATAACTCCATTTTCGTTTGCCGTCGATGACGCTTTAAACCAACTTTCGAATTATGGCGAAAATATTAAGAATGAAGGATTAAGTGATGCAAAAGTTTTTAGTGAGTATTGAGTACGTTGCATGAATTTTATAGACCAACTCGTCACTTGTTACATCACATATTAAAAAGATAATAATGTACTAGAAATATACTTATTAAGTTGCATGTGTAAGTTGTGTTAAAAAATTCTACATCGAATAAGTGGTGTGATGTATATCCTAATTGGCCTATAATTTATAAGTCTAAGGTGGGTTCAATATATATTAATGGCCTTGGGCTTGAACTCTTTCTTGGAGATTTCCCTCAAGTGGAGGCACCAAATTACCATTTGAAGATTATACTTTTCCTTTCATAGTTGATAGATTGAATGTTATTTGTGGAGCATGACTGTGGGGGCACCATATTGCCCGCGAGGATAGGATGGGTGCATTGCCTAGCTCATTAAATAAGGTAGGTCAAGTTGAGTTTGGGTTCCATCAAAAATGATGCAACAAAAATAAACCCATTTTACTGTATTGACCTCCTTTTTATGCAACACATACTTGATCTAACCCAAACTCAACTTATACTTGACCTGATCTATATTACTAAAGTACATCCATATTTAATCCAATTAATGAAAATTCATACTCACTCATTTAATCCATTTTAAGCTCTTCATGTGAGTATTTTGCTTGTACAAAATTTTATCTCAAAATAAAAAGTACAATACCAAATTGAGAAGATGTATGTAAATAAAATAAAAACGTAAAAAACCCAAAAATTGAAAAACCTATAAAGAATTAAAAAAAGGTATGTAGCATGACGACACATATTTTGGATGCATGCTTTAATGATCAAACATAATTTAATTTTTAATAATTTGTGTTAAATTCCACGGATATCTCTTCAAATTTCAAGTCACAATACATCTATTGTCATATATTTTATAACAAAAAAGAAAACCGATTACATCTATAGCACCAATTCAACTAACTACTCAATTTTCTGTGAAAGAAGTTTCACGACAAATTAATGTAATGAGCAACCAAATATTCCATAAATTTCATTACTTTTGCTAAAATCCCTTCCTCCTTCCCTTTTTCTCTCTCTAGCTGAACAAATGCGAAAAAATGGAGTAATAACTCATAAAATGAAATCCTAAAAAGTAAAAAGCCAAAAAGGCTTCTCAAGCCCAACCTAATTGGCGAATTTTTTTTTACATCTTTCTCAACTTCACCTTCTTCACAATTCCACCTTCATCACAAGATCTCTCTCTCTCTCTCTCTCTCTCTCTCTCTCTCTCTCACACACACACACACAACTCACAAGCTTAGCGAATCCCAGGCAAGAAAAACATGCTCATGCTCTATTTTTATTAGGCATCATAAGAAACACCTAGTGTGCAAACTTAGAGAAACCATGTATGCTTAAATAGAACACAATATAGCCCTCACACATCACTGTCACAAACACCAAGTCTCGACAACCTAGCACAAGGAGAATACAATGACTAGGAATGGACATATAAATGATCCTTCCAATACATGAAAATGTCGAGCTCGACTATGCCACAATAAGAATCAATATAAAACCTAGGCTATCTATAAACAAAAAAAGACTGACTTGACAAGATGGGAGCAAAGGCATGAGAGAAGCTTGAAAAATTAGCAATGCCCTATAACTGCTTGAGTTTGAGATCGATGGAGGACAAAGCGAAAGCCTCTTATTAGAGGGGTTGAAATCTTATTTGGGGGGAGGGGATATGGTCATATCTCGTGCTTCTATTCCTCTTGAGGGGATGATGGTTCAATTAAAATTTGGTAGCTTGAATGAACAATAAAAAGGTGGTATGAAAGTACTTTGTTAATCGTCCTTCTTATTTGATGGGTTGAAAATGGGTCTTACGGAAATCAATTTAGACCTATATTAAACCCACTTTCAATTGGCCTTTTGAATGTCTAACAACCACTTTAACTTGATTTTTAAAAATGTGAGCAAAAAAATGATTTCATGATCCAATTTGACACCTCTACCTTGCCATCATACAGGACCTCGGCTAGTGGTGGTGGACTTGTCAAACAAGTGGGTTAGATGGAGTTTTGAGTGGTTAGAGAGGTTAGAGAATGGATCTAACTTAAATTAATCAGTATAATCCATATCGAGCCAATTTTATGTAATACAAATTTTTTGACTCATACTCCACTTTTACACTTGATCCAACTCGAGCTCCAATTTTTAGCAATTCTCCCTTCTAAAAATGAAGAGACCATGCTTGAGAATATATATATGAATGACATAAGCTTCTACTCTCATAAGCACTAAAAGATATGAAAATACAGGCCATCAAGATTTGTAACAATAAAACTGTGTCCAACACCATAGACTTCAATAAATGAAGGGACATGAATGAGTTTTGGATTTGGGGAGGTTATTAGATCTCTTTTGTTCAACTTCCTTTTGCCTTCTTGACTTGCTCTTTTGATTTTGTTTATTTCATACTCGTGTTTTGTATGCTTTTCTAGCATTTACCTATTTTGGTCTAAGAAGAACAATGGAATGGAAGACAAAGACATTCCCAGACTCATCCCTCATCTTCTTGACCTCCATCCTTCGACCTTCAACCTCACACTCCTCCACTAGATCCTCACCAATTGGCCATATAAAATCAAGCTCTCAAAAATTGCCCTCAACTTTGCATTCACCTTTTTAACTTGATAAAACCTCTAGATCTTCCTTGCACCTTGAACTGTTAGTTTGTATGCCTCGCCTCCAACCGCTAGTGACAACAAGAGTGCGTTGAGCCAATGGTAATCTATAGTGATGGCAATACTTCAAAGCTTCTCCCTCAACTTAACCTTGGTGGGAAGAGATAGAAGCTTTAGTAGCACTCTAGAAGATTGGCTTAAAGCTTGCCCAAGAATTCTTTTGTTGAAGGATTTCAAAGAGGTCAAGAACTCACAAAAGAAGTTGGTTTTGGAGGAAACTAAAAATGTTAGGTCAACTATGATTCTCTAAAATCAACATTGATGATGCTGCTCTATAAACGTTGAAGAAGGCCTTTATAAGTGTTTTTAAAATAACTATTGAGAGAGAGAGAGAGAGAGAGATGATGATGATGATGATGATGATGATAGTGATGAGGACGATGATGTGACTCACTCAACTATGATTCTTAGGTGCGTTAATATTGGGTTTGAGTGAAATAAATTCTCATTTCTTATTGGTCTTTATTTCTCACAACTTATTTTAACCCAATTCTGAATTTTGAAGGACTCATTTTAAACTTAGCCGACAAATATTAACGAGAAACTCTGACCATCTTACCACCTCTAGTGGTAGGATAATGTTTCATTCCATAGGCTAAGAATAGAGAATGCAATTCCTAGCTCCCCTTAGCTCAATAGCTATTCTAATTTGTTTGTAGCACACATATGTAAGAGCAAAACCTAAATATTATGTTTGGTCATCCAAATTCATATTGGTATGTGATAGGATATAGTGGGATTGGAAATTCTCCAAAGATCCTCTAGATTATAAAAAATCCATTGTATATTGGGTTCAACTTAACATAGAATTGAAAAATTTTAAAAATTCTCCATGGTTTGAAGGTTTTTCAAAATCATAAAGAATCTTATCAATTCAATTTTGTCGAGTTGCCGACTTATTGACTGGCTCTATAGTATGTGTCAATTTCACCCTCTAGACCACTTAACCCTCTACCTCTATAGCTTCAGTTAATTGGAAGGCCATTTCCCAAATTCAAACTACTTCTTGAATCTTTACATGATTCGTCCTCTCCCCTTGAACCTCAAATCAAGACTCTTGTTGTTGTTATTGTTCTCACCATCGCCATCGTTAGGAAGCAACACTATCTAAAAAGTCTATCATACCCTGAATCCTATAGGGTTGGGAGAGTGATTTAACCGTCCTTCCACCCAAAGGACGTGATCTTAAACTATATCTAAAGTCTAACTTCTAAAAGTCTCCACTGACAATGCTCTTACTTTATTGGCTGCTAACTAAGGGACCTAAAAAGCACGAAAAATGAATGGAATGAATAATTATAGCTCAGTGAGTAGTGCATATCTTCTAAGCAAATCAAGCACCTACTATATACTTTACAAAATAATATCAAAATTCATTCATCTCAATTTCAGTATATAATACACAAGATAAAAATTAGTTGTATCACTTTAATGAAACCATACATATCAGAAAACATTTATTAAATCAATAATATCATAACAAATATTGACAGTCCAATCATTGATTAGTCTCATAGTCTATTTCATTGATTAATCTCAAATCACATTTCAATAGAAACTCATACCACATCACACGCCTATGGTCTATTCCATTGACCAATCTTGTGCTTAGATATCAATCATGGTTACACAAAATGCCTCATGAAAAGGTGACCAAGTTTTCCCCTTCGTATGATCTCAACATATATTGCCGATGGCTGGCCAATAAGGATATCTTAAACTATTACGCAAACCCACAAAACCCTTAATGAGCTCACAATACTATTGAGTATCAACAAAAACTCATATCAGCATCCTCTAAAGTTCACAAAGTCAAACTTAAATATATATCATAAATCGGTTTCACAAACCAAAACACATAATCTTTTCACAACCCGACTTAGCTGCTAGAAACATTTTTCGTAAAGCATTTCTAAAATAATTTTCAAACTCTTTTAATAAATCAATTCGTAAAGTCATAAATATATCTATATAAATCCTTTCGTAATAGTATTCGTAAAAACCTTTCTCAAATCATTTACAAATACTAAAAGGTAGTAATTACTTAATCTAAATTTTATGTAGTAAATATGTTTTAATAACTCATACGATACTCAAATATTTATCACTTTCAAAACATTAATTTACAAATTTGTAGAAGATATAGCACCACCTCACCTATGAATGCCCAAACCAAACAACGCGTAATTAAATAAGTTGACGATTTCGTAATCCTAACCGATGTCAAAACTGAGTAAAAATGAATCGGCTAAATCACGCCTAAAAACTAATCAAACGACTCCTGCATGCTAACAAATCGCTCACTCAAAGTGACTATTTAAATCTAAACGAAATGCGGAATTTCACCAAAACCCTAAAAGGACATAATCCATAATTTCCATGAAATTCCAAAACTTAACAATTTAAGAATCAATCTTCGCAACTCAATTTTTACTAAACTTCACATTTGAACCATAATCCCGAAAATTACTCCAATTAAAAAAATAAGGGGTGTAAACATTTATCACGTGTTATCATATAAAGTAAATCTAGTTTGGCGAAGTCCCCATGGTGCAAAACACTATTCTATTTTTCCCCTCTTCTTTTCCCTTTCTGGCATGCATCTTTCGACTTCCCATTTTCCTTTTAATAGCTAAGTTCCACATTTCCGTCTTTTGTTGACTTCTCAACGCTTTTGCATTTCTTTTTTTTTTCTTTTTTTGAGTCTCGCCAAAGGCAAATATTACAATTTACCATCTTTGAAAGAAATTTCATCCTTAAAATTTGTACTTCTTTCAACCATCAACCAAATGAGAGTTTTCACATTTCACTTCTTTCTCAAGCTTCCATCTAAACAATCTTTTTGGGCATTCCCTTATTCCTAACTTTGTGAGCCAATTCAACTTCATTGGCCACTTTCAATTTCAAATCTCCTTCAACTTTCTTTACAAAATTAGCATTAATGTTTTTAATTCTTCCCTTAAACTCAGTAGTTCTTGCTATGGTAACAACATCATTTGTCATCTTTGGCACATCAAAGCTGTACTTAATCACAACATTACGACCCTTCGAGCCTCTAGTAACTTTCATATCATCCATAAGGTCTTCCATGCCTTAAGAATCATGAAACGTGTTTCGACTCTAAAAGAGACATACATCCTAGTTTATAACAAAGAGTAACACACTATAAACTAACACATCATCACAACATCCTATAAAATCTGCACCCAAACAAATCATAACCTATGCTTTGATACCAAAAGATGTTACAACCCGAATTCTACATACATGGGAAAGTGACATGACATTTTTTTTTTTTACTGAAGAACATAGTCTCATACTATACCCAAAGTCCAACTTTGAAAAATCCTCATCGATAATGCTTTTGCTCTATTGACTACTAATTAAGAGACTTGAAAAACACGAAAGATGAATGGAATAAACAACCACAACCTAGTGAATAGTGTATCTTTTTTAAGTAGATCGGGCACCCATTATGCACTTAATAAAATAATATTAAAACTCATTTATCTCAATTTCAATATATGATAGATATACAAGAAAAAAAAAAGAGTTATATCGCTTTAATATAACGATATTTGTTAAATCAATAATATCATAATAAATATCAATAATTCAGACTATTGATTAGTCTTAACAATTCACATATCAATGATCTATTTTATTGATTATTCTCAAATCACATGTCAATGGAAACTCATATCACATTATAAGCAAATGGTGCATTTTGTTGGCCAATCTTGAGCTTAGATATCAATAATGATTACGCATAATGTCCTGTAACAAGATGACCAAGCTCTCCCTAGAAGATCTTCACCTATATGATTGGTGGTTGGTCCACAATGATATCTTAAACTAGTATGCAAGCCCCCAAGCCCCTCAATAGGCTCATAGCAATATTAAGCACTAATACAAACTTACAACAACATTCTTTAAAATTCGCAAAGCCAAAACCAAAATGCATATTATAAATCGACTTTACAAACCAAAACACATAACCTTTTTGGCACTCGGTGTAACGAGCTGTGATGTCCCAAGGCGTCACGTACTAAGCGCAAACGGAATTATAATTATTATTGACATCTTATTAATCTACTAAACTCCTTTGAATAACATATAGTATTTACCATTGAAGGTTAGCATGTATAACATGGATTATTTAAATTCCTAAATTTATATTATAAGATTATCCTGCAATCACTCTACCTTCAATTTAAGTATTGGCCAAATCATTCATGCACATAAACAAGAACATGAGAAGCTTCATTACTTCTTATCATCATCATCAGGGCTTACAAAATTTATCAACCTGGACTCTTTCCTTGTTCATTGCCTATATATACAACATGTACATAACAAAAGTAAGGCATAACGAAAGTTAGGGATATGGGTGAAGTTATCTACTCCACGAGTTCCCACACCAGCCCGCATCTAACAAAAAACAAAAGTCAGTCAGCCTCTACACGATCCAAGGCGTCTAGGCGCCGTCCATCCCCGCTCCAGGTCCTCCTGCTCCAAAGGGTAAAGGTCCGAACATCTCCCATTCATGGTTGATAAACCATGCAACGAACGTCATCGGTATCAACTCAGCTCTACCGTCATCCATCCATAAAGTCGCCTCATATTTGGAGAAAACCATGTCAATGTCGGTATCATACACGTCATGAAGAGAAACATCAAGACACACTACCGCCCCGTATCGAGCTACTGGCGGTATATCCATGCTATCAATTTGAAAATGTAAGGTATGAGCAAACAACCTTGCCCAGTAAAGAATGATAAAACTCTAATTTAAACAATCCATAGCCATCAAAGTTACAAGTGAATCATCAAACAATTTAGGATGCTAAAGGAAGTATATCACAAGCATAAACAATTGGATATTGACACATCATGTATATAATCACCTTATGAGCATCCGCTTCTAAACTTACCTTTCTCAAGCTCAATCTCATATCAAGATGTAATGCAACAATAACAAATGGACTCACTCGCCAAATAGAATTATATTTAGTGAGCATATGATCCACCCTCGATCAATCACTAACCGAAATTCAACCGGCCGATCGAGTCACTTCCGGAAAGTACGTTATCCGGACTTCCACAATACATCTAATTGTGGGCATCTCACTCTGAGGCATCCCGGCATCACTCAACCGAGGTCCTCCCAAGACCACATAGCAAGGGGCATCTCACTCCGAGGCATCTCAGTATCTCTCTACCAAGGCATTCAAGACCACGCAGCAAGGGCATCCCAAACTTCCGGGGGCATCACTGGTATCTCGATACCGATGGGTTCATTCATCTTAAGCACACGTTTCACACCACCACACCTTTGATTAATGCATTTATCGTATGCAAAAGAAAAGACTCTAAAGTATCTATCTAACTCTCATGAACCTAGCACACGTGCGTGTCCAAATTATAAGATAAAACCCATTACGTCATGTCCCATTCCATGGTGAACAGATATTTACCCCATAATCAAGCATTATGCATTGCACTCATTGCACACGCATGATACTATATGCACTTATATCTCAAATGATATATGAGACTCACTCTTATATGACTAACTTCTATTATGAGGTTTATTAGACTCTACGTGCATCACAAAAGCCTAATATAAAAGACACAACCTCTAATATATGTTCTCGGGTCCAGACAGTTTCCTAACTAAATGTACAGTTTCGGTTTCGGACACAGAAGGTATACCAATTCTTGTCGAAATATTACCAAATTTTAGTATGTTATATTTGAGACATAGAATGACATTTCCCGTGAAGAAACTTAAGTCTGATTCTCACTGTATTAAGAGTAACAATTGCCATAATATTTACTAGCACCCTGTATCGACGTCCAGATTTTGTATCTACAAAGAAAATTGTTTTACTAGCCAATTCTTCTCTATTTAATCTCAAATTTTGACACATCATTCCTTAAGATGTGTTCTACAATTTTCATTGAGGATTCGAAGTCCAAATCTAACTAGGTAAATACAGAAAATTCGTATAATCAGTAAAGGTCAAACCGTTTCTCACAAGAACAGTTTACTGGTTTTACTAAGTACACTTCTGTCTCTACGTTTTATATATTCATATGGTTACAGCTACGTGTATAACTTGATCTTATAGATGTTCTATCATGTAGAATGGTTTCTATCTTATTTCCATTAACATACATAAAGAAAATAACACAGAACAGAAGACTCTATAATCATTTTCACCCAGAACAGAATAGGTACACAATTTCCTTTACTTCTAACCCAACTAAACCACTTATCTTTTCACAAATCTCTTCTACAATACTCCAATACTTACTCACAGCAACTCAAAGCAACTTCAGCATATCTTTCTCTAACAAATGATCAATTTCACAACTCGGCTCAAAGTGTCGTTGCATCCGTAAGCCACTTATCATGATTTCTACCAAAACAACACACTCGGCATCCATTTCATCACTTCGCTCAACAAAACATCATACTCACACTTGGATTTCGA
Source organism: Eucalyptus virginea (assembly GCA_014182375.1). Taxonomy (NCBI): domain Eukaryota; kingdom Viridiplantae; phylum Streptophyta; class Magnoliopsida; order Myrtales; family Myrtaceae; genus Eucalyptus; species Eucalyptus virginea. Next base: position 37,294,175 of record CM024520.1, on the reverse strand, counting down.
GACATGCAAGACTCAAGAGTGACATGCAATAGCTCCTACCTTCAATCTAACACTCACTAAGCTTAGATCAGTCACAAAACAGCAACTACAAACTATATCCATCACTGTTTGGTTAGATCCTCAAGCTCCCTTGATGAAACAATGGATAACTTTCAATTTAGAGTTAGATCTTTCCTTACCTTGTTCAGCTACTAGACAACACAAAGATTCTTCAAGATCAACACCAAAATCTCGCATGCAAGAAGAAGAAATCACTGGTTTGCTTCTGGTTTTTCGCTGCTCAGCCGAGAGAAAAAGAAAGAAGAAGACGAAGATGGGTTGCTCGGTTTTATATGAAGAGAGAGAGAGAGGGTACGAAGCTTAAGGGGGAAATAGGTCTACAAACTAATCCCTAGGCTAGTGTAATGATTAGATTTGGCTAATGATTATGCTTCCTTGGAGTTGCCATCTTCGGTTCTATGGATTGAGAAAAACCGTGGGTGTTGATGAGAGAATCGAGAGAGAGAAAGGTGTCGTGGCTTTCATGCATGAAGATTTTCGCCATCTGTCGATCGTCGCTAATTAACAGTTAATCGATATCATTCGTTAGTTCATTAGCTTCTAATATTTTCATCTAATTGCCTTTTGTTTCTACTTAATCCCAATTATACAAAGTCATAACATATATATAACATATATATAACATATCAACTAGTCAATGTTAGTCTATAAAGAATTCATCACAAAAAGAATGCTAAAGTTATAAGTAATTTACTAATCAAATCACCTTAACTATAATCTATTAATCTTAACTGAAAATAAAATCACTCGCGCCTAATTATCCATTCCTGGCCCAACAGGCTTAATCTACAACAATCCGGCCCACTAAACTAAATCTACAAATCTAATAATTCCGAACCTTGGCCCGCTTCAAGCCAAGTCCAAGCCCATAGTCACTCATTAGGTTTCTTAAGTCCAAATCGTGTGGCCCACTCATTTCTCAAGCCCACAGATTCCTCACGATCCATCGGGTTCATTTTCCGGCCCGTTCTACATAAATCTAAGTTTCTAATGATCTAATTATGCTAATGACGGTCGATGAAATTTGGGATGTCACACTCGGCTTGTCCGTTAAAAATACTTTTTGTAAAGCATTTCTCAAATCTTTACTTACTCATTTCATAAACTAATTCGTAAAGCCATGTATAGTATATAAATCCTCTTATAATACTTTTCGTAAAAACCATTCTCAAGTCATTCATAAATACTAAAAGATAGTAATTGCCAATCAAGATTTTATGCAATAAATATGCATTAATAACTCATACAATGCTCAAATATTTATCACTTTTAAGATATGAGTTTACAATTTTATAGAATAGATAGCATAACTTATTTGGGAATATCTAAGCCAAACAAAACGTAGCTAAATGAGCCGACAATCTTGTAATCCTATCAATTAAATGATAATCAACATCAAAACTAAGTAAACCTCTACCTCAATTATGAATCGGCTAAATTACCCCTAAACGCTAACAAAACAACTATAATATGCTAACAAATCACTCATTTAAAGCAATTATCCAAACTTAAATGCAATGCGAAACTTGCATGCGAACCCTAAAATTTCGCTTCAACTATAGCATTGTTTCAAATCATTCTCCATGAAACTCCATGACTCTACAAGGACATAATCCACAATTTTTTTGAAATTCCAAAGTTTAATAACTCAAGAATTTGACTTCATAGCTTAATTTTCACTAAACTTTGAATTTGAGTTATAACCTTGAAAATTATTATGATTAGACAAATGAGGGGTGTCCACACTTACCAGGCATTCCAATATGAAGTAGATCCAGTTTAGGGAGGTCCCAATGGCACAAAACCTTATTCTCTTTTTCCCCTCTCTTCTTTTCTCTATTTGGTGTTCGTCTCTCAGCCTACCGTTTTCTTTTAATAGCTAAGGTCCACATTTCTCTTCGTTTGTTAACTTTTCAACACTTTACTTTTTCTTTCTTTTTTGGGTCCCATTGACCATAGTTGTATCTCATGGCTCAACAAGCAACCTCCGAAGTTGGTCATCTACATGAGTTTCGAGAGCATCATGATCCTTAATAGATACAACTTAACGAAGTTCTGATACAACATCGAGAGTAGTGGGAGGCGATTCCTATAGGTTGGGTGGGTAGACTCCATCATAAAGAGGGCAGTGGTATCATTTCAAGGAGTTAGGGACGCAACCATAGAGAGGAGGTGCATCGTGGGATGAGCCCCATAGTAAGAGATTTTGTACTACGATGCATTTGTGGCATACTTGATGCACAACGGGTGGAACTCAACGCTTGAGAGCATGGTAGACAAAAAGCCGATGGGGTGTTGGCTATTCTTTGCTAACCAGTAGGTGGCAGCCTGATTCATGAGTCACACGTGGAAGGTCGAGATGCATGAGATTAGAGGTTAGTTGAGAGGATGATCCATGTAAACCTCATGATGATTGTCTTGAGACTCTTTTCCACCCTCAATTGTCAAAATACGATCTTATCATCGATGACAATCGGTAATGGTTGGAAGCAATGATGATTGTTTGGGGCGCACATGACAACCATTCTGTTTTGAAATAGTTTCTAGAATAGAAATAGATTTTTCTATTTCTATTTCTAAAAGAGTTTCTAAGCAAAAATAACCGTTTGATAATGACACAAAAATCCTACTCTAAAAATAGAAATTCGTTTAATAATGACACAAAATTTATTCTTTTCGGATGGTGACGAATCGGTGGATAGCGGTGACAGACGGCGGCGGCGGCCAGTGGTCGGCGGCCGGCAACCGGAGGCCGGCGACCAACGGTGGCGGCGGCGGGCGGGGGCCGAGGCGGCGGCGGCAGCCGGGGTTGGCGGGGCTGGCTACCAGCGGCCGGCGGCGGGGGCCGGCGGGCGGCTGGCGACCGACGAACGGTGGTCGGCGGCAACGGATGAAAGACTGGTTGACGAACGATAAATTTTTTTTTTTTATTTCTCATTTCTGTTCCAGAAATAGAGAAGTAGAAAATTTTCACTTCTGATTTTTATTCCAAACCTATTTCTGGAATATAAATCTATTCTAGAAATAGAAAAATGGAATAAGTTTATCAAACGGATTTCTATTCCGAAATAGGTGCGGAATAGAAAAATTATTTCTTGAACAAAAATAGGCAGTTGTCATGCACCCCATTGGTTATCAGAAATGATGATGATTGGATTTTGTGGCGGTGGTGCTCACATAATGCGGCGAATTTGTTAGGTTATATTTTAATTTTTTTTATCTAGTCCAAAAATATCTCATCACTTGTCCCCATCTAGTATTTTGATCTCAATATATTTAGGATTATCTAGTCTGGAGGACGTTGCCAAATACCAAATACGATCCAAACTATTAAACGCAACGAAACAAACTAAGTAAACCATCATCATTTGAGGCAAAGACCTTCAATCTAGATCCAAACCTCCATGTCCACAAGAAACGCATCCCCTTTCGTGTGTTATCTATCTCATAGGTCTTGTCCATTAAAAAATCGATTTATTTGTTTGAAATTGTACTATTTTATGAAGTTAATAATTTAATAAATTTTGAGGCTCGACACAAAATCTCATACCAAAGTTTAGCATTTTTGGTGATTTATTTTATTAAAAAAAGCATAATTTCCCAATCAAATCATTGAGAAACCATTTAATTAGGTGAGAATTGTATCCAATAGGAAACCTCATCTTAGGAAACCTACTCTAATTAGGAAACCATTTAATTACGAAACCTATTAAAAATAGAAAAGTTTCCTTTTTTTTTGGGTTAGACTCGAGATATTTTGAACAAGTTCTAAGGTGGATCGGTTCAACACGATTTCTCTAACACTACTCGAGTTATGGGCCAACTAGGAAATATTAATTGTCATACACCACACCAATTCTCTAATATGAGATTTCTCTAACACGATTCGCATGTGCATCTTGATAGTTTCTCGATGTTAAATTTGGTCCCCCTTAATCCATGTATCCATCTGTATTAAGATATCTCAACATGAATAGATTAAGGGTCACTAATCTTTCATCGACTCTGATACTATTTGTTGGAAGTGCAAGCAAAAGCCCATACCTTTTGCCTCACAAGATCATTAAGAGGGAGTTCAAGTCCGAACTTGTTTATTTATTTAGTTAAACCCACATTTACTCAAAAGTTTAAACCAATGAGATATGTGCCAATTAGGATATATTAACCATTTTACACCACCAATTCTCTAATGAAAGATTTCTCTAATGGCTCACACATGCATCCTAACAAGTAGTCATTATTTTTATGACATTCTCCTATGCATCAAAAGGAAACGATAGATAATAACCTTAGTTAGCCCGTCACACTAACTTGACCCATTCCTTTCTAATATTGTTAAGATGGAGTTCTAAGTAACAGATGCCTCTGGATGTGGGTTTAGATGAAAAAAAATTATCATTTATGATGTGACGGCGCAATAGCTTGGCCGTGCCATAAAATGTTGAAAGTAGGTATACTATATCCATTGATTAGGCAATTTTTACCTTTACACCCCCTTGACCAGGACTCCCTAGTAACGGAACCTATTGCCTTGAAAAAAAATTATGACTAAAAATGAAACTCAAGCCTCAGAGTCTAAAAAGAAAACCCCTATCACCCAATAAGATGATATTTAACAAATAGTGCATCATTTTTCAAACTTTTTTCATCTTTCTTGACTCCCTTGACAAGCTGAAAGGTGGATAAAGTTGGGGAGCACACTAGTCTACACATTAAGACTTGAAATCATGCATGGTCTTCCTTCATCCATGATGCCCAAGGTGCCTAAGCATGGTGTAAGGAGGGCTTTGATTTGGTATTCAAGAACTATATCCCTAAAATGACCATGAAATGGTGTTGGGGTTGTATTTACATCCTCTAGTTTTGGCTCAATCTGGAAAAATCAAAGCTTCTATGGATGCTTTAGGTAAACTAAATCGACTGAAACTCCAATTGGCTGAAGAAGAGATCACAATAAAGAGTTTATTCACTTCTTCTCTATACTCGCTACGTAGTTGAATTTAGTCTCGTATATATTCTTGTTAAGTAATAAAGAGTTTATTCACTTTTTTTCTATACTCACTACGTAAACCCCACTATTTGAATTTAGTCTTGTGTATATTCCTGTCAAGGAAGGGTCTCTTAGGTCGTTTATTAGTGTAAGAAGGCAGTTCATATGATTTTGAAAAGATCTCCCTCCAAATAGCATAGGTAATGATGCCGGTACCAATTACAGATAAGGCAGTCTAACTAGTTTAGTAAGCCAACACAAGGTGGCAATTATATCAAGAGAGGGAGGCACTTCAAAGAAGTAATCCTTATCTTTATTCTTGATAATCTCTAGCACCTTACTTATGCATAGACCAATCCGTAGAAATTTCAAATGGACTTCCCCCTATGCAAATTTGAAGGCTCCACTTTTAGAAATTAAAGATTTTGTTATTGAAATCTACACCCCCACCCCCCCCAACAATGACATCAACTACTTGTAGGCCTCTGCCACCTTTTGATCCGCGATCACAACATGGTTGTAAGACCTAAACCTCTTATTTACATAGTCGGTTTCTAGCCAAACACAGAAGTGATGGCAAAGCGCGAACAAGGGCCAAGATGAAAGGAACCCCAAAGGTTGTCCGCTTTCAAACCGTATAAATTGAGGGGAATCCTTAAAAGAAGTCGAGGCCAGGAACACTTTCGTGCCTAAACCCGAAGTCACCCACGTGTGGGCGGTCTCCTTATTAAAGAGCAACTCGATGCGATGGCCTAGAAAAAAAAATGATATGCTAAATGCACTAAGATTTCTTGTTGAGTACACGGGTACTGCCCTTCTAAGTTCTAAGTTGAGCTGGCCCGGGAAAGGGAATTGGGAAGAAAGACCAGAGAATCTAGAACCAAAGGACTACTTCTCGTTAGAATCTTTCGTGTATGCCCTATGAAGTTTGCACGAATATGTTTCCCTTTGTGTTTGAACAAGAGGAACTACAAACAACTCTTTGCCTTTTTGCTTCAAAGAAAGAGATGGGGAGAACCATTAGTTGGAGCACCACCCAAAAGGCTTAGGAATGATTCGCTTGCCTATTTGCTAGTTGGATTCATTCTTTCATAAGGTAATTATATATGCAAGTTTAGCTCGCAAGTAGTTGTGGAACATGTTCTCCGATATTTGCTCGTGTGTAATACCAGTCAATATATAGAACAATCTATTAGACTAGCCCTAGCGGCAAAAGCAAGTCAGTTGGGAGTGCTTAGCGATGCAATTAATCATTGAAGGAAGAACACGTAACTAAAGCGCTCCAACCAAAGGGGCTATAAGCTTCTGGGCGATGTTCTGCGCTTTCACATAATGCTGCGTCAAGGAATGAGTTCCATCTCAGGAGTCAGTCTGTCTGCATACTCTTTAAGATCAATTCTATGGCAAGTCGATGATCGATTAAGCTAGTTCTACTCTCCTGCTAACCCTGTTCTTTCTAGCATGCACAAGCTTGCTAATGGTATGGAATGGGAACATTAAAGGCATGGTTTGTCAGAAGAATAGACAGACCATCCAATTTGCTCATCATGACAAGGTTAATAAATTTTTGTACAAAAATATAGGGATGAATACACAAAAAATTCTAAAACATGTCGGGAAAAGTCCAATTGAGTTATAAAACATTTAAAAAGTGTAATCAAATTCCAAAACTTGTCAAATTAATATAATTGAATTCATTTGTTAACTTTGTTTAATTTAATTAATGGAAACTGCTGGCATGAAACACATGCAAATAGCGAGGCTTTTTCTTTTCTTTTCTTTTTATCATTTCCATGCACGCTCCCCATTATTACATTTCACCTTCTTCTCAACACAATCTGGGGTCGAGCTTGACACTGTAAAGGAGATTAAGCCTAAATTAGGGTTGAGCTTGACTTGTGGTGGAGCTCGACCTTTAGATCTAAGTTTGAGCTATTTGCCATAAGCAAAGCTCGATGCTCAAATTTGTGGTCGACTTTGAACTCGCAAGTGGATATCAGCGTAGATGGCATCGGGATCAAGCTCTAGGGCTCAAGTTTGAAGCCGTTGCAAAGCTAGTGGTTATGGTCGCATGCTTCAAGCTCAAGCAGCGTGGCTATAGGAAGCTTCAAGCTCAAATGGCCATGAACACGAGCTTTGAAGCTAGAATCTTTGGAGTTGTTTGAGGTGGTTCATTAGAGCTCCTGTAGAATTTCGTTCACTGGGTTTAGTTCCAGAGTAAGGCATTCACACACACGTGGTCATGCACGCCCGCACGTGCATGCACACACGCATGTGCATATTTAGATAGAAGGACACTAGAAATGCCAAAACTTGTGTACAACGCTCACTTTAGTGCCAAAAACTTTTTTCAAATCACTTAAGTGCCATTGAAAAAAACAAATATTTAAGTGTCAACTTTAATATGGTTACCGGAAATTTGACGTGGTAATTTTTTTTATCAATTTTTGTTGACCCACGGGGCTTGTTGGCGTGCCTAATCAGCATTTGTAGGCCTAAAACACATCTTATATATATATATAGTTTTTGGTAAAGGTAAGAGATATATATTGACTTAAGCCAAAAGCAACAAGAACGCTATATAGCAAAAACTCGGCACCAAGAACTTACACTCACAAGGACAACAATCAGAGTGAGTGAAGGGTGCCAAGGAAAAAGAAAACCAACTGCATAAGTGCAGATGAAAGCCAAATAGTGGCAAAGCAAAAACCTACACAGGGATCACAAAAAAATACCGAATCCCAACAACTACACAAGTGCAGGGAGATGAATACAAATCGTTTATATATTTGTCTTTGTTGAGGTGAAATATAAAATTTAAAAAAAAAAAAAAAAACTGATTTATCTCTTCTTCCTCCTTTATCACATAGCACTACTCGTCTCGCCACCATCTCCACCCCCTTTCGGCGTTGCTTGTGGTCGGCCCACACTACATCTCCATCATTTTTCGTGGTTAGCTCCATCAGTGTTCATCCAAATTTGACCGCAAGTTGAGCTCTATCCACAGATCTCGTGGTCGGCTCCGTTCTTACTTACCCCCCCCCCTCTGGCGTTGCTCTGGTCTCATCCACGGTTGCAAGCCTAGTTCGTCTATAGCTTGCAAAGCGATGATCAATCACCGAAGCTTGCGAATCATCTCGCAAGTCCTTAATTAGCTTTCTTCTTTGTCCACACCGGTTGCGGGAGAACATAGGGAATGCCTCTGTTTTGCCCTTAATCTCCAACCGCAAAGATTCAAAGCAGCTCGTTCGCATTTAAAGTTTCATCACCATCGCTCACTCTCACCGACGACACTTTTTGGATCCTTCACGTGTAGCTTGACCAGTAAGTGCAATCGAGAACCCTCCTTATCAAGATAATTTCGTTCCTTTCTTTCCTACCCTATTCTAGAGAAGTGCGAGACCAATTTCCATTCACAAAATCCATGTGTAAATCACTGAAAATCTGAGTTGTTAGTTGATGATTGGTGATGACACTATTGTTCTAAATATTGATTTTAGACGGAAAACCATTTCGAGTTCATGACTAGATCTGGTAATTTCTTTGTAAACAGGTTACTTGTCGAAATGTCTCCATGAAGTTGTGAAGCGTATTTGAGAGAGTTGCTTAAATTGGTTGGTTGAAGTGTTCATCATATGTTCAGATCACAATAGAAACCTTAGATTCTTTTGCATCGTTTTTATTTTGTGAGACTTGAATATGAAATCCAGAATAACACAGTAAAATAGACATAAGGGAAGATGACAATGGATTGTGAGTTCAAACGGCAAAAGAAAAATTAGAGGAATAGATTTTAGGGAAGACGGCCAGAGCTTGAACGAGACCATGGGCGAATGGGGGAGAGAGAGAGTGGGTGAGCGATAGAGTCAACACGGAGAAAGTCGGTTTAAGCCCGTTTATCATTTATCCCCTAAGTTGACAAATTTAGGCTAAATTAGGGCATATAAGCAAATTGAATACCATAATCATTTTCTTCTTCACGCTGCAACCCATGACGAGATTGTACTTATTGATGCCTTCGATCGTTAGCTCCAATTTGTGAAGAAAATTAATTCTATCTGAAAGCTCCAGGCTATCAAGCTCACTGGGGACAATCCCAATCCCACGAAGGAACTCATAAATCCTAGCGTAATTCTCCCCACTCTCGTTCTTCATCTCCACCAAGCCATTGGAAAAATATTGCTTCGAATGAATAAAGCAATCAAGTTGGATTTTGAGACATGATATCACTTTCTTTAAAAAGTTATTTGCTCCAAAATGTTACTAATGATCATAGAAAATATTATCTAGGATACAACAACATCTCAAACGAGAATACTAAATAACAATTCTAATATTGCTCTACGATCTCTTTAGAGAACAATTGAAAAAATAGCTATAATTTTGAAAAGAAGACTCAAAAACTTGTTCACGCCAAAGAACTGAATACATACATACATACATATATATCCATCTTTAAAAATATAGGTAACTCTTCGCAAAATGTTGTAAAATGAACAAATGTATCCCTTTGAAAGAAGTAGCAAAATGAACAAAGGTTTTCCTTTAGAAGAAGTTGTAAAATGAACAAATGTAATCTTTCGGGAAATGTTGCAAACTAAATAAGTATAATTTCTAAAAGTTGTATTAAAAAGACATAAAAATTCGGAATAATAAATTAATAAATAAAATAATTTTTTAATAAATAAAATTCCGAATTTTCATAATTTCCAAAAATACTTAATAAACAAAAACACAACCTTTCAACTAATAAAGGTCAATAAAACAATTGTACGAAATAAAATAAAAATAAATGGGTTAATACTAATTGAACCATGGAAACGTAAGCATGCCCAAGCAAGTACGCCTAATAATTGTGCCAAAATCACTCACACGTGGATATTATGATGTCTAGTCCACATCTCAACATTTTTTTAAACACTAGAAAAAGGCTTATACTTACAAATTGACCCGTCTCCTTCTAACTTTTCTACGTGGGACAAGGAAAAATGCATATTATTTGTCTTAACAAACAACCAACACGAGCTATACAGGGACAAAGAGGAGTCCCCGCTCGTTCGACCAGTTGAACCCTATTTGGCCTCACCGTGGTTGCAATGTTCGGCTTGGAGGATGAATTCACTCGAAGACAAAGGTTGCAAACCACGAGATTCACAAGATTTAGCGGTCGTAGCATCTTCACAGCATCTTCACAACGCGAGGTTCAGTCACCATGATAGCTTGAATGAGAGAGAAAGAGAGCAAATGAGAACACGGGGAAAGATAGAGTGAGAGACAACGCTAGAGCTAGTTTTATGCTTAACGTCACCTCATCGTCCATGTGGACTTTCTTTTCTCTTTTAATTTATGAAAGAGCCACCTAGACATTAACTTTTACTTATAAAAAACACGTAATTATTTAGGCCAGGATTTTTTATTAGAGATACTAAGGGATTATTTTTCTCCGATTTAACACTCAAGTAATCATGCTAAAACTTTTGGTATTAAATTGCACACCATACACAACTTTTGTTATTTTTAGTCTCCTTCTACCTCATACATTTATATATGTTATTGAGTATCACTACAAATAGTGTCTCTCATTTTTTATGTCAAGAATCCATGGGTTTGAGTCGAGGGCATTTTCTGGAACACTTATTTATTTATTTATTTTTGGTCGAACGGTCACTCATTTAAGTGAAGAAGAAGAAGACGATAAGGGGATGTCGGTGAAGATGACGAAGGAAAGATACGAGGATCAACGAGGAGAAAGGAGAAGAAAATTTATTCCATTTTGCCTTCTTCTTTTTTTTTTTTTTTTTTTTTCATGTGATGAAGATGCTTTTTTTCATGTGATGAAGATGATGATGGGAAAGGACGAGGATAACAAGAAGGAGAAATAGATTTTTATATCCTTTTCTTTAAAAGCTTTTAAAGTGCTGAAGATGATGACGGGAAAGAGACGAAAATAATGCAAAGAAGAATAAGAAGCAATTATTCTTTTATCCCCTTGATACTTTTCAAATGTATAAATTTTTTGTTCTGATGTGACACTCAATGGGTATCACGTGTCAAAAAAACAATAAAAATAGCCATAGTATTTTTTGCTAGTCAAATTGAGGGAGTTATCGAAATAATTTAATTATACTAATTTGACAAATTTTAGAATTTGATTGTATTTTTTAAAAATTTTATGACTTAATTGAATTTTTACAATAAATTTTAAGACTTCCAATCACTTATCTCAAAGTATACTAGAAAGAAAGAGGAAGCTCAGGATTAACCATATTCTATATTTCCCAATGAAAGAAAATATATATATATATTTATTTATTTATTTTCCAATCGGTGTTTAAGATGCATCATTACCCCCAGCGCACTCACTGTGATCTTCGAGGTTATCCGCCCAAAGGTGACACTCTTTTTGACACACAAATTCTCAAGGAAGACAGATTCTCGAGAAGACAAACAGTTGTACTCAACAAACACTGTTTTGCTAAGATCAATCTCGAAAGCCAATTCCAATTAGATTTGACCCTGACGTCTGAAGAGAAAAATCCCGCTTGTTGCAATGATGGACTTCAACTTCATCAACGAATAAGAGAATGCAAGGGGCAACGAATCAAGAAAAAGACCACTTTGATGGATGATTTCAAAACAATGCTAGCAACCCTCAATATAGGAAACATAAATCTAGTAATTTAGGATACGTTTGGTAACGTTTTTGTTTAAAAATTATTCCAGAAAACAAAAATAATTTCAAACGTTTCTGTTCAAAAAATATTCAAGAATAGAAATTATTTCTGTTTTAACAATTTTGAACAAAAGAACGCGTTTGATAAATTTGTTCTATAATAGAAAAAGAACAAAAACACATTTAGTAAACTTATATAATTTCTTTTATTTCTTTTTATTTTTTTTATTTTTCTTCATTTTGGCCAGTCGCTAGCCTTGGCCATGGCCGATGACCAGCCGACGAGGGCTGGCAACCTAGCCCAGCCACGGCAAGACTCGCTGGCCCCCGTTGAGGCCGACCTTGTTCCGGCCGGCAACGCTTTGGCGAGGTTGCCGACCCTCGACGGCCGGTCACCGGTGTCGCAGGCCCTTGATGGCCGGGCCGGCGACCGGCCAAAGAAACAAGAAGAAGAAAAGAAAAAGAAAGAAAAAATATGAGAGGGAAAATTTGTTTCTCGGAAGTGTTCAGGGAACAAGAAACAAAATTTTCTTGTTTTTTGTTTTTGTCCAAATTTGTTCCTTAGAACAGAAATAAGTCCCGGGAATAAAAACGTAAACAAACACGTTTCTGTTTTTTTTTTTATCCTCTGAAACAAAAAAACAGAAATTGTGTTCATGACCAGAAAAAAAAGAACACAAACAAACTGCCCCTTATTCACATGGAGAAAGAAGGAAGAAAAGAACAGCTGGAGAGTATTGATTGAACGCTAGTTGATGACAGATTTTATTTTTTTCCCTAAAATCGTGTAGTCATAAAGTGCTCACAAAGAGCTATCTGACTATAGACCTATTGAAGTTCAATAATATTCCCAAACACAAATATGCCAAAGTTACTTTACAATGGATTTCACAAATGATGCTCATCAAACACTTGTCCTTAAGCACTGTCATATGATTTTCTCGATAAAATTAATCCACTTTGCAAAAAATAAGGCACATGTAATATGTATTTATCCCCCCTCCCTTGACCAATTCCATCAACCGTTAGGGAGCTAGAGTCTGACTCAATTGTATTAAATTCACAAGACAATTGGAAGATAAGCTTTCTTAGCTAAGCACGTATAATCGAGCAAGACACAGTCAATATGTCATAAACATTGGCTCTAGGAATCGACATCCTCTCTGCAATTTCTCCAGTCAACGGTTAAAATTGAAACTTCGTGTTCGATTTACTACTAAAATATTGACTCATATAATATACCATTGTAAGGATTATGCTTTTTTAAGCATGCATTTTAACTTTATCTATGGAATATTAGTATTAACCAATTGGTGAATCAAGATGCTGTTCGGCATCAAGCTTGAGTCACTCTCATTTGCCATTAAAATTATTTTGCGCAGCGAGAATAAGTCAAAAGTGTCATCAGCGTCACTTTTCAATTTCCCAAAACATCCTTATATACATATAATGCCCATCAGTATAACCGTCGACTTTGTTCTTATAATGCGTTACCCTCTTAATTTAGATTATAAATAAATGTTCGATGTAAGTTTTTAAAAGAATAGTAAACCGTTTCTCGTTCTAGATTATAATTCATATAGTTTTTTTTTATCAGTTATAATTCATATAGTTAAAAGATAATAATATTACATTCAATTAAAGTTATTAATCGTATCATTAATTCACTATAACATAGCATGATAAATGAAAAATAATTACGCTCGCGCGCATGGTGCATGCATTAAAACTAGTCAGCATTAAACCTGACTCAATCATATTTTTCCCGAAATGCATTTTAAACCACCATACTAGAATTTATGAATTTGTAGTTGATGTGGATGCATAAAATTGATAACTATGACCATGATCATCATGCAAACCTATTTCTATTGAAAAGTACGACTAAACATACATGTATTCACCAAGAAATTACAGGGATCATATGCTAGTCATGTACAAACTCATAAGTCAAATGATCTTAAGATTCGTGAGGGGAAAGCATCCAATCTAAGAGCTAACAAGAGTACCGCGATGGAGGTTGTGACCAGTGCCAACCTCAACAATGTCGTCTACCACAATGCCAGCCCCATCTCTTCCCCTTCTCTTCTTTTATCACATCCTAGATATCTTTTTCCTCCGTTCATTTCGCGAGAAAATAATTTTGAAAAACATTTTAGGATTTTTAGGCGTTCGTTTAGGAAAATGAATTCCTTAGGGAAAATGTTTTTCATCAAAGGAAAAAGAGTCTTCTAAAATGGGGGAAAATGTTTTCTACTTTTGAAAAGTGGAAAACATTTTTCTCACTTGACCTCTTTTATCTCACATCTCTATTAATCCTCACTTCTTCCTCCCATTTTTTCTTCTTCTTTTCTTTTTTATTCAAATTATTTTTTAATTTTTTTTTTTCTTTTTTAATTCGAATTATTTTTAATTTCCTTTTTATTCTCTTTTTCTTTTCTTTGTTTCCCATATTCTTTTTTTTGGCTAGTCGTCGGACCAGGTGAACCTCAAGCTCATCAACCTCAAACTCGTGCTCATCAATCTAGCGAACCTCGAGCTTGACGCTCGTGCTCGCCAATCTAGTGAGCGGAAAATATTTTCCTTCTTGAACACTAGAAAATATTTTCCGAAACATTTTCGGGTTTTATAGAACATCGAAAATATTGTCATTTTCCGGAAAATGACATGAAAAATATTTTCCGGAAATGGTCGATTTTCCGCGAAATGAACAGACCCATATCTTTTTCCTGTGTTTTTTTTTTTTTTTTTTTGGTAAAAGGTAAGAGATATATTGACTTTTAATCAAGAGTGTGAAACAGCTATATAGCAAGAGAACTCGACACCAAAAACTTACACTTAGGATGACAAACAAGTGAAAGAGTGTTGAGAAAGAGAGCCACAAAACAGAGAAAGAAAAGAGAAGCTAGACAGCTAGAACAGTGGCAAAGAAGCAGCCCAACAACGGCCACCAGCAAAAGAAAGAAATGGTAAAGCAGCCAGCAAAGACGCAGATGCAGCCTCATCTTCGTCAAACCACGAAGTGCACCAGCGGACCGAAATTTTCCCTAAAAAATATGTCATGTCAGCATGTCACGTTAGCACCGTTTGCGACCTAAAACTGTTCGGACGAAAATTAGAGCGATAGCCAATTTCATCCCTCGAATGAAAATATGGGCTTTCTTCTATACATTCCAAAAGTGAGGCTATTTTTGTCCTCATGAGTAGGTGATTTTTCTATCATTATTTGCCGCTCTTCCTACAAAACTAAAGAGCAACCAAATGATTGAAAGAAAATGATTTCTTTAAAAAAAAATTGAAATCAATGGCCAAAAACAGCAATTTCCTACCACAAAAAATAGAAACCGCGCTCCCCCCATAAAAATCTGCCACGCCCGCGCCAAGCCAATCTCTCAATTCCCCTCTCCCCCTCCCAACCCATATCCACCCTCGATCTTGACCCCCCGGTCCCCGAATTCTCCACCGATCCGACGGCCCTGGCTCCGATCCCCACCGTGCGCCCGCCCGCACCCGATCGCTCCCCGCCCCACCCTTTTCAATCCCACACAATACAACCAACGCGGCCTTTCACTTCACTCCACCAAAAAAAAAAATCAATCCGAGGAAATGGCTGCCACCACCCTCTCCGTCCGGCCGAACCGGCTCTCCCCGGCTCGCCGCTCCCCAAGCCCCCGGCCCACCACCTCCCCCACGCCCTCCGCCCCGCCGGCGGCCGCGCCGAGCCGTGGCGTGGCGGCGGCGTCGGCGGCTCCCCCGCCGACCACCCCGGCGACCCCGCCGCCGCCGCCGCAGCAGCAGCGGAGGGCCGGGGCTCTGCTGGCGGCGCAGGCCGGCAGGAGGGCCGACGACTCGGCCCCGTTCGAGATGTCGGTGGAGAGCGCGCTGAAGCTGCTCGGCGTCCCGGACACGGCGTCGTTCGACGAGATTCTCCGGGCGAAGAACGCGATCGTCGCCTCGTGCAAGGACGACAAGGAGGCCATCGCGCAGGTGAGGGTGTCTTCGCCTCGCGCTCCGCGACTCGAATTGTGCTTCCTTTTGCGTTTCGTTCGGTGCATGTCGAGGTGGGAGACGGGGAACTTTCCACAGGAATGCGTTCTTTTCTTGAAACTATAGTTAGTTCTGGAAGTGGGGTTTCTGCTAATTTTGTAGTTGAGATAGCATGATTGTTGGGTTTTAGTACGTATAGCGAATAGAGTTTCTTCATGAAATTGTTGCCGATTTTCGGAAATGTCCCATTGAATATGTTGAATCCGGCATCAGCAAACTCAGCTGTGCCGGAATTTTTGAGGCAAAAATACTCATTGGGTCGTTTTTCCTTTGAATTTTGGATTGAGCGATTTGCTCTTTCTTAATGCATCAGAAGCTTTTTCCCTGTATGATTCAGTAAATGAGCAGGGTGTTCTTGTGAGCTTTTCCGATTATGATGTGAATGCCATTGTTCAAAACTTTGATTTCCTGAATTGATGAATTTTGCTGAGAAGGTAGAAAACAACAAGAGTACTTGACTGAATTGTGGGGATAACTACTTATCAGGGATTGGCTGGTGCATAAAAATGTGCCGTGAGCATTATTTTTTTCCCTTTACGTGCCATCGTGAGGATTATTTTATGTGCAACTGCTTTTGCTCAATTGAGTATATAGAAATGAGATTGGGCGGGCGGTTTTTGTGCTCTGTTGTCATGTGGGATTGCTTCAGATGATTGATAGGTGATGGGGTGAGATGATGCTCTAGTCAATCCTGCTGGTCTCCTACTGTGAGGTCCTTGTTTTCTTTTCTCCTTTAGGATCTTTCCTTTTCGGATACAAATACTTTTGAGAAAGCATTAGGAGGCATAGTTTCTTTGTGGAATCATTTTTAGTGCAGTATCCTGATAGGGCCTTAATATGCACTTTTCTGGTGGTCCTTCTCTTTCATTCACTTTCAAATTTGTTGCATTTGCTGCCACATTTTTTTATTCTTCTGATTTTGGATGATTAGAGGAGAATGTGGATGTGAAGATTTTTATTTCTGTCCAAAAAGGAGGGAAAAATGTGGTAGTCATCATGGGCTTACCACCTTATTAATGGCCTTGTGCCTCTTTGGATGGGCCGCAAGCAAGTGGTTATGTTCTTGCTCATTTTTTTTAATATAAGAGCATTATATTGGTGATGCATGCATTTTTTTTCTAAATCTTTCATTCTTTCTATAGTATGGATGTATGGTGTCCATTTATTCGGGTGTACACTTTATGTGCATATTATGATAGAGATATTCATATTCCTGGATACACAATACATGTCTACGTAAGCTGGGGAATTTCCTCAAAATTGGTTTGTCTAGTGGTGTGCCCTGACACTTGTAGAAAATAGCTGGGGTTGCCTTGTGACAATATATTTGGTAGAGAAATTGCTAGTAATATTTTTAAACTCGTGGTCAGTGTCGTCGTTTTTTTTGGTAAGGTGGTCAGTGTTGTTGTTCAGTTTAATTTCTATGATAAAACTACTAAAAGATCTCTTACTTTTTCATGTTAGATATTACCCCGTGAGTGGCCCCAAGCAAATGCTTCAAAGTGAAACTCGACCCTAATTACGATTTAGATCAAGCTTATTTTGCATACTAGTTCCTGAATAAATGGTTTATGTCTTTCTGATGTTGTGACACAACCATGATGTGGGTGAACTATGATTATCACATCTGACTGTCAGCCGAAAATATTTATGTAATGCAAGAGGACTTCAGCTTGATTTTGTTGCTTGTTCTTTTTAATGATGTAAGAAAGCAGATATCGAATTTAATAAGTGATCTAAAAAGATAAAATCTCTTTTCTCAGAACATTTCAGGAAACAAAAGTTTACAACTCTGGAGAAATGAATATCGTTCTTGTTGAATATCATTCCCTAGGTGTTAAAATTTAGGAATGTATCATAATCTATCTGTTTCTCTTATTGTTCAGAAATTTTCCTTGGCCCTGTGATAAGTGATACCTCTGATACATTATCTTTATAGAATCAGTGATAACCCGAAGTCTCAACCTTTTAATGGATCTTAAATATGATGTTGAAACCACACGTTGCTATGTTTGGTTCATTCTTTTGGAAATTATGCTAACGCAGAAATACTTTTGCCTAGTTCAAGATTTGCATGTTCTGCTGTAGAGTATGCGTCTGTTATTCTGATTGGGTTTCTCAGTATTTGTTAATGGCCTGATGATCTCATCAAATGTTGTCCCAATCAACTGATTTCCACTTTCAGCTAACGTATTTGGTGGATATTTCATCCTTGCGAATATTGAAAAAGGTTAGATGATGGATTTAGGCAGGTAATTGATGGACATTTTCTGTGGATAAATTTTTTATAGGTTGAGGCTGCATATGATATGTTGCTCATGCGAAGTTTAACTCAGCGGAGAGCTGGAAAAGTTGTGAGCAGTAGCATTCGCTATGCTGATGTTAAACCAGTTGGTACTTCTACCATTGGTTCGATGCCTCAATGGTTGCAAACTACTGTCAAGAATACGCCCTTGTCTGTTGAAGCACCATCAACTCGAGACTTGGGCCTACAAATTGGTGTATATGGTGCATTGATTGTTTTAACATATGTCAATGGAGCTTCCACACCATCTGTAGCACCTTATGCGGGGGCTGATGTTCCTGGGTTGATCCTTGCATCTAGCTTCGGAGCTTCCTTGTACTTTATGACCAAAAAGAATGTCAAGCTAGGTAGGATTTCCTCTTAGAGATATAGCCCTCTCTTAATAGGATCCAACTTCATGTCATTCAAGCCAAGTGAACGAGTTTCATTGGCCTTGTGTGCTTTTGCAGGTAAGGCGACTATAATAACCATAGGAGGGCTTCTGGCTGGAGCTGTCGTGGGTTCAGCAGTAGAGAGCTGGTTACAGGTGGACATTGTCCCCTTTCTTGGAATTCATTCTCCTGCTGCCGTAATTAGTGAATTCATCCTATTTTCTCAGCTCTTTGCTTCCTTGTATCTTAGGTAGGGTTGGGAGATGATTGCCACATTTAAGTCTGAACCTGAAACCTGTAACTATTCATTGCATGATCATGCCCGACCTCCTTTAGGATGCATTTCATTGCGCATTGTACAAAATCCACTATACAAAGAAGTGAAGCTTGAATTGCTTTTGCGTTCTGTTCAGCGACGTAACAGACATCTACTGCTAAAGACATTGGTACCTCTTAGCAGTTCTGCCTGTGTTTGAGAGCTTATCCTTTATAAGCTTTAGCAAAGTTGTTTCTGTTTATTTTGTCTCGAAAAGTTTTTAGAACAGGAGCATTTTGATTTGTGTCGGATCTCAAACTTTCTGTAATGTTATGCACCAGAGCACATGCTATGAGCTTCATCATGTGCGCATGCGTAACTCTGGCAAGTTGTCTCGCAGTAAGACCATACCGCTGGTATTATTTTGTAGTTTCTCCTCACAAACCTGCTGCTTGGGAGCAACTTATTCTCGTCAATCTGTAATGCAGAAGTTGGAAGGATGCTTTATGAGCGTTTCCTTCCAGGTTTAGGCCTTCTATAACAAATGAAGACTTTAGTCAACTTATATTGAGGATTTCTTCTTAGTTTGATGCAGTCGAATGCATTTATCGGGCTTTTTCGGGAGTACTTTTCTTCCCTCTCCCTTGGAATCTAACTCCTCTCTCTGTGGTTGCAAATATGCAAAGCTTTTAAGTACACCAACCGAGGTGATTTTGGGCATCTTAGGCATGTTCACTATTCAAGAGCTTTTCTTGAGCGAGCATGGCGGAGTCGTGAGTCTCAAGCATTGGCCGTACTTGTTGATCTTAAGCTAACAGCTGCTTATCTCAAGCATTGGCCATACTTGTTGATCTTGATCTAATAGCTGCTGAGGCCGGACCGCTGGCGTTTGCTCATAATTATCGTTGTGCAAGGAGAAATTCATTTCCGCAACCATGTCAATTTGAGGGACTTGGATGATTTTCACACTGAGTCTCGCCCGATTTGATAGGATATAAGATGGTGTTTGAATCAATTAGATATTGGGTCTAAAGGAATTACTCCGACAGAAAGCAATTCTTGTGTTGGACCTGCTACAATTTTGACCCAAGAAAAGTACAAAAAAAATTCTAAATCTATTGTATTAGTATCAATTCAATTTTAAACATTTAAATTGGACTAATTTATAATGGTACCAATTTAGTACATCATGTCAATTTAGATTGGAAATTACTAACTAAGATATCGGTTATCTTACATGATATGACCAGTGATAACATACACATTTCTAATAATATTATAATATTTTTTGAATTTTTAAAATAATCTTTTGATTTTTTTTTCCTTTTTCCTTTCCCTTTTCTTTTTGCTAGTGGCCATTGCTAGTCGCTAGCCACTAGCTACAACCATGGCCGAAAAGAGTTGGCCTCACCTGAGTCTCCCTCATCAGCCCTAGGCAATGGTTGGTTGCGTCTAGCTATGCTTGGGCGAGGGTAAGCATCAGCAGTCCACATGTGGCCAAGCAAGCCCCCCCTCACCAGATTTGGCGAGGTTGACCCTCACCCAGGTTAGGGTGACCTCATTGCACCTTGTCAAGCCTCGCCTAGATGAGGGTAAGGCCTAGCAAGTAGGGGTGTTGAAAACCAAATCGAGAAGTTTGTTTGTTTTTTTTTTCCCCGATTTGGCTCTCATTAAAAATTCGAAACTTTTTTTTTCTTTTTCTCTCTTTTTATTCTTCTCCTTCATTGGTTAGTGGCCGGCCACGATGGCGGCCGGTGACCAATCATAGGTGAGTGGGAGCCTCACTACAAGCTGGCAAGCTTGAGCTTCGCCGGCCTGTGGCGAGGCTGAGCTCGCTTGATGTTGGCGAGCACGAGCACCACCAAATTCGGCTACTTTTTTTCTTTTTCTCTCTTTTTATTCTTCTCCTTCATTGGTCAGTGGCCGGCCACGATGGCGGCCGGTGACCAATCATAGGTGAGTGGGAGCCTCACTACAAGCTGGCAAGCTTGAGCTTCGCCGGCCTATGGCGAGGCCGAGCTCGCTTGATGTTGGCGAGCACGAGCACCACCAAATTTGGCTACTAAGGCGGGGCTTGAGCCATGCCGAAGGTTGCCAGACGTTGGCGAGGCTTTGGTGACCTTTGATGAGGCTCAAGCCTTGCCTAGCTCTTCGGATCTGGTGAGTTCAAGCTCGCCAACATTGAGCAAGTTTAGCCTCGTTGACTTGTGGCAAGGCTCCAGCTTACCTCTAGTCAATCGCCAGCCATCACCATGGCCGATCGGCTAATGAAAAAGAAAGAGAAAAATAAAGAAAAGAAAAGAATAATAATTAAAAATTTGATTTTTTTTTAAAATTATTCAAAGGGGTGAAAGAAAAAAAAATGTAAAAACCGAAAAATTGAACCAAACTAGGATTTCATTTTGGTTCAATAAATTTCCTTATCGGTTCAGTTCGATTCAGGTTTTCAAGAAAATCAAATCGAATCAAACCATTTACACCCCTACTAGCAAGCCCCGCTTGAGCAATGGCGAGGTGTGGTGAGCCTCGCCCTCGCCTAGGCAAGGGTCGGCCTCGAGGCCTAGGCAAGGCTAGCCAAGTGAGGCTCAGTGAGGCCGACCCCCACTCAGGCGAGGCGCAACGAGGCCACCTTGGCCTGGGCGACGATTGGCATTGCTTGGATAGTCGACACTTATCCTCACGCAGGTGTAGCCCGATAAGACTGACCCTTGCTTGTGGCTTGCAAGGGCGACCAGGCGAGGCTAGCCATCACCAATAAGAAGAAAGGCAAAGAAAAGGGAGAGTGAAAATAAAAAATTCAAAAAATTCAAAAAAATTAAAATATTATTAAAAATGTTAATGTCAGTATCGACCATGCCACGTAGGACAACCGTTGTCCATGTCAGTAATTTCCAGTCTAAATTAGCCGAATAGACTGAATTAGTACCAATATGAATATGTATAGGATTAGTCTGGTCCAATTAAAATATTTATAACTGAATTGATATCAATGCAATATGTTTATGACTTTTTTTGGTACTTTTCTCAATTTGACCCCAACACCACTATGATTCTTTACTTCAATGACACATCTAGTGATACTTCAGTATTATCTCCATGGTAAAGATAAAGGGATAAAGTGTAGTTGAAATTCTGAAAAATATTACGAATGTGCAAATGAATGCTAAAACTTTTAGAAAGTGTAATTAGATCCTAAAATTATCAAATTAGTACAATCAGTTCTTTCTGTTAATTCCATTTGATTTGACTAATGGAAAATGTTGGAAAAGCTTTTTTTTTTTTTTTTTTATAATTATTTTCTTTCTCCTATGTGGCATTAAGGTTAACTAAATCACTAAAACCACATCGTTTTGACTCGAATTCTAATTTTTACACCAAATCTTAATTAAATGATCTTAAAAAATTCAAAAAAAAAATCTAAAGAAAAAAAGGCAAACTTATAAAAAGGCTAAAATTTTTTAAGAAAAACACAAAAGAGAGAAACAACCATTGTGGAAGGAGGGCTGGGCCCTCCACCCATGATGTGGGTGAAGTCCCATGTTGGGCAACTAAAGAGATATTCTGGGGCTTATAATAGGTTCGGTTCCTCTCCTACACATCTAGCTTTTTGGGATGATTTCTTCCGCCCATTATAACCCATCAAATTGGTATCGGAGCCACTCCTTGGGTGCCCACCTTCTGGCATTTTATCCTCGAGGTCGCAAAATCCTTGAAGAGGGGGAGGATGATGTGGGCAAAGTCCCACATATGGCAACTAAGGAGATATTATGAGGCTTATAATGGGTTGGGTTCCCTCTCCTAAACAGCTGGCTTTTCGGGATGGCACTTTATCCTCAAGGTCATAGAACCCTTGAAGAGGGAAAGGATGATGTGGACAAAGTCCCACATTGGGCAATTAAGGAGATATTCTGAGGCTTATAATGGGTTGGGTTCCCTCTCCTAGATAGTTAGCTTTTCGGGATGAGTTCTTCCATTCCTAGTCTAGTTGAAGATTGCAACATACTTGAAGAGGGGGAGGATGATGAGGGCAAAGTCTCACATCGAGCAACCAAAGAGATATTCTGGGGCTTATAATGGGTTGGGTTCCTCCCTTGAATAACTAACTTTTGGGATGAATTCTTCTACCCATTGTAACGCATGAGCCTATGGCCGCTAGGGCATTGGCAATGACCAACGAGGTCATTGGTGCCTTGGCGATGGTGTCTTGGCCCTCACTAGGACCAAGAGAGGGTTGCGGCCCTCTCCTAGTCTAGTCGAGGATGTAGCATCGTCAATGCCCTAACGGCCATAGGGCATTGACCGCAGGCAGGAGGGTTGGCCCAGCTCTTCTTCTGTATTTTTTTCCTTCTTTTTTTTTTTTTTTAATAACTATTAGTTTTTATTTTATAATCTAATTTAACTAAAATTTAGGTTAAATAATTTAGATTTTGATCAAAATGATATCATTTTGCTGCTTTAATTAACCTTAACGCCACGTAGGAGAGAGAAAATAAAAATAAAATCACATCATCTTTTTTTGTTAGCCAAGTTTGAAGGGCTTCATTGAAGGATTTGATTACACCAATCTGATAAATTTTGAGATTTGATTACACTTTCTTGAAAAGTTTCTACTACATTTATCCCTAAAACAAGCTACATAATGACCATCCATGTTGTGAAAATGTAAAGAAGACTTTCATAATTTTCGGGATCATTAGCCCAAGCACTCTTCAATCTTCGTCAGCTGGGCCTAGTAACTTAGGCCCTATTTGGTAACTATCCCCGAAATAACTATTTATGTTCTTTTATCCCTAGAATGAAAAAAGGATAGAAATTAGTTTGGTAAAATTTTTGTTCCTGGGAACAAAAATCTATTTTTTTGTTCTCAGATATAGATTTGGAACATAATCAAGAAATAGAAAAAAATAGCTTTTGTTCTCGAGAATAATTCTTAGAATCGGTTCCTTTTTTTTTTTCTCCTCTTTTCTTCTCTTTTCTCTTCTTCTCTTCTCCTTTCTTTGTCTTCCTTTTGGCCGGTGACCTCACCGGAGCGTCGCTAGCTCCTAGCGACATTGAGCCACAGCGAGACTCGTCGGCCCGAGCCTTGCCATGGCTGGGCGAGGTCGACCTGGCCTAGATCTGGCAAGGCTGAGCCTTGCACAGCCGTGACAAGGCTAGGCCTCTCCAGGCCAAGGTGAGGCCGATCTTGCACTACTTGGGCGAGACCGAGGCTCGCCTTGGCCAGACAAGCCTTCAGCGAGCTCACCGGACCTTGCCCAATCATGGCCAGCAACTAGCTACGAAGACGGAGGAGGAAGAAGAGAAAAGGAAAAAGAAAAAAGAAAAATAGATTTTGATCAAACCAAAGTTGTTTTAGTGCTTTAGCTAACCTTAAACACTATGAAGGAAGGAGAAAAAAAAAGTTACATCAACATTTTCTATTAGTTACGTTTGAGGGACTTCACGGAAAGATTTCGATTCCATAAATTTGACAAGTTGTAGGACTTGATTATATTTTTTGAAAGTTTTAGAACTTAATCGCACTTTTGTGAATAATTTTTAAGATTTCTACTGCCCTTATTCCAAAGATAACAGAGTTAGAACTCCAACCACAAGGTCTGATGGGGGAAAATTGTCTTGTGCGTGTCCTGATTGAGATAATAACAAAGGGAAAGTAAAAGAGGCAGTCCTTATCGTGAGTTTGATGCGGTAAACTGGAATAGAATAGGAATGAGATGAGTACTTCGTTTCCTATGTTCCAGCATGTAAAAAAGAGATAACAACGATGTTTGATTCAAGGCAGTAGATAAGATATAGAGATGTCAAATGTGTTTCTTGGTCCCAGGTTTGAATCTTCATATTGTCCTTTGGTTTTAGGAAATCTTGGTCCGTCTGCGGTATTGATTTGGCTTGGGCCAGACTGATGCCGCCAACTCAATTCCAACTAGCATTGCAATGGGGTGATGGGGATGGGCACTCTAATGGCAATTAGTTGTATCTCAAATCGAGTATTCTACCGCAACTAGATACGTTGAAATGAATCATAAACTCATATTTGATGTGTTGAGTTATTATATGAGTTAGTTATTATTCGATAAATGGATTATAAATGAGTTTTGAATAATCAAAACTAAATAATATGGGTGTTAAATAGATTCACAATTTACGTAGACCCAATCAATCTCTACGATCCTCTTTTCACTCTCTTTCCCTTGCTTGATCTTGCGCTTGTTCACGGTGTGCTCTCACTCTAATTTGGGTATTAGATTAGGTTGAATATAAAAGTGTTATGGGTTGAGTCAGATATAGATATTGCATGAAAATATGTCAATACGGGTTAAATGAGCTAATTTAGATTGGACCATTTTCGACCCAATCTACCCATATGACAAGTCTAGTCACAACTATCAAACTCCTATATTAATACCAAGAAGGTTGCTCGGAGTTGGTCGTCCTTTTTCCTCTACCCAGTTTTTATCTGGACCCCATTTTCCTCTACCCAAAAGGAGGCCACAGCACTAGCTTTCAAAAGTTGCGAGTTGGAAGGAGGAATCATCTCATTGATTATTCGCGAGACCCACCTGATTCAACTGTCCAAATCAACACCAGAATACGTAGACCCGATACATGTGAGGACGCACATTCGACCCCTCCACAAGACAGCCGACACATCTCATTGTCCCCATTCGCAAGCAAAAGCGAAAGTGCTGTGCTGCGTCCGAATCAATCCGGCCAATTCAGTCCAGGGTGGCCTGAGCTATCATTGACCCATGAATTGGCCTGATGCAGCATATGCCAGTTTGCTCTGCATGAACCCAATGACTGGCCACAATCAATGAGGCTATGTGATGTGTCCTATACACTGCAAAGTGCTCCTGATGCATGTTTCGAAATGATCTCTGTGAGATGTACCGGTTTCAATCACTTCCCATCTCAAAAATTGTCTTGTCCAAAGAGGCAACTGATGGTACAGCTTTCCCCAAGAGCCAAAACCTCTCCCTAAAAACGTGAAGAACCACTACATGGTGCGAATGCCAATAGGAAAAGGGTACACAAATTAGAAATTTCTTGCTTTACATAAGTAAATTCCATATAGTAAATCATTTTCTCGGAGAAACGAAAAATGCAAATATACAAACCTAAAGGGTGCGCCGAGAGCGAAAAAGTAAAGGAAGTACATAGAGCAACTGTCCTAGTACTACATTAACATCGGAAATTTTGGGTCAACAGTTCCATTCCCTTTTTTTCCATCACCCCAGAAGCTAAAAGCATCGGTTCTACGTTAAAAGACGTCGCTGTGTACACTAAAGAATCAACGGCAAGCCCCCCCTACTAAAGGAAGCTGCCTGGTGTCCTATTCACATGTGTGAAAAATTGCAGCACATAGAGAAATCATAAGCAGCATCTTCAAGTAGTACCATTCGCGCAGTATGGAGCCAATGTGTTGGGGCGCAAGTTGACCCCGCCTGCTCTGACAGATACATTGGGGGATTTTATCAAGCTTGCCCTGCTCACGAGGTTGGAGTCGAGAAACACGACGATCACTGTAATGTCATCATGGAAATGGCGACGGACACCACGGTCAATCTTTTTCAAATCTGAGTACCTCATTTCTCTCTTCTTCGCCGCTTCTTGCAGAGCAGCTTTAACAAGCCTCCTCGCAACCCCCTGCCAAAGAGAAATCTGTTAGCTTTTGTCTTTTTGGCTAAATGAGAGATACTACTTGCTAACTTGCTCTCTGATAGACTTAAGTAGCTCTTAAGCAGCAAGTAGTAAGATCGGTCCTGGTTGTATTGTTTGTTCATCTGTCAATTGTTTTCTTCTAATTCCTAGGAAGAAACTTCCACAGGCAAATAAAAAAATTGTTCTATTGAGTGCAAAATCTTCTCAAAGGTCAAATAACGAGTGTAAAGCTAAGGCAACCGAGAAAACCTCCATGTCAAGTATAAGATTCACTCAAATGCCCTAGCAGCACTTGGGTAAACTTTCGTTGAACAACAGGACCTAAATTAAACTTAGTCCATACAAAGTTCATGTGCAGCCTCCTCTGTGCTTTCTGAATGAGTATATAATGATAATCAGATATACGTACATTGCGAGGATGATTTTGAACAATATCAACTGCTTCCTGGTTGTCAATGTGCTCCCATAGTCCATCAGATGCAAAGATAATGAATCGATCATGCGATTGCAATTGGTGCTCTGAAATTGATGGTTCTGCACTTAATATTGGTCTTTTGAAAGGTTCACGAAGGCGAAACTTTGCATATAAAGGTTCTCTGTTAAATTCAGGCTTCTTCAAGTACACATCACCAATAGATCGTGAGATCTGCAAACAAGCAGCATGGCAGTTGTATCAAACTTTCAGATCCGTCACCTTACATACCTATATAGCAGCACAGCATAAAGAAACAAAAATACATAGCACTACAGAAACGGGACTCTAGTAAGCATGTGTTTGTAGTAGATTTGCTTCATATTTAAGGCCAAGATGGGTTTATCAAGGCACCTCACTTGTAAGCCTGACAGGCAGGCAATTATAATCCAAGATTGCACTTGGTGCCATATCAGTACTTATAGAAGTCCACTAAAATTTGAGCACAAACTATTAAATCACAAAATTTTAGACCCTTTTTTGTCTACGATCAATTGAGCAAGAAAGCTAGACAATCAACCAAAGCCCTTACACTATACAATTCATTTATTTTTTGAAGCCATCTCATTGTGTGCACAATCAATCAATCTATTGAAAAAGTGATGCAGAGCAAGATCCCGGTGAATTAAACAAAAAAGAACATCATGTGATCATTGAGGTTGAACAGCAAAGCAAGAAATCTCAAGGATTTGAGAAAATAATTTTATCCACCATGTTCCATGCCGCAAAAACATTACCTGAATAAGGCCCTTAACACGCCATACGTTATGCTTTAAAACAACGATATGTGGGTCGTCAGGATGCGTTGAATGGAGTTCCTGTCTTATGGACTCTTCGCAAGCATTGTGCTCTGTTGACAGCTGGATAGCTAAAACCTCCCCGGTTGCCTTAACAGCTCTCCCGAGAACAGCTCGTGAATCACCAAGGTTTGCAATGTAAAGTGTTCCACCAGAAATTATACTAGTAAGGCAGCAAGATCCAACTGCTGCAATCTGTGGTCTTGTTGGCCATAACTGGGTGACTATCGAAAGAAAACCCTCTTCGGTGGCTTGGTACGCCTTCCGTATCACATCAACAGACAGAGATTGATTCTCTGATGTAGACACTGGAAGTTGTATTGACACACAAATCAGTACCCAGTGCTGGAAGGTCAATATGAAACATGCAGGAAATCACATGTTGAATTCACTCATGCACTTTCAACCCCCCCAAAAAAAAAAAAAAAAAAAAAAGATTTACTAAGGCGCCCATTAGGGACATCAAGATTTCACAAAACACCTATCTGGATTTTTTCAAGTTCAGTGAACTAGACCAATTCTTATTGCTACCAGATTTAGGAGTATGAAACTCGACAGATTTTACTTAGCATCTGAATGCACCAACAAGAGCTGAAGGGCAAAGAAGCTTTTGGCTGCATATGCAAATGGCTGGACGCAGCATTTAATGACTATGTCATGCTTATTTTCTGGCCAATTAGGTCATGCATAGGAATCCTCTAGTCTTAACAGGTGACTGCTGGGTGAACAACTACAGAGAATGATCAACCTATTGGCTTTTCTAAGCTCAATGGTGTCCACATTGGAGAAATGAACAGCTAGAGGAGACATCAAATGAAAAGTCCAGTAGAGTTAAAGGACATACTCTTGAGATGTTGAAAGAGGTTATCAACAACATAGCGCGATGTCTCGGGTCCGCCGTGTCCATCATATATACCGACAAAAGTACCATAAGGTCCAGACTCATGCAAGCTCAAACACCCCGACTCAATCTGGCTATGATCCTCTATCAAAGCATTGGCCTGGACAACGGCCATTGAGAACTCACCAACTAGGTGTTGCCCCAAGTCTTTGTACCACAACAGCCCATCTTGGCGGCCTCCAGAGTCTGAACCGGCATGAACGTATCGGTCTGACCTCGGCCGGAAACAGGACCTCAGAAAGTTCATCAACCCAGATAACATCCCTCATCTCACCCAACAACCTCCCCAGATGCTGCACATCTAGCAAGACTAGTTTCCCACTCTTTAAGCATCAAAGGTTCCTCTTATTTCCAAGTTCTGATCACGTCAATAAATTCACACTGCAAGAGTAGCATAGCAACCATGTCATCATAGTCATAAACAAAAGGGATAATACCAACAACAGACCTCACCTTTCATTATACCTGCACTCTTGGATTTTAGAGAAAATAGAGGTACGCTTAGAGGTGTGTGAATGATATTTTACAAAGATAGAGGTAAGTGGTCCTTGAATCAAAAGCTAGGAGTGTTTATGGTGCTTCCCCTAAGCAAAAGATTGGTGATTACAAAATAAGAACGCTCCATACATCAATAGAAATCAGGTGAAATCAAATTGAACAGATCGATCGCAGACCCTCTTTTGACTTAGTACTCTTAAAATTCTCATAGCCATAATCTACTGGAACTCAAAGTAACATAAAAGATTCTACAGCCCACCTCAACACAAGGCATATAAACTGCAAGCGCACAACAAAGTCAGCAATGCAATCAAACCAGTAGGTCATCAATTGAGAAATTTTAGCTTGAGACGTCAAAGAAAAGTCCAAGATTGGATATTTTTGCTTCCATTTCAGCTGCAGCTGCAGATTAAGCGAACATAGAAAAAATCACAACCGGCAAGCCACGCCTCATTTCCTCCGTCAAAGACGAAACCGTGAAAACAACAGCAGTTAAGGGACGAAAGAAGGAAAAAGGGAATCAACTGAAACCCCATAGGAGGAAAAGAAAAAAGAGGTCAGGTTTTGACAAAAGAAAAAAAGAATGCAGAAGTCAAAGTCGCATTTTCTAGCTGGGGAAGAGTTCGGTCAGCCTCTAGGAAATCCAGAAGGTCTTGACTCTCTAGACAGGGGAAAAGAAGAAAACAAGAACCCCCACTGATTCAGAAATCTCCAAGAACGAATACCGATCACCATCATCTTCCCAGCTCCCTAGTTTTCCAAGCAGTGCCAAGAAAAGGGCAGAAAGACGACAACAAGAAAGACGAAAACAAGGAAGAAAGCAGAAACCACAACATACCCAGAATTCATCGGTCCATCAAAAGCCACTCCAGAGAAGGAAAACGGGAGAGGAGATCATGGGGAGGCCAGATCTTGCAGATCCACCAAAAACAAGAGAGAGAAAATGGATATGGCTTCTTGGTATTTGCTCCTCGAGAGAGCGAGAGAAAGGGAGAGAGAGAGAGAGAGAGAGAGAGGGTCTAGTGAGGAAAGTATAAAAGAAGGGAAAGAAGAGAACCAACCGTGCTCCAAGAACCCACGCAGCCAAGCCCACGATGGACTTCAGGACATGGGAATGGAGAGAGGGGCAAGTGAGTTGAAAAGACAGCAAGAGCAGAGGTCAAGCGATGGGCTCCACGCCAACTCTGGCGATGGTGGAGGACGAGGAGGAGGTTGGAGGAGCAAGAGGAGAGGGGGAATCCGCGGATGGATAGAGTCAATGATGTTATCTAGACTTCACTCAATACCAAAGAATGTGAAAATTTTCGGCCCCCCTCACTTTTTGTCTACTAAGGTCAAAAAGTCTAGAGGGAGGAGGAAATGTTTATTTAGGAAGAGTTCGAGAAGACGACTCTAGGATTTATCATGAATATTGATGATTCTATAGTAAATCTTAATCCCGCCGTCGTTCTGATATTGACGTGAGCCAATACTCGAGTAGGTGATTAGAATTGTAAGACCGCTTGTAATTTCTAGATTACGGAATAAGATGAGATATGACAGGATATAACAAGATGTAATAAAAGTCCATTAGGCGTACTTGTTTGTTAATGTAGAGATCTCTTATCAAATAAAAGAATCACAGGTATACAAAAAGTGTAGGAAAAGGTCCTAGAGAAGAAAATCAAATAAGTTAGCATACCTTATTAAGAATGTTTTGATTGTCAAAACAATGATCATACGTGATACGAGAAAAATCTTTTATTGATAATTACGTCCTAAGTAGGATAAGATGATAAGATGAGATAAATCCCTCCAACGTTTTTACCTCCCCGTCATTTGTTTGGAAAATTACTAAATATAAAATTAGACATAGACATAATTGATCAGATAAATAATTCAAAAGAATAAGAAATATAAAATATGATAGGAAAAAAATTAAATAAAAATAACATTCAAAAAACTTAGAACAACTGTGTGACCTTCATGACGGCAAACATCGCCCATATCTTACGACAATAATTATGGTGTTCATCGTCCCAAATCTGAGTTCGCCACCACCGCAAATAAAAGAGGAGCGAACGAGTGACGATGTTGGAGGTCGTTGCTTCTTGGATACTGCGACCATCGCGAGGTGGTACGTGCCGCCTATGCCCAGCCGATTGAGCGGTATAGAGAGAGGGATGACTCTGGGAGAATGATGGCCTGGCGCTCGCCATGGCGGCGAGCGTCTATTGGGTTACAGACAAGAAAATTATTCAAACAATCTTAAATTTATTACCCTTTTATTATCTCAATCCTAAATTTTTTTAAGTTTTGTATTTTGCCAATTGAATTTATTCGGCTAATTTTTGTAGAAATCATGACGTGGATATCGATCATTTTATTTGGCACGGCCAAGATCTTACGCGAAATTTTTTTAAATAATATTTTAATATTTTCAAATTATTTATTTATTTTTTTCTTTTTCATTTCTTTTTTTTCCTCTTCTTCCTCCTTTAGCTAACAAGGTTGACCTTATGGGCCTTGGGCGAGCCTTGCTAGCCCTTGGCGAGGTCGACCTCATCAAGGGTAGGGGAGGTTCACATTCGCCAATGGCCAATGAGAGCAAGCTTCGCCAGAGGCTAGCAAGGTTGACCTCACCAATGCTCACCTTTAGTCGGCCACTGAGGCTCAACTATTGGCCAGAGGAGGAAGAATGGAAGGAAAAAAAAAGAAGAAAAAAAAGAGAAAAAAAAATTTTTTTAATAAATATTATTAAAATTGTCTATATCAGTGCCGAGCGTGCCACGTAGGATGGCTAACATTCAAGTTAGCGATTATGGCCAAAAGTAGTCGGATGGCCTCAATTGGCCGAGGTGAAAAGGTTTAAGTCTAAATTAGTAAAATTTAAAGATTTATGACCAAATTGGTAGAAGTGTAATATGTTTAAGATTTTTTGGACAATTTTCCCAATTGTAGACCACTGATGTGGAGATAGGCTACTATGGTCACCAAATGGCCGATGTCTCTTTCTCTCTTCTTGACTCTACCATCAGTATCTGATGAGCCCTGCCTAGGGTAGTTGAATCTCTCCATATCGAACACATATCATACTTCAAAATCTGCGGATCAAGCTCGAGCTAGCTTAGCTAGAGCTTCAGCCAAGTTGCAAGCAAAATTTATTTTAGAAAACAATGCTAAATTGAGCTTAGGCTCAGTTTAAATAGCTCCTAATCTCTCAAATGAATGTTCCATTCTTTTTTTCGCCTTTCATTTAATTGTATTTTACAAGGTTACAAACTATGTAAGATCCTGCTTACAGGCCTCACCGTAAATCTGCAAAAACACAAACCTTAAATGAACCTTGACTTAAATCCAACCATGTGAAATATACTCTGTATTTATACTGTCAATCTCACATGCAAATGATCTGAGGCATCACAAGAGGACACCAGGGAGAACATGAACTAATTCAATTAGTTTTAGAATATTTTTTAACCCTGAACTCAAGGTGGTATTATAAAAGGAAATAGAGTAGTGGAATAAGGTCAAATGAATCGCCTGGGTTGCAAGAAGTTCTAAGAGGCTTTTGAGAAGACAATGCTGGGAGAAGATCAAACTATATACATTAGCTTTTCCGCAAGGGCATGTTAGAAGAGGGCGAGTATGAAATAGATTTCCAAGGATCAAGATGAGGAAGCAAAGAAAGTAAAATGAAATGGCAATAATCACATGTAACCTGGCAATAAGCACATGAAGTAGGACATTACAAATTCAAATTCAAAATACGGGAAGAAAATGACATGACATGATAATTGCATGTGCAACATGACTTGACTAATTCAAATTCGAACATGACATGAAAAACACATAGGGAAAAAATGTCAGAAAAATCTTAAACCTATTGTATTGATGCTAATTTAATTCTAAACATTTTGATTTGATGTCAATGCAGTTCTAAACTATTTAATGGTGCCAATTTAATCTTAAACCTTTGGAAATAGAGCTAATTTAGTCTTAAACCTTTTGACTTTGTGTTTATTTAGTCCTTCTGGCTAACTTTGGCCAAATATTGTTGACATGAATGCCGAGCAGCTTACATGGTACCGCCGGTGCTTATGTAGACTATTTCTTAATAATATTTTAATGATTTTCGATTTTTATTATTTTTTCCGATATCTTTTCTTTTTTCTTTCCTTTTTTTTTTTCTCTCATTCCTTTCTTTTTCCTTTTGGCGGTGGCTATTGATGGTTGGCTAGGTTGGCCTCAATTGATGGTTGAGGCAATGGTTGGCCTCACCTAGCTAGGGACCATCGTTGATCGTCGACTAGGCAAAGATGCCAATGGTTGACCTCGCCTAGGTGAGGCCAACCCTCTAGCCTCAGACAATGTTGCCTAGCCATCGCCTATGGACAGCCATTGCCTAAAGGAAGAAAAAAGAAAAGAGAGAGAGAGAGAGAGAGAGAGAGAGAGAGAGAGAAGATAAAAAACATAAAACATAAAAAAAAAATAAAAATATTATAATATTATAAAAATTATACATATTAGCTCCGACAATGCCATGTAAATCAGCTGGCGTTCACGTCAGCAATTTCTAGTCAAAATCAATTAGAATGACTAAATTGGCATCAAGTCAAAAGATTTAAGATTAAATTGGCACTAGTTCAAAATGTTTATGGCTGAATTAACACCATTAAAAGATTTATGATTGAATTGTCACCGAGTTAAAAGGTTTAAAACTAAATTGGTGATGATGTAATAGGTTTAAGATTTTTCTGACACTTTTACCATCACACATATAACATGGCATGACAAATTCAAAAATAGAAACATAACAAGAAAATTATCAAACATGACACTAATCACATGAAAAGATTGTACTACCCTCAGTTTGATGCTATAATTTTCCAAGCGATAGTTTAAGTATCAAAACATCTAAAATTTGATCATTCAAGTGACATCAGCCACTTGTGTTACTGAAAAATCACATATGACATTGAACAAACAATCTAACGGGTCATCATGCTCGAGATGTCAACACTCAAATTACAGAAAATGCGACATTGTTTTGCATCACGAGGTTTGTTATATCACTCGATTTTGCATGTTTGTCCTCTCTACGGAGGGACAATTTGACAAAACAAAAATTAGTACAATTGGGACAAGATTTGCAGCTTTTGTAACTGACCACAATTAAATGTTTTATTGGCACTGTGAAGTAAAAGAGGAAGGGTTGACAAGAAAAAACATTTGATTTTCTTGCCTCAAAACTGAAAAGTCCATCATACTCAGTACGTTTATCAACTTCTGCCTCCAAAGGGGGCAAGGAATATGAAGAAGAAGCGATGTTCCAACCGAAGTCATCGGACAACGCCATGAGAAAGTGAATAAGACATAGGAGATCTCAACGGGAATCGTGCATAATAGCTCATTGTCGGATTCCCCCACCAGTTCAGAGATTGTCAGTCGAGCACGTTCCAGCAACGTATTGTCCAGTGTCTAATATCTAATCCATCCTCTGGACGTGGCCTAGCGTTGATGCCGGTAAGCAAGATCACTAAGAGGACGCCGCGAGCAAGCAGGTCCGAAACTTCTTTAGCTGTTTCAATTCCAGAAGTGAAGGCGGGTGGACGGTCCAAAAGCATTATCATGCCTCGGAAGATGATATGGTGACTTTTCCTATCACAATCAACAAGATATCTCGAGAATATTCCATCGTAGTGACATTTTTGGTTCTTATGTGATTTCGAATTCTTTGACAATTGCTTTGATAACAAGTTAGTGAGAGATAAGAAATCTTAGATTTTTTAATCTGTTGAAATACATAATATTAATATGTAATGAATATGTATGATTGGGACCCTTATATTAATATATTTCAATCTAGACTCTTGACAATAATTAATTACTTTTATAAATACATATCACGCAACCCTAATTGCGTCAAGCCTCCGTAAACACCATGTCACAACCTTCTCTTTGACTGAGTTGTCCTGAGTTTAAATTTTTCAAGGCCCATTATTTGCCTCTCTTATTATATATTTCCATGTTTAATCTTAAGCCAAACTCTAGCTTACGTGTGAGACAGTGTGTTAGAATATTTAAACAGTAAATCACGCTTTTATCTAACAACATAAGTTTTTAAAGCGGTCAATAGTGGTTTGACAAAATTTTACACATAATACAAGCAACATTCGATCATACATATTAACCTCAAACTAATGTGGAAAGACTCTCAACATCATGAATCTAAATATAACGGCAAATTATATACAGGATATACACAAGATTTCGAACATGCTTGTGATTCGACAAATCACATCACTCAACTGTCAAGATGGCAAAATGCCTATTTGAACATCAATCAATAAAAGTTGTCTTTTTTCTGTGGCGATGGCGATGGCGATGGCGGTGGCGATTATGGAAAAAGTTGGTTTAGCTTTGTCTCAAGGAAGTTGCCTCATCTAGTTTAAACGGAACCATAGTTATACCAAAGGAACCCGCTGCACGTGTAGGGATGGAGCGAACTATTAGACTCAGCTTCTGGAATGTCCATGCACCTCGTTTCATCTCCACGAGTACCTTCTCATCAACGAGAAGGAACAGAAGCTGCTGAGCACAGACGAAGTTGCCATGAGCTCCCCTCGTTCTTATCACGTGCCCATCCCGGTGATCCGCAAATCCAAGATCAGCCAAAGGTAACGAGGTCGTCCTGGTGTGATTGGACCGTTTTGTGATGTTGCCGACCCTTTTGTTATACCTAATACGCACGCTCATAAATTAGGTCAACTCTGACAAAAATGAAGTGACCATCTCATTCTCATTTATGACATTATGAACTGTCAGGCCGATCTTATTTATTCGTCTATCAGAAAGGAGATGCATGGAACTCACCTTTTTTGGTGGCTGGCAAAGATGGCGACAATAATTTTTAAAGCATGATGGTATTAAACTCCTGTTTGATAAGCTGGTCTTTTTCTCCTTGATATGCCATTAGAATGTATACGGGGAAAATTATTAAGAATACCATAAATCTATTGTGTTTATGTCAATTCAATTATATACCTTTCGATATGATCTCGACAACTTAGAAATATAATTTATTCGGCTAATGTTGATTAGAAATCTCTAACGTAGACTCGCTAACTCACGTGGCATGACGACACTGAAGTGGATAATTTTTGAATTTTTTCCTTTTTATTCTTTCCCTTTTCTTTTTGCAAATAACCAATCACCAACCATCGATCACAAGTGATGATTGGCTTTGCTTGGGCGAGGGTGAGCACTTATGAGAGCCCTCCCCACCACAGGCCTACCTAGCCTTGCTGGTGCTCACCCTCACCCAAGTAATTTCAATCCTTGGTAGCCATTGCTTGTGGATGGTGACCAGCCACCGGTGAAAAGAGGGGAAAAATAAAGAAAGAATTTTTTTTTAAAATTATTAAAAAATTAATAAATATTGTATATATTAGTACCGGCTATCCTCATTAGTTATATCACGTAAGATATGTGGCATTCATGTTAATGTTTCTATCCAAAATTGATCAAACAGATTAAATTAATAAATAGAATTTTTATTTATTTAATATTGAATTAGTACAAGTACAATAAATTTAGGACTTTCTTAATAATTTTCCTAATTATGTATATATGCTCTCTTGGCCATAACTTCGTTCACGCACGCCTCACCAGATCTAACGCTGACGTAGAGAGACCAACAAATGTTATTATTGCTGCAATTTACGTTCTTTTTCTTATTGAATAAATAAATACTTTCCAGTCTCATGTATAAGATAAGGGTCAAAATTTCGATGGACAACCCAAGTTAGAAGACGCCTTCAATTGAGATGACGTACGAACCTAATCATTATTGTCAGAGTAAATCAAATCAATCATGGGTTCACCAAACGTTGCGAATCGCAAGAGATTAAAAAAGAAACCAAAATTTTCCCTCGCTATAAGGAGCTTTATCCGCCATACGTTTCGTGTAAAGACGAGTACTTACAAAAGAATTCTGCCCATGCTCCTGTATGTCCACTTGGGTCACCGGTCATGTCCCATCCTTTTGGCTATTTCCAATGAAAAGCTACCAATGAACCCACTTTGTCCTCTCCAATTAATTGGTGGGATCCAAGATGTACCTACAGAACACATTAAATTTCTGCATTTCACGACAGTCCAATTCGGTTATTATTGATAAACACATGATTGGTCGAAGCTCATCTTCGTGTAACCCTATCAATTTTCTCATGACATAACCTCTCGAATACTTACATTTTTGCGAGGATTCAATTATTTTGAAAAGGGCAACCGATGAGACATAGATAAACCACCATTGAAATGTCCCTTTACCTAAATATTTTCGAGAGATCTCTGAGTTCTAAGATTGGGATTTGGCGAGTGTCCCACACTTATTAGATGGGGTTGAATGGACGTCCCGGGAGCCGTGCGAAACCCACGTGAACGCAGAGAGAATTTGGCTCCGAACCTACTGGCACTTGCCCTGTGGAAAGTGGATGATAGAGCCCTACATTTAAATGAGAGAACCAGAACAGCTTGCAAGCGATGACGGTGACGCAGCTCTCGAACATCGCGACTTTGATGCTTCAACAAGCGTGATCGCTGATTCTAGGGTTCTTGTTTGGAGCATCGCCAGGGGGTGAAGGACAAAAAGGTCGACTTGATTCGATGAGATCAATTAGGATCTATGGGAGGCTCAGATTGTTAACGCTCCATGAAATAGATAAAAAGTCGAGCAATAACAGCATCGAGTCACTTAAGCAATGAGAAAGTCTTGTCGATTAGATAAATTGGTTTTTAAAGATTCGACTGGTTAAAGTTAGACATAATGATACATGTGAGCTTTAAAATTTTGACCTAATATTTATTATAGCTCTTAAACTTTTAATTTGTTCAATGTGATTTATGAACTGTACTCCAATACATAAGGTGGTTTATGAACTTTTAATTTACTTAATGTAATCCTTAAATTTCTAAGTATATGTTCAATTTAGTCATTGAACTATATGAAAATGCCCAATATCGTCCTTTCATTAATTCAATTTAGGGATAATATTGAAGATTTTCATATAGTTTATGGATAATATTACATATTATGGTAAAGGTTAGGGATTATATTGAACAAATTAAAAGTTCAATGAGTTTATGGATAATTTATAGAGGTGAACATCGGTCCAAGCTTAACCCTACTAGTCCTGATTTGATTATCAGGGGAACTAGGTTGATCCTTAGTCCTAAAATTCCTGAATCAGCACTGTGCATGTTGGTGCTCGTTTCTAGAAGTTTAGGATCAGTCTAACTTGGACCCACCTTGACTATATATATTATATATATTATATTTATTAGATATATTATATATTATATATATAATATTCTTATATCTATT
The DNA here is from genome assembly GCA_014182375.1 of Eucalyptus virginea. Lineage (NCBI taxonomy): Eukaryota > Viridiplantae > Streptophyta > Magnoliopsida > Myrtales > Myrtaceae > Eucalyptus > Eucalyptus virginea. The sequence goes on along the minus strand of CM024520.1, from coordinate 37,255,776 downwards.
ATAAAGAGCAAACCTTAAATTAAACGGCATTTAATGACATTAAATAGTGTTAAGCGGTGTCCTCCTCCTCCTCCGATACTCTCGTTCTTCTTTCCTTTTTATCCTCTTCAACCTCACCTTGCTCGTTGTGCGATGCTCGCCCTGCTCAGCGCTCACTGCTCAATGCTCATGCTAATCACCTCTCAACGCTTGGCTCGCTGGCCGCTTGATGCTTGATGCTCGCCTTGATTGCCACCCAACAATTGGGCCGGTCACCACTTGACGCTTGCCGCTCATCTTTCTTCGCTGGCCTCGCTCGTTGCCGAGGGAAATCATAAGGCAATAAAGCCCTAATTAGAAACCATTTTCACTTGCAAGCAATGCTCATTGTTCACCACTCATCTGTGGCTTGCCTTTGTTTGCTCGCCTCACAACAGGTCCTCGTCTTGCGGCTCACTCTTGTTGATGGATATATAATTTAAAATGATAGATTTTTCTTTTTAAGGAATATAAAAAATGAAAAAAAATTATCAGTTGGTCTTAAGTTAACCCTCGAACTAGACCGAACCTATAGGGTCGGTCTAATCCTCGGTCCTAGACTCAACTGGGTTGGTCTTCGATCCCAAAAATTAAGAATCAATACTATGTGGATTGGTTTCTAGGTTAAGTGTTGGACCGATCCAACCCGAACCATGATCACCTTAAACAATTTATGTCATTTTTCCCTAAAATTTTGCATTACAACTTGCATCAAAGAAATACCCATATATGTGTGCTTCATATTTCGACCCCTGACTTGTCATGTTCAATGCTAGATGAATTTATCTTCTACTTGCTTCAACAGTGAGTTGATTTGGATTGGGAGACTTCGAGCGAGGACAACCTCTCGAAGGTAAGTCACATACCTCGTGTGTCTTTTCCAAGCCGATATGCCTCATCTCTCTCAACCACCGTGACTCTTACAAGATATGCTTATCAAATCTCTTGGATGGAACCCCTCAAGACCATCGTCCCAAAGCGAGAGTATGAAACCAATGAACTTAGTCTTGATTTAACATTTGGAGCAGCACAGGTCGGCTGCACGATCCCAACTGCATTCAATTCAGGACAACATTGTGGTGATGATTATGAATTATTTGTACTTATCAAGTGCACGATGGTACATCAATAATTGTAGAAAATGATTGACAGATGGAGAGCCCGAAAGGGTTTTCCTTAGCAAGACTAAAAATCAAAGGTCTTAGGATATTTCTGCTTGTTAGAATCAAAGGTCTTATCGTCGCATTAACAAATCAAGTCATCGATTAGGTTTGATATGTATTATTTAGAAGAATATGATTTTAGGTTTACTTAACTTAAGCGCTTTATATAGTTCTCTTATTTGAAAAATCAGTTATAATTTGTCACATCACTTGGTAAATTGATTTTATAAATCGATCTTAAGATATTTAGGGCTTCATGCTTCCACATAGAGAATCCAACTTCATGTGAAAAATGCGAGACCCTCTTATCTTTGCTGTTGAGATGTAACGTGAGCCATGGATGTGGAGTGCTCATCATTTTGCGTGAGGTGAGTGGTCGAATTCCATTGACGTGAAGCATCGCAATGAATTGAATCTCAGATTCGATAAGGACATGCCAAGATGCAATGAACCCCAGGGTGGGTCCTCTTGATGTCGCAGCTTTATGTGGTAAAAACAAAGGCATCGGGTCCTCCCAAATTCACTTGTTTGGTAAATTATGGAAGGAAGGAGGAAAGGGGTGAAGATGCGTGTATGGGGCGAATGGCTTAGAATCATTAGATGCTGGTGAAGAAATCATGGAAACGTGGAGCAATAAGAAGGGATCGCGCATGAATTCTGGTAATCGTCCAGGAAGTTCCCAGGAGTGCATATAGAAAGAACTTGTAGGAAGAAGACACGCTCAAGTTATGCCAAAAACAGTGTGTTTCGATTTTGATTTTTTAGCGTTGGAATTAAGCTTGTAAGTCATAACGAGTGTTGTGAACACCAATGTAGTGTTCTTTTCAACTTTTCCATTTGAGTGTCGATGTCTTTGTAACATTTTAAAAAAATTCAAATCTGGTTACGTCGGTTTTCCATAGATTTTCATGATGGGTGTACTTTGTTCCCCTTTAATTACATTTTTCCTAAGCTAAAGAAAATTACGAAGATCGAGTAATAGAATCTTGACAAATACACAATATAAGCACAAAATAAAAGTTTTTTTTTTTACAGAATGAACTCAAATAAAAGTTACTAACAAATCACAAAAATCGAGTGATATAATCTTGACAAACAACACGAGATAAGAAAAATTATTAACACGAAGATTGAGTGATTGAATCTTGACAAATAACACAAGATGATCACAAAATAAAAGTTTTTTAGGTAACAAACTCGAATAAAAATTACTAACAAATCATGAAGATCAAGCGATAGAATCTTGATAAATAACACAAGATGAGCACAAAAATTCAACTGATCATTCATACTCTCCAAACAATACGAATCTCTCAAACTTGTGAACACCTCATCCCAAAGCACACGTCATAAGGAAAAAAGTAGAGTAAAAGGAGGAAGGTGGGAGGTAAGCAACGAAAACCAGCAATTACCACGCCTATGTTATTTAAAACCTTCTAGTGACCTTTTTCATTAAATAACCTTACTTTTTTCCTAATTATGGAGGGGAGAAGAGTTGAAAGTCAATGGAGAGGCCAATTAATACCTAACTAAAGTTAAAACTGTCGTTGCAACATCATTAAGAAAGAGAAAGCGGGTGGATAAAACCCCTCCCTCTTTCTATAACTTGTGGCAATGACATTGGACGAATGCTTCATTCAAGATCATAAAGTCCACAAGTCAAAATTTGCATAATGGCATCATCCTCTAAGCAATACCTAATTAAAGTTAAAACTATCATTAAAAAGAACCGTTTAGAAAAAAAAAAAAAAAAAAAAAAAGTGAGTGGGTTAAAGGATTCCTCGCTCGCTCGCTCGCTTGTTGGAATGACGTTGGGCGGACGCTTCATGCAAGGCAATGAAAGTCTACAAGTCAAGTTCTGTATAATGGCATGATGAAGTGAGGATTGGGTCCATCTTCCATTTGGAATCTATTTGGACAGTTTTAGGTCAATTTCACATCAATTTGACCAAAGGGTTTTCGAGTGTCGGCCTCCACCTTTTAGGTTACTAGTTATCTCTAGAGAAATTGTTTAATGAGTTCTAAACCTATTATGTGGATGCTAATGATTTTTAGAATTAAATTGACAAAATTTATTAAAAAAATTAAAATTTTATTAACATCCATGCAAAGGGTCTAGAACCAATTGGATAATTTTTCCGGTTAGATTCAACTTCTTTCATTTTTATCCCTCCACATATGTTATCATTGTATTTTTGATGTAGAAATTCTCTCCCTCCCTCCCTCCTTCCTTATACTAAATATTCGATTCTTTTGGGAAAGATATGTTAACTTTCTGTCTTGTATTGATTTTAGGTCATCATAACAGAGGCGCTTTTTAGACTATAAATTCACTTAATGAAACCTACTTTGATATGGTCATCGAGGACGCATGATGTGCCTTACTGATCCGATGAGCTGGATAAAACACGAGATATAAAACTCAAGGAGGCGGTCGAAGCACGATGTCATTTGCACCATTCACTTGGTAATTAATGTTTGATGATGCGGTTGATTGGAGCGCTTTGGTTGGTCCAAATACGATGCAAGGTATAAATGGGAATCTCTTTAGTGGTCACTATGCGAGTTAGGTTATATGATGAAAAAGCTAACCCCTTACTCAATTTGAAAAAGTGATTGGTGAATCAAATGAAATCGCTCTTCAATGCGGGAAAATGGGCAACTGTCCTCGCCATAATGGATAAAAAGTTACATACACGGATACACGTATATTATATACGCAATTATGCATTTAGATATGACCGATTTAGTAAAAAAAAATTGACACCCACTCGCAAGATGTTCTGATGTTCTTGGGGGCCCAAGGATATTAAAATCGCACGACCGTCCAAAGCAACTTTCCCTGGTTAATAAAAAAAGTTCTTGAATATTATTGTTTCCCTAGAAAAAAATTTATTTATATAAAATAGATTATACTATCATACATTGGATTAGAGCATGGACTCTTTCATCAGCCTCCAACCTTTGGCCGTCCCTAAAACGTCGCGTTTCGCTCCCCACTTTTGTAATGCATGCTCGGTCGATTGGTCAGAGTAATCGTCCCCAGATCCCACCTCTCCCCAGTGAAAAGGAGGATGAAAATTATATGCTACTTTTTATCAAAAATACAATTGAATAATGCACGTTTTCTATGTTGAAGATAAGACCAAACCAAAGTCGTGTACTCCCTCGTATCTAATAAAGAAGAAAAGGAAGTTAGATAGGATATGCGATTTAGTCGGGTTCCCAAGATTCCATCCGTTATCTTGATCACCATGGTAAGTGCCAAATCAAATTGTTTTTGATAAAGTTTCACGATCATTTGCTCAGTGGGAACAAAATCAAACGAAAGCATATCTAATCATGTATGAGGTATATATGTGAGGTGGATACAACAATTTTTCCTCATTAAAAAGAAGGGCACGATCAAGTTTCACAAAAGGGTCATTTGAGAAAAGTGATGTTCATCTTTGAATATTGAAAATAAAAAAATAAAAGGTTGTTAGATAATAATTGAAAATCAACAGCCTAATATGATTAATTTCTTAACAGAGCTTAGGATAATGATTATCATTGGTAGGTGTCAGCAGGCGCATTTAGCAAGATTCTAGTTGTCATCAATTGTTTTATTTATCCATTTATTGAATGGATTATGTAAATCTTCTTTTACTCACCAATCGAATCTCTTTATAAGTTAATGTCCATTAAGGCTACTGAGCGACCTCACTTTCGTTATCAAATAAGTCCTAAGTCCGTGCGAGCGTAGCTCAATTATTGCTTGCTTAATCAATCAGTTGCCATTTAGAGAAAGCTGTGTGAACTAGTCATGCAATTTTCCATTGATGTCGTCACCCCAAGCACGAGCTCGGAACATGTTTCACGTTCTTCTTTGATCAAAGGCACTGTCGTTGACGTCTTCGACAGTGATGTCCATAATGTTTAGCTCACTGTAATATGGTCAAAGATGAATGTAGACGCGAAGCCGTTCTCGTGCCAAAGGGTGTGCATCGGGAGATTGAAAATTGAAGTTCAGCGACCGGATCGTGAAGTCTACTAACGTCTAGGGACCATGGATGAAAATTGCCACCCATTTTTGTGTTGCCTAACATTTTGAAGACAATTCATATTTCATTTTGGAGAGGAGCATGCAGCGTATGCAACCGCAGACACTTGTTGTTGACTGCGTGCCATGTTCAAATCCATTATGCGTGAATCTGGTGGGTCCTCAGCCCGGCGATGGTGGACCTCGAGCACCGTGCGCCGTGCACCCGTGCGCCACAAGGAAAGAGAGTCGCCGGGCTATAGCCGCCGAGGATCTGCTAGTACTTAGGTAGAATAAGACAAGAGAGTGGATTGTAAAGGAGAGAAGGCTAGATAGGCAAGTGCCGGCATCGAGTATCTATAGTTTCCCCGCCTTAAGCTTTGGGCCTAGCCCTTCTAGAGAAGGCTTATCCATGATGGGTCCATTTCATGACCCTGCGTGGATCATGGGCTTTTCAATAATGTATTAGTTGGAACTTGTGGTATTGGGGGAACTTTTGTCTTTGTTCTTTGTTTCCCTTGACAACAAAGGTGGCCGGTAATGAAGCTTCTAGGAAATAGGGTTTGGAATGAAAACATAAAAATTATACACCAATATGGTCCGGGTGGGCAATTTCAGACCTGAAATCGGATTGAGACCTCAGGTTTCAATAAATTGGAATTGAGTATTAGACCAGTTCTCATGGGAACTGCCCAGAAACAATCAGTTCAGTCCGATTTTGTCTTATTTGGGTGGTTCCAATTCTTTTGGACACCCCTAGGGTTTTGCATGTCCTAACTTCATGCTTCTGAAGAGACATTATACGAAGAAAGCGGTTCATGTTATATTGTCAAAGATGAAGGCTAGCTTTTCGTTTTCCCGTGGGCGGTGCATGAAACGTTAAGATCTGTGCTGTGAAACGTCTTGGGGCCTGTTTTGTACAAGAGGAAGAGTGTACAATCCATACAGCTTATCAAAAGAGAGTTCGGCTTTTGAGGTCTTCCGTAAAATGAGACTCGGTTTATTCTTTGAATGTCTCCCTTTTATGATTTTTCAGTCGCATATTCAAGTTGATGAACGGTTTCTTAGAGGAAGAAAAGAGACCGGTCTGCAAACAGCAGACAAGATGGAATATGAAACCTCCCGCCTTTCATCTACAGAGTTTGAGAGTCAGACACTACTTATTAGTTTGGCCAGATTGAGCAACAAAGGAACACAGGACAGACGAAAATCAACTCAGACAAAACTAGTGCTGGGTTGAACGAGAAAAAACCCATCATGATCCATTAGATATCCTACGGCACCAGCCCTTGGCCAAAGCCAGGCATGTAACTAGTGAAAATGTGTACATAAAGGAGGTCGTTTGCCATATCTTACGAGATCAGGTAGAGCAGAGCGACAGGAAAGAGAGAGAGACACTTTTCCAAGAGAGAACTTTCCCAGCTAGCCCTTGGTAAGTGAACCATCCGAAAAAAAGGATTAGGTTGAGTGAGGGAAGCTCCGCAAGAGCCAAATGGGAGATGATGGATGTGAAGATATGCATAGCAAGTGATCAGAAGGATGAATATCCCATACAGATGTACTCTTTAGATGAATATATGAGGACTTCTGATTGTTTCGGCAAGGTTTCTATCATACAGGGAACAAAAGCAACGGTGCAGAAAGCAGAGGCATGTACTTTCGTTTCAAGGAAAAGCAAATTGGAGGGAGAGGTCAATGGACCCTAACTGGCCATTCTCAGATGCAAAGAGATGATAAACGACATATGAAGCAGAAAACATGCAGGTACAAAGGACTGCGGATTGAATGATAAACAAAGACAAGCAAAAATCATCAAGTAAATATACTGGCAATAAATGCAAGCTGACGAGTCAATAACTTGACATGATGTCAACTCTACGAATCATGACCCCTAATATGGATTCTATCACCATAATCTCACGGCACAAATTATTTAATTGACTATTTATTAAGGGACTGAGGTACTCTGAGGTCAAACTTGATGCTTGAGAACTAGTCCAGGCAAATGGTATTCTGGAAGGCAATCCCTCTCTGCCCTGACTGCCACCAAAGGCTGAGATGAGATTTCAAAGAAAAATAGGGTTTCATGTTGATGACTTAACTTCCATAACTACTGCCGACCTCCTCAACCAAATTCATTATCTTACACTTTCATTAATTTCTTATCACCATGAAGCACCAGCCATCACAAAGCTGCACCTAAATATACCTGGTTCCAACGCATAGAATCTATGTTGAATCACAATTAGCAAGGCCTGCAATGTGATTCTTGTATACAAATAAACCTTTTGTCAAGCACACTTGGATCGCTCTCTACCTTCTCTCTTCTCTTTTGTATTCTTCTCTCTGCATGCTGACATTTCCAAGTCAAAACAGAACAAGAGCAGATGACTCCAAGAGGCACCTAGTCAGATGCAAATGACTTAGCTTAAAGTTTTCTATACAATCAAGATCTATATCCAATGCCACTCCTCCAACTCGTACGTCTTCCTTTCCCATCGATTAGAGAATCTAAGTTCGAACTAATCCATCTCTCTGAGCTTCAATGACGCATGATACCCAGGACAGCATCAAAGACTCAATCGCCATCCAACAACACGCCATTTGCCACAACTATATATGCAGCACCAGATATGCAATTCAGTGATTATGAAGCTCAGAAATTTTTAAATGGGACATAGTCAAAGTGACAACAGTAAAGATAAGGACCCACCTTTCCGATCAATTCCAAACACTCGGCGCTTGCAAGCCATATTACCAGTTAAGACTGACTAACAACATCTATTCCAACAATGGAGGAGTATAATTCAACCCAAACCCAAAAAGATTCAACTGTTTAACCGATCACAGTAATCTCCTCAAAATTGAGTTTTTTTCTTATTCAGCCATGCGTCTCTTTTGATAACTAACAAATACATCTCTCCCTCTCTCCTCCTTGCCGAACAATAAATTCCATGATCAACCATAAATTTAAATGGCCACGAGCATCGATCTCTATCTTACATTGCCCTTGATGATCTTCCTCCTGGCCAAAAACTTGGCCAACGGCGGCGTGAGCATGATCGTGATCGGGGCCCGGACGGGGAACAGCGCCTTGTTGCAGAGGATGGCCAGGGTCAGGGCGCCGCCGGTGGAGGCGGCGAGCTGGGCCGTCCGGTTACGCTTCTTCTCCTCCCCCTCCTCCTCCCCGATCGCGCCCGCCCGGAGCCGGTCGTCGCCGTCGTGCTTGACCGAGCCCTCGTCCGCCGCGAGTAATTCATCGCCGCCCGGCGACGACGACGACGGAGGGTCGCGTTCCGCGGCGGTGGAGGAGACGCCGGGCAGGTGGAGCTTGGCGAAGAGGGACTCGACGTCGGCGTTGCTCTTGATGGCGACGTAGAGGCCGGTGATGGAGGCGGCGGAGACGGAGAAGTGGACGCCGAGCGCCACCTTGCCGTACTTCTTGAGGAGCTCCTTGAGCCTGCCGCTCAGCGACGCCATGGATGGACGCGAGAGCACGGGGAGAGGGAGAGGGAGACGGTGGCGGGGGAAGCGGTGGGGGGTTAGGGTTTTGGACGTTTTTGATTTCTAGGAGGAGGTGGGGTCGCGCGTGTGAGCTCGATGCGGCGTCGTCTCAAGGAGAGATGAGACTCGCGGTCCTTGATGGGTCTTTTCTTGAACCGGTTTCTAGATAAAAGGATGTTGAATGTGATCGAAATCATCTTATTGGTAATCAACAAAATAGGCATGCGGATCTGCGTAATCAAGGATGGGAATCCACCGAGTTGAATGTGATCGAAATCATCTGATTGGTAATTAACAAAATAGGCATGCGGATCTCCGTAATCAAGAATGGGAATCCACCGAGGCATTTGAATCTATATCCATATCCCGATCCCTTTCAGGTATCAATGGTTCAGTTACCAAACCGTTAGGAAAAATTTCTGAACCAAACCGAATGAGAGCCGAATAAAATACGAACCGAAACGAAATTTTGGTTCGATTTTTTGGTTTTTCGGTTTTTGGTTTTCAGCTTTCGGTTTTCGGTTTTTGCATTTATTTATTTATTTATTTATTTTTATTCTGTTGTATATATTTTTCGTTTCCAAGAAATAAACTCTTATTGGTTTGTTGGTTTGGCTCGATTCGGTTAACCGATAAATTTTTTTTGGTTTTTGACACGCCTACTCATAAGCTGAATCTAGGGTTGAAGGGGAAATGTCTTCTGTCGGGGGAGCCTTTTCAGCTCCGATCGACTGTATGTCTCTTGGTTGCCTGCTTGAAGGCTAGCCAAACCAACCCTAGTTCTCGTGCCCGCTTGTCGGACTTAATTAAAGCGGAACTGAGCTTCTCACTAAGAGAATCGTAAGCTTCATTTCGATATCGAAGGTAATGAAGACTGGGAAATCGATTGATGATTGGTCGATCTAAGGTTTCAAAATAGAGATTAGGGAAAACACTAGCAAAAAAGTTCATAGCAGGCATCTCATGTTTTACTTGCCAATATCTTTTGTCTTAATTTTAGATGGCTAAGTCATTAAGGTGGAAATCTGATTCCAAATTGGGGAATATTCCCCTTTTCGTTTTGAAGTACTCAAAGTCATTTAATGATTTTGATATAAGAGATGATCGTCATCAATTTATAATAATTTGTAATGGTTTTGACAAACATAAATTTGTAATGGCTTTTTATTTGATGCAAGAATTGATCAAGGAAAAACGACTCTCTTTTTCATTTACCTTTTGTTACCCCAAACACAATTCGAAAATACCAAAACAAGAAAATCTCTCCTCCCCCCTTTTTTTTTGGTTGGGTTATACATATAATTTTCTTTTTGATGTTCCTCTATTATTCTATACAGAAAAAAGAGGAAAGTCTGTTGTGTTGGGGCTAACAATACAACTTAGAGGTTAAGTATGAGGAACTTTTGTGGAATATAACAAGTTAAATTTCATTGGTAGTTAAAACAATTTAACGCAATCAAAAATGTTATTGATAAACAAATAACGAACACGTAATGCTGATAATGGAGAGATAAGAGACAACACACTGAGATTTTTATTTGTTTGGCTTTATTCCCAAGTCTACATCTACTCTCCACACTAATAGCCACAATGAGATTGAAATCCACTAGTAATTAGCATTGTAAGTTACAGCTAGCAAGTGTTGTTCTTTTTACACAATAGTTCACACTATCAAAACATAATCGCTGTTTTTATATTTATACACTTGGCTGTTATTATGGCCCCCACATAGAGACATTATCAGCAACATAGTCGCTATCAACAAATACATAACAAAGAACACTCTAAAGCTATAAACTCGATTTGTTCATAATCGAATCTTACTACTTGTCTTGGATTGAATATATAGCCATCTAACCTCAAATGACCGTTTCTTACTCAACTCCATCAAGTAGCCATTAGTTCAACGTTGTCAACAACAAAATGACTCTTTGTCGTTCATTAGCATTAGTATGACTCTCTCTAACAATGGCAGTTTCCCAAACTAATTAGACTACTCTTGTTAGACTTTGTCTTGTGCTTAGGATTGTCAAACCTACTCTAATTAATCTCTAGAGCTCTTGATGCAAATTTCAAGCCTTTATAATGGCTATATGACCATTCCAATTAGATGAGCAAGTGACAAGCACCTCCTCTTTAGGATTCGATATCAACATGATCCCTTACCATAATCGGGAGTGCATATTATTAGTAGTCTGTTGATGCTGTCCACCAACTAACATCTTTGTTCTAAGCTTGTTTACAAGTATACTCCTTCCAAGTTTCAATGAACATCATGCCTCTAGGCTTATCATCATCAGTAAGTCCATCCAACTATTCACTTTATCTTGGTCCTTCTAAGCAATTACAAACATCCTTGTTCTTTTCTACTTGTTCTCCCTAATCAAGGTCCTTTCAGCTTTTTCATTGTTGTAGAGATCCTTCCAGCTTGTAGACATATCCATGTCCAATACCTTGTTCATCTCATATATTTGTAGTGATTCTTCCATATCGGTAGAGCATTCTCGATTGTGACGGAACACTCTCCATATCAAGATCACATTTGATACTAATTATAATACAATCTGCATTGTGGCTTTTGTATTTATCACTTGATACTAGTAAACTAATATATACATTAGTATCCTTTGATTGCATTTGACATCACTAAAACAATATAGGAATTTTCCCAACATGTTAAATTTGGGAGGAAAGTCATTAGAAGTTGTCGTATTAAGTTCATACTTCAAGGGGTAGAATGATCTTTAAAGAGAATGCTTGCACACCTTAGTTGCTTAAAAGTTTTCGCACCGAGTTCATAATGCTCGTATGATGAATTCCCAAGTTGAAACTATTAGCTATATGCCCTAAAGCAATCATGTAATAGTTACATGTTAGGGATTTAACGGCCACATTAATGACTTGAAATGGTTTTAGAATCAGTGGATAGTTTAATGATCTGAAATGATTTTAGATTCAAAAAACCAAATTATTGTTTAGAAACGGACTTAATGGTCAAATTAAAGTTTCAAAATGATTACAAATTTAATGCAAAAATAAGGTTTTGTAATGGTTACAAAATTAATGGCCAAAATATGCTATGTAACATTTACAGAATTAATGCCCAAATTATGACTCTAGAATGGTTTTAGAACCAACGTTCCTATTTAAACTCTGAAGCGAGCTTAGATGTTGCAGCCGAATTGAATTAAACAAGCGAGATTTGAGACTGGTTATAAGAGGCGACTGAGGGAGTGAATCTAGAGATGGTCGAGTGATGATAGAGATCAATCAAAATTAGCCACACACAAGAGCCATTGTTAACACAATTGTAGTGGTGAACTCTCCCAATTTCTCTCCTCTATTCGACGCAAAATTAGTGGTGTTTCTAAACTAGAGGTTCGACATTTGTGGGGCTGGAATTGAAGCACATCAAAACCAATGTTATGAGGAGACTAGATATTCATAGTCAGGATCTGAAGAAGGTCAAAACCAACGCTATGACGAAATCAAACGATCGTGGTGCTCAGGATCAAATTTTTTTAGCACGGTACAAGGGTAATATGATTAGCCTCCTTTTATGCATGAAAAATATTTTGATAGATATATAGGTGTTTTTGCTTCCTCCCTTTTCCCCGGGTTTCCCTCCGTGTCTCTGTTTGTCTGTCTCTTGCCTTTCAAGAGGCATGTAGAGATTGGAAGGGTCCCTCTCATCATCTCATCATCAACTATGGCAAAGAGTATGGCAAGCTCGTCGTGATCGTCCATGTCATCGACCATAACTGGATATGCACATCTCCTCTTTATAATCGCAAGCTTGAAATAAACCCTTTTCCCTGTGGCGGTAAGGTGTTCCAATTTGCGAGAAATTACGTTGTCTTTTTAAGGAAAATGAGATTGTAAGAAATTGATGTATTATGACATTCCCCGTAGATGTGCTTGTTTGGGGAAGTTCAAGAACTCTTCTTGTGAAAATTGTGTGGACGTGATGCTACGCTAGTAGATTGTTTATTAAGAAATGCCTGTTCTTGGGTTGTGTGAGTTTTTGTAGCATAAGTTAGTTTTTAAGCTCTTTTACATTACTTGCAGAGTGATACACATCCTTTGGCTGATTAATGACTACCGCAGTTGTCGCCATGAAATCCATTTTTCTAGGTGATAATGTTCCAGATGCATGTTTGAAGCAAAGATCGAGCATTGTCGTTTATGTTCTCTCTATGTGAGCACTTGGTAAGGTTAGCATAATATATTTTGTGAATTGCAGACATTTTTTCGTGTTCATTCAAACTTGTGTTCTGAACTCCATATTGCCTGTAATTTTTTTTTTTTTTTTATAGGGTGCAACAGGAGAACAATGTCAACCCGTCAATTATAAGAAATATCAGCGTAATTGAGTTGGCAATTTATCGGCCTCTTTTATGCCAGTTAAAATGAATGAGAAACATTGGAGCGGGAAAGGTGAAGCTATGAGCAAATGAAATTTTCATTAGGAGGATTTATCGTTCTGGTCATGGTATAATTTTTAGTTACTCTAGTTGGCTTGCTAATATAATATGTTTTCACTATTTCAAGATACGATGACTCTTTTACATATAATTATAATATCGATATGTGTGTAGAACGTTTGAAAACAATTCAAGTTCGTGGTATTTTAGATGCATTCTTTAGGCTTTTGTAGTATCAGTTGTTTTCCGGGTTGAAATAAGTTACGGATATCGGTAACATGCATTTCATTTGGTGGGAAAATGTTGCTTGATCTATAATCTTTCAAGACATAATTTAATATAGTATATTCATTCATTTGGTGTCCATACTAATTTGTTGATTTGATAGCCTGGAGAACTTACAAGAAGTGATGGTGGCATATTGTTACTCAAGAGCATTATGTGGAGAACCTACTTTAAAAATATGGACACTTTGATGTTACATCTATGAGTACTTCTTATGATGCTAATACCCAATTAGTACAAAATAAATGAGATAGTAGGGCTCAGTCTAAGGATGCTCATATCATCAGGAGTCCAATGCATTCAATGAACAACACTCGACTTGATATTATTTTGTAGACTAAGCTTATATATGCAAAATCCGGATTATAATCATTGGATTGCCTTGAGCATAGTAATGAAATATCTTAGAATAATTGTAAAATTTTGCATTTTATATAGTGGATTTCTTGTTATATTAGAACTTGTGCTTCGTTTTTGTCCCAGACTAAGCTACATTTTATGTAGTGTGCTATGAAACTGAGAAGGAATCCCCCTTGATAGATGGAGTGAAACTAGACCCTTATCTATGAAAAATCTAGGGAAAATCTAGCTCCAATGTCAAGGGCTTCGAGGTCCAGAGCTTTATGATAAGGAATAATTTGTGCTTACTAGAAGAGTTTGCCAATAAGAGCTTACACTTTTTGACTTCTTGAACTTGCTTCACTTATCACTACTCACCCTTGCATCTGAAACATGATCTACTCTTGCTGGTAGTATTGAGGGATAGGTGGAAACGCTGTTAGTGTTGGTAAATCGAGAGGTTCATTTCAGCTTCCAATAATGTAATAAAAAACTAAAAAATGTTAAATTTTGATGGATTTAATAATAGAACTAATAAGACATATTAGGATGAGACATAATTAAGTAAAGTAGTAAAAACCCTCAATAACAAAAAGATCAAAAGATCAAATTACAAATATAAGATACTCATCATGTATCTTCAAATGGTTAATTAATGGAAAAAATAATTTATTAAGGCAAAATGTTTGATAACGTCATTAATCAATCAAATTTTACATCAGTTAACTGCTTCTTCTTTTTTTCATTATTAAACCCTTTAAATATACATAATAGTAAATGAATTTTGTCATCTTATGTTTTTGTTATCGATACTTCATTTTTTTTTGGGTAAATAATCTTTTAGTGTTGGATTGCCTCGAGAAAAGGCAATTACAAGCAAGTTAAGTCATACATTACACGAAGCAAGTTCTCTCGTAAGGTGTGAGGAAGCTAATTGGTGCATCCCTTGTGGATGCACAGATGCACCACCAACCAATCTTGATCTTTTGAAAAGAGTTCACGTGAGAGCATACTTCTCGAGCCCCGTGCATTCCATGTTACCCCAAATTTTGACTCCATATTTAATTAATACTGTTCTCCTCACCTTCTCGAATCTAAATCTAGACTTCGTGACTGGTTGCGCTTGAGGTGAAGTGTTACCGTATTCAAATATTTAATCACATTTTCCCCAATAACTCTGCCTGGGACATGAACGAGGCCCTGTTGGGTCAAGTTGGTCTAGGTTCGTGGGTCATGACAAGCCAACCCAATGCAAATTCCCTTCTCCCCAACCAGTGTGTAGGAGTGATCGGGCATAAGGGGCCCTCGATGCAACTGTCACCTACTACAAATACATGTCGCCGATGGAACGATATACACGGGAATTGCAAGTCGGATAAGGAAAAGAAAATGTCTTTTAAGTGATAATGAACTACATCACTAATTAATAATATTTGCAAGGAGAAGCATTGATGCACAGTGTGTTCATTTCAGCTACTGGAACTGTCCAGATTTTCATATGCAGAAGAAGATAAAAGCCCCCTACTTGACCGGTAAGCATCCATGATACTTGCTCTTGGCGATTCAATGATGTCCTCTCCGGAGGATGGACAGAAATTTGCCGGGCTTTTCCTTGCGCCGATCGTCCCCCTCTTCTGCAACCTGTTTCACACATGCAACGTCTCAAAAATCAAGGTGACATGAATTTGAACCGGCATTTGAGGAGCTGAGTTTTTGTAAGGAAAGAAAATCAAAACCAAAGTAGAAAAATGGCAATTCTACAAATATTCGACAGTGGAAAACACTGGAAATAACCCAGTTTGCTATTGAAATCGAAAGTAATCGACAATTGGAGAGAAAAGACCAGAAATGGGCTCTTCATTGAGCCCCACCTTCCACAAAGGCAAATAAATCCTATCAGGGGGAATAACGACAGAAGTATAAAAGGAGGGGTAGGAAAACCGGAGATTGTCAAATTCTTCACTAAGTAGAACGTCCTATTTAAAGGGCCTTTTAAGTCCATCAATGCTACGAGACTCAAGAGGACGTAAAACAACCTAGTTGCTTCAAATGGTTCGGTCTGTGAGAAGATTTTAATGGACATGGAATGGGCTCACGTGCGCAATGATTACTCTCTTCCTTCGCTATTTGCTGTGAAATTGTGATTATCCGCCTGCCAGCACCTCTGCAGTGGCTCACCAAGGTTTGGGTGAGCGTGTTTCGAGATGGTATGTGACGTAGAGCGCGACACATATCATTTTCATTTATACTCATATTATAAAAATGTATGCTGAAATACAATAAAATTTTCCCAGCATCCCTTACAATGAAATCACACTAGTCTAATCAATATACATACACTTTTTTTTATACAATATTAATCAAAACCTAACAAAATACGTAGTCCTAAGAAAGGTTGGGATCACTTATCACCACTTCTTTAATACTAAACCAAAAGTGAGTCTAAACATTAACCAAGACACTATCCAACTCAAGGGTTGATGGCCTCAAGCATCATCTTGTCCCCTCCATCGATATGTCTAAGGAACCATCCTACAAATTTGAAAAATAAGAGATGAGTCAAAGCCCAAACAAAATCTCTAAGGAAGGAAATTAGCTTAAACTCAGCTTGATACCAACAAACAATGTGGATTCAAAGTAATACAAAAGTAACTATGTATAAAAAATGCATATGCAAATGCTCTATCTTTGGGGTAAGAACAGTAGAATTGGTTTAAATTTTGTGCAGTGCTCTTTGAGTGTCAAAACTTTTTTTCACTCATTTAAGTGCCACAAATTTGAAAAAATCAATCATTTACATTGATGATTTGCCTAGCTAGAAAATCTAACACGGCATTAAAAAAACATTAACCTAGCCAATGTGTCCTGTTGGCAAGTTCAGTCAGCAAATGAGATGCTAAACGATGTCATTCACCCATTTAATTACAAGAATCCTTGCTTTCACAAATTTGGGCAAAATCCAATTTTCATCTTTATGAAACCTTGAACCGGCAAACTCTCTAGATCATGTTGTAGTTGATATTCCAGTCAGCAAAATCATATAAATGAAGTACACCTCAGAAATTTAAGGCAAAATCATTTTCATCCATCAATTATTGGCAGCCTTCATATCTTTGTGAATAATGTTAATCTGATGCAAGTAATGCATACCTGCTTTGACATCGATGGCTACTTTAGATATCATAGGAAGCTTAAAGACAGTTTTTAGCATGGCGTAGATTCTAGAGATCGTTCCGTAGATAGAGAAGAGAGATCTTAATAAAATGAAGAAGATTTTTCATCATTCACCAAGCCATAGTCATTGCGGATATATTATGTGATATAGCAAAAATAGGGATAAGTATACTAGAAGTGTCAAAAATTGTGTATGGTGCTCACTTTAATATAATTTTTTTTTTCGGATCACTTAAGTGTTACTTTAAAAAAAAATGATCATTTAAATGCCAACTTCGATCTAGATCACTGGAAATCTGACGTGATTATATTTTATTAATTTCTCAGTCCTACGTGGCTTGCTAGTGTGCTTAGTCAGTATATAATCCTTAAATGATGCTGTCCAAAAATTGTAAATATCATTTGAGCGCAATTTTTTTTTTTTAAAGTGATCATTTGAGTGCTGAATTTTATTTAAAGTGATCAATTTAGTAACAATCGTTGTGAAAAAGGGACCACTTTAGTGCCAAGCATGTCATGTAAAAATGCCAAGTGGACTGGAGTTTTTAAAATAATTGTCAAGTTATATTATAATTTTAATTATAAATGATACGTAATCAATTTGATCGGAATTTCTCGTCGTTGACAATTAAGTAATCGTTATTTCTCTAATTTAGCATTTAAATGGGCCGGTGATAACTTTTAATATTAAAGTGAGCGCTGTACATAACTTTTGACACTTTTGGTGTACTTATTCCTAGTCGTAATTTGAGGCCTAATTTCCGTGTGTTTCACTTGACCATTGGGTGTTAGAAAAAGGGAAATTTACAGAGATATGATATCCAAATATGCATGCAACAAATTATTTGACTTTGCAAAGCCCATGTAACTCTTTCATTTAGAGTCCTTTGACTCTTCTTGTTCGCTGTTATCTTAAACGTCATCGTAGAGACATGGGGTTGTTCCCTTCTCGTTTTGCGGCCGCCAAATTCTCTCTTCCTCTCATTTTCGCTGTATTCATTTTCTAAACCCAATGGCAACATCATCAAGTTTCATTGTTAATCAGAGCTCTCTCTCTCTCGTTGTAGCATGCTGACTCGCAGGTCGCGGCCGTGGGTGCGACCTTGATCTCACGGGAGCCACGAAGCTCGACCTCACAGGGCTTGTAGCAGCCATGAAGGTCTCCCATAGCTACGACCATCCCATTCTCAATCTAGGCCAGATTCGAGGTTGGCAGTGGGGAGTTGGAGAAAGAAGGTCGGGTCAGGATTTGTGGGTGGTTTTTTAGACGAGGTAGTTTGGGAAGAAAACTGGAGAGTTGGTAAATAAGTGAGGATAATAGGATGCAGTATAAAATAAAGTAGCGAAACTCCGGATGCAAAATTTGTGTTTTGAAGAGTCAAGGTGATGTTTGATATGAAGGTGAAACCGATACGTTTTGTTTGCAATTTTCCATCAAAGGAAGTTTAGGATACATGTCGGATAAACTAAAATTGCTGAAAAGAAACTGGTCGAACATCACTAGATATATGAACATCTACATTCTGACAACTCTCTCGAGGATGTTAACATCCTGTGTCCCCTCAATTTCAAAGTATCATTTATGTAAACCATTCTCTAAATTTCAAGTATGCCTCAGATTAAGAAAGGAAAAGAGCCTAAAGGTGCCGGGAAAAATGGAGAAACCAAATTTTCACTGCACTGCGATGAATATGTTTAATGAGAGCTGTTTATTCCACTTCGCGCTGCTGCCGGGGAATACCAGCTGCCAATATAGTGTGGGTGAATGCAGCTCTTTGTCCTATCAGCTGAGTGACTCAGCCAGCACTTGCCCATGCAGGAGGAACCCGTGCAGAGCTCGAAGCAGGCATTGCACGGACATTGATGTCGAGAGGTAGCAGGCGGTATTGGATGTCGAGCTCTCTGAACATTTTGACCATCTCCTTGATCAAGAGAGCTCGCCTCTCAAACTTCTCCCCCATGTTCTGGTGGTTCATCTTGTGGCACAGCCACACAGCGATCCTCACTTTGTTCAGTTCTTCTATATCCTTCATTATGATCAAAGGTGAGGAATACCAGTGCTCTTTCTTGCTGTCGACATAACTGCAACCGGTAGAACAACAAAAAGTATTCCAGATTATTTCTTATTTTATCAATACGTCAATGCAGAGAGAACAAGAACAGACTGGTAATATTCAGGGGAACGAGCCCAGAATTTTAACATAGTTATCTACCTAGTTCTAAAACCCAAACACCCGTGATCAATTTTCTTATCACAGATTGACTTAAGAGACATTACAGTTTCTACTTTTCTGGATCTTTATATGCGGCAATCATTCCTCGGAAAAGATGCTTCAACAGACACAGAAAATTGAACAAAATTCGAGAAACTCTAGATGTTTTCACTTGCCTTGTTATCTTGTGCTTCATGGCTGCAATCTTCTCCGCCGGGGTAGATATGTGCACACAGAATTCGACCGCGTCTCCCATGTCAGGGCTCCGATAATAGTTGCCGATGGCCTTCGTTGCCAAAGTGCTGTTTGGGTATATAATCTTTTGATTGTCATACCTCAGAAACACAGTCGTCATAATGTTCATCTCTTCCACAACCATCTAAAGGATACAGCATATGAATGAGTAACGAATAGCAGAAGAGACCATGAAGTAGGTACAAGCCAAAGCAGATAGAGCAGTGGATAAACAATTAACAGATGATATCGGTATCTACCTGGACTCCATCGATCTCACACCTATCGCCCACATCATATGGATGCATCACGAACAAGAAGATGATTGCCTCGAATATGGTCTTGCAGGTGTTCCCGAAAATAAATGCGACGAGGACAAGCTGTGAACTGAGAAAGAGCAGGAACTGGGTTGTTGCTATCCCCAGGATGAGAAGCCAGATGATCAATATGACGATCCCGACTATGACGTTGACCACCTGATGCAGCGTGTTGACAGCAGTCTTGGTGTCGTTTAAGGTCAAGGCAAGTGCTCTCCTCGCTCTGAAAGCATTGACCTAAAACAATTTGGTTAATTCGATTAGCACTGAAGACGAAAATGTTCAAACAAGCATGTCCAAGGACCTAATTTTACAGAATTCTACTCACCAGCCAGTTCTTCAGGCACGACTTGCTGATTCTCTTGCATTCATCAGCTCCTTCAAAGAGACTCATCGTCTTCAAGGCTTCATCGTCCCTCATAAACCGCATCAGATCTTCCAAGTAGATAAACCTAGCAATAAGAAAATCATAACTGACTTGGACACTTTCCATCATAAAACCAGATAATACCGACCAAACGTAGTGCGCCAGCGAATTGGAAAGAGATCCAATTGGGGAAGCAATTGCCTCATCCAAGGATTATGGCAAAAACTCAAAACATTGAGGTGAAGAACTATGATCTTACTTTGAATCAGGCTTAGCCACATTTCGAAAGATCTTCCTAGCTACGGCTTTGGCTTCGTTTTCACTCCTGATCATTGTTGCCGACTCATCCTCTTCAGTAGAATCCTGTATCCGCTCATCCAACGTCGAGTGAAATCCGTGCCGCACGGTATTAATCAATCTTTTCATATTCCAGGCAGACACATTCTTGGGATTCAGCTTGTGCAAGTGATCTATTGTGATCCCTCCCTCGCTCTTTCCTGACAGCCCTTGAGAGAGCTTGGTGTTCTTCACTTGGGGACTTCTCTGAACCACTCCGCTCCCAACTACCATCCCACTTTTAGTTGGAAAAGCCGCTGCCCTTAGATCTGGCGGCACAGTCGCGCCTGCCTTCTGTAAATTCTGAAGCTCTGCCACAAGGTTCTCCTCCTCTTCCTCCGTCCTCCAAATTTCAATCAAAGGCGGACCCAACAACGTCTGGATCACGTACTGATTGAACAGAGACTCCTGGATCCGGTCAAAGTAGGTGCTCACATGGAACGACGACGCCAGCACCTTGATGATCAGCGTCTTGACCAACCACAGTAGAGTCCCCACCAAGAAGCACACCAGCACTTTGGTGACATAACTCAACCAGTGACTGTTCGTCTCCCTCTCGACCTTCTTGTCGAACAGAGCATGCCAAGCAATCAAGACCAGCCCCAACCACAGGCAGTTCTGCACAGCTTTTCGAATGCCGTAGACGAAATACAGAACCCGTTTTCGCAGCAAAAAGTTCCTCTCGATGAAGAACACAACTAATCGAATCATCCACCCAGAGACCAACCTCCCACATATCAAGACCAAGACCATGACCTCCCACTTCCACAGTTTGAGCTTCCACAGATCTCTATGCTTCAATGCGGGAATTGCAAGAGTACAAACTAAAGCACCAATGATCAAGACCAAACTCACCCACTGTAACAGAGCCATAGCACCGAACTTCGCCTTTTTGAACGCCTCTGGCAGGTCTTCTTCCAAGAAGAGGTCGTCCTCTTCCTCATCCCCTGCCCTCCCCAACATTCCAGACCGCGGTTGGCCTGACTGTGGAATCTGGCCCGATCTCCGGTCAGGCTCCTCCGGTGGGTCCATCAGTCGCGACTGGGTTTTCGTGCGGAGCAGGCTTGACTTCCGCTGGAAAGTCGCGCTCGACGTGCATTTCACGACCTCCTCTTCCCTGTTGCTGACAGAATTTCCATCTTCCCCGTGGCTCGGCGAGCCTTTGGGCCGCCTCTGCGGGGTACCTAGCCCAGTCCCTGTCGAGATGGGCGGCTGGAAGGACACCCTCGAGCCGTCCTGGGTCTGCCTTGGTGGCTGTGGCACCGGCGGTGAATCAGCGACCGGAGGCAAGTCCCCCCGGCTCTCGCCGCCACGCAGCTCCTCGATCTCCAGGTCCACGTCCAGCAACACATCGCCAGAGGCCCGCTGCTTGTGGAGGAACTGCCCGATCAGCCGTGACGGCGGGTCCTCTGCCGCCAGCTGGTGCGGCAAGTGGCTAGGACCCTCCGCAGGAGCTTCCTCCTCACTCCCGTTCCAGAACTCAATGCTGGGTTCCCTCCGCATTCTCAAACTGTGACTCTTGTCGCTCTTTGAATCACCCGGTAAGCCAAGACCATTGAGGCCTAGCTCGAGGTCGGAGGGGTCGACGGCGGCCGTTCGTTCACTGAGGATGGGCGAGCGGTCTTCGCGGGAGTCAGCGGGTCGGCGAGAGGAAGAAGAAAAAGAAGAAAGAGAGAAGGGAGGCCTGGCGTGTACTCGTAGGAGCCGTAGGATTTAAAGGGCTTGCGCCGTGACTCCATTGTCAGTGGGGTTGATTAAAGGAACGATTAAAAAAAAGCACGAAAGAGAGAGACCCAGAAAAGAAAAACATTGGAACTGGCTGATTTGGTGCGTGGAATCTGGGAAAATTCATAAAATATGGGGTATGGAAATTGATGGTGGGAGACGCGTGTACAGTGAAGGTTGGACTTCGAAGGAGGAGACGATTAGATATAACCAGAGAGAAGACACAGGTGGCGCCGAAACAGAGATGATTACGGCGAGAGAGGAAGAAAAAAGAGGGAACGCTCCGCCGACAAAGGCAGTTGAAGGAGGAGCAGAGCCCGCCTTGAAATTCGCTTTCCTATTCTATTCTCTGCATGGCGGGGTTCCTTAATGCCTTTCTCCTTGGAAATAATTACCGGACTGCCACTCGTCTAACTTTCTAACTTATTTTATTGTCGATTGGAGTGAGCTCAATAGGGATTGCGCAAAAAGTTTTGAGATCGAAAACGAAGCAAGTTCCAAATTTACGCCGATCGCGAACACGTATCGGCCCCGTATACCTCCCCGACGTGTTCTAACTATCGCAAACTTGTTCCGCGAATGCCATGTTCCTCTTCCGAGGATACCCTCGCCCAGGCTGCGAGGGTCGTGCCCTCACTATATCGGGCAAGGGCGACCCTATCGCGGCTCTCACTGGCCCTCCCTGTGGCTGATTGCCAGCCATATCTGGTACCACAAGCAGAATTGTATTGCCTTAAAACGTCATGGGTGATACCCGTTTCTTATAATATTATTTTTTTTAACATGTAAAAGTGTATCAAAAGTTTTCAAAAATCCATTTGTAAAGAAAGTCGTACGAGTATAGATAACGTACTTATCTTTCTTTTATTTATACCACATTTTAAGTTCACAACTTCACTAAATTGCGAACAAAATACAAAGGGGTTGGAGAGACCTACATCCATACTACACTACACTTCAAAAGTTCGCCTGTACAAATGTCCAGACTGACATCAGAAATCGATAATTTCTCCCTTCTCCGCATCACCACCATCATCAAGGTCGAAGCCCCTCAATGGACGAACCAACTCACTATCAAGGTTCCGGTACTTGGCAACAAAACGATAGGCAACTCACTCCATGAAACCTACATCAAACCACACAGTAGAACTACACTTACTATATACTATTCCAAACTTAGGTTCAAAGACACTTTCATAAACACCTTTTGTAGTGCATATGAACTTCATCGCGCAAAGGTTAATGGATATCCATCCTACGCGTCTAAAAAATAAAGGAATGAGCTGAAACCAGTAAATAAAATCTTTAGTTTTAAGTTAGAAGAATCATCTTATTACTTCACCTAGTACAAACAAAGTGAATGCACAACAATATAGTAAGTGTGATGACAACATGAGTAGCCTTTACTTTGCCTATTTTCATACACCATAGTAATTAATATTTCAATCTAGACTCATGCATATGGCATAACATGTTCAGATATGAGGAAAGCAGTTAAACAATATGTGAATCTACACATCACATGATCATGCATCATATTTATTATTATTTCTCCTCTCGGATACTCCCAAGGCATCCCAACTCTAAGACATCCCGACACACGCGAAAGCATCCCAATCTAGGGGGCATCTCGACTCCCAAGGCATTGTCACCATTAATTTGTGGGTAATGGAATCACATTATTCTCATACATGTCATGATATATGCACACTTATAAGTATAACATATATTTCTTAACTCAAATTTAAAGTGTTAGTCAAATAACCGAGTAAGAAATAACCTAAAGTTATATTCTGGTTGTTAAAGTTTGTACACTCAAATGGGTACATTTTGGTTTTACGACCAAAGTAGAAGGAAGTTTTATTAAAAATTTACCAAGATAAAAATGATGTATTCAAGGCTAGGTGGAGCTGTGCATATGTTTTGCATATTATTGATGACATCTTCTCAAAGCTTTACTTAATACGTGTCTTGGTGGAGGAGACTTAGAAGATGACTCAATTCAAAAGTAATCATGGGTTAAATTTAAGGTGTCAAACTCTTCTTAAGAAAACACTTGGCCATCCAAACCCCATTTCAAGAACAAGTGGCACTTAAATGTTTTAATTAAAAATTTTGTGAGTAAATATAGTAAGAAAAACGCAATCCTTCTCTCCCAGCATCATTAGCATAAGTAATTCCTATTATTATTAATTAACTAAAATTTACACGATTAATATCACCCTAAGACAACAATAAATTAACTAATACTGCCCTACTATTAGCATATGCATAATTCAATTCACACGTTGAACTCGAGATAATTTATGTTTACAGAAAATTATCCTCCGCACCTCACAAGATTTATGGCTTAATTAAAAATTTTGTGTATCCATCCAAAGTCTAAATTAAACTATGATTATTTAGCTTTAAAATCTAAGTATCATTATTATCGAATATAGGAAAAAACCCAAATGTCACACAATAACAAATGCAAAAATTCAGAATGTCACAACAATCCAAAGGAAAAAAGAAAAGAAAAAAAGGAAAAAAAAAAGAAAAAGGAAAAAAATTAAAAAAATAATGTAAAATTGAAAAATTATTAAAAAGTTATTTTAAAATATCAACATCTACATAGACCGTGTCATATAAGATAACTAGTGTCTATGTTAGTGATTTCTAGCCTAAATTGATCGGATGTATTGAAATGGTAATGAAGTGAAAAGATTTAGGACTAAATTGATCTAATTGAAAGATTTAGAATTGAATTGGTATCAATGCAACATATTCAAAACATTTTTGGTACTTTTTCCAAAAGCAAGTGTTGAGATTCTTGCGCCCAAAGATAAAGTTTTTGATCCAAGCATCCATAGTCATTATTTGGAAAATTATTTTTGATTTTTTAAAGAAGAAATCATTTTTCTTAATTCAAGCATAGATTTTTCGCTGACTCATTTCTATAAGTGATCCAAATGCTGGAAAATGATGAAAATGTATTGCCAGAATATATTTTTTGTGAAACAAATAGAGCCTTTGTTTCTTTTATTTTGTAGTGATGTGGATGTGCTTCTGTCCAGGACTATAATAATAGTGACATGATAATTGCATTGTAGATAGAATGCCATGCTTAGGTGTGAGCACAACACAATTTAAACTAATTTAAGCCGTCGAACTAAAATGAACCAAATCATTTTTGCGATTTGGTTAGATTCCGTTGATGCTTTTTTTTAGGCACTCTGAAAAGGCATGCTTACGAGTCCCCTCTTCATCAACACGGCGTGCTTTGCTAATTTGTAGTTGCTCTTCTTTACCCAACGTGCTTCTTGTAACCTGGAGTCTCTCTTCATTGACACAATGAGCTTTTGTTGCTCAAAGTCCCTCCTATTTTCAAACAAGAACAGGATACATATCCCTCGAAGATTGAAGAAGTTTGCACATTAGCCAGGTAAGTACATCATTACCTAGACTAATATTCTTTGATACCCGGTCCCACTTAATTTGTTACCTTATCTCTTACATCTTAACCTGCTTGAGTTGTCTCGATATATTTGTGAAATATTCTGAGTGCCTAAGGTGATGTTTAGGTATCTCAACAAGTATCTCATCAGAGTGCCTGAGGCAAAATCTAGTTATCCCACCATGACTCCTTTCGAGTGCTTGAGGCAAAATCTAAGTATCTCATCCAAGTGTCCGAGGCAAAATCCAGGTATCTCATCTAGGTATCCAAGGCGAAATCTAGATATCTCACCCAATATCTTACAACAAAATTTTGACATCTCAATATGGATTTGAATATGTTAAATCATTTCGTTAAACATTTTATTTTAGATAAGAATTTTTTTTTATCTTTCTTGTTATACCTTAATCTGGATTTAGATATTTCGAATTTTCTTTTAATCCAATATTTGACTCGCCTAACATTGAGCATCCATTGATAAAGCTATCTTAATCCAATATTCATCTCACCTAATATTAAGTGCCTATTGATTAAATTCCTCAATTCTTGATATCTCAATTTGGATATGAATGTCTCAGATCTTTTCATTAAACATTTCATGTTGGATATGAATGTTTTTCGATCTCATTCGTTATACCTTAGTCTGGATTTGAGTATTTCGAATTATCTTAACCTACTACTTGACTCACTTAACATTAAGCATGTATTAGTCTAGCCATCTTAATTGGATAGTCATCTCATCTAACATTGAGCGTCTATTAGTTAAATTCACCAAATTCTAGACATCTTTCTCGATCTAGATATCTTGAATCATCGTGTTAAACATTTCATTTTTAATATGAATGTTTCTCCCTACCTCTTTTGTTATACCTTAGTTTGAATCTAGGTGTTTCAAGTAATCTTAATTAATGGTCATCTTAGCTAACATTGAGTGTCCATTGGTTTAATTTGTTTTGGTTGCCTCAATTTGGACCTAGGTAATTCGATGGACATTAGACTCTTTAAGGAATCTGAAATGAAAACTAGTTACTTGTTGAGTAAATGAAAATTCATCCTATATCTTAAGATGCTTTACCACACTAACTGGTAAGTAATTACAAGTATGCCTCATGCACTTGCATTACCATTCTCATGACATTGCATTTAAAAAAAATGGGATCCATAGTCCCGCTAAAATATTATCCATTACATGTACACGGTCAAAATCTAGGCATCATTTTGTCCTTAGATGTAATCTCTGCGAGCTCACCTTCAAAGAAAAGTAGCCGTTGACATCTAAATTTTGACATCCCATGTAGTAATTCATTACATAGAAAATTAGGGTCTATTCTAGCCCCTAGCAAAAATATTAAGTTAAAATACATTTACATTATAGAAATATTTTTTTAATATTGATAATAATAGGCCCATGTAATTGCATTTGCGTTGTACAATGGATGGACTCAAGTAAATGGTTTTGAACTTAATTGGACTAAGCCCACACTGGCCAATACCACATGTCGAAAATATGATAAAAATTCAAGACAACAAAAATATTATATTATTAAGATTTTTTTGTCACGTGGCAAATAAAAAATCGGTAGTAATCTTTGGGGTATATATAGGTACATGGTTATATCAACCTTTTGGATTTTGGGAAAATTCGATCAATATTGAAGAAAACGAAGGAAGAGATTCGGTCATGAGGGGAGTATTTGGGCGTGTGTATAAACGCACGGTGCAATGTGGAAAGAAGCAAAAAGCGAAAAGAGGAATGTCAGCAAGCAATTCGCATGGGAAAGAGAGAAAGATACATGCACGATTAGCAGGGAAGGAAAAGGAGATCAGTTCTTTCCATGACCAAGTCCCTCGCTTTGCATGTTAAAACACGGCCACAGTTCAGAGCAAAGAGAGGGAGAGCACGTTGGTTCCCGAGAAAAAAGAGAGGATCAACAGCATTGAAAACCCACCAATGGCAATCTAGAGAGTGGAGAGGGAACGTGAAGGGGAGGAGGCTAGCTGTCTCTCTGCAATGACTTTTACACGACATGTGTTACTGGTGCCGCATGTTGTGCTTCTCAAGTTCAGTCAAGTTTTGTCTCTTCTTGTGTCATTCTTTGCTGTTGTCGTGACGTGTTCTTGCTCCAGCGTGCACCGAATTTCCATCTAGCAAACTATCAGTCTCGGTGAAGCCTTCCCGCAGCATCATGGCGCAGTCTTCAGTGAATCTCAGCCACATTAACGAAGTTTTCAGGCCAACACCGGTGTTCCAGCAGTCATACGGGGTTTCCCAAAGACAGTCCGGCAACCTCAAGTAAACATCCAGCGAACCAGCTCCAGGGTCGCTTCTAACGAGGCCTCGTTGTAGCGCAGATCGTGTTGGGAAAATATGACTTCAAATTGGGTAGAATAATGAAGTCGGATCTTTAGAGTAATTAAGTCGGATTTTGAGGCGTGATATAACTTTTTTTAAGGATTTATTTACCCCACAAAGTTGCTTAATGGTCACCGGCAAATTTTCTCCAGGATATAACAAAGTCTCAAATGAGAATAGGGTCTCTCATGGGAAACAATTGAAAATAATAGCTGTAGTTTCTTTTGAAAGAAAATAAAAAAATGGAAGATGTATGTTTGATCTCAAAACATAGGTATTTATCTTTGTCTTTCGAATAAAGGCAACTCTTTTGAAGGTTGCAAAAGAACAAAGATAACATTTCGGGAAATGTTGTAAAATGAACAAGTACGTCTCAAAAGTTATGTTGAAAAGACATAAAATTTCGGAATTAAATAGATAATAAATAATAAATAATCGTAACTTTTCATAAACAGTCGCATTGTTTCAATAAGACTTTATAATTAATTTTTTATAGAAATAAATCCGAATTTTCAATAAATAAAAATAATGATCGTTGGTTAGTGTCAAATCTCGTCCACGTGCGCACTTACATCTTTTCGATGTTGGACAAGGCATCTCTTCATTTGTTTTATAAACAAATTACCAACATATTGCACTTGTCTCGTTGCCAACAACACCGACGGTCCATCAAAATTCTAGATTACCTCTTCGTGTTCTAGGAGTTCTTGGCAGGTTTTCAGCGAAATTCTTCACCCCGACTAGCTTAGTCGTGCCTCATCAAGCAGCTGCAATGTCGTTTCCAGATTTTCCCGGGAATTGTCAACGTGTCTGGAGCCGCAAGACTAGACCCCAACTCGCCCAGTTCGGATAGCCCAGGTAACTGTTGTTTGCTATCTTTCCCGTAGGTTTCTCCAGAGACAGCAATGCCCCCAGTCGAGAGTTCCTTCACGAGGTTGCGACTTCAAGTTCCAACTGACGTTGATCTCGGAGCCTTATCAATTCGCTGCCCTGGTGTCTCCACCGCGACGTCAGCCGCGGTTCAGTCTGATAAAGCTTCCTTGCATCACCATGGCACTCCCCAGCCACAGCGTACCACCTGTCCTCGAGTCACACCGCGCGTGTAGCCATCAAGCACCGCGACCACCATTGCTGGTCACCACCACCGTCGGTTCATATTTAGATACCATATCTACAAAAGGGGGTAAAACCTTATTTCAAAATTTGATTATTCGGTTATTGCCTATTTTGAATAAACTAATATCTAATTCAATCCTTTTGAGTGATAGGCAAATTATTCAGGATATATTTCCTAATTTGCAACGGCATATAATCTTTAATTGAGTGATAGCAAATTAGTCAGGATATATTTCCTAATTCACAACCGCATATAATCTTTAATTATATTTTTAAGGCTTAATAACAATTAATCAATTTTATTCATGAAATTTGAATCTAATTAGATATGATTTCCCTGTGTCAGTTGATTGGGTGATATCTTTGATGATCTTAAGTAGTTTAGGGCGCGTTTGGTAACCATTCTATTCCAGGGAACAATTTTTAAATAGAAATAGTTTTTTTTTTTTATGCTCCCAAGAACAATTTTTGAGTATAAGAATATGCTTGGTAATTGCAAAAAATTTATTCTAGGAATAGAAATGTGTTTGGTAAACTTGTATAATTTTGCTGTTTCTTTTAATTTTTCAATATTTTTATTATATTTTTCCTTTTTTTCTTCTTTCTTTTTTCTTTTTTCTCCTCCTTCCTCCTTTGTGGCCAGTCATTGGCCACGGTGATGGCTGGCGACTGGTTGGGTGAGGTCTGGCGCCGAACCTCGCCAGGCCACCGTGAGGGCCGACGAGCTCGCCGAAGCCTCGCTAGGCCACCGCGAGGCTCGGTCTCGCCAAATTTGGGCGAGGGCCTCACGGTGGCCTCGGCGAGGTGAGCCTCGCCCTCATCAGCAAGGCTTGGCCTCAGCCATGGCCGCAAGGCCGGCGAGGTCGTCGGCCAAAAGGAAGAACAATGAAAGAAAAGAGAAGAAGAAAAAAGAGAACAAAAAAGAGAGAGAAAAAATTGTTTCTCGAATTTATTCCCAGGAATAAGAAGTTAGTTTTTTCTATTTCTTATTTCTTATTTTTATTTCAAATCTGTTCTTGGGAACAAAAGTTTTACCAAACACGTTTTTGTTCTTTTTTTTTGTTCTCCGGAACAAAAAAACAGAAATTTTTATTCTAAGGAACATAAACACTTTTTAACAAATAGGCCCTTATATTACCTTTTTTTAAATGCTTTCCTCATCTCAAAAATACCAAAAAAGATTGTACTGCATTTGGGTTAGAATTGATTCTATAGATAGAATCACATGATAAAATAGTTTGATACTTTTTTAAGTTAATTAATATCTCATAATTGAGTTGCTTGTTGAGATAAGTTTCTAAGTTAAGATAGGATTTAGGTTAGTCTATGTCCTAACCTAAAAATAGACAATATCTCATAAGTTTTCATTTTTAGTAATTTTTAATTACGAATTTTGATTAAAAAAAAATTCATGCGCATGTATATATAACTAGTTCATGTAATTTGATAATTGCATGTCATTTAAAAATTGCATGATAGGTTTATTTAATTAGATTGCATATTATGCAGAGTTAGTTAATTAAGTTGCATGTCAAGTAGAGTAGTTGCATATTAATTAGGAAAATTCTAAATAATGGCTTGAAGTGGGTCATTCTTTCAAAAAAGAGCGTGAGTGGATGTTGTTTCAAATAAGGGTTACCAAAATTAGTCTTAAATAAAGGCCTGAACTTGTTGATTGGCAATTATGTTTCTAGTGACTAGAACAAGGATATTTTTGTTCATTTTTAAAAATAAAAGCAAAAAGCCAAATTTACTTTTTTCTTTCCCTCAATGTACTTAAAAAAACAAAAGTTGAGCTTTGAATGCTTGAGGGACTGGCGGCGTGCGACTGGCGGTGTGTGACCAACGGCGGCGTTGATGGAAGAGTAAACAAACAAGAAAAGCCCATATGATATCCACCTAGCCTTTGTTGATGGGAGAGTGAAACAAGGCCGAGAACTCTTGAGGTGGTGTGTGACCAACAACATTTGACCAAATGACAATCTACAAGTGCCAACGGCGGCGGTGTGCAAAGGTGAGGGATTTTGAACGAAACAAACATTTCCTCCATAGCCCTATTTTCCAAATTAGAGCTTTGATTCATAGCCCTAATTTTCCTAAATCTTCAAATTTATTTCGTTTGCATGGATGCCAAATTGCTAATTTGGTTCAACTTGTATTTCCAATGCCCAAGAGAAGTGATTGCACTTGTTGAAGTAATATGTTGACAAAAGTGTGGGCATATGTTACAATACAATAGCAATGGCACCGATGGTAGTGAGTTGATTATTTATTATGCATTTTCTAATTATAATGGAGTAACTTGTGGTTCCTTCATGTCATTTATGGTCCATGCTTTTCAATTTTTTTTATTGTTTTCCTTTTTTTTTTTTATGTATGATTTGTTGTTATCAATCAATCCACTAACTCATGTTTTGTCTTTATTGCATGAACCCTATTTTTAATTGTGGAAGTAGACAGATTCTACATACTAGATTTCACGCAAACCCAATCCTTAGATTTCACAAGACTTTGTTTTGTCACTTCTAAATTGTACATTCTTGATTTTGAGTTTTCAATCAAAGAGTAATCGAATTTAAAGATTTCAATCAAAGTCGTTTGAAAAAGTTGCAAATGATAGCAATTTTCTTCCTTGCCCAACTTTGCATGAGGCTTTTGTTTTGTCCCTACGTGTGCGCTACAAGTTCTTTTCAATTAAACTCTGTATGGAACCTCTCCAAACATAACATATTGTAGTTGCAACTTGTGTTTCTCTTTGTGTAGATTTAAATTTATTTTATTCTAGAAATATATTGAATTTTTTTTTTCTTCCATTTTGCACTAGGTAAGGAATGTGAAGAAGTGAATGATACCATGTTTGGTAGTAGGTGTATTGAGGGTGTTGAAGAAGATGGGTTTGCCATTATTGATCCGTGAGTTACACACACAAAAATGTGCGATGTCCTAAAGGTGAAGGTGCAATGGAGAGGGGTATGGAAGACATCAGTTTGCATGGAGATACATTATTTGATAATATAGATTTCCCGAATATAAGTAGTCAAGTTGAGTATACACATCTCAAGTTCATTGCAAAGGTTGATATGAATCTTATCTTTATATTAGGGATGTGCTTTAGCAATGCTAAAGAGTTTAGAGAAATAGTTAGAAATTATGTGATAAAATTTGGGAGATGGGCAAAGTTCACTAAGATGCACTGGATAAGTTAAGGATAGTGTGTTCTAATGGTTGTGATTGGCTCATTTATGCTTCTTAAGCAGCATAATTTACAAGTTAAAACATTTAATCCCATATCTATGTAATAAAGTTCTACATATTCCTCAAGTAAGCTCTAAATGATTAGCGAACAAGTATTGTGATAAGTTGAGAAATAATCCAACATGGTCAGGTGCTTCATTAAAGAAAACAATTGAGAGTGAGAATCTTTTGAAGCTATACAAAACAATGGTCTATGGAGCTAAGGCTATGACAATGAGTATGAGTATAGGGAATGAAGAGGAGCAATTTTGGATGCTTAAAAGCCTTTGCCAAGCACTTCTTAATTCCAACCTAGGATCCACATGTGTAATCAAGAGTGAGTAATGTCAAGACTAATTCAAGTTCAGAAGAGTTTACATATGTATGAATGTGTTGATGAAGGGTTTTTTAAAAGGATGTAGGTGTTTTGTTGGGTTTGATGGTTGCCACTAGTCATCGAGTTACAAGGGTCTGCTTCTATTAGCCAGGGGCATAGATGGAAATGGTTAGATGTATCCATTTGTATGGGTAGTCATAGGACAAAAAACATATAGGACATGATATGATACTGGTTTATTAGTATGATTGCTGAAAATGTAGGAATTACAGACTCTACAAAATCAAAGTATTGGACTTTTTTGTGTGACAAGTAGAAAAGATTGGTACAAGCACTAGCAAATCTAATGCTTGAAGCAAGATATAGATTTTGCTTCATGTTTTGCTTAAAACATCTTTACAAGAACTTTAGATTGCATCAAAAAGGATTAAAACTTAAAATTTTGGTTTGGAAGGCTACTATGGCAACTAGGGTATGTGATTTTGACTTGGCATTGAAAGAGCTTACAAAAAAATTGATAGAAAGGCTTATAATTGATCATTCTAGAAGCCACTAGTGCAAGCAAGTCTCATTTTAGGTCAAGCTCAAAATATGATGCTTCCTTGAATAATTGGTGTAAAAGCTTCAACAAGAGCATTGTTGATGCTAGGAGCAAGCCCAGAATCACATTACTTGAAGTTATAAGAGTGCAACTCATGGACATGATTCATAAACAAAGGAATTGCTTGGCTAAGTATACCGGTGTAATTTGTCATAATATCTAAGAGATATTGGACCTTTAAAAAGAGTATTCAACATGATGAATTCCTGCACAAAATGGGGAAGATGAGTTTGAATTAAGTGGGCTATATGGAGATAAGAGGGTTGTTAATAATAGACACAAAATTTATAACTGTAGAAGATGGGACATTAGTGGTATCCCTCACTACCATGTTGTGGTAGCTCTTGTATACTTGAGGGAACAACATGAGAAATGGGATCACATGTGTTCAGTATTGAAACATTCAAGCAAACTTATAGCCATGTTGTGCATACTATAGATTCTAAGAACACAAGGTTTGCTATGGAGCATTTACCCCCACCATATGTGCCCAAACAAGTTGGCAGAAAGAAGAAACAATGATTAAAGTCAAGAAATGAAATTACCGATAATAATTCAAAGACGAAGAAGCTGAAAGTTATGCAAGAGCCTATAGGAAGAAAGTTCAAGAGACAAAATACCACAATCACTTGTAGGAAAACCACAATAGGTATCATTTAAGAATCTATCCGTGGCATCAACAACACCAATAACGACAACAACATCATTGACCCAAACAACTTTTGCATTTGTCTTATGTTCACAAGATGCGGTAGAAAACACTCCCTTTAGCCCCAACATCACAAACTGAGATAGCTCAATTGCTTGCGTCATTCTTTAGCAACATCTTAACTTTGTCATAAAACTCTTCTTCCTAGTGTGATTTTGTTTTGGCTAATTATTTTTTTTTTTTATTCAATTGTAGGTAAAGAGAGGAGGATGTAAAGACCTAAACATGAAAAGGGTTAAAGAAAAGCAATTTTTTGGAGATATGCAAGACCAACAATACCAATAACACAAACTCTTTTTTGTTTTATTGTTAGATGATATGAAAGAGTCTATATAAGTATGTTTTGGAAGCACCTTAAAATTAAAGTATGCATAGGTTTGCTTTGTTGAGAAGATGTGTTATGTTGGGATGTTTCTCTTTTCCATCAAACAATATGGATTGGTTCAAGTTTATCTAATGTTAGTTAATTTGTTTTGCTTTCTTTTGAGTTATGCCTATTGTTGAGAAGGGTTACTTTTTCCTTTAAATTACTCGTTTGGTCTTTTAATGCTTTCTTTCAAGTTGTGCCTATTGCTTACTTTTGTTATTGGCAATAGATCCACCACATCATCATTAAGCTCGTACAGCAAGCATCATGATGATCATCAATAACTCATCATTAAATGATTTCAATATTTTCATTACAAAAGATGTGCGCACAACATGCACAACATATGAGTTTACAATATCAATATGTGTGCAAAACGTACACAACACTCAATAGAAAGCTTTACTGATCACAGCCCATCCTACTATGGATACCTACAAGCAACAACCAATCATAGCTCTCCCAAATCTTCCTAAAGATAGTATGTTATCACCCATGAAATTATCTTAATGCCTAATAGAATCTTTTCTCTCTTTTTACTTTGTTGAAGGTGGGTTTAGTTGATCTTGTTCTTCATGAGAGCCCAAAAATGATTTGGCGGCTTGGATACAAGCTCCTAATCTAGTCTGTAGATATCAATAGATGCCTAAAGATTAAATAAGTGTGTTAATGCCTGCATATAATTTTTTAGTATCAAGAATGGCACAATACTAAATCATGCTTTGACTAAGAAATGGACAAGTTGTGTATCTTGGTTAGCAATGAGAGTAACTCTTTGTGTATGCGTCAACCTAATTCATCATGCAAAAGTGGGTGAGAATATGTTTCCATAGCATCAATTATATTTGCCAATGCTTCCAAAGGCATATCTAACCAAACACTAATCCCATGTCTCATGCATCTCCTAAATAGCAAATGAAAATGCATACCAAATTAGTACATTTCACCAAGAAAAAAGCAACATTGAAGATAAGTATGCGATGGAATGTTCCCAGCAATTCTATATGCTAATACTTCCACAAGCATTCTGTAATTTGCAACATTTGTTAAGTCAAAACAAGGAATCACAAACAAACCTGTCACAAAAAATATATCCATGTACCTGTGATGGGATCTTGCCAATGATGGTTTTTCTATAACCCATCATTCCTGCAAATTGAATCAAACAAATGAGTACTAGAGATATAGATTATCAAACCAAACCAATAGAAGATAAATGAAATATAAATTGAACAACAAGACATATATTGTGCCCACTTAAATATGGCCCAATCTCTTACGACTTATGTAGTTTTATTGATTTTAGTAAGATACATGCTTATACTAACAAGTAGACAAATTCACTCATATACATTCGCATCTTACTTCACACAAACATTATATCATATAAAATGATGCCACTTTACTAGCATCATACCTATGCTTTAGTCAGGCAAATAGAAGATAAGATTCATTACCTTCAAAATCAAAGATTGATCAAGAAAAGAATTGAAACTTCCAGAATGCTCACCAAATCAGACAAATAGAAGAAGATGATGCAGGGAGCCCAAAAAAAGGCCTTATTCCATAAAATTCACTCATGAAGAAAATGAAAGTAGAATTTGATGACAACTCACGTGGTCAACCAATTTAGAGCATCCAAACTTCCACAAAAGCAAACAAAAGAAGAGTTCAAAAACTCAAAGCTTGACATTTACAGCAAAATCTGCCTTCTACCTATACAATTGGGGAAAGAATGAAAAATATAATTACTTCATGTGGATACAAGTAAGCAAGATAGATCAATCCGTTATTCATTAATAGAAAACCTCAAAGCTCTCAACCCAATTAAATAGTGCCAACTTCGCATTTCTAAGCAAAGATAGCTCATATCATCCATTATTTCTTGAGGTCATGGAAAAAAGGGTGAATTTCTCTGCAAGTATCATCCTAGAATGATACTAGAGGAAGAATCCATTGATAAAGATTAACCACAATTCACAATTCACCAGCTCAAAAGGCATACGTTAAAATAAAATTACTTACTAAAAAAATGTGGACACAAAAAACTCAATATGAATTACCCCAAATCTTGAAGTGTGAAGTTGAACAAGAAATCAATATAAGAGCAACTACCTCCTGGAAACTCTCAATAGGAATACGGCACATCTAAAGAACCCAGTTTTTGCATGAGTGCAGTTTTTGCCAATTAAAATTTCTTCTCATAATTTTTGGGAAACTTGCAGTGATCAGCTCAATTTGCTTCAGACCTTGTCCAAATCAATCCACTCTTTTGTTTGTTGTAGATGTTTGCATTTGCATTGAGGTAAGTGTTCCTTCCTAGGCTTGCAATTTATTTATTATTTTGCTTTATCGATTGTTCAATAATGGTCATGCATCCGCATGACCTCCTTGCACATCAAAGGATATGTTAAGATCAATCCAAATTGCATGAAAAATATATTGTTTTTCTTTGAAAATTAAAGAGAAAGGTACCAAACGTAATCAAGTCCCCAAGTCAATTTAATCTCTAGTTCGTAAGAGTAAAGTAAGACTCCTGATTTTTACATGGTTTTTAATTAACCCGCTATATATTGATTAGTAGTGACTCTTAAATAAAAATCATTTACATGGTAAAAACTTGAATATAAGTTGTGAATTGGTATGGGTTTGTGAGAGCCCGAGTTAACAAGCATAATAATCCCTTAAGTGGTTCATCCGAGGTAAGGTCGCGATAGATTCACGATGAAGTATCACTTAAAAATGGTTCATTAACCAAGCCATATCTATCGCATGCCCTGGTTTAGTTTTGAAAATTAAAAAAACTGAACCGAACTGTAAAACCGTCATTACCTAGATACAAAACCGTAATTACTTCATCCGATGTTGCATCGAGAGGCACTAGCAGATAAATAATAACTTAGTGACGGTCTTTGTTAGTTTCTGGTGTTGATGTTTCATTAAACTCTATTTCGGTTTAGCTTCTGCTGTGAGACTTAGCAGACTTTTGTTGTTCAATTTGACCCGAACGGTATTTTGTGGTTTGGTTTGATTCTTTTAAGTAAAATGGTTTGGCTTGGTTTGGGTTTTTGTCGAATTGTATTTTTGCGACCAAACTGCACTGTGCTCATCGCAATTTATATAAGACAATATCGATGCTTCGACCAGGAAAGGAGGGATGCAATAGAGTTATTTAAGACAAATATGCTAAAGATGGGTTTTTTTGAACATGACAAATATATGAAATCTATCAATACCTTAACCATTATGCAACGGATTATTCACACGGAATGTTTCCCTAAAATAATACTTAACATTACTTACAAGGCCCAGTTCTTTCAAAACTGGGAACCGAGGGAACCTATTATGGAATTGAGATCAG
Organism: Eucalyptus virginea; assembly: GCA_014182375.1. Taxonomy (NCBI): domain Eukaryota; kingdom Viridiplantae; phylum Streptophyta; class Magnoliopsida; order Myrtales; family Myrtaceae; genus Eucalyptus; species Eucalyptus virginea. Next base: position 37,218,142 of record CM024520.1, on the reverse strand, counting down.
CGAGTTTTCACTAAGAGTTGGAATAAAGAAGAACAGTGCTAACTGGCTATGTCATAAACGGTCATTTCTGGTCATGAAACCATGCATAAACGGTCAATGCTTGTCATGAAACCATGGTTAGTGCCTTAGCTGCTATAGATTCTGAAATTTTGTCAAGTCTAAAATAGATTAAACCCAAAACGGACCAAAGAGTGAAATATATTGCCATGACAAAGTAGTACTATTATTTTTCACCCACAAGACTGGGGAAAGCCAAGAACAGGGAGGAGACAATCAGCTTTCTCACTTGAACAACCTATAAGGTAGAGATTTTCTTGTCAAACGCTGGGAAGGCACTGACTGTGGAATCAGAAGAGATGGTTGTGCAGGAGGTGGTAATGATGCTGATGGGCATGGCAATTCCTGGCGCTGCCAGTCTCCGCCGCTTTGCTCAGCCCTGGCCACCCACTTGTGGGATTCCTCGTCAGCTCCAGCAGAGAGTCCTTCAGGAGATCGGCTTCCACCAGCTCGCTGTCCTTCTTCTGCAATTCAATCACGAAAAAGAGCCAATTTTTCAAGCTAAATCCTACCAAAAAAGAATATCTCTACGCATTAAACAAATCTAGGAACACTATAATTGTCCTGTCTGGAGTAATGCACTGCATTTGTGAAATTGAACCAGCTACAAATGATAGGTTCCCGAATGCTGTTACATTAAGAAATACCTGAAATGCATCATCATGGTCTATACGGGAAATTCGCTAATTGCTCCACAAGTTCAATGTAGAGTTTTTGAATAAAGAGGGTGTCAGTGAAGTTTATCTGATGTTCTACTTTTCCTTCTCATTCGGTATAATAAGAGTTCCTAGTATTTACTATGCTAGACATGTTTTTCGACAGTACCTCAACAGTGAAAACGTTTGAGACAAGGCTTAGGAATCTGGTCACATTTGCATTGGTCACTTCGAGGCCTATAGAGTCCAAAGCCTCCATCAATCTCACAAGACCACCAGGCCGGTGCTCCCCGAACACCTTGATGAAGAACTCATTCTCGTCCATCTGCCGAACTTCCACCTGCGGCTGTGTTTGCAGTTTTAGCCATTTTGCTGAAGCAGTTGAAAAAGAATTAGGAGACTATCTAATGGAGTAGTACCTCCATGCGTTGTTGCTTGTCATATGCAGTCTCTGACTCACGGTTTCTCTTGGTGGATCCATCTCCTTGAGTGTTTCCTGGCAGCTGATAAGTATATGCCACTTTCTCTGATGCTGACAGGAGCCCAATGTCGAAAAACTCGGGTTGGCCAACGGTGAAGTTGCTGCTGCTGCCGGAGTTCCTGGGGTCTTCCACATCCGATTGCTCTTCAAGCTCGTCTTGGAGTTCCTTAGCTTGCTTCTGCAGCTCCATTATGTATTCGATTGCATCCCCAAGTATTGAAGCTCTATCCAGCTGTTGTCATGAGGAAGTAGTCAAATTGCACAATTTAAAAGCAAGAATCCTGTGACGACCAATTTAATAGAGTTTGATCGCAGTTCAGATATTCCTAATATCTTGAACACTTTTAGCCCATCAAAGTATCTGAATCTCATTTAAAAAGTTGCTAAATACACTGTATATAGAATGGTAGCATGCTGAGAAATTCAACTAGAATATAATTTCCAGTATGGTGCAGTAGATTACCTTGGAAATTTTTGGGACTAACGAGCGAAGATTGTAGAGGCGGTCATTGAGCTTCTTCCTCCTCCTCCTCTCTGCTTGAAGGTTCTTCGAGTGAGGCTGCTTCCCATTCCTCTCATCATCCTCCTCATTCTGATCGCTGCAATCAGATGTGGACTTTGTCGCGCCATTCTCTGGTTTTAGTGTTTCCTCATCATTCCCTTGCCACTCTGTGTTCACTTGTTCTGTAAGGTCCACATTCATTTGTTCCGCTCCATCCATCTCTTGAAATCCGTCCATTGCTGACAACTTGTTGGAAGGATTCATTTCCTCGTTAGCTACAAAAGTGTCATACGATCCTCCGATGGTCGCCTCATACAGGTGGATTCCGTCACTGGAAGCATTGTGCATGTTCAGATTTTCAGGCAGTTGTGCCGGCGAATCAGTGTGGTCATTTGGGTCTATCAGCTGTGGCCTGGACTGCAGATCATTCAAAGCATCTGGTAATATCGAGAAATTTGTCTCCATACAGGCTGAGGATAAGGAATCGGCCTCAAACGGAATGGAGAACTGGGATGTGATAAAGCCTATGATTTGTTGATCTTCTGGTACCTAAAGCGACAGAAATGCACCCGGTCACATTTCAGGGAGAGATAATAAAACTCCACAAGTTGATCAAGCAAAAGATCTATCGATCTTCATACTAGGTGTAAACTCACAAGAACTGCTGTTACATTCTAATCACATACTTGTTTAGTAACGAAAAGCTCGACCAAACCTCCAGTAAACGGTACAAGGACCTTGGTCCCAATTGTATCCTGCAAAAGGACAGAAATTTCTTTGATCACCTCGCTATGAGATATCAATGACTTTAAAACAAGCGAGATAAATAGACACAATGCAGTTTGATGGACACAACTGTTAACTCACTTCTTCTGCTTTTGAGTCGGAGCTGCTGGTGAAGTTAAGCCACTTTGGTTGGTATGACAAGAAGGCATGCGCATAAATCCTGCTCACAAGAACTTGTATTTTCATATGGGAACAGAAACTCCAGTCCATCGAAGAACGAGAGGAAATGGTGAATTGAAAGTACCCGGACTCTAGGGGCACAGAAGAGGGCATCTGAGCAAGGAGTTCACAAGCTTTGATTCTTCTTGGATGCTGAAAGATGACATCCCTACATGGAGACACTGGAAAATCGAATTCTTCACTTCCAATTTCGTTGTGTTCAGCTCCAGCGCAGCAACAGTCAATCCACTCTATCAGTCTATAACATATACCGAGGCCATATTTTCACCGGAAAAAGTTGAGAACATGAGAGAGAGAGAGACAGAGAGAGACAGAGACAGAGAGGAATCTAGGAATTTCTAAACCTTTGATCTTCACTCAATTTCCAGAGAACACAGAAGTCCCAGCCGTTCGAGCCCACAAGGGGTCGAAGTCTTTCCATCAGAGTCTGGACAATAATCATCTTCACCTGCAAATTTATTTGATCAGTTCGATTCAAGAATTCACGAGAAGGTGAACTTCAGGCACAATCCTAGTGCTCAAGGACTAGGAATTCAATCAGGGCAAGGTTCTGGTTTCTCAAACAACAATCTTCGACACCAGACACACTGACTAGAGCCAGAACCAGAGAGCTGCAATGAAAAACACGACAGATATGATGGTAGGTACCTACAAAATCTCAGTGACTACCTGGTTTGGCTAAGCGTTATCAGTGAGGAGTCAAGACCAAAGAAATCGAAATACAGAAAAAGGGAGCAACAGAGCAGAGCAGATAAAGAACAAAAAGGCAAGACAATGACATCAAAATTCTAGGTGATAGCAATGGCTAACTGCATCATTCCCACACCCACCTCATTGCATCACCAAATGAAAGAAACAAAAAAAAACCCAGAAAAATACAGGGAAAAAAATTGAAGAATCTCTACAGCTAAATCTGTACTTCTTGATTCATGAAGAAAGATGAGGAGGAGGGACAAGAGTCATCGACTCTTCATGCTTCACCTCTCAGATATTCTTGAAGAGCTTGAGGCCTGTTAGAAACATAGTAGGTGACATGCGATGCTTGCGTGGGATTAAAGAAGGGAGAGCCTCCCAATTTAAAGGAAAGAAATAGTATCTTTAAATATTGATTTATTATGCAAACCGAGGTGATGATGCAGGAGCATATCGCATGACCTAAGATAGCGTGCCGAGAAGCCTAACTACCTTGGCAAGTCTTTCGATCCGTCCTGCAAGATGATGCTCGCAACTCGTGTCTCAACTACTCTGCAACTGTCACTTGAAGGATTCACATACGTCAGCATCTTGCTTTCTATTTCTTCCTTTTTCTTTGGTAATTTGAGTCAATTAATTTTATAATTCGAGAAAAAAAAAAGGCATGACCGGTTCACCTGCCGGTTCAACTGGTTGACCCACGAACCGCCAGCGCTACCGGTTCTTACACTGGGCCGGGTTTAAAGACATTGCTTCTCTCCTTTTAGCTACAGATATTTAACCACATGTCTCATGCAACTCTTTTTCAAGTGCTCCAATATGTTCTCATGATGAAGATTAGCATGGTTGATAGTTGGGAAGACGGTTGGGGTTTGGAAGAAATGAGGGACTAGATTGAAGAAATAATTTTTTTTTGCATGTTAAAACTAGAAAGAATATGAATAATGAGAAGCGAGTATTTGACAGCTTGCTTGGTTGCAAGAATGGAATAAGATTATGATGTAATTGCTATCACGTTTAATAATATTGTAATAAATATCACGTTTGGTTTAAGCAATGTAATACCTATTATACCATTTATTTTCATTAATGAAACATGTAATAATGTGGGAATTGTATCGGAATTCCCTAATGTACCCTTAAAATTGGAATTAGAGTAAATATAATGATTATCACTTAAATAGTGAACTGACAATTGATGAGCTCAATATCCCATCTATAGTAGAAGATACATGCTTTATATCATATCATTTTACTTAAATTATTTGCACCTGAACGTTGGCTATTAAATTAGTTTTTCTTCATTTTGAAATAACAAGATCTTACGTGGCGTCTTTATATGTTTGAGGACTTCTTCCAATTTATTTTCTAGGAATTGTACTTGTTCAAGATGATTCTATATAATAGTGTAAATGTCTTGCATTGCTTGGTAAATTTCGTTAGTATAGCTAAAGAACCGCCATTTATAACATAGCTAAATATGTGCATTTTATGGTTAACAATAATTTGAAAGAAACAGATTTGACTACACAATTTGATGATACCTATTTAACAATTAACAAAGAGAATCTTGTTTCGGTTAACTCCATAATGACAGGCCAATAAATTTTCGCCAAATAAAATCACAATATTTCATGTATGAATAAATATGGTGATCATAAAATAATTTATATAAAACTTTAATACGGGGAAGTAACATAAGGTTACACTAAAATACATATTTCTACAAATAAAAGTTTAAAAAAAAAAGAAAATTAGGAGTTTTTCCTTCTCTGGCCCTCAATAGTAGTTTCTCTTCTTCTTTCGTGCGCGAGTGCACGCACACACAATTCAAAATAAATGATGCGTTCACATTTCACCAAACGTTCAGCATGTTGGGCCAATCTTTTTCTTCATGAACATGGGTTCTAATTTTTTAGTTTTACCCAAAAATACTTGAAACTGAAAAAAGGGATCAAGGCTACCATGAAATGGGCTCATTTTCACGCAAGTGAAAAAAAAAAAAAAAAAACAAAAAAAAAAAAAAAAAAAAAAAACAAACAAAAAACAAAAAAACAAAAAACAAAAACCAAAAGCAAAAACAAACAAACAAACAAACAAACAAACAAAACACTAACAAATAAATGCATTATTAAGAATATTCAACAAAACCAAGAAATATTAGTAAGAATTTTTGCACATTTAAGTCACTTTTTACTTTTTGGCACTGCCTTTTTCTCTATTTGAGTGATAAACGAAAAAAAAAAAATCAAACTAAAGATCAATAACGAATTTACCCTGTCATTGTCTTTGATATCAAGTTGTGGGAAATTTATTTTAAAAAAATGTTAGACGATTATTCAAGGTGTATCAATTAAAGAGTAAATGTTATTATTAGCACTTCCCATGTTACATGTATTATTCATGTTTGTTCATATGAAAGGTGAGAACTTACATGATTTCAACACGTGGCACAACTGTGAAGGATATTCCACTAAGCTTTCTTGTTATGTATAGCTCCGAAAAAGAGCAATCAAAGTAAAAGTGTCTTCTTGTTCAGCATGTTGCAAACACGAAACACTAGATCATCAATATGACATCAACTTCCTCAGTATACTCAATTTGTATGAAGCAAAATCGAAGAATATTTGGCTGAAACTATTGACGTCCATGCTGAAACCTGGTTAAATTTTCTTATGCCTTAATAAGGTTATCTAGTCCAATAATGCAGTGATAAATTTGCATGTAAGCGACCAATGGTTTACTTCCTTTGTCGTTAGGGGAACAGATTGGACTATATTTTATGAGAAGATTAACAATATAATTTTCGAGTTCGGCCCCTCTTCATACCAACCAAAAAAAAAAAAAAAAAAAGTCATTTGGTACTATTCAAAGTTTTATAATTATGCTATTACCTAGATTTTATAATACCTTTTTCATTTTGATCCTCTTCTTAAATCAACAAAAAAAAAAATTTATCTCTTTAAATTACCTTCTTTATTGTTTTGGTCTTTATAGTTATTACAATAATTTCATTTAAGTAAAATTTGATTTGTGATCTCTATAATAATAAATTTAGAATCTTATTTAGAGTTGTATCGGTAAATATTCTTGCTATATTAAGTATGAGTGTTTTAGAAAGCAAATATAGAATCGACATTAATTTAGTGTTCCTTATTTATTTAGATTGATAAAATTTGCAATCTTGCACTAATTATTAGATTGATTTCAATTTTGCATTTTTGTGTTTCATGACGAGCAAGATTTATATTAATGAGTACATATATCCATCTATAAATTATCATAACTTCCAAATTTTCTTATTAAAAAAACACACATAAAATAGTAGGAATATCAATTTGATACAACCTGTAAGTAAGATTCTATTTTATATTATATAGAACATAAGCTAAAATTTACTTACAAGGAAGTATCGTAAAATTAATAAAGAGCAAAATGTAATAAAAAAATATCATATTTTTTGTTATTGATTTAGGGAAATGATTAAAATGAAAAGATACTCAAAAATATGGGTAAAAGTGTAATTATGAAAACTTGTGAATAGTATTAAATGACTGATTTGCTTTGTTGGAAAGTTGAGGAATTAGATTGGATAAATTGAAAGTTTATGAACTATATTGAATATTTAAGAATAGTTCAAAGACTAAATTGAATGTTAAAAATCCAAAAATTACCTTACACATTAGGTCAAAATTTTAAGGGCAACTAGTGTCATTTTCCAAAAAGAAGCACAAATTTAGATTGAAAACTGAAACATGCACTATGCGACATATGAACATCATAAAACTTTTCAATCTTGAAATTGGAATCTTATTACTTTGATTTGCATTACAATATATGATTCGCACTTAATTTGAAGCTAAGTCTATGACAGAAGTTAGGCATATCCTTAGTCTTGGACTTTCCTAATCGCAACTGTTAGGGCTGTGATGGCAGGCTCATTTGATTGATAGTTGGTACCATAAAACAAACATTTCAACAATGTGTGGGAGGTCTCCACCCTATCAAAACCCCATCAACTAGCAATAAAACCAAAGTTTTTTATAAATTAAAATCAGTAAATATCAGTAATTTCTCAAATATGGCTCTTTTGAATGATAAATTGTTTATTGTGAAAATCGACTAGCTGCCAAATGCTTTAAAGCACATTTGACTAATATTAAGACCACCAACCGCCCCAATTGAATTTAAAACCGTTAAGCAAGGCCGAAAGACATTGCTTCCTCTTTCCCACAATTTATGGCATAGTGGGACCCGTTTACCCGATTCAGCAGCATCAACATCAATGACCAGAAGTTGCATGACTAGTTGCTAGACATTCCAAATCAAAGATATCATCAAGTTGGACTTTGGTAATCTCCAAAATCGCAATATTATATGAGTTGATGCTGAAATCCGATGATCTGCGCCCATCGATGCGGTGCAAAACGGATTCATATTAAAAGCTAAGTGAACAACGTTGTTCACATGGAGCGATAATAAATAGCTTTAAGGGTGCATTTATTTGACGGAAGACTTAAAATTTGAAAAAATGTTTTCAAAAAAAATTGGTTATATTGTTTAGAAAAATTAGTAAATGGAATATTTTTTTTTTTTATTGAGAGCAATTAGATCCGTGGGTGATAAAAAGACTTTTCATTAATTTATTTGTATAGGGAATATGAGCGACCATTTTTTGGAAAAATGTTTCCGAATCTTGGGTGTCGTTTATTTCACGAATAATGAACTAGTCGGAAAATATGTTTAGGAAACGATTGATTATATCTCTTTGAATAATTAACCAGCAAAAAAAAAATGTTATCATTACTAACAACAATTCAAGCCTAAAGAAAAGATGAATTTTAAAATCTTACATGAAATATTGGGAAAATTGTCCAATCAGTTATAAATATATTGCACGAATGTCAAACTTTCCAATTTTACTGATTTAATTATAAATTTAGTGTGAATTTGCAATGATGTCATTCTAGCCAATTTTAGGAGAAAATGACTATAAGTGGTGATGTGTCATATAGGAGAGTTGGCAAAAATTGGACCACCATGTCATCGATGTCCAACGAAAATTGATCGGATTTATTAAATTGAATTTTCTATAAGATTTATGACTAAATTGACAAAATTGAAAAGTTAATAACTGAATTGACATTCGTAATAAGTTTAAGACTTTGGATAATTTTTCCCGAAATATATATTTATATGTTCAGTCCTTCTTCGGAGGGACGAAGGGGATAATGCACTCACCGGAATATTCAGAAAATTCCCTCGATTTTATATAAATATTTGTTTGACCCCAGCATTCTCTGGCTGTCACTTATCACCCCTGCTAGATTCTAGAAGCCTGAAAAATTTGACGAATTTAGAGTTTCACAAAAGCCAAACTGCGATAGAGAGTATTTATTATCCATACATCCTTCATTCTCGTTGATGTTATGTTTCCAAATATTTATATAAGGAGTCCGTATTTTAAAGTTTTTTCCGATCTGCAATCATTATATTTTCCCCCAAAAAATTCTTTTTTTTTTTTCCAAAAAAATACCGAAAACCCTAAGTTGTACCTATTGTGATAGCAGTAGCCCAAATTTTTTTTCCTCATCACTAGAACACTAAAACTTATATTGATATAACAAAACTACCATCTATAAAAATCAACAAAAAATTCCTATAAATTCTTCCCTCCAATATTACACATCCAAACTTGTACTGGTATAACGGAAATCGGAAATTCATGATTTTAAATGTCACAAATTTATAGATTTTTTTTTTTAGCAGTACAAATTTATAGATTTTAAAAACAAAGAAATTGGGATGTTGATATCAAGCAGCACATAGAATTTATGATTTTTGGAAACGCGATAAAGAATTCGAGGCGTTGATATCGAAGTGGACCTACTTTATTGGGATTTTTTTTTTTTTTTTTTTGTGGTGTTAAATTTTCTTCTTCTTCTTCTTTTTTTTTTTTTTTTTGAATGGACAATCTTTCGATGGATTCATGAACCGTCTCACAGCCCGCAAACGTTCCATCATCGCAAGACATGCAGTACTCCCTCCGTCCCGTGCTACGGTTGGCAAAGCTGGTCCCCTCCTCCACAGAGCACTTCCAGCGCGAAAGGACCGAAACCTACTTCCAAAGTTCTCCTCCTCTTCCCCTGTTCTCGTGGGAAAACGCTGGAGCCGTGGCTTTCGGTTTTTCCTCGGAGTCGGGAGAAGTTCTGCCTCGACTTCTCGCATGACGGCTTGACGATCCAGGGTCTTTAAATTCGTCGGCAGGCGTCGGTCAAATCGTGAAGCTCGCGACAGAGACGGGTGGAGTTTAGACGCCCAGAAAAAAAGAAGCAAGAAAAAAGGAAAGCTCTGTTCACGAACCCGGAAGAAACAGAGGGTTGGACTCGGAGCTCTTCTCGTTCTTGGTAAGGTTTCGTTCTTCAGACGCCATCTCAGCTCCCTTTTTTTGGTTTCTTGGATGCTTATCTTCGATTGGTGTTTCTTTCTTTCTTTTGGGTATATCGTGGTTTTGCGGTGTCTCGTCTGGTGCTCTGGTTCTTGGTTCTTTCCCGTTGTTCTTGAAGTTCACGAACAGAACAGAAAGGGTCAGCGTTCCGGAGGGGGTGATCGTGTCGGTTTTATTGGGAATTTCTCTGTATGCTTAACGTTTTATTGGGAAACAAGTTTTTGTTCCCCTGTGTCGTGATAGATAGCATCGAAAGCATTTTCAAAGGACCATCTTGTATTTTTGTGCATCGAAGGAACGGTTTTTACCTTAAATTCTGGAGAAGTTTTACGCCAATTTAGAGAGAGAGAGAGAGAGAGAGAGAGAGAGAGAGAGCCCTTGATAGTTGATACAAAGCTTTCCAACATAGATGGGAATGAAGTTAAATTCGTGCACTTTCCAAAATGAAATTTTGAACTTCTAAGAAATGCAGGACAATGGAAAATTTGATGATTCATATAGCTAGTGACTTCCCCCCTTTTTTTTTCTTCTTCTATTTGTTGATTTTGGGAGCATTTTAAGGTGATACTAAAACCCAGGGCCTGCATGTCCTTGAAGTACATCTGTTTCTTTTCGTTCCCGTGCTTACGCTGCATCTGCCGATTGAGTGAGTGCCTGGGTATGCGCAGCGACGAAGTGCCCATCTGAGAATAGATGGCTGAGAGGGAAAGAGTTCACCCAGATTGCGTGAACGCGTCAAATCCTTTCCATAGATGCGTGGAGGAGTGCTACATAAAGATCGCAACATCGAAGGCCCGCAAGAGCAAAAGCTTTTCAGGTTCTTTCTTGAACCATTGGTCCTCTTTCGATTCTTGATTGTGGTTACACATTTATTCTCTTAGTAGTATGAATTGTAATCTAGAGATGCAAAGATATGGTTCTTTCATTGCCCATCCTGCCCCAAAACAGACGGAGGCAATGGAGGCGGGTGGATCTTTTTTTTCTGTCAGGGTTTGTAGAGTGAAGGCTTTGATGAATGTAATTTCTGTTAAAAAGGATGTTGTGACTAGCAAGGATATCTTGGAGAACTATTAGAAAATTTCCCCTGTTTCAAGTGGTGACAAAAGTAGAACATTTAGTTCTCGGACTAATTGAATTTCGGACTGCGGTAATGCTGAGTTATTTTGAAGCTTGGTGATTATTCGTGTACATATCTTTTATCAAAGTTTGGGGATAAATTTACTGTGTCGATCAGCTTCTGGTTTGTCACTGGGATTTATATTTTGTAGAGGAAATGGTTAATGGGAATCGAAGTCGCCTTCGACTGACCATGTTGAACTTGCTAATCTTTTGTTTTGCGTTCGATGCTCTCGATAAATATCTAGACTGATCATCGCACATTAGTCATCATCAAAGGACGGTGAAACAGCCTAGTTTCACTGCGTTGGCTGGTCTAGGAACTGCTGCAACTACAGAGCATCCAAATGGTTGATTGACCCGAAAGATTTCGCCCTCATCTGTTGCAGGATACAATGCCGGAAATGACAGTTACCAGAGTTCGAAAAAGAAAACGACTAGGGGGATGAGTTTCAACAACAAGCAGCCAGTAGATGCGCCTGAGAAGGCAAGTGTCCATACCGTCCCCGTAGCCAGTCCTCGGTCATCTATTTCGAAGTTAACTTCTCCAAAACGCGCTACTTCTCCAAAACGCGAACTGGAGAGCGCAAGCCCCTTGTCATCATCTGTGCCTGTCTCCGGAGAAATTCATGCCGAGGAGGACTTCATTTTCAACAGGGAGCAACTCAGGACCGCTCGTCTCACTAGAGATGTAGGAAATGCCACACCAGCTCTTGGTCCCTCTGTGAGCTGTCCCTCTCTATCTCTATACGTGTTCTGTAGACGTTGATTGCACATTGAGTAAGGTCTGCAATGCGATGCATACGGCTGTTGTCTTCTTTTATGACAGGCCCCATTTCTTTATAAACCGAAACTCAACCCCAGCGTATTTGAATTCGTTGGGACTATACTCTTTCCATTCCATCGCCCCGTCCCTTTCGTCATGCACATACTCGTGTTGTTAGCATTTATGTTTTCTTACTCTGCAAACCCCGACTTGTTTTGTCAACAGCCAGATCGTCCCGTTAAAGCGTCAGGTTCAAGTGTTGCTGAAATTACATCGTTGGAACCGCCAAAAGAGAAGGAAATCAATCAGCGTCACGTATCCCCTGAGGCAGTCTCGTCCATTCCCGTCAATGGTGCGGAAGAAGGCACTCAACATATAGGATTGCAAGACCATTCTCCGAGCTCCGGCATCTCTGATCCCGACCGTCCGTCTGAAAACACCAGCCAGGAGGAGGTCCACTCAGTTGCATTGGATTCTAGAGTTTCGGTCGGGAAGTACCATGTCAAAGAAAGTGTCTCCTCTACTTTGCGGGCCATTTTCGACAAGTATGGGGATATAGCCGAGAGTTGTCGCATGGAATCGATCGCCATGCGTTCTTATTGCCTCGAGTGCGTCTGCCTCGTGGTTCATGACCTCCGGTCCTCCTCGGCCGCTCAGCTACTGGATTCTAAGCTCCAAGAAATGTCAGCAGTCCTTAAGGACTTGGAATCTTCGCAGATTAAGGTCGATTGGTTACGCCAAGTCGTCGAAAGTGTTTCGAAATCTCGGGAGCTCACCACTCAGCAGGACGGTGTAAAGGTGGAGAAGGCCAAATGCGATCTCGTCTTCGAGACTGCAAAGAAGAAACTGAAACATCATTTGGAAGATTTGGCAGAGAAAGAACGGGCGGCGGCGGTTGCAAGGGCAGAGGTGGTCGAGACCCAAGACCGCATACGCCAGACCGAGCTGGAATCTTCCAAACTGGAGGAGTCCATCGCGTCCCTGCAGTCCCAGATCGAGAGCCATCGCATCAGTAGCATGTTGGATGAACTGGCGTGAAGGAAACAGATACGGTAGAGTAACACGGATAAGGCCGATGCTGCCATACTAGGCCGCCCATGATAAGATCATGGGCTGCAAAGGGACATGGGTGAGATATGTATACGTCATTGTAACAACAGGGATTTGAGCCGAACACGATTTAAACACAATAAACGCTCGAGTTAGCGCGTCGAAGTCGAGATTTAAACGTGCTTTGCGCTTGCGAAACGCTGCTCCGTCCCATATCGGAAAGTGACAAGCTCTTTCGTCGTTTATTAAAGGGAGTTCGGGAAAGGCTGGGCGCACGGGGGTGTGGGGAAGTGATGTCGCGCGTGCTCGCATTAAACCCTAAACCACCCTCTTTCATGGGTCAAATCGTGTGAGGGGTCTTTGTCCGGTGTTTCCCCCTTGTGGACACCCGCCAAAAAGAAACGACCGATGCCTTCGCACGCGCGACTTGCCCCTCGGGAGGTTCGCAGGTGGTGCTGCCGGCGACCTTTGCCCGGCGCTTGTGGCGCTTGTTGTCCTCGCCTCCCGGCCACCCCCATTTTTTGTTTGAATTAACACAAAGTTCTCGACCACCTGCAACCTTGATTCACACTTGAACACAAAGTTCTTGATCACCTGCAACCTTCGTTCACACTTGGCACTTGCTGTCGGCGCCTCTCCTGCAATCTTGGTTCACACTTGGGCACTTGCCGCCTCTTGCAATGGGTCAATTTGGGTCAGACCATTAATGATCTGACCCACCCGTTTAACAACTGTACCTCTTGGCCACTCCCATTTTCAATTGAATTACTTAAGCTCTCTTTTATTTTTCTTTTCTTTTTCCTTTTCCTTTTACATTATCATTATATAATTATCTTTTCACCTTTGTTGACTTTAAAAAAAAAAAAATGTATGACTGCAAATTTTGCTTACATTTTTTTTTTTTTTTTTTTAGTGAAAAAGGGCTAAAGCCAAATACAAAAATTCAACGTTGTAAATCTACTATCTCTATTTTATCCATAATAAAATATGAAGTAACTCTATAGGAGGCAATGAAAAGAAATTAATATCCAAGCTAGTGATTCCATGACTAGCATTGGTATCCCTATTTACATGCTTTTTTAAATCCTATAACGAATTAGTAGTAATTTATGGTCTTCTGTAATGGCCGATATTTGAAGCTTGGCTTCCCATTTTAGGATTATTAGCATTTAGATTTTTATGATTGCTGATTTTTTCATCATAAATTTTGTGGATTTTCTTATTGGACATGTGGTATGTCTGAGTTCCAATTGTATATTTGTGTTACAAAGAAATTGTCAATCTGGAATTTGGGGTAGCTTATTAAGTATTTAATGAGAGAAAATCTTTTTATTAAAAATAAGGATCGCGTGTTGCTCTTGCGACTGCCTTGAATTGTTTCAATCGTATATTTTAATATACCACGGAATAATATTGGAGATGGCGGAATTGTGAGGTTGCCAAATGCAACAATTATTTATAAGAATTTATTATATTAGGCTGTAGTTTTATATACGAAACTGAATCTGTATTGTGGGTCCACTGAAATACGAGATGGATATTCAAATTATTTTATGTACTAGATTTATGAATTACTTTCTCATCATTGGTAGATTATGATTTCATTTATGCACGCCGTGCTGCCTTTTGCTTTCTTTCTTTTCTGTTGAGAAAAATAATTCATGTACCGTCCATCAATATTAAATGTAGCTTTTTAAATTTTTTTTTTTGGGGTCACTTGGTTATGCTCCTTGAATGAAATCGATTTAGTCCTCATAGCCAATCAGGTTGGTTTGGTACCTGATGTGACAATTCAATTCAACCACGACAAAACATTGAAAGATTAAATTGAACAAGATTGTACCTAAAGGTCTCATGCTTTTCTATGTAATCTTTGTCCTGTTTTATAACTTGATCAAGCTCCGAAGATTTTGAAATTCTCAACATATAAGATTTCCCTCTTGTCATGGATTTAATGGGTTTAGAGATGATGACTTTCTCATAATAATTTATTTTCGGAGGACTTAGCTTAGCTTGTGAAGTTAATGATAAATTCATGCGCACTTAAAAAAGTATGCTGTACGCTAGAAACTAATCATGTTAATGTTTAAACCAAACTCATTGGGTTGGTTTCGTATCTCACCTCGATGGGATTTTATATTCTGGTGATTAATTTTTAATATACTATAAGGCAAATTAGACTTTGGTGTATTGAAACTAAATCCAATGGATCAAGTTTTTGAGGTAGATGAAGAGAGACAATCAAAATAGAGAGAGGAGAGAAATTTCAAAATATCAGCAATTGGAAAAAAGTTTTCTCCTGATGTTTAACTATTTATATCGTTAACTCTTTCATTTGAGCATATAAACTATTGGAATAATAAGGAAAATATTCTTCAATTATTGACTTTTCGTGAAATAAATAAATAAAAATATTCTCCTGAATTTCAAGTGAAACCTTTGAATGTGTAGCACTTGGAATCGGATGCCGGACCACTCGGGGGTGTGAATAGGCGGAGCCGACAGGACTTGAAGAGAGTTTTTGTCCCGACCAAAATAGACCGGGTCTAAATTTTCTTGGGCTGCTTTGTGCATTGGTCTTAAATACAAAAAAAGGCCTTGGTCCATGCTTGATACCATATAATTTTTCCACCTCCTTGTTATTCGATCATTAATTCTTAGTTTTTATGGCTAATGAAGGTCTACAAATGATTTAAGATTTATTGTTAAATCTTTATCCCCTTATTTTTAAATATAGACTGTCTTTTAAATCACTTTGGACAAGTCCGAAGTTATTTTAAACATCGATATCTCAGGATCTATAGAAGCCACGCATGTTCAAAATGCAAATAAAAAAACAGACACTTTTGAACTCATAGGACTTCTTCTTCACCTATATGACCATATCTAAAAATGTCCCGGTTAAAAAAAAAAAGCAAGAAGTTAAAGGAACCCTAAAATTTGGGCGGGTGCCATTTGATGCCCCATCTCATCTCTAACACTACATGAAGTTATGAACAGGTGGGACCCTGAACGACATGCGGTGCCACGTGTCGTCCAATCGAATGGGCCCGGCCCACAGTGACGTGGAGGGGGTTTTACGCAATTGAGGACCAATCAAGAAACGTAGGATTATCCAAGATTACTTCTCCCTCCCCTTAACTCTCTTTAATTTCTCTCCATTGATTTCAACTATAGTCAAAGCCTGAACAAACCGATAAATATTAGCGGAAAGGGATGATGATATCCGCAAGGATTCGATATCCTTCAACGAACCGCATCCATACCAAGCGCAATCTCTCTACTTCCCATAAGTAATCGAAGCACATTCCTTTTAAGTCTTCTTTTAAACATTACCTTAAAAGCTCCTGCACTCTTTGTTTGATCAGCCACGGCTTCAACCATGGCTTCAACCATGGCTTCGGATCTCGAGCCGGCATGCCAGGTGCTCTTCTGGTCGGAGCGGGTGGCGTTCTTCGGCGCCTACACGCTGGCGGTGGCGGCATTCCCGGCGACTTGGCGCCTGGGCATCGCGCTCTCGTTCGCCTTCCAGTTCATGTCTTTCGGGCGCGCCGTTATCCAATCGGAAAATCCAGTGAGTGCGATGTTTGAGTCGGAACGTGAATACCTTGCGCAGTTCTAGGGTTCTTACGCGATGTGTGCTTGGCTTGGGTGTTTCGATGTAGGGTTCGAAGAGAGAATCGAAGATTCTCTATATGGCAGAGCACGCAGCGGCGATCCTTCTTGACGTCTACTTGAAGTCAGGACAGCCGCCACCTCTCACGATGGCCCTCCTCCTTTTCGAGGCTTCCTGTGCGATTCGCCTATTGTGGGCGTGGTGGGCCAAGCATTCTGGAGAGGTCGCTAAAGTGAGCTCTCTCTCTCTCTCTCTCTCTCTCTCTCTCTCTCTCTTTTCTCAATATGATGTGAATGGAACTCATCTTGAATCAGGAAGAGTTACCGTTTTTTGGGTGATTGAGGACATCTAATATGTAGAATGCGCTAGGTCTTCTTGTATGTACGATTTTGCCTTACATATAAGTAAAAGACTAGGAACCCGAACACCAGAAAGAGTTTCAAGATCCTAAACTCGGAAGAAAGGTATACACATTCGTTCATGGTTTTCGTAACTACGTATTTCCATTGTTATAGCTTTTGAATCCAAAGATTTGTTAATGGTGTGTCGTCCAAAAGTCGTAATCTGCTGTTTCAATTCGCCTTAAACCTTTTCTTTTGATTGTTTGGGGAGATAAGGTTTTTTGGGCGAAAATATTTGATGAGGAAACCGAGAAGACTGAGGATGGAAACAGCGTCGCTAAGCCTGTGGAGTCTAAAGTTGAGCAAGAGGGTGCTCGGCTGGAGAGCCCCGAGAAAGAGGCTGTGGAAGGGGCGGGCCTCGAAGAGAAGACTTCCAAGGGACATGTTGATAAGTTGGAGGAAACTGTTAACTGGGCTGCTCTTTGTGAAGCCGATGATGAGCAGATGCTGGACACTTCACAAGCAATGAGCGGAAGCAGGAGCCCCGGGGAGCCACCGCTCGTGCAGCCACAAGAGAGCGGAGCGGGAGACGAATCACGCCCTTCAAAGAAACCGAGGCATGAATGCGTGCCGTCGCCTGCACCCAGTGTTGGGATGTGCCGCGAGTACTTACAGATTAGGGGCGAAGAAGACTGCTGCAGCCTGGGAAGAGGATACTACACGAGCCCTTGGGCACGCGAAAGGGATTATCTGGTGGAGGAGCTGGACAAGGCCAAGGGCGCTGTCAATATGTACCAACAGCTCGCGGATGGATATAGCAAGGACATCCACAAGCTGACCGTGAAGAGGCTCGAACTTGCCTTGAAGCTCGAGGACCTGACTGCTCGCCACGACATCGTCTGGGCAGAACGGGAGCGGCTTCGCAAAAGCTTCAAAGCTCTGTTGGACTGCACTTTCAACTTGGCCAGGAGGACACGCAATGAGGCGTTGTGCGCCGAGTACTACAAGCAGTGCTGCCTTGAGTACAGCGAGGGCAAGGGCCTCCTCCAGGAGGAGAATGCTCGGCTTGAGGCCGAGGTGGAGGAGTTGAGAAAGCAGCTCGAGGAGTCAGAGTGCAAGTGCCAGGCCCTCGAAGAGAATGCTCGGCTTCTGGCTGAGACAGAGGAGCTGAGGAAGCAGCTAGATGAGTCCGAGTGCAAGCGCCAGGCCCTGGAGGAAGAGAAGGCCAGCCTCGATACCAACCTGAGCGGCGCGATTGCCCTGTGCGAGGTCTATTGCTTCGTGCTAAAGTACATATCGCTTTTCAATAGAGTCAATACCTAGAATTCTTTCTAAGTCACTGTGGATTATACTCGGTTTTCTTTCGTGGTTCCAATGCGGGTAGTCTTCCTCGAGAGATCTCTCCTAGTGCTGTTCATAGTCTTGTTCTTAGTTATTTGATGAGCTTCTTTTTTAACTTGGTTCTAGGCCTTTTCTTCTGCTAGTTTGGTGTGTACATGTCTTGCTCGCGATCTACTTGCCTAGGACCCCAAAACCATGATAGATCAATCACGCGCCATTGGTCGTAGTCCTCAAGATATATGTTAAGTTAGACCTTAATTCACTCGTTCTTACCATGCTACAATCACATAGTTGACACAGTCCGAGGTCAAGCAATTGTACAATTCACCGACATCCTACTAAATAACTAGAAAAAGAACGCTCGCTAGTGTTTCATTTTTCGACACTCTCATCTCACCCATCCTTCGCTTCTGCTGGAACTGAATACCTGACATGGAGGAAATCAAGAGTAGTCTTCAGAGCACGGTTCGACCAAATTGCTTGGGCCTGATCGCTGCCCGGTCTTTACTTCACTAGCACTAAAGCAGGATGGATTCAGAAATTTAGTATTGGGCAGGTCGAGCAAAACGTCATTCATCATGATTAAGTTGCTGATGATTAACTACTATGCACAGAGAAAAAAGAAAATCCATTAGAATTAAACAAGAATCCATTAGAAATAACGGATACTGTCGTGCCTAATCACCGAAGTCCGAACGCAAAGAATTCATTAAGAATCAAGCATAAATCGAACTTCTCAAGACCTTTCTGTCAATGCATCAGGCATCCTGCTAAATAATCATCTCTCATCTTGTTTGCGATCCTACTTTTAACAGTGTTCAATCGTTGAAAAGTGAAGACACTCGGTTTTTGATATTGATATTGGAAGAGTTAATACCAAGCGAATTAAGGGATCTACCGGACGATAAAGCTCATGACTTCCACTCCTGAACATCATCCAAAGTGCTTGATACATGTTTTAGGCTCCATATAGTAGGACCTGGAGTCTCGAATGCGCCATCTCTCGTTCTATAAAGTCATTGAGATAAAACTTACTAGGTGTCAACCCCAGCGCTGGGTGTGACGGAACGAAATCAATAATAATCTTGTTGAAAGTAGATGCTGCACGAGAGTTGGCTTCAAAAACGACTAATTTCTTTAATGCGCAATAAACAAATTATCCAGAAATGTACGTTGAATCATGAATGATGGACGATACAACTTCATGATGGTCTAAATACAATAACAAAGAAAGTATTTACATTCCACAGCATTAATGCCGATTGTCTTCACAAAATAATAATGGAATTGCCTTTTATTCTTTGATGGAGAGAGGGGAAGAAGATAGAACAATTTTTTCATAATGTTCTTTCTGCCATTAATAATCACGGTTATTTTTTAGGGAGGTTATTATTTTTTCAAAAGTTATTTATATAACTTCCCTAAAAAAAATAACTTCTTTCACACCCTTTCAAAATGTGTCTCTCCGTCATATCATATCAAGACAAACCAATGCATATTAATTGCATTCCATCATTGACGAACCAACGAAATATTTAAACATGACAGATAATATAAGGCATTCAACATTCATTTACTTTAGAAACAATTCATACTAGTAAGAAAGCCGTATAATCAGTGAGTACACTTGCACTTGAGAGCTCAAAATACGCATCTATCAAGGATGACATAATGGCTACAATAAATAAATAAACAATTGATCTCTCATGGTGCCTCAGACATATTTTACTATATCGGTCCAAATTTACCTATTCTTTAAAGGTTATACTTGATCATTCTTATAACACCATGTATTTACAATTATATCCAAAACCACAAATGGTGATATAATTAGTCAATCAGTAAATACATGTGATAGATGTAAAATAACAATAATCTTCTTTTATACTCATGTCTCTCTCCATTTTAAAACAACTACTTTCTTAAACTCGTCCCATAAAGCCACATCTAGTCATGGCCCCTTAATAACATGCTAAATTAGTAGCATTGATTTTTCACTTCGAGCATATAGTCAGAAGTAACATAAGATAGAATATGAGGTAAATTATAAATTACCCCAAGAGTTCACATGATGAGTAAATAGGATTTATCTTACTCACCTTCCATTGTCGGTTGTATAATATACATGTAGTATGAATTATATGTTATAGTAAATTTCTCTTTCTATAAGAACGTATATACTTTATTAAATGCAACCATTATATAGATCTTAGTCTAAACATAGTCACATGCTTTTCACGTACTCATGCTTAGCTCGAGTACTATATCAACTCACTTTCTACATCGTTCAATTAAATATTCACATCTAGCATCCTTCAAGTATACATGATTATAGGACTATCATGTTTAGTCTTATTATATACAAATCATAGACCTTATCTTGACTACAATCAAAGTAATATAAAATTATTTTATATACTAAACTTACTTGTCCAGCATTTATAGTACATAACATCTCATCTCAACATGCTAACTATAGTACTCAAGGTGATTGCTTGTTTGAGTGAACCAATAATTACTTGTTTATATACTTTTCAACAAGATATGTATGTTTGTGCTAGTCTCATAATGAATTTGTACTTATTGATAAAACATCAAGTCACTAAAGACAAATAAGTACAATACATACATTCATATATACGTAAATTAATGATCTTCAATAATGTTATATATCATATTCTATATAACCCTAGAGACATCCCGTGGGTCAAGAACACCTCTCTAAGAACAATCTTGTAAATAGATCGTCAATCATTCTATTGGTTGAAATATATTATAGGATCACCTATTTCTGCGCTATTATATCTTTGATGAAGTTGTTCTTTATGTCAATATACTTCATCCTACAATGATACTTGGGATCTTTCACATAGGCGATAGCTACTTGTTTATCACGGTAAACTGTTGCTAATCCTGAAACATTAGTGACAGTGGTTAAATTTTTTAAGAAACGTTTTAGCTATATTGTTTCTCGCACTACGATAGAGCATGCAATAAATTTTATGTCCATTATAGATAAAGTTGTGCATGTCTATTTCTTGCTATTCCAAGATATTGCATCTTCATTGAACAAGAATGCATACCCAAAAGTCGATTTACGATCATCTAGGTCTCCTCCTCAATCAACATCTGAGTAATCTAATAAGCATAAATCATTCTCTTAATAACAAAGTTGATAGTTCATAGTGCCTTTCAAATATCTTAGGATCTTTTTCACTGCTTTCTAGTGTGCTTGTTCAAGATTTGATTGATATCGACTCACTAACCCCACGGCATGACATATGTCAGGTTGAGTAAGGTCAAGTACACATCATAGCAAACATGAAACTTTCGATTGCATTACCATAAGGAACAGTTTCCATTTCTTTCTTTCCTTTTAAAGTCTTAGGACACATCTTAGTACTCAAGTCTTTGCCATGCATGATAGGGGTATTAATTGGATTATAATACTATATATTAAAACACTTAAGAATCTTCATTACATAAGATTCTTATGATAGATCAATCTCTTTTAATCTTAAATCTCAATATATAAACAGCTTCTTCAATATCCCACATTTCAAAATTAGAGAACAACCGTTCTTTTATAGTGATAACTAAACCCTCATCATTCTTAGCCAATAGTATATCGTCTACATAAAAAATGATAAAATCATAAATTTATTTTCAGACCGTTTGACATATTTATAGTGATTTATAGTGATTTTCTTCAATCATTGTTGACACCTGAATTTTAGCAACCCAATTATTTATTCATTGAATAGAAAATTAGGGGCCCCAAACAAAAATATTATAATTAAATTGCATATCATATAGTTTTATGAGCATTTTTTTTTTATTCCATTTGCATTGGACCGAGGACGGATGGGTTCAACTTGATGGTTCTGAGCTTAAATTAACTAGTTGAGCTAAGCCCACTGTGATAAAATTCGGTTGAACTTGTCGCTCATGTAAGCCCATTATTCCTTTAATGAGGTTGAAATCGATATATGCTCTCCATGTCCGATACTTCAAGATAGGAAATATAACGAGCAATATTATGATGATCTTGAGAATTCGTTATGTTCACTTGGTTGAATGAAAAAAAGGAAAGAAAAGGTCGGCTAGAGAAAGTGGGTCGTCTGGAAAGTATAAGGAAATA
Organism: Eucalyptus virginea; assembly: GCA_014182375.1. NCBI lineage: Eukaryota > Viridiplantae > Streptophyta > Magnoliopsida > Myrtales > Myrtaceae > Eucalyptus > Eucalyptus virginea. The sequence continues at coordinate 37,195,968 of CM024520.1, read as the reverse complement.
ACAAAGTGGGGAGAGAAAATAATAAAGTATTGTTGATTTGGTGAGTCACAAGGAAACAAAATAAAAAGGGCAGATTGGCAAAGAGCAGGAGTTGTGCGCATCATAAAATAAAATAAAGATGAAACTTGATTCTCACAATTCGAAGTTGGAGCAATATTCAGTCAATAAAAGAAACAGGAAATAAAGAAGAATCGGCTTATATATGCATGATATGCAAGGATCAGAAGAAGGAAAGTGGATTTTGGGCTTTCCTTCTACCAGCCCTAGCCGTTCCCTATAAAAGGAGAGGACCCTTTTGGTCAGCAACGAAGAATCGCAGAGAACACATTAGAGGATACACGTGAGAGAGAGAGAGAGAGAGAGAGAGAGACGTTGCCTTCTTGTTCTTGCGTCGGTGCCCTCGTTGCCGATGCCCTGTTACTGCACGTTGCTGACTCTGGTCGTCGAGCTTGCACCACAAAGCTTGCTGCTTTTGGGCTTCCTGGTGACTGTCCCTCCGCTCATCGCCACGCCATCTAACTGAGATGTCGTAATCTGTGAAGACGTCGCTGCCGCTGTGTCCACCTTTAACGACGACAAGGAGCCATTACAACACCCCACCCGTGACGCCTCTGCTGCTACCAGTGCTGAACCGAGGAATCCTTTTGTCGGAGTCCCCTGCCCTGCGACGACACCACCCAGTCGAGCTCCCGGAAGTGTCCAGCGGTCTCGGCAAGCTCCTCAATAGCCCAACAGCACCAACGACACTCCAGTTCTTTGGCCAGCGCACCCTGATATCACCACAAGTAGCCGAGATCGTGACTTGCACCAGTTTGACTGTGACATAGCCAGCTGGACGCCAGATTTGCTGCTGTTTTTTATTTTGTAGGTTCACCCAAGGCTTGCCCAGTGTTGACTGAATCAAAATACTCGTCCAAGTGAAGTCTAGCTTTGTTGGGAAATCACCGAGTTTCATTCCATCGTGAACCATTCATCTCCAGGCGCATTCACCACGAGAAACAACAAACCCGAACATCTAGATTGCAAGCCCCGATCGTGATTCGCAAGTCGCCTTTCATACATCCAAATTTGAAAGCTAATATTCGGATGAGGTAAGAATCTTGTCTAATTTGGTAGTCGAATATTTTGTTTCCTTACTTGAAATATTGGTGATGCACGTGGTTGAAGTTCATGATATATTGCCCTATCTACAATACCACCTAGTTTTTTAAATTAAGGATTAATCCCTAATTTCATAACGTGGATATGATTGACAGTCCGATTGCATACCCGAAATATGATTTGCAATCGCATGGAAAAATCGTCAAGCGATTTCACGCTCGAGATACAATTTGCGATTTTGTTAAAAATTGGCCAATCCGATCTCATGTGCGAGATACAATTCGTCAATTTATTAAATGGATATCAATCATATTTTGCCTGATTTGCTGTCGTGTTGTTTGAATTGATTTTGTTTCTGCAAAAGAAAACCCTATATATATATATATATATATATATATATATATATATATATATATATATATATATATATATATATAATATTTGAGTTAGATTAGGTTCATGTTAGAATATTGCTTGTTTTAGGGTTATTTTACATGCTTAGAATAGGAAATTTATTTATTTCGATTTTTTGAAATAAAAATTAAAAAAAACATTAATTTAGGATGTTAGTTTTTCTTTTCATTAATTTAAATTGCATATTCAATTATTAGGGAATTTTAATTTCGAATTCTATAAAAAAGGAAAAGTAGAAATAAAAAATATTAGGCATGTGTAACCTAGAATTAGGTCATTTCGTTATCTAGTCATTGCATGTTTAGGATCATTTGAGTGCGTGACATATTAAAATAATTACATTTAATATTTTCTTGTCATTATATCATGTTAAATAATTAATGATGTGTGACATATAGTTTGCATGATAGGTTGCATGTTACATGTCATTTTAGTTAGGCATTTTGGCGTGTCATTGCATTGCATTCCACGCAAACTAGGCTTCATTTAAATGAAATAAAATCTTGAAAAAAATCGAGTGATTGCATGTTTATTAGAAATCATATCTAGGACTGTTGATGTGAATTCTAATCTAACATTGCAAATGCTTTCGTTACTATGAGGTAAGTCTCATAATTTATTTATTGCTTTATTTGGGTGTTAAATTTGTGGTTTGCGCACTCGCATGATTACCTCACATGTTATGGAAGTAAATTAAAATCAATTTAAGTTGCCTGCAAAACATTTTTTCAAAATAAAATAGAAAAATACCGAAAGGACGTTAGAGAAATATAGCATAAGCAAGTCCCCAAACCCACAATCTCTGGTTTGCAAGAGTAAAGTAAATCTCCCGTTACTTTACTTGGTTTCTAATCGACCTACTAAAAATAGATTAGTTGCGACTCCTAATTAAAAAATTAATTGCATATTGAAAATCTGAACCTAAGTCGTGAATTGGTATGGGCTTGGGAAAGCTCGAGGTAAGTTTAGGCTTAGTAATCCATCAGCCAAACCCTAGGTAGTGCACCCGAGGTTAGGTCGCGATAGCTTGGCGAATAGTATAGTGCTAAATGCAAGGCATGCACGACAGTTTATATCAAGCAATACTTCATATATGAAAGTAAACCATACATTCTTTCACCTTCCTGCAAAATAAAGGCTAGCAAACACTGTACTTGAGATTCTCTTTGCTAAACAAAAATATTTTTTTTCAAAATAGAAGAGAAAATCGGCCAAAATCCACTAAAAGCTTTCACTCAAGTTCCCAGCAAAGTCGCCAAGCTATCACGACCTAACTTCGGGTGCGCCACCTAGGGTTTGGCTAATAGATTATTAAGCCTAAACTTTGCTCGAGCTCTCACCCAAGCCCATATCAATTCGTGACTTAGGTTCAAGTTTTCAACATGCAATTGATTTTTTAATTAAGAGTTGCCACTAATATACTTTTTGTGAATCGATTAGAAGCCCATATCAATTCGTGACTTAGGTTCAAGTTTTCAACATGCAATTGATTTTTTAATTAAGAGTTGCCACTAATCTATTTTTTGTGGATCGATTAGAAACCCAAGTAAAGTAACTTTACTCCTGCAAACTAGAGATTGTGAGTTCGGGAACTTGATTACGCTAGATTTTTTAATACCCTTTCGATACCATTCTATTTTATTTTGAAAAAATGTTTTGCAGACAGCTTGAATTGATTTTAATTTACTTCCGTAACATGTGAGGTGATTATGCGAGTGCGCAAACCATCAATTTAACACCCATAAAGCAATAAATAAATTATGAGACTTACCTCACAGCAATGAAAACATCTGTAATGTTAGATTAAAATTCACATAAACAGTCCTAAATATGATTTCTAATAAACACGTAAACACTCAATTTTTTTCAAGATTTTCTTTTATTTAAATGAAACCTAATCTGCATGGAATGCAATGCAATGACACCAAAATGCCTAACTAAAATGATATGTAACATGCAACCTATCATGCGAACTATGTCACACATCATTAATTATTTAACATGATCTAATGACAAGAGAATATTAAATGTAATTATTTTAATATGTCACGCACTCAAACGATCCTAAACATGTAATGACTAGATAACGAAATGACCTAATTCTAGGTTACACAAGCCCGATATTTTTTTTTTCTGCTTTTCCCTTTTTTATAGAATTCGAAATTAAAATTGCCTAATAATTGAACATGTAATTTATATTAATGAAAAGAAAAACTAACATCCTAAATTAATGTTTTTTTTTCTTTTTTGGATTTTTATTTCCAAAATTCGAAATAAATAAATTTCCTATTCTAAACATGCAAAATAACCCTAAAACAAACAATATTCTAACATGAACCTAATCTAACTCAAATATATTTTTTTGGGTTTTCTTATGCATAAACAAAATCAATTCAAATAACACGATAGCAAATTAGGCAAGATATGATTGATATCCATCTAATAAATTAACGAATTGTATCTCGCGCATGAGATCGGATTGGCCAATTTTTAAAAAAATCGCAAATCATATCTCGAGCGTGAGATCGGATTTGCGATTTTTCCATGTGATTGTGAGTCATATTTTGAGCGTAAAATCGGACTATCAATCATATGCACATTGCATATTAGAATATTACTTGTTTTAGGGTTTTTTGGCATGTTTAGAATAGGAAATTTATTTATTTCGAATTTTTAAAAAAAATACCAAAAATATCTTTTTAGAATAAATTGAATATTTGTTTCTAGGATAGTTTGCACGTTTAAATATTAAGCATATTTAATTCCGAATTTTAATTAAAACGAAAACACAAAAAATGCTTGTGTCACGTAAGATTAGTTCATTCATTGAATGTCATTTAATAAATTGCATGTTCAGGGTAATGCATGATGTGTTAGAATAGTTGCATTAATCTTTCCCTATAATTAAATTAGGTCATTTAATAAATGTCGCGTGGCATATATAGTCCACATGTTAGGTTGCATGTTGCATATCATTTTAGTTAAAATAATTGTGCACATCATTACATTGCATTGCACATAATTTCTCGGCTTCATTTAAATAAAAGAAAATCTTGAAAAATCATATCTATGATTATTGATGTGAATTCTGATATAACATTGCAGATGCTTTCGTTGCTATGAGGTAATGTCTCACAATTTAGTTATTACTTTATTTGGATGTTAAATTTGTGATTTGCGCATCCGCATAATCACCTCACATATTAAGGAAGTAAATTAAAATCAATTCAAGCTACTTGCAAAATATTTTTGAAATAAAATAGAAGGGTATCAAAAGAGCATCAAAGAAATCTAGCGTAATCAAGACTCCAAACTCACAATCTCTTGTTCGCAGGAGTAAAGTAAATCTCTCATTACTTTACTTGGGTTTCTAATTAAACCACAAAAATAGATTAGTGGTGACTCATAATTAAAGAATCATTTACATATTAATAATTTGAACCTAAGTCGTGAATTGATATTGGCTTGAGAGAGCCCGAGCTAAGTTTAGGCTTAACAATCCATTAACCAAACCCTAGGTGGTGCACTTGAGGTTGGGTTGCAACAATCATTGTGAACCCAAAAAACGTTATGACTTAATATCACTGTCTAGACGATTACTTGAAGTTATATATTGAGCAATGAAGCTTGTAAACTTTACGCTCCTGACTTTCAACTACGAAACATATTGGTTGTTTCATATACATTTCCTTATTCAGTTATCTATTGAGAAATGCCATCTTTACATCCATGCGATATAATTTTAGTTCTAAATGTGCAACAATGACCAAGATAAAGTGTATAGAGGAAAATATTACAATTGGTGAAAAAGTTTCCTTATAATCTATACTATCTTGTTGAGTATAACTTTCCGTCATAAAATGAGTCTTATACTTTTCAATTGATCCATCCACCTTTCGCTTAATATTGAAAACTTATTTATTTCCTATAACATTGCGATTGGGTGGTAGATCAATCAAGTCTCAAATGTGATTTGCCCTCATTGATTTTATTTCATTTTTTTAAGTTTTTTTTTTGGGTAAAAACATATTCTAAAGTTTTTATATATTCTTTATTGTCAAAGGACGAGAGAGCTCTGCACAGTCTTAGCCTCGACATTGTCTTGCGGAACAATCAATAATACTTTCCATTCAATTTCAAAATGATGATGGGATATACTTTTATAGTTACTTTTACGTAACTGAACTCTTCTAAATTTAGTTCACTAGGTGATACAACAATTCCACTAAGTCTTATATGTAGGAGTAAATTTTCATTTCCCTCGACAATATTAATGGATGTGTTATCAAGATCTTCCATATCATATAATTGGAAGTTCTTGTTAATCTTATATCTACTAGGAAAATTATTTTCCAAGAACGTGACATTTCGTGACTTCATTTCGATCATATTTTCATTAGCTTATTCACCTATGAACACGTATCTTTTAAAGTGTTCAAAATATCTTAAAATGATTCATTTATTCTATTTATGGCCTAATTTGCTATATTTATAGGAAGAATTATACAAATAAGCTGCGCACACTCAAGGTTGTAGGTTACTTAAGTTTAGTTTCCTACCAATCTACAATTCATAAGGAGTAAAAATGACTGACTTAGAGGGCACACAAGTAAGTATATAGATAGTAGTTAATAACGCATTTCCCCAATACGAGATAAAATTTTTTTGCTTGTAACATCAAAGACCTAACCATTTTTAATAGAGTTTTATTCATTCTCTCAACAACCCTATTTTGTTGCGGAGTATCAGGAATAATCAATTGTCTTACAATTCCCTTTTCATCACAAAAAGCCTTACATTGCTCAGATAGATACTTACATTCGCGATTAATTTTTAATACCTTTATTGTTTTGTTTAACTGATTCTTTGCCAAAGTTATATATCGTCTAAAACAACCAAATGCTTAGGACTTATGAGAGATAAAAAAAACATAACCAAAACATGTAAAGTCATATATAAAAGTAATAAAATATGATGCTCCATGCCTCACTCTCATATTTAACGAACCACAAATGTTAGAATATATAAGTTGTAATGGAAGTCCAATCCTAGTTCATTTACCAAATAGTTTTCTAGTTGGTTTTTCCGCTAAATAATGTTCACAGGGGTAAATCAACATTAGCAAATGACTCTAAAAGTATTCTATTGCTAATTGTTTCATTCTTTGTAATCTAATGTGACCTAGTTTAGTATGTCGAGTACTTGCATCAATCTCTACGTTACTAGAAAATGCAATTAAAGAAAAATAATCACCAAAATTAATGTTGTTCACATTATAATCAATGACTAACACAATAAAATCATTCAATACATGACTAAAACCATAATAAATTGTTCTAAATAAAATATCAACACAATTACCATAGAAATTCAATACATAACATAAACTTAGAAGAACAACTACGGAAATAAAGTTCTATCGAATATCTAGAATATAGAGGACATCATGTAGGAATTGCTTTCGCCCTCTATGTATGATTAATTTATATGTGTCTATACCATTTATTTCAACATTTGAGTTATTTCCAACATATATTTATCTTCTTCTAGACTGTATCCAACGATATTCTACAAATACTCTTCGGTTTCTAGTTATGTGATATGTTACTCCAAAATCTACAGTGCATGCAAGATGAGATTCAATAAGAATTATTATTCTAAGGGTTAATACCCTGAAAAACCTCAAACTGATACACCTGTGACAAATCTACCCAAACTATTTTTTTGACCACCAAAAACCCCAAACTGGTATACCTTTGATAAATTTACCCTAAACCGGTACACTTGTGACAAATTTAACCTCTATTAGTTTTAGTTAAATTTTCATGTTAAATTATAAAATTAAATAACACGTGACAATTGATCGGTATATCAATTTGAGATTTTACATTCTGTTTGTCATAGTTTACAATTTTTGTGATTTTTTGTGATATTAATCTATTTTAGCGGAGGGAATATTAGTCACAAATTTACCAGTTTTGGGGTTTTTTGTGGTCGAATAAATTAATTTAGGATAATTTTGTCATAAATGTACTAGTTTATGGTTTTTTATAATTAGTCGGGGTAAATTTGTCATAAGTGTACTAGTTTGTGATTTTTTATGGTAAAAAAAATAGTTTTGGGTAAATTTGTCACAAGTGTACCAGTTTGGGGTTTTTCAAGATATTAACCCTTATTCTAAAAACAAAAACATTACTTAAAGTAATGTAGTATTGGGGTACTTCTTTCTACTCAATGCATTCATGAACGAAGTGACCTAGGTTACAATTATAGCACTTCATCTTAACATTGTCCATTTTCCCATCACGTTTCTTATGTTAGAGGGTCTTAGCTCTCTTGGATAACCGATTAGTCTCATTTTATTTATTGTTGAATTTATGGTTTCCCTTATGCTTGAAATCCAAAATTTTGCATGAACCTTCAGCTACATAAGCATGAATAGAGCATCTCGCAACTTCGAGGTGCTCATTCTCTAATTTCAAGTAACGCGCTATATCGTCAAAAGTGATGATATTCTCATTGTACTTCATATTGATTTTTATATGCTCCAAATTGTTAGAAAAAGATATTATAACAGCTTAAACTTGCTGTTCATTAGTTAGGGTGTGATTTGCCAACTTTAGCTCACAAAACATGCATAACATCTCCCAAAGATGCTACATTATCATTAGATTTGGATATTTTCGGTATGTGTCAAACTTGATGATGAGCTTCCTCAACTTAGTGGTAGATGTACTCTCAAACTTATCTTTTAAGGTAGCCCAAATTACTCGAGCTTTATTATAACCTTCAAACTCACACATAAGATTATCTTGCGTATAACTTAGCAATGTAATGCAAGTAATACCATTTTTCTTTTTTAAGCTTGATAAGCTTCTTGATTTTTTCTATATTAAGTTGAAATTCCATAATCTGGTTCATCCCTGATGTGATTGAGGGTTTCTAAAATCTTTTACTCCTTAAGGATATATTGAACCTTTTAATACCAAATATCATAATTGTCACTGTTAAGTTTTTCATCCTTATTAAGGTCAGCCACAATAGTCTTGGATGTAGAAGTCATAATCAATTGCTACTACATATTGACATAATAAACACATAATTAATACTAACACATTTTCCATAAGAAAACACATATAAAATTTGTAGTAAAGACAAAGTAAATTAATAATAATTCAATAAAAAGTATGGAAATGAAAGTTCAATATGCTCCCAATTAGTTTTTATGTATGATTGTTTTACTATCGCTAACTAGTTTAATTTACGCAAAGTTTGAGTTCTATATGAGAATTCCTTCAAATTAACTCATAATAGAAAATATGATTACATGATCTAATGTAATTATTACATTTTCTACTAAATATCAAGAAACATAGCATGATATGAACCAATGTACAAGACAATCATACAACTATAATCGAAAGTAGAATTCAAGATGTAATAAAAAGATCAAGGATCTCCAACCATTATTTGAGTTTGCTTGGAATCAGGAAATTGCAAGCATATTAAATCATATACATGCTATCATCGAACCAAGCTCTACTCAATTTATTTGTGGTCATTTTCATGTAGGCTAACTTTTGTATTTTCAAAACCATAAAGAAATATAAGTTAGAGGGAATAAACGATGCACTTATACCCCAAAAATACGTGTTTTTAGGGTTTCGTACGCGCTATTATATATTTAAAAGCCTCAAACATGTAAAATAACTCTACAACAATATAGAGCACTACAATACAAACCACACGCCGATTGGACCTCACACGTACCCACATGCGCCGCCTAAGTGCACGGCACATATGACACACGCACTAGCAAACCAATGCAGCTCCTAGCCGATTTTATCGGTTAGACCGGTCCAACGGTCAAACCCGTTCGACTGGTTTGATCACGTTGATCAATCTAACCATCGATTGGTCAATCAGGTCAAGTTGTCGAGTCAATAGTTGGGTCCAGTCGGGTCGTCGATCAATGGACGAATAATGGATGATGCCATGGATGACATCATATAGTCAGTTTTTGACCGTTTGCTAACATCATCAGTGACGTCAGCACACACCATTCGCTGATGCATGTGTGGCGCTCAAGCGCTGGCGTTCCCAGTGTATATGGCGCATTGCCCTCACATACCACGACTTCTAGCCGTGCTTGAGGACGTGTTCGGAGTTGTCTGGTGGTGTTCAACCCACCATTCTACTCATCTTGTCGAGATTTTCCACCACGTGTATTCTAAAATTTATTTTGGTCAAAAAAATATTCCAAAAAAGGCCAAAATAGAACAGTCATCCATAACCTCCAAACCCATCCTTCGTTTCAGTTCATTTTTGATGATTCATGTTGCAATTTCCGAGCAATGAACATCCGGTCAATATGAAGTTCATCCTCTTGATCTCTATAACCAACAAGAAGTCAAAAAATTCAATAGAAAAACAAGGTTAAGATCATAATAGTGGCTCTAATGCCAATGTTGGAAGAGAGTCGGCGGAAGAAACAACTAACATCTTCAATGCACAATAATCAAATTATCCCAAAATGTATGTTGAATCACAAGTAAAGGATGGATGATACGACTTTATGATGGTCCAAATACAATCACGAGGAAAGTATTTAAGTTCCACAACATTAATGTTGATAGTCTTCACAAAGCAGTAATAGAATTACCTTTCATTCTTTGATGGAGAGAGGGGAAGGAGAGAACAGTATTTTTAGAACATTCTTTTTTCCATTAATTATCACGGTTATTTTTCCAGAAGTTATTTATATAACTTCAATAAAAAAATAAAATAAAATAACATAACTTCCCTCACACCTTTTGAAAATGTGTGTCTCCACGATGTCACATCAAGATGAACTAGTGCATATTAAGTGCACCCCATCATGGATGAATAAATGAAATATAATAGCAGGGATATTTAAACGACACAATCGTGAAACTCAACAAAAAACAGCATATCTATAATCTCACAAATATTGACTTGCATAGTGCTGGATGAGGAGTTCATTCAATGACAACAAAGCTAAGAGTTAGAAAGAACAACGCCAAATATATGGGAGATGAAGGTTTCCTGAGGAAGGGAGACACTTGTGGTATTTGCAGTTAACACAGAAGGCAAATGGAGACTAAAGTTGTTTAGGCACAAAAAGAGTTCCTCTATTTATTTTGCGAAAATATAAATGATGTGGAGAATATTTTTCTAAAGATAATCGATTGTATTATTTGAATATTATTCCATTCTATGACATTTCAATTTCATAAGAGTGACCCAGTGACACCATCTATTCATTCATTTTTGTAAGTAATACAAATCATCATTCTTTTGAAAATGTTTGACAATGCAAGCGTTAATATTTGGGAAACAAACGTTGCTCGGTGCTCTTATACGTTTTGGGCTTGTGGCATTTAAACCAAAAGGCAAATGGACTCTTTGGGGGTGCTATTTGGGTTGGTATATGCTATTTGGGCCATTTGATTCCTCGGAAACCGATGATGTATTCAACAAAATAGATTGCTATCAACTCGGATTATGTAAACAGTCTGTAATTCTTCCACGCGCATTCACGTATGATGCTAATTAATCAAATTAAACCATGTGACCCCATCCCTAATATTGAATTTGACCCAAGAGAACAAGTTCCTTATCGACAATAGACGTCATTGAAATCCGTTATTGCAAACCCAAAATTGAAATTTTTAATGTTATGGATTTATCAACTCTAGGAAATTGTTCAATTAATCGTAAACTTATTAGTACGAATGCCAATTTAGTCTTAAGTTTTTCATTTTTGCCAATTTACTTCTAAATCTTTGTACAAAATTCTAATGTAATCATTCCAGCTAATTTTCTACCAAAAATCCTTGATATGGTTGTGTGCCACGTAGGACAATCGATGATAATTGGCTCTTACGTCAACAAAATCCATTGAAATTGACTAAAAGGACTATGTAAGAATGTCGCGCAAATGTTTGGAATTAAAATTGCAAAATTTTAAAAAGTTAGGACTAAATTAGCATTTTATGATTGACTAGCTAATTTTTCCTCAAACTCTTGATGGGGCTAAGACTAGCCCAAAATCAACTTTTCCAATTCGAATGTATAGTTTTCATCACGTTGCTTCAAATGTTGATTGGATCCTATCTCTACATCTTCTAGAGAGAAGGGGTCAAGTTGTTGATTGTCTAGTTCAAAATGGAATTTTTTTATAATAATAAACGAACATTATTTCCATTGACTTGATAATAATTAAAGCTAGCTTGTTTCCATCCACTGAGAGCCGATTCAACGTAGAATTATTCTTGCAATTCATACAACATAATCTTCTTATTATCCCAGCCGTCATGTGAACAGGCATGCAGGTTTGGTGGTCTAAATAACGAAATTGATTAGGTGCTTCTTGTTCATACTGTGGCAGTTGACGACAATAATTCAAACCCTAAATGAGTGGATATTCTCTCATAAACCTACCATAGTATAACATACCCTTCGAAAAAAAATTGACTCTATTATCTAGCACGACCTAATTACTCCTAAATTTCCATTATTGATTGAGCAATGGTTGCATGAACCAACTGCACATCCGCCGGTGAATCTCGGTGGTTCAGATATGTGTATCGCAGGTAAGAAGATTCACATGATTCAAAAGGCCGAGAATCACTGAACTTTTGCACGCCAATAGCATGTAATAATGCGTATTTTTTTAAAAATTCCATCCCATTAAGAGAGCATTCATATATACGGCTCCTCATTACGGTCTTGGATTCAACGATTCATCCTTACAGTAGGTCCCTTTTCATTTTCCTCTATTCCATTCTATATCCGTACGCACTCTTGGAATAATAGTAAAAAGCAAATGCATGGAAATGGTCCAATTGCGTACTTATTTTTAATTCGTTGCACGCAAGATCCTTCGAAAATCAGGATCAGCTGGTGGAGCACATTCCCCACGAGGGACTGTGGTTATATCATTGTTCTCATGAACACTACAGCCGGTTGTCGTGGCTTTCTATGGTGATCTTTTTTGAACATTGGACAAGTTGGACGTATCTAACACGATCCTAATGCCTATAATGGAGATGCCTACGAATACATTAGGTGCTATGCATATGCGTCACAAAAATTTCGAGTGGAGGTATTTAATAACTGTTCGAATTCTTGCAATTTTGTATATTATCTCTTTGCCAAACATATACATCAAATATATCCATCTTCAAATTGAAGTTATTGAAACTTCCCCAAATCAAGTTAGTAACTGAAGGATTAGAATTCTTAGTATGACTAAATTTGCCCCTTTACTTATGAAATTTACCGAAAAATACACAAACACAAATTCTCTTTCTCTTTTTAATATGAATTTGGTGAGGGCTATGGGAACGACTACCCTGGCCAACCCTCGAGCACCGTCTCTCTCTCTCTCATTGATTTTCGTGGGAATTATAAGAATGGCATCAATAGCGCTACTTTTCTCATGTTAGCGGTTTCACATAAGCTATTCGACCATTGTCAACGGAAGGACTTGCATCGCATAAATTGAGAAAATGAAGTGGTTTGATTGCACAAAAAACAAAACAGGGATCAAATTATACAAAGAACAACTTTACTTAACTCTATTAACATAAGTCAATTTTTCCTTTAACCGTCAAAAGTAAGAGTGATCATGGTTTCAAGATAAAACCAAGAACCAGAGAATCTGTTCGATTCCAAGTTCCTTTTTTTTAGGAACTAGACCGAGAATCGGTTACCAAACCGGTGAACCAAGAATGAGGAGATCTTTTTTTATTTATTTATATATTGTAATTCCTTTTATATCTAATGAATGAATGTTTTATTTAATATGTTCTTCTTTTTTAGATATGGATTGTCTTAATGAGGGGATTATCATCGGGGTGGAGAATAAATGATCTGAAAAATATTTTTCTAAAAAATGATCGTATATATTGATTGAAATAATTAGTCGATGAAAAATGTCTTCATTATCAATAATAATTTTAAACATTTTTTGGGACAATGAAATATTATTCATTTATTCATTTTTGTAAGTAATATAAGCAATCACCTTTATGAAAATGTTTGATAATACAAATCATCATTTTTGCGAAGCAAACATTCTCGGAGGTCTTACATTTTGGGCCTTGTAGCAATTAACCCAGAAGGCAAATGGAGTCTTTTCGGGTGCTATTTGCGTTGGGATATGTTATTTGGGCCATTTAATTCCTCGGAATCAGATAATGTACTCAACAAAATTGGGCCTCCATAATTAACTCAAGGGTTTTGTTTTGTTTTGTTTTGTTTAATGTGATTTTAGCTTTTTCTGAGGTGATGCACGATTAACAAGTTTTGCTTGTTGACTAGTAGAATAATGTGACTGGAAAATTACTATCAAACCGGATTATGAAAACTATCAGTAATTCTGTTATCCACTATGGAGACTTTAGACTGAAGTTTAACTTCAAATTAGAAAATTGGGTACCTATTCGACAGAACTCCATTCACTATTCTTGAAATTAATTTCAACAGAGCATATCAACTATGTTAGTCCATCAACTTTAATACTGATATGTGAATAAATGAATTCAATGGATAATTATGTATAATAAAGTATAAGTTTAATTATTTTTAGACAATCAATGGAATTGCTAGCAAAAGTAAGTCGTGTTAAAATTTTAATTACGATGCAACCAAAAGTAGAACTATTGCCCACAAGGTATTGGCACAAATGACAAGGAGTTTTCCCCTCTAAGTCTCATGGAGAGGTGCACAAAAAGTGCCAAAAGTGATGTACGATGCTCACTTTAATGCTATTCTAGGGTTTAGATACTAATCGAACTCTCCAATGAGTCATGTTGGCTTAAGAAACTAATTTATTTTTATTTTTTTTAAAAAGAAGGCAAAGTTGGATTTCTAGCCAAATAGACCAGAGTTGGCATTAAAAAGATTGTTTTTCAAAAAATTTAGCACTTAAGTGATTTTAAATAAACTTTTGGCACTAAAGTGAGTGTTGTGCACAACTTTTAGCACTAAAGTAAATGTCATACATAATTTTTTGTACTTCTAGTATTCTTCTCCCCTAAGTCTTGGGTTCAAACCTTTGTTGGGAGTACCCAATAGTAAAATCCTATATCCATCATACGAATGTTAGGAGGTGCACCCTTGAAAATCATTTGAGGTGGTGAACCAAATTAGGTGTGCAAAAGCTAGTTCAAGTACCACCTGATCCACTATTCAATTTTAGAGAAAGTAAACTTTATGTTGTAATTAAGTTGAAAAAAATTGGTTTTATAGTACCTGGTAATATCCACTAAATGCAGACTATATTGTAAAATGAAATGTAATGGCTAGCATACTAGAATCAACATATTTTATTTATACCCCATCAAAATAATAGGAATTATAAAGAAATTATGAAATCATATTTGTAAAATATAATATATGATGATGTGTTTTGGGAATGTAGAAGGATGTGATCATTACTGAAGCATATTCAGGAGATGGTAAATTTTTTTTGGAAAAAAACAAATCAGAATTATTGAAAAAGAAAAAATAAAATAAAATTGATGAGAGTTAAGAAACGGATACTAAAGGGACCTATTTTTCTCATTCAAGTGTGAAGAAAGAAATTAATAAAAATGATTTTTTCCTTGTTAGAAAGGGAAATCATTTTCCACAATCAAAACTTATCATTTTCAGGTATGAAAATGCTTTCCATCAAACGAGTGGTTTTTTTGTCATTAAAACGTTGGAAAGTCTGATTTGCATAAACAGTTTTCTGTTAAACAAACTTACCCTAATTCTCTTAATTGTCACATTTTATGATATGCTCCTCTTCATTTACAGCTCTTAGCCTTTTTTAAGCGTGATTCCATCTTGATAAAAGTTGATCAAAACTTAAAAGCTCAGCTAGAAACTGTGCCACTTGTGTCGAACGGAATGTGCATTCAATTGCAATAAGACCGTGAAATTATTAGATCAGCATACCAATTTACACATGTTGGGCTCACAAACATAGATCAAAAGGTGACAACTACATATCACCAATCTGATTAGATTGCTGTTAGTTTAAAGGTTCTTCCTCGCACAGTCGTGAGTGATGCTAATTAATCAAGTCAAACCATGTGACCCTATCCCTAATTATGGAATTAGCCCCTAGATAACAAGTTCCTTATCGACATTAGACGTCATTATAATCCGCTATTCCAACCTAAAAATCAAAATTTTTAATGTTATAGGTTTATCAATCTCTGGGAAATTGTCCAATTAGTCATAATTTTTTTGGTCAGATATCAATTTAGTCATAAACTCTCCAATTTTACAAATTTAGTCCAAAACATTTGCGAGAAATTCCAACATATGGTCCCTCTAGCAATTTTGCCTAAAATCACGGTCGACAATGACTAAACTGTCATGTGAACGACATTCATTGAAAATTGGTTGAAATGACAATATTAGAATGTCGCACAAATACTTAGAAATAAATTAGCAAATTGAAAAAATTAGAATTAAATTGACTTGTGTATAATATTTTCGGACTGATTAGCTAATTTTCTCTCAAACCCTCGATGGAGCTATGACTAGCCCAACCGATCGACATTTCTGACTCAACTTTCAAGACCAATAGATATAGTTTTCATCACGTTGCTTCAAATGTTGATTGGATCCTATTCCTATCCCTACACCTTCTAGAGAGAGGGGGTCAAATTGTTGATTGTCTTGTTCAGAACGTTAAAAAATAATAACGACAGTAATAAACGTGCATTATTTCCGATGACTTGATAATAATTATAGCTAGCGTGTTTCCATCGTCTGAGAGCCGTTTCAACGTAGAATTATACATACAATTCTTATGACATAATCTTCTCATTATCACTGCCGTCATGTGAACATGCGTGCAGGTATGGCGATCTAAACGAAAATTTGATTAGGTGCTTCTAGCTCATAAATGGCGGCTGACTACAATAATTCAAACCCCAGATGAGTAGATATCTCTGAGAAACCTACCAAAACATAACATATCCTTGGAGAAAAATGTGACTTGACTATCTAGGACGACCTAGCCATTCCAAAATTTCCATTACTAATGGAGCAATAATTGTGCGAACCAAGCACGCATCAGCCAGTGAATCACGGCGGTTCAGATGGCGTGCATCCCATATAGGACCCACGTGATTCAAAAGGCCGAGAACACTGACCTTCTCCGCTCCAGGAGCATGTAATAATGCATTTTTTTTTTTAATAATTCCATCCCATTAGTAGAGCTTTCACATGCGTGGCTCCTCGTTAGGGTCTTGGATTAAATGATTCATACTTACAGCGGGTCCTTTTTCATTTATATTTTCGCACGCACTCTTGGAATGATAGTAAGAAGCAAAACACATGGAAAAGGTCCAATTTCGTACTCGATTGTTCTTTCGTTGCATGCGAGATCCTTCGAAAATCAGGATCAACTGGTGGAGCACATTCCCCACGAGGGACTGTGGTCATGATTATTCTCCCGAACACTATGGCCGGTTTTCGTGGCTTTCTATGGTTTTCTTTTCGAACATTGGACGTTCGAGTATTGATGTCGCCAAACATGACAAGTTGAAAGTATCTTTCTAACACGATTGTAATGCGTTTGATGGGATACCTACGAATATATTAAGTGCTACACATAGGCATCATGAATATCTCTCGTGAAGTAACCTAATAACCTTTTGGATTCTTGCAATTTTGTATATTATCTCTTTGCCAAACATATACATCAAGTTGGTCCTGAACAAGACCTTAAAACGCTTCCAAATTCAATGAATGGGTTTTTCCTATGCTGGGGTAAACCAGCAGAGGACTTGGGTCCCAATGCCGTGGGGACAAAAGAACAATAGGGGTAGAGATAGCTCCCACGCCTCCAAAATATAGTGGCCGGGGATCTCCTTATAAGATGTTGGATCTTGGCAGGTTCTTAAAAGGCTCAAAGGAAGTAGGAGGAAGAACCCCCAATAGGTGGGACCGCCCATTGACTCCTGTATTCCCACCTCCCCAAGAAGAAAAGCTTCTTCTTCTTCTTTTTTATTGGAGGGAGGGGGCAATTGAGGTATTGATGTATGTTGACACCGGCACATTAAATAAGGAACGTAGTTTTGTTGGCCCGCCAACGGTATATCCGTTGGATAGACAAGGTGGTATTCAATTGGTTTCTTTGGAAACTTGTGCCTAGGTGACGAACCCTCGAAATAGCCAATGATCCTAGTTACACTTCAGTTTCAAGGGTTCCAAAGTTAGTAACTGTTGTACTTTATTAGTACGTCTATGATGGGGTGCAATTAAGACGCATCGTTTCATTTAAATATGTTATGATGGAAAGACATCATTTGAAAGGGTATGATGGAGTCATATAAAAAACTTCTGAAGATAAACGTTGGAACGGTTGGTAGAAAGTACGTTCAAAAAGAAATTGTTCTCTCTTCTTCTCCCCTTTCTATCAAAGAAAAAAGAGCATTCCATTACTCCTTTACGAAGACAATTGGCATTTACGTTGTGGAAATTGAATGGTTTTCTTGTGATTGCATTCGGACCGTCGTGAAGTAATATTGTTTGTTATTCATCCGCAATTCAACGTTCGTTCCGGGGTAAATTGTTCATTGAGCATCAGAATTGGGTAAGTCGTCTTCCATCGACTTTTTTCTCTCTCATTTGACTTTAGCAGGGAATGGTAACCCTGTAGACCTTGCAAATCACCTCACCATGCGTGCACATATCATGAGCGCAGCACAAGAGCTTTTGAACAATAGAATTTTTGTTTCAACATTTTTGCGATCGATGATGTGACATCAATAGTGCTATCTTTCTCATGTTAGTGGTTTCACATCAACAATTTGAGTGTGTGTTCGGCCTCGTCGGTGACAGATTCACCATCCTTGCCGCCATTAGCCAAAGGCCTTGCATAGCATAAATTGAGAAAGTGAAGTGGTTTGATTGCACGATAAACAAAACAAGGATCAAATTACACAAACAACAACTTTACTTAATTCTACTAACATAAGTAAAATGGGAAAAGTGTTAAAAAGTCATAAATTTTTTTGCAATTATACCAATTTAGTTCTAAATCTTTTGTTGGTTCCAATTTAATCATAAACATTTTCACTTTATGCCAATTTAGTTATTTTCGGCTAATTTTTGATCAGATTTTGCTAACTGGATGATAGCCGATTGATGTGGCATGATCAGCGCTGACGTGGACAATTTTTAATAAAATTTAAATTTTTTTAAATTTTTTTTCTTTTTTCTTTCTCCTCCTCCTTCCTCCAGTAGGTCATCAGACCTCAGCAACTAGCTAGAGTTGACAGCCGGTGAGGTTGAGGTCGACCTCACTTGTAGGGGTGATCGGGTCTAAGGTGAGTAGGGTCTAGACCTGAACCCTGTACCTGACCCTGTTATAACCGGTTCCTCTTTTCTAGACCCTATACCTGACCCTATTTGTATTGGACCCTCTACCCGACCTACCCTGTTTTTCCAATCCGGTTCCAGGGTCAACCCTCTTTCCATTGGAACCTGTTTTGCAATCTCTCGATATCCTATATGATTTCGAATTTTATATTAATACGCGAGGAAATAACATCATCCTTATAATTTGTATTAAAACATTAAGCACTTGTAATAAATAAATACATGAACTTTTTGACTAAACGAAAAATTAATGATCCACAAGGTTAATTATAATAAATAAAATCATAAGACAAAGAATTAGTAACAGACATGGGTCTAATATTAATCTTATTCCCACAACTATTACACGAAGCTATTCATTTATGCAAGCATAACTCTTCCTACAAAAGAGAAATTAGGTGAACCAATCCATATGATATACAAGAATTTGGTGGCGACGAACACCATCCGTCCATCGGACGGTGCGAGAGGGAGCCGGTGAGGGAGGGAAGCAAGTAAGGAAGAGGAATAACAAAGGAGAAGTGCCATGCGTGTTTGAAAGAGTCAAGAGGAAAGGCGTCATATGATTGCGGGAGTAAGGATAGAAATCGGGGAAAAAAAAGGGTTTTGGACATCTACTTACAAAATCGGTTTGGGAACCGATTCCAAAACGGGTCCAGGAATGGGTTTCTGAGTGGGTAATCACTCGGAACCTATTCCCGGACCGGTTTAAATCGATTCCAAATTTTGGGAACCGGTTCCTGGACCAGTTTCAACGAGAACCGGTTCCCAACCCTATCTTCCGAGTGGGCCGATTTGGGAACCGGGTATACCCGATTAGGTTGTACACCCCTACTCACTAGCCTCTAATGAGTCTCACTGGCTACTGGCGAGGCTCAAGCCCTCACCAGTGGTAGCATGGGTTGCTTTGCGCCAGGAGATGAGGCTCACCCTTGCCGGATCTAGCGAGAGTCAAGCCTCATTGGCCGTCGCCTTTGACCTCGGTGACCAATTAGAGGAAGGAGGAGGAGAAGAAAAAAAGACAGAAAGAAAAGGAAAAGGAAAAATAAAATAAAAATAAAAAAAATATATATGAAAATATTATTAAAAGAAGTCAACGTCGGGCCGATTATGTCATGCCAACTGACCGACCGCCACCCAATCAATAAAATTAAACCAAAATTAGCTGAAAATGACCGAATTGACACCAAGTGAAAAGGCTTAAGATTAAATTGATACCAATAAAAGATTTAGAACTAAATTGGCACAAATGTAAAAAGGTTTAAGACTTTTTTTAACACTTTTCCCTAACTCAAATTTTCCTTTAACCATCAAAAGTAGGGGTTAGCGTGATTTTAGCATAAAATCCAATTGAACCATTGAGAACTGATTTGGTTTTAAGGTAGAATTGGAAATCGGACTGGTGAGAACCGATTTGGTCCAAGTTTCATTGCATCATGGTCCGATTCCCTTTCCATTCTTTTAGGAACCAGACTAAGAATCAAAACCGAACTAGGAGAACCGAGAATGCAGAGATTATATTTCTATTTTGTAACTCCTTTTATATCTAATAAGTGAATTTTTTATTTTATCTCTTCTTTTATTTTTTAAAATATAGATTGTTTTAATGAGGAGATTATCATCAGTAAATAGAGTTTATGAGTTGAAATGGAATAAATATAGATGGTGAGGCTTTCTAATAATTATTTTAGTTTATTTCATATTACTTTAATTTAAAACTATTATTAAGTAATTAACTATGTTTGTTGTTTCTGTTTTAGGTGCTTAGAATTTTTAGCATTTTCCATGGATATTTGAGGATTGGAGTTCCATAATTTAGATTTAATATTACGTATTTTGAACTTTTTATTGCTTGTTTTATTTTATTTGTTCATCTTTTATGGATTATTTCTATTGACAAATAAGAAACTTTTATTTTATTGTTGCATTCACTTTTGTTTTGCTTAATTATAAATAAATAAATAAAAAGAACTCGTTAGACCTTCAAATTACTCTGGAATAGGAATCTATGATAGGATAAGTTTTAGGTTATAGGGTATGAATAGTAGGTTTTGAGTTCTAGAAACTAATAAATTTGTTTCAATGGATAAATTTTAAGTAAAATTTGTAAAGTATTTGAAATCACTCATCTCTAAAAAAAAAAAAAAAAAAGCAACGTGGAGAAATAACTACTGGACTTCAATAATGTGTCAGCGATGTAACAATTTTATACTGTCAATCAATTCAGTAAATGTCGTAGAGTTCGATGACAGGATGCTTTCTCCAATTCACACATATAATATTCCGAGGAAAAAGACATTGCCTTGGAATTTACCCAAAAAAAAAGGCTTGTTTGAAAAGAATGAAAAAATTAGATTATCTAATGCAGAAAATGATCAGTTTCACGATCCATCTCAAAAAGGCCCTTTTGCTCCACCATCAGTCTCACACAAATCTAAACCCTAGCTCTCTAGAATTCACCAAAATATAAGATGAAAAAAAATGAAAATAAACTAACGAATAATAATAACCCTGGAAAAAAAAAAAAAAAAAAAACAGAAGAAGAAATCCTAGAAAAACAAAACCACCTCGCTAGCTTTCTTCACCGTTCTGCAAACGGGACAAGAACCCAGGAGAGGCTCACACATCGTGCAGCATCCGATGTGCCTGCAAGGCATGAACAGCACCGACGACTCTCTCGCGTTGCAGCTCCTGCAAATCCCGGCGCCCTTGTCGCTAATTCCTGGTTTACGACTCTCTCTGTTCGAATTCGCGTTCGTCGTCAGGCGACAGCACGACTGTGCGTCGTCTTCTCCTACATTCCCATTGCTGCTGCACGAGCTTGAGGTCCTGCAACAGGCGCTGTCCTTCAGCTGCTCGAGCGCGTTGCTCATCGACGCGGCCATGGCCTCGTTCTCCCGGGCCACCCTCTGCCACTCCTGGCCCTCCGCCTCTAGCTTCCTCAGGAGTTCCTCCAGGTCTGCGGCCTTTCTTGCCGCTTGCGCAATCTCTTCGTCCTTTTGCCTTAACAAGATTTGCACTCTCAATTCGATTTTCCTCGTCATCGACTCGATTTGCCGCTTGCTCTGTTCGTGCACCAGCCACCTTAATCTCTCGTTCTGTAATTGCCAAGAATTAATCAAATTAAAATCAACGGCGTAAAGTGCTCCATGGACGTGCATAACAGTCAAGATAAAAGCAGGGTCGGGGACAACTAATTTCTTCCTGACATATGATTCATCGATCACCTATTCCGCAATTCTATAAGAAATCTTATGGTGCGGTGGCGTGTCCGGTCAGGTTTGTGGCTCACCTGTAGTCTGAGGAGGTGGTCGATTTCTTGGCCATGCGGATCGAGTTGGAAAGGGAGGCTCTGGGAATAGGCAGAAGAAGGAGGAGAACAAGAAGCAGCGATTGGTGCTGCTGCTTGAACCGTGTTGTGGATGCTGAGGTGATTGTTCTTGCTTGCACCGTCTTCAGGGGCAGTCACGAACGAGGTATTGTCAAAGCACCAGTTCTCATCTCTCCTCTGGTCATGACACTGCAGCTGCTGATGCAATAACAGCTCCAATTGCAATTGCTGCTGCTCCCTCTGTTTCATCCCGAAAAAGCCATTGTCGTATCCACAACCGTTGTGGCTGGCCGCAACAGCATAACCTTGAGAGGAGCCCCATGCCGGCAACCCAGCGGCAACGTTGTTCCCACGATACAGCTGCGCTTGAATGGCCATTTATCTCTCCTGTAACGACACCACGCCAATTACACCGATACCCACTTCCCCAAAAAGCCTTCTTCCAACCGATCTTGCTTCAAACCCGAACACCCTCTGCGTCGATCTCCTTCGAGAGAGCTTTTTCAAGAACACTCTCTCCGTTTCTCCTCCTCTGTTGGGTTTGTGCTAGGATTCGAGGGGGCATATGGAGGAGCCTAAGGGCGGATGGAACGTTATATATAGAGAGAGAGAGAAGACTCAGGGGAGGAGGGTGACCTGGGTTTTCATTAATCAACTCGTATGGAATTAATTAAAAAGGCAGTGGGGGGGTCCTTAGTAACTGAAAAACTTGGAAAAGGGCTGCTCGGATCTCTCTCTCTCTCTCTCTCTCTCTCTCTGGCACGGTCTATTAATAATGATGGCCTGGCTTGAATGAGCGTTAAAGATAGAGGATGGGGAAGAGCCTTCGGGACGCGGTAAGCAGCATCGTACACATGCAGATTTTGTGACTGAACTATCGGGTCAAGAGGGTTTCTGTTCACAGAGAGAGAGAGAGAGAGAGGGAACTGACAGAGCTTTTCTTGATCTTGTTGGTTGATTCACATGACATGGCAAGTGAGAAAAGCAAGGAATTCAATTCCAAGTGGGGGCGAGAGGGACGCTTGGAAGGTTGAGATATATCAGCTTGGGAATGAGTCAGATTTCATATTTTAAGCAGGGAAGAGAGAGAGAGAGATTTTGTCAGTTTGCTCTTTTGAAGGTGAGGCTGAAAATTAGGGTGGGCAAGCTTTTCAATTCCTGCCCTGCCCTCCTTGCGTCTGAGCTTTCTCTTTCGCGTCGGAGAACTAGGGATTCTCCCCTTTTCTTGGCAGGACAAAAATAGAGGGATTCGTTTCTCTCTTTTGGTAAAAAATAAAATAAAATTAGAGGTTGTTATTAGGGTGGTGTAAGTCCTAGGCAGGCTGGATCCGCGGTTATCCCACTTGGTAGATATAAATTAAGCTAATTTAGCTCAAGCCACCCCTCCAATGAAGAGAAATAAATTAAGTTAATATAGGGTAAAATCTCAAGGTGATACGTATTTCCCTTATGGATTGTCGAATTAAAAATGCAGCAGATTTCAACTATTCAATTGATGGTGTGGACCGTAATATCTCCGGACACCCTTAGTTTTGAGATACCTATATAGCTTGTAGATTGCAATTGATGTTGCCATTTTACTATTGTTCTTATGAGATTTGCGTGCATTTAGGTATCTCTAACATTTTGGTTAAGATCAATGTCTAATGGGTCTAAAATCCAGACACTTTGATCACAATATTCATCCTCGGGTGGGATCTCGAGTTTCCTAGAAAAAAAAAATCAAGAGAGAAGAAAAATCGAGATCTTGTATGCGAAGTAATTTCTAGGAATTAGGAAAGCGCAATTAATTATGAAAGATAACAACTATTTGGGCTAAATAAAAGCCTACTTCTGCAAAAGTAAAACAATCACAAATTGGAATCATTCCAATTAAAAGTGAAAGCCAAAGTGTGAGTCCCACTAAATTAGGATTCAAAATATCCTTTCTTGAAATTGGAGGGTGTAAAGAATATATTTTGAAACTAGAGATGTTCAAGAACTAATTTAGGGAACAGTTAAGGATGAATATTTTTTTTTTTGGGTTAATTTTTACCCATTTTTCAAAATAAACTTGCAGATATTTGAAAAATGATGGATGGTGATAACGACTTTTGATGAGTCTTAAAATTATGTCTTTTCTGCATATTAGTCCCAAAAACTTTTCGCGACTTTTATTTAATAAATTCTACATAAGATGATTTCTTTTCCAAAGATAATTTCTGGTAACTTACAAAATATTTGATTCATCAACAAATGATCATGTTCCGATATTTGGAAAATATCCAACGCGTATTGAGATTTGGAAACTCTTGACAGAAATTTCCAGAGTTGCTTCAAAACCCTAATATTTCTAGTAATTGTCGGGCGATTAAATATTCGAGAACCACCATGAAATCACCATAATGACTATCAATAAATCAAGATATAAATAGACTATCGATTACAAAAAAAAATTCAATACATAACGATCCCGAAATTCCTAGTCAAGACCTTAAAATCTCTGAGGCTACTTTCTGTTTTTTGACTCTTTTTTCCTCGATTGAATTTCTTTGTTCTAGATAGCCGTAACGTATCACGCAACCAAGTTAGAGAATTACTTGTCTACTGAGATCATTGAATCGATTTTGGTCTTCCTAAAGACCCCCTCAGTTTAAGGAATTTGATCCAGTCATTAAATGTTGAAGAGCAATTACATGTATTAGACATATATATTTGTCAATTAAATCAAATATATGATTGGAAATTGAATGCATTCATCCTAAAAGAATACGTTCCAATTAAGGAAATTAAAAAAGCTTTTGATGAACCGGTCTCATTAATGGTAAAATAACATTTCCCATTATAGCAACGTCAATCCATTTCAGATTTTTTATTTATTTTGAAATCAATCGGTGTCTGGGGCTCTTTGAACACCCCGGTTAATCTCCATCAAATGTGATAGTCCCCATGCTGCATAAATCGGGTATGACAAGAATATAATTCGTTTCCCACAGTCAGTCCTATCTAATTCTTATTCTGAATCTTGATTAGGGATAAAAAAAAGGGGGGGGGGCGTATTTTGATATCTTTGTAATATAAAAAAAAAAAAAAAAAAAACACAAAATTGAGGTGATTTCAACATACCCCAAAACGTATAATGATTTCCATGGTTGGTATCACATGACTAATAACCGCAGAGTATAAATTATAGATAAAATATTAATTTACAAAGGTTAACATAATATTCATGTTATTACATAAACATCTCATGTATTCTAAATGTAAAGTTTAAGTTTCCTTTTTCCATCTTATAATATTTCATGTTCATTTTCTAAAGTAATTCAAATGACACTTTCTCTTCCTTCTATTTATTCCCTTTTCCCCATCTTTTTCACCTACTTACATGCGGGTCAATTTTTAGTAATAGCTTAAACTTACGTGATGATAACGACAATAGAAATAATATCAATAATCTAAAACATTTGCATGAATAATTTAAATGAGAGTAAGCCATGTGGAGCGAGGAGTCTCACATGGGGAATCCGTTTGCTGAATAGGACGGAGAAAAATATTGATAAATCAAGTTCATACTTGCCGTACCAAGTCAAAATTGACGATTATTTAGAATGCCCTTCAAATATGGGTGTCTTGTCTTCTTAGCGTACTCGTAGCGTCATGAATTGATGTATGAGGACTCGACTGTTTCTAGCCATGTGATATAATTAATTCAAAAGACTCAATAAAAAAGATATTTTATGATGCTTGAGATTGGACTCGTGAGTCCTTGAGGGATATCATTTGAAGCAGCTTGCTCATGCGTGCAATCAAGTCGTCAAGATTGAATTGTCCGTGGCAATAATGCGTTAAATTCAAATCCTTGACAGAAACGTCCGTCATTTGAGGAGTGAAACCTTCATTAACCTAATTTTCCGTGGCCAAAGATTAGTTAGAGCAGGATTAGATAGACTGAAGAGGCCATTAGGGGTCCTTTCCATTAAGTCTATCTTATGAAGAAGTTGTGGTAATCGATAGGCATGCATACCTGAGGGAACTTCTTTAGGGAAGGACCATCGTTTCAGGTTGGGCTAGTGAATTGACTAGAATTGAGCACAATAAGTTGTGGTGGGAGAATCGGTTTGGTTCCAACTTCTAGAAACTCGGGATTTGCTTCAAGCTAGTTTGATTTTAGATTCCAGTCTCGAACCGTCAGTTCAATTTATTAGGACCAGATGAACGGCCTCAGAATCGGTTTTCAATCTCCTTTCTCGAAAAAATGTTGTCGGATTGTGTTCAAAATAATTCTAATGGATGAAAATTGGTCACACTGACCGCTCAATTAAGATCACTCGTTTGTTATATAGCCTAACAGAGGGATGAAGAAATTAAGTCTTCGTAAGTATTCATTGGAATGTCTAGTCAAAAAAATAGCTACAGCGTTTTGCCAATACTTAAAGGTGGCAAAGTCCGTTTTGGACTTAAGATTCATTATTTTAGTCACACTTTCTGGCAACATTTCTGCTTGATATATATATAATTTAGTCGATTTAGACCCGATTAGCTTTTGATAACTTAACTGTTGCTCCTTTGTAATAAATTAGGGTAGGCTTTAATTACCTCAAACGACTCTCTCTCTCTCTCTCTCTCTCTCTCTCTCTCTATATATATATATATCAGTCGATTTAGACCCAATTTGCTTTGGATAACTTAGCTTTTGCTCCTTTGTATAAATTAGGGTAGGCTTTAATTACCTCAAACAACTCAAATCTCACAAGCGAAATATCATAAAATAAAGAGTGGGGCTCTCAAATAGATCTTGATATAGACCGGTCCGATTTCTAATCGCAAATTTTACGGAAGAAACCTCTCTAAGTTTCAAACCCTAAATTGGTCCTTCTAGACCACAACACCCGCCATCACTTTTTGTTAAGTTCAAAACCTTTCCGTAGCAAGTCATTGCTAGACGATAAAGATATGAAAGGGGCATTCTTTCTCAATATAAAGTAAATACAAAACATAAACAGGGAAAGCATGTGGGGGCGTACAATAGCATTAGGTTCCATCATCGCAGCCGGGTCGTTTCCAAACTTGCCTAACTTCAAATCTTGCCCTTCAAGGACGTAAGCCTATCGCTTCAATGTCTAAACCTCCGAACTTTGAATAATCATCCTAGTTAGTACAAGGTCAGATCACATCAACAGTCATCACGAGAATCTACGTCAATCCCCAAATATGTCAAAACAAAATCTCGGTGGGACAAGCGCGCACATAGCCCTACGACGCATCAAACCCTTAAACTAAGCAAAGTAAAGTAGGAAGCTGCCCACCAAAGATGACATCGAGAAAATGAAGGGGGGAAAAAGAAAAGAGAGATTGGAGCTGGAGATTGCATACTATAATGCAAATGTGATGTGATGTGATGTGATGTGATGTGAAACTTGATGCACTCTGGCTAAATGGTCAAACAAGTCCCGGTGCTAGCAGGGTTGGGGCAGGACCCAATTCGGACGGTAAGCAATGGTGATGCATCATGGATCTGGAATCACGGAGGGGAATTTGTCCGATGTCAGCCGGATTCGGAGATCCACGCCCACAACAACTAAAGTCCACGGAAAGAAGATTTCAAGGAGAAGTGTTACTAATTAGGGGAAAAATTGAAAGTTTTTAAGAGACTTAGCACGTCATGTAATAAGTGCACGATTTTTTGGATAATTTTTTCACCTATGTCAACCTAACTGAGTGATAACTCCTCATTGGCATCCTCATGACACGTAGTAAGCAATCACTAGCCTGCGTCCTCTCAACACTCGATCACTTGGTCACTATTGATGCCCCTATATTAGGATTCCCATGTCATATGATTCTATTCGTTAATCTTTCTAGCCCTCTTACAATAAGTATGCCCTTTAGTTTATTCATTTGGACCAGTTTTGGGCATATATGCTTCTCCACTTAGAAACTTCAACATTTAGCTTTGCTATTTTGGCAATCAAAGCATTAAAACTCTCCATAATTGGATGCCAACATTTGAGTTTACTAGAATCGCCACTTCTCCTCTCATAAAATTCACAGGCTTCTTCCCACTTTTGGTGCTAGTACTGTGCAGCGTTAATGCTTTTACAAAGCAAAGAGATATGAAGAGAAAACTCCTCACAACTTATTAACAAAATTTAAAATTTAAATAATAACTGAGCATATTTCGTAGTCCTCTTAATAAGTAAAAGTTGTCTACCAAATCCACTTAACCTATAAGTTCAATCTCTATCGCTCATTTCCCAACTAGCTTTGTGACTATTATCACCAATGCAACCTCTACTATGAAAAAACCTAAGTGATTCGCTTCTTTTCAAAAGCAAAGTCATCTTTTGAAGTTCATGTAGCCAACGATCTCAACCTCTATCATTCATTTTCGACCCAATTCCCTTGTCATCATCAATGCTATTGGTGCCTATTGCCATCTATGCTACCTCCACTACTGATGAATTTCCCATGCTTTCCCCACTTCGATGGCTACTCAGTTGCCACCTCCAACAACGTTGCTCCACAATGCAATGTGACCACAGCCACCCACATCTTTAGGACTCCCTTCCATTTGTAAGTTAATAATTCATCAATCTAGAAACTTCTTTCCAAATATACTAGAAGCTATCGCTTTAAAGGTAGTTTCCTATGAAATTCACTCTCCAATTCGAGTTGATAGCTACCTAGTTGCCACCTCCAACATCGCTCCACAATGCAAAGTTAGCACAACCATCCACCTCTTTAGTAGTCCCTTCCATTGTAAGTTTAATACTTTATCAATCTAGAAACTTCTTTCCAACAAAATCTTTTCACCATATATCAACGGTGCAAGTCGATGTCAGATTTGCACCCCTTTTCAAAATAATTATCCTTTTTATAGGATCGTAATTTTAAAGGTAATATCACCACATGCTTAATAGTGGGAGATGCACCCTCATAAATTTATTCCCTCCCTCCCTACGTTAATTGTGCGAAACATCATTTTGCCGGTCCCTACCATAGCGCAACGGCCGTCGTGGACAAACTACAGCCACCACATAGTTGTCATGCCCTGTTAAATTGAAATTAGTTCGAGCCGACAATGTTTAAGATAATGCTAAGTTCACACATAAAAGTAACGAATGACATGTGTCGTGGAAAAAAACAAAACCAAGAGTTTCTTCCATTGGCACCGGAAAAGAAGCAAGCGAGGAAAGGAACTTGGAGGAGAGAGAGAGAGAGAGAGATGGTGGGGGTGGGTGGTGGTGGGCCATGTGATGCCCACACGGAGCATGAAGACCTCTCAAGAGGAAAAGAGTGTCCTTTTCCGCTTGGGACGGTTCATCATCATCTGCCCGAGAAAGACGAATGGGGGCGTCTCTGTGCGGGTGTTTTCCATGTGAACACATACCAACGCCCAAACACAATAGCCCACCCAACATCAATATCGACATCAACATCGACGCCTCTCCGGTCTGTCCCCATTGACTGAAAGCTGAAAAAAGAAAAGCCTCTAGGCGCGGGACTCTGCGTGGGGGCATTATTAAAGTCCTCGATGGATAGGGCCAAGAATCCAATCCACCACCACCCCCCCGAAAGTGCATTCATTATTATTATGCTCGAAGACTCTCTCTCTCTCTCTCTCTCTCTCTCTCCCTCTCTCTCCCTCTCTCTGTACCACCACAGCTTGTCTTTGTTCTTTAGTTTTTTGGGCGAGAAAAAGTGGATGTGGACGCAACTTCTGAGACCTTTCCCGCTTCCCAACAGTGCAGTTAGTGTTGAGGTTGTGCAGCGTTGCATGCATACGACTCGTCGAGCCTCTTGACCACCCTCCCCCACTATTGGCCAGAGCTATCTATCCATCGGCGTTTTGCTGTTCTCGATGCGTTTGTGCCCGTGTTGCTGCCTCAGTGCCTTGGCCTCTTCAATCCGATTGAATAATCTTTTGCTACTGAGGGGCTTCTTGCTGCTTGTACTCCGCAAATTGACAATGGAGTTATCAGACCATGAACAAATTATTGTGCTCCACACCACGAGGACATACGGGGTGCGGACCCCGACACATGTATCTAATTATCTGAGAAAGGCGATGACTTATTAAATTATTGGATCACCTGATGATTTTTGGTTCTTACGAACTGCAAGTTAAAAGTATAACTAAAGATATCTTTCTAACACTGCAAACGGGGCTCTCCGTACTTCAAAAATAATATTCTTTTATCGTCAGAAAAAGATAATTGGAATACTGAATTCCTCAGCAGGGCAGGTACATATACTCTTTCTTTATGTCAGATGTCATGGTAAATGGCATAATCATCTTTCCGAGGAGAAAGTGGGCATGCTCCTGCTCAAGATTCTGCCGTGTGCAATGCTTCAGGGTCGGCTTGCTGATAAAGACGAGACGGGGGGTTTATATAAGAGAGAGAGAGAGGTCAGTGCGTAGAATTACGAGAACACCTAGGCGCGTAAAACGTGAATAATAATCTAATCCTCTCTAGAGTCCCCCCGCTTTGAAAGTCTGACCTGATGTCCGTGACAGCGACTTCAATGGACCGTTTCAATGCCCTGAATCGCTGGGCAGCGGCACATAATGGAGCCACAGCTGAAAAAAAAACAAGAAAAGATGCCCAAATGAAAAAGGCCAAAATGGAAAAGGAAGAAAAGAAGGACAGATCCCCCGATTTCACCTTCATCTTTGGGGACTGTCCGATCGAGTTAATGAGAGGAAAAGTCGTACGTGCGTCTTTATGTTCACAAGACTTTTAGTTGCCTAGTCTGTCCCCTGCTTTGTCCTCGCTTGGGGCAGCAAGTCCTCATCTGCTTGTTCTAATCTGAAACTTGTCCGCCACCGCAAGCAATGAAATTACACTGAGGACCGACGAATGTGGAGTCGAGTACAAAAAAAAAAAACAATCTTTCGATTCCATCGTTATCTCGGAGAGAGACCGGGTCACATGGTGATCGTGCAGACGTGCATGAGTTCCATGAAAAAAATCCATAAAGCGACGGTCCATGGGATGGCGCCCCACAGGCTTGTCGCTATGCTTTCAATCCCTTCCTATTATTATTGAGGGTTTTTATAGAGGGAGTGTCAGCACGATTGCGGGTAGATGAGCAGATGTTGTGGCAGTGCCGTGGATTACGTATCATGTTTTGTCAGTATGTTGGCTGATTTATAAAACGTAAATATTCTTCACATACACTCGCTGAATATCTTTCTAAATCTTACCATTTGGACTAGCAAAAGAAAAAAAAAGAATTTTATCACTAACCAACATTAGTTTAAAGATACGGCTTGATCGCACTCAAGAGATGAAAAAATCTTTTGTATACACTTGGACCACGTGGCCTCGTTCCATCTTAGCTGTTGAATAGTATGTGCGTACGTCGGATCCACATGACCTAATGTTTGAGATGAAGTGAGTTCATATGTATCGCATATATGCAAAAATTCTTGGGTAGTATTTCGATTCTATCTTGTTAAAGAGTATAGTGGGTATTTTTTAAACTAATTTTAACTTATTTGTAAGGCAATTCTGGCCAACCAAACAAGGGCATAGTCTTGCGATAGCAATTCCATTGTGCAAACTAAGCTAAAGAATTGATACTCCATTCCTAATCCCGCTCGATTCAATTCCCATAAAGTACCTATTCCGTTCTTGCCTTATTCCATTCCGCAAACCAAACGATGCATTATATTTGAAATGCTATAATATTTCAGAGGATTCTCAGTGCTTGACTTCTTCAGGACAAGATACGTACCTTAAAAGAAACCGGAGTAGAGATAATCAATTATGCTACTTGGTGCTGATATACCCAAGTCATGTGAACTGTGTCGTTGTCTGGTGTGATCTTCAAATATTAATTTCCCCATAAATAATAACAAAGATGCAAAAACAATAGAAGAGAGAAAATAAAAAAGGTTCGGATTTACTTCCCGTGCGATTACCTACTTCGACCGGGTGCAAGGCATGCATAGTCTGCTTTTCACCAGTCGGCCTATGTCGGCGAGTCACGTTATCTTCTTTGCAGTGCGTCGAGCGTTGCTTTGGTTTTTGTCTCGTTAGGCTTGTATTTCCAGTTTAACGTTTTCCTTTTCCTTGAATGAAAAAGCAAACCCCAGAACGCCTGCCCTTATAAAAGATCTTTTTGACTTGCTCTGCCTTCCCGGAAACTCACTTCCAAAGGCAATGGCACGGATGAGCATAGACATCACCTTATCTGTAATCAGTTAAACGCGTGATGTTCATAACTTGAAATCATCTAATAGAAAATATGTTTCGTCGTTCAGGGACAGGGGAAAATATAAACTTGTATTAGTCGCAATCATTCTTAATGCGTACCACTCAAATAGGGACATGATCGGGAAACTCTATTCTAGATCCGATGTCTAAGGCCCAAATGAAATCGCGATCATTATTCTCGTGAGACTAATTGGTACCTCCAACATCAGACTCTCGTAATCAACTGTTGTGATAGACTCCGTTCAATCCGCTTGGTGTTCGTAAGAAATCTGAAATAACGAATAATATTCAGATCTTTAAATGTGTGCAGCTGAGATGTAGACTATAAACAATTCCCGCGTTTCCTAAAACCTAACTAAGACACGCCAGTCTCCTATAAACCATCATCGTATCGGGCACGCCAATCGTTCGACAATGAATATAATAGAAAACAACACGTCGGGGTTTGAATTTTCGTGAGACTGTGCGTATGTTCATGCATGGCGCTGATCGATGCGGTGCATGCGTACCGATGGGGTCTTTGTCTGGCGTTGGTGCGTGAATAAAGTTGATGTGGATATGCTTATTGACGTACTGTCAGAAATTTCAAGGCCTTTGAAAACTGATCGCCCCGGGCTCTCGCATGTGAATGCGTGACTCCATGTAATTAAAGACAAGTCTAGATCGACAGAGGCGCGACAAGCCACGAATTTCATGCCGGTGCCGACGAAGCAATGAAGTTTGAGAGATGTACACGCATTGACCTTTCATTATGAGAGATGGACCAGTCAAGATAGTAATTTTCTTAAAATTCATATAAGTGTTAAATGTTGTCATAAATATATTAGTTATATTAAGTAAATAGATTATAAATGAGTTTGAACATAATAATAGTGTTAAATGGGTCACAAATAGATTTACAACTTATTTGGATCCAATGACCTCTACGACTCTCTCTTCATTCTTTATTGTCTTCGCTTGATCTCGCGCTCGTTCACTCTGCACTCTCATCTCAATTTGGGTATAATTTTTCGTAGATTTTGTTAAATATAAAAGTATATTTAGTATTTGGTTAAGTTGAATGTGTGTTAAGTATAGGTCGAGTCAAGTCAAATATGAGTTACTAGATGTATATTGAATACAACGGGTTAAATGGGTCTACTTGGGTTGATCTATTTTTGAACCGACCCAACCCATCCGTTTGACTGTTCTAATAAAAGAGAGCATATAGCCTTCAATGCCAAAAAAGAAAAAAGAAGAAGAGAAATTGTGTAATTTTTTTTTCTTTTTTTGTTTTTTTAGCCAAAAGGATTTATTAATGTGAAAGAAAGCTATGTCACTTGGCAATGTTTGAGAAGGGTTTCATATCACTTCTATTAGCTTTACTCTATTCGGATATTCTAAGTTCCACATTTCACTTTCCCTCTAGAAATCCGAGAATAAGAACTACAATTTAAGCTTCGAAAAGTTATAGAAAAGTTATGTGCGCAATTCTACTAGTTAATATGTCGACTATATTGAAGAATCCCAACCTCCTCGAAACGAATAAAAGTCAAAGTACGAGTTCCGCTAAATTAGCAAAAGTCTCGGGTCAGAAAGCAAAAAGTCGACTCTTTGCCGTACCCAAATTACTCTTGGACTTTGCAAAAGCTTAGACCAAGAGCCAAGGCCCATAAACTTCGTACCAAAAGTCTAGAAGGAGAATGAAAGATAATGCCCCAAAAGTCTTGAGAGAATAGCGTGCTTTTGCTACGAGCATTTTGTACGGCTAAGGAGAGGACTAACCCTACCTACAAGGCAAGTCATGGACAGTTGTGAATAGAGCTAAGTCACATTCTTCATCGCCTCTCCCTTCCTCCTCCTTCGTCCGCACGCATTCTCTAACTTAAGCATCGTTGAGTTCCTTAGGGCTTAAGCTTCATGAAGTTCCCTAGAGAAAAAAACCAACTTTGATTCTTGCCGTGCAGGTTTCCAAGGGTTTGGCCGACGGCATCCGGACTATGAGTCCAACCCGTTTTGGATTTGCACATCATTCAATCTCTTCATGCTAATCAATCAAATTAAGAACGAAATGAATATTGGCGTTACGAAAAAGTTGGCCTTAAATGACTAAGAATTTCATTGGTCGCTTGAGGGAAAAGTGTCCAGAAAGTCTAAAATCTATTGTATCGATGTCAATTTAATCCTAAATCTTTTAACATAATGTCAATTTAGTCATTCCAATAATTTTGGCCCAATACTGTTGATATGGACACTAGCCAACCTACATAGTACAATCATTGCTAATGTGAACAATTCTTAATAATATTTTAATATCTTTTTAATTTTTTTTTTTCACTTTATTCTTCCTTTTGCCGATGATAGGCTATTGGCCATGGCAAGGGTGGGCTAGCCTCACTTGGGCAAGGGTTGCCATCGCTCCTCACAAGTGAGGCTTGATCGAGCGTCACTTGGGCGAAGGCGACGCCTTGGCTTGGACAAGGGTTGGCCTCACCAGATTTGGGTTGGGTGAGGCCGACCCTCATTGGGCCTCACTTGGGCGAGGGAGAGCCTCAACGAGGGCTCCCCTTGTCAGATTGGGCAAAGCCAACCTTTGCCCAGCTAGGGTCAATCTCGCCAAATTTGGCAAGAGGAGCCCTGGCTAGGGCTTGCCCTCGTCTACTCAGGCAGGCGACGACAACCCTCACCTAGGCAAGGCCATCATGCCCTTGCCATGGCTAAGTGGTAGGTCACAGCAAAAGGAAAAAGAAAGGGACACAAAGAAAGAAAAAAGAAAATCAAATCAAATCAAATAAATAATAAAAAATCAAAAAATATTAAGATATTGTTAAAAATTGTCCATGTTAGCGTCGGTCATGCCATGTAGATTGGCCAACATCGACCTCAATAATATCTAGCAAAACTTAGCCGAAAGGACTAAATTGGCACTAGTTCAAAAGTTTCGGACTAAATTGACAAAATTAAGAGATTTATGACTAATTTGTCACAAATACAATAATGTTATAACTTTTCTGACACTTTTTTCCCAATTTTGGCAGCCCAAGTTTTTGTCCACGGATGTTGGTTGGAATAGCTTGGTCGCAAAAACTTCTGGCGACGGAATTTTGACGCCGAAACTGACTTTGTTGCCATTACTGACTAGCGGTTCAGATTCTGAAGATCTGCAATTAAATGGTTTAGCTAAACGTCATCTTGATCGAGCGACCTTACGTTACGATGGGAAACATTTCGAGGCTAACACGTGATTAATATTCATTGCGAAGATTTTCTTTAGTCAAACAAGCCATTGTAAAATAATTTTGAATCGTGAATAATGAAAATGCCCATTAAAGATAAGCTCCAAATTAAACAAAACTTAAAAGACAACAAGAAACTTTTCAGGCTTTATACGCAAGAAGATCTTGTGTTTTCTTGTGTACTTTTTTCTTTGGGTTCGAGGATGAAGATGTTGTCAATTGCAAGACGTTCTCTGGGTTGACGTTCTCTGGGTTCGGGGATGAAGATCTTCTTGCTAATAAAGCGTGAAAACTTTCTTGTTGTCTTTTAATTTTGTTTAATATTAGAGCTTATCCTCAAAGGGCATTTTCATTATTCACGGTTCGAAATGACTTTAGGATGGCTTATTTGACTAAAGAAAATCTTCGCAATGAATGTTAGTCGCTTGTTAGCCTAGAAATGTTCCCGATCATGACATAAAATTGTATCGTCCTAAGTATGACCTTAAACTACTTCGTTGGAGGTCTCATGCGGACCTTGACATCCCTCTAACGTTAAACATCTAAAGAGTATTTCCTCCTTCTAGGAAAGACAAATATATAAGGGATTTTGGGGTTGAGGCATGCGGGCACTAGCACGTAAAAATAAGGAACGTAATTCTATTAGCATGTCAACGATATATTCGTTGGACAGGTGGGCCAGCCCTCAGTGGAGTACTCGGGCTCTTGCTCTGTGACAGGGAACCCTCTAACCACCGAGGATCCACAGAGTACATTAGTTAAGAGGATTTAGATGCCCAAAGAAAAAGTGCCCGTTGGGTTTGAGGATGAAGATGGTGTCAATAAGGTAGATTTCAATTTACTTACCTTTCTTGATAGAAAAAGAAATGGAATTTTGGGAAAATGTTTTCTTGTATTCTATATCGTATACAAGTACATTGACCAATTTGTAATGTAAGAACAAAAGAATAAA
This sequence comes from Eucalyptus virginea, assembly GCA_014182375.1. Classification (NCBI taxonomy): domain Eukaryota; kingdom Viridiplantae; phylum Streptophyta; class Magnoliopsida; order Myrtales; family Myrtaceae; genus Eucalyptus; species Eucalyptus virginea. The sequence continues at coordinate 37,159,338 of CM024520.1, read as the reverse complement.
ATAGGAAAATTAATATACATGAATCACCATTTCCTATGTACTGTACTAATCAGAATCGGCTAGAATCAATCATAATTAGAATCAACTCCAAGATCTTGGATCTTATTTCCAATACTCCACCTCAACCCGGTGGCCTATATATGTCAAGGACACCAAGCTTGCTTAATAGGAACTTGTGTTGTCTTTGGCATAAAGATTTACTGAAGATATCTGCAAGTTGTTCCACTGTTCCAATTCCCTTTGTCATGAGAACTCCTTCCTTGATTTTGTCCCAAGTGAAATGACAATCAACTTTTATACGTTTTGTTCTCATGAAAAATTGGATTTGCTGCTAATTTAAGTGCAGCATCATTATCACAGAACAATTCACTTGGTCCACTAACCTGTACTCCTAGGTTTGAAAGTAGTCCTTGTATCCAGACTATTTCATAGGTAGTTTTCGCCATAGTTCAATATTCTTATTTGGCTTATGATAATGACACAGTGACTGTTTTTTTTTTGTCTTCCATGAAATCAATGACTTTCCCAATTTTATACAAAAACTAGTGATGGATCTTATAGTCATCGGGCAAGTGGCATAATTTGTGTTGCAAAATGATGTCATCTTCATATTACACTCTTGAGATAGAAATATGCTGAGTCCTAGACATTTTTTCAAATATTTCACAACTTTCAAGGCTACATTTATATGTGACTGTTTTGGCATGTGCATAAATTGGCTGAGCATTTGCACTGTGCAGCATATATCAGGTCTTGTCATGGTAAGATATATTAACTTTCCAACAAGTTGCCAATATCTTGACGAATCCCTGAGAAATGAATCCTTGCCAGGTGAAGATGAATTGAGATTGTACTCATTTGTCGTCAACTTGACATTTTGTTCAATGGGGACTACGGCTGGCTTACAACATGATAACCCTGTTTCAGAAACAATTTTCAGGATAAATTTTCTCTGACTAAGGGAGAATCCTTTATTAGATCGGGCAATCTCAATGCCAAGGAAGTATTTGGGAAGTCCCAAATCCTTGATGTGGAAAGTGAAGTGCAAATATTCCTTGGATCTTACAACATGAGAATCATTATTTCCCATAACTAGTATATCGTCAACATATATTGCAAATAAATCGATGAGTTCCCCACAATTCGTGTAAATAGAATGCCGAAAACTTGCATTACTTAGGCTCCGTTTGGTTTGGCTTTGGGCAAATGTCATTGGAAAAATGCAAATACCTTTGGGCTAAATGGGTTTTTGAAAATGCAAATAGCATTTGGTAAATTGTAATTTTAAAGTACATTGCGAAATGACTTTGGCTTAAATGCCATTTGGTAAAAACTATATTTTGCAAAGGACTTTTACTAAGTTTTATATATAAAAAAAAAAAAAAAGTTTTAAATTTTATATTTTAATCTAGCCACCATCAGATAGATTTGCCAAGCCTTAGACAGCGGTCATTGGGTGGCCGTGGCCTTTGGGCAGCTGTCACCGGCGCGAGCAATTCCTTCATTCATTTCTTCGAAGGAGATGAACAATATTCGTGGGAAGAGACTTGCATTCCGAAAATGCAACTTCCCAAAGTACCTCATGAGCTACTTAGGGCCAAAGGTCTTTAGAGCCATTTGGAGATGCAATTGTATTTTGCCAAAGTCTTCCAAAAAATTGAACCAAACGCATTTGCATTTGGCCAAACCCCTTTAGAGCCCAAAAGCCCCTTCCAAATGTCGAACAAAACGGGGCCTTAATACAGTAGTGAACTTGGCATACCATTGTCTAGATACCTGCTTTAGCCCATACAAGGATTTGCGAAGGCGACATATTTGATACTCCCCCTATCTGCATAATCCTTGAGAAAGACCCATATAAATTTCTTCATCAAGATCACCATGAAGAAAAGCATTGTGTACATCCATTTGTTGTAAGGACCAATTGCATATAGCTGCAACAGATAAGAAGGAACGTAGCATAACTTCTTTTGCTACTAGAGAGAAGGTTTCATGATAATCAAAGCCTTCTTTTTGGGTGAAGCTTTTGGCTACCAATCGAACCTTGTAGCATTCAATAGAACCATCTACTTTGAACTTGATCTTGTATACCTATTTGCATTTGATCGGCTTCCAATGCGATCGTAATGGGACAACATCCCAAGTATAATTCTCCATGAGTGTAGTAAGTTCTAACTCCATTGCGTGTCGCCACCTAGGATTTTTTTTTTTTGGGTGAAATAAGAAATAAATTGAGCTTTAACCAACCTGTACAAAGCGATCATGGCACCAAAATTTACACTCAAAGTGCCAAGACAACATGAGTGGAAGGGTGCCAAGACATAAAAGAAACAACCAACAAAAGAGGCACAACAAGCCAACCGGCTACACACAAACAACAGACCAGCCACCTAGGAGTTTTTGCTGCCTTTGCGAACGAAGATGGTTCATGTTCTTCTTATATTCGACTGATACAACATATATGTTCTGGCGATAATTGGCTAAAGGACATGTATGAGGAAATGAGATATTATGTACCTGAAGAACTTGTAGCAGAACATATATAGTCTTTAGTCCACATAGGTGGGTGAGTCTGTTGTCCAGAACGTGAGGGCCATATATTCAGGAACTACTGATGATTCGGGATCAATCCTTAATATATCCATTGTTGAAGAGAATGGAGAAATTTCCTCAAACAAAACTGGTTATTCCATCTCTAGACTTGTAGATGCCATCGGTGTTGATATCAAAGGTTCTAGTGTCAAAGATGGTCATGGCACCATAAGAAATCATGGTGCTAATAATAAATTTTCATCAAATAGAAAAGGTCGATTGCTTTCTGATAAAGTGTCTTGTGATGAAGGCAACATCTCTTTGAAGGGAAATACATCATCATGAAATACAACGTCCCTGCTTTTAAAGAAATTTCTTGTAGAAATCTCCATAACTCCATATCCCTTTTGAAGGGGAGGATATCCCATAAAGACACATTGGGTTGCACGAGAATCCATTTTGTCCGAGGACCCACATTTGTTGCATAACATAAACAACCAAATACTCTAAGATGACCATTATTTGGCTATCTATTGTAAAGTATTTCAAATGGAGTTTTACCATTAAGGGCTTGTTTGTTTGTGTTCTTTTTTTGTTCCCTGGAACACAATTTATGTTCTTTTGTTCCAAGGAACAAAAAAAGAACAAAAACGCGTTTGTTTATACTTTTGTTCCCGGGAACAGAAATAAGAAACAAGAAAAACTTGTTTCTTGTTCCCGGGAACACTTCCGAGAAACAATTTTTCTCTCTCATATTTTTTTTCCTTCCCTTTCTTTTCTTCTTCTTTTTTCTTTGGTTGGTTGCCGGCCTCGGCCATGGCCGACGACCAGCCATTGAGGGCTGGCGACCTCGATGGAGCATCGCCGGCTATGGCTAGGTGAGGCCGCCCGCCCTTGTCGGCCTGTTGCCGGCCATGGCCGAGGTCGCGACCGGCCAAAAGGAAGAAAAAAATTAAAAAATAAAATAAAAATATTAAAAAATTAAAAGAAACAAAAAAATTATATAAGTTTATCAAACGTGTTTTTCTGCTCTTTTTCTATTCCAAGAACAGAAATTATACAAGTTTACCAAACACGTCCTTCTATCCAAAAATTGTTCCCCGAAACAAAAATAGTTTTTTCTATTTCTGTTTTCTAGAACAATTTTTGAACATAAATATTATCAAGCGCACCCTAAGTATTTGAGTTGGCATGCAATTAATCAAATAAGCTGTTGTGACCATACAATCTCTCCAAAATTGTTCGAGAATAGAAGCTTGGTATTTTAGGGCACAAGCTACTTCTAAGAGATGTTTATGCTTGTGTTCAATAATTTCATTTTGTTGTGGAGTGTAAGTACAAGAACTCTCATGAAGTATCCCATGAGTAGATAATAATGTTATGCAATCTGAAGTAAAGAATTCACGCCCATTATCTTTATGGTTTCGATGTACAGATTTACTAAACTTATTCCTAATTAAGCAAAGAAAATTTGATAAATGAGCAAATGTTTGGCATTTTGACTGCATAAGATGTAACCAAGTGGCACGAATATAGTAATCAACGATTGTAAGAAAGAAGCGAGATCCATCACGATGGGGGTATGATAGGGATTCCAAATGTCCATATGAAGCAAAGAGAAATGATTTTTTGTTCAAGATGTGCTAATTCAAAAAGGTGATCAAGATTGTTTAGCTAAAGGATATATTGGACATTTTGGGTAGGGAAACCTTGCACTGTGATCCAATCGTTAATGAAAAAGAAAATTTTTATTCCGACTAATTGCATTACAAGAAATGCTTTTATTTAATAATTCTAAATCTCCTGAGGAGTTGATGTAGAAATAAAATCTTTGTGCCACATTACCTAAGCCCATTACTTTGCCAATCGAATGTTCTTGAAAGAAACAATTTTTGGAATTGAATATGGCTTGACAAGAATTGTCCATACATACTGTTGAGACAGAGAAAAGATTAAACTCAAAATCTGGAATATATAGGACATTTTTTAGGACAAAGTTCTAACCAAGATGTATGATACCGATTTTCGTAACATGTGTAATGTTCCCATTTAGAAGGCATACCATAACAGGAGATTGTGTGTTTTTGTGAACATGGGAAAACATATATTTATTGCAAACTATGTGGTCACTAGCGCCTAAATCGATAATCCATGCATGAACTGAAAGTGAATTCCTTTTATAAAGAAAAGTACCTAAGAATCCTGCACCAGTATCATTATTCTTGAGCTGGCTCAAAACTTGCACAATATTCTCATATTGTTCTTGGGTGATAGTCCAATGAGGTGTCCTATGGCTTCTCTGTGCAGAGACCTGATAAATTGTAGATTCCTTCTCTTTCTTATCTTTATCATTTGGTTTTCCATGTAATTTCCAACATGTATCAATAGTGTGGTGTGGACGTTTGTAGTATTCGTATTATCTATTTTTAATTTTGGAATCTTGTCTACTAACCTTCCCTACTAACGTGGCATTTTGTATGCCATAGGATCCCCTATAAGTTGGTGCTAACGTGGCAAAATATCGCCTGTCCGATTTGGCTAAAGAGATAGTCAATTGTGGGCCATTCGATCGCGCATATTGATCCTAACCATCAATTCCAAAGATCTGGCCCAAGCCGTTTGTTCCAGCATGCTTCCCTTGACCGTTAGATCCAACGGTCTTATCCTAGTCATCCGATCCAAATTTGTGATCCCAACCATCCATTCTTGAAGACCTAAGATTGTCTTCCTCTTTCCTCGTTGCCGCAGCCACGAAGCCCCTCACTTTTGACTGTCATCCTATGCTTCAATACCTTCGCCGACATCAATCATCGTCTCCATCGAAGCAAAACTAGATAGGAACTTTGTGAAGCTCATTCCCTCACCAACCCTAGCTTGTTCGGTTGCGGTAACTCATTGGTTTTCTTCCTGTATAGCTAATTGGAAAATCAGCCTAAACGGCAACTAGGAATCCACCACAAGGATTTGCAATCAGAATGTCGAATACGACTCATTAAGGGTAAGCAAAAATCTTGTAGCCTTTTCCTTTTCCCTTATGGTGCAGTACTATTGAAGAGTGGCCTCTGGCCCCTCCAATTTTTCTTTAGCTGCTTCAATTTCATTCCACAAGGCCGAAAGCCGATTGAAGCATGTGGCATCGAAAGGTTGCCCTGCTTTAGTTCAAACAAGGCCTAGGTTAGTGCGAATAATCTTGTGTAATATGACTTCTTGTACATTTCTCATATACTATCCTATAATGTCTTCAAATCTTCTGTTGGAGGGAGGCCAGCCACAACATCGAGTGCAAATAGTTCCCGATCCAAGTGCGTACCAGTTGGTTGCACCGTTGCCAGTGCCTCTATAGCCACTCGTCCGTCAAGAAGGGGACAAGTCCATCCATGATACCCTCATTGTCCTTGGTGACAAGTGTTTGTCGGAGGTCCTGTGCCCAAGAATGGTAGTTCACCAGTTTAGTAAGTTATTGGCTGATTAGGCATAATTCTAGCCCGTTCGTCGGCGAAGTGCATAGCGGATCTCCGAGCTCTAGATGGCCACCGCTGTTGAATGAAAATAGGTAAGGCGGCATGAGTGTGTGTTGGAGGACCAGGTTGGGTTCTGTTCCTTGACCTGGTATAGATCTGAGTCTGTTACCCACATTTGTTTGGGCCGACTCACCACTAGATCACGTACAAAAAGGGAATTGGCCCTCTTCTATGAGTTGAGTTCCAAAACGTTCAACATTTTCTCCTTCATATGGGTATTGGACCTATGTCTATCTCGGCCCAATGGCCCACTAGCTTTGGATGGGATACCAGTGGATGAGACGCCACTGAGATGGCTTAGGGATCTACACTCGAGTTAGGGTAGAAATTATGTTCACATTGTCATCTTGCCTTTCTTGATCAGTTGAGTCAATCTGATCAGAAGGTGTGAGCATTTGGTTCTGAAGTGAAGAATCCTCTACTGAGAAACTTTCTATACCCTTATCTTTTGCCATGGTATCATAAAAAATAATTAAAAAAAAAACAAAACAAAACAAAAAAAAAAAAAAAAAAAAAAAAAACAAGTTCCTAATCACTTTGCTAGTTTGTTCTGCAAGAAGAGATTTGTAGCAACATATCAAAAAAAAAAAACAATGGCAATTCTAGGGTTGCAGAAGTTAGGCTAGAAAGATGAGGCTTTGAAACCATGACAAAAAGAGAAATGGAATTTGGAAAAATGTTTTCTTGTATTTTATTCTGTAGACAAGTACATTGACCAATTTATAATGTAAGAATGAAAGAATAAAATAGGAAAAATAATATACATGAATCACTATTTTCTATTTACTATACTAATTAGTATCGACTAGAATCAATCACAATCATAATCAACTCTAAGATCTTTGATCTTATTTTCAACATTTCCGAGCTAACTTAATTGCCTATTCTCGTTTAAGACATTTTGATCTTTTTAACCAATAGAGAGTCAGTCACCTTTTAAATAAATAAAAGGATTAATACCATGAAAAACCCCAAACTGGTACACTTGTGACAAATTTATCCCAAACTATTTTTTTTTACCACCAAAAACCCCAAACTGGTATATCTTTGACAAATTTATCCCAAACTGGTACGCTTGTGACAAATTTACCCTTGATTAGTTTTCGTTAAATTTTACTGTCAAATTATTAAGTTAAATGATACGTGACAGTTGACTGGTATACCAAATTAGGATTTTACACTCCGTTTGTCACAATTTAAAACTTTTGTGATTTTTTTGTGGTATTAATCCAATTTAGCGGAGGGTATATTCGTTACAAATTTACCAGTTTGAGGTTTTTTGTGGTCAAATAAATTAGCTTTTGGGTAAATTTGTCATAAATGTACCAGTTTATGATTTTTTATGGTTAGTTAGGGTAAATTTGTCACAGATGTACCAGTTTGGGATTTTTCATGGTCAAAAAAATAGTTTTGGATAAATTTGTTATAGGTGTACCAGTTTTGGGTTTTTCAAGGTATTAACCCTAAATAAAAAATAGCGTTTGCGCCCATTACCTCAATTTATTTTTCTTTTTGTATAGCCAACGATGTCAAGAAAATTAAGATAATCTCTATTATGCATGAAGCAAAAAAGTTGGTGTCCACCCATTTGATGGCCAAAATAGCCCTGTTCTCATTGTGAAATTTCCATGTTTGCCCGTTCAGCAAGTCCGAGACATTCGACTGAAAAGAAACCACAAAAAAAATTGAAATTAGACAAAAGCATTTTTTTTTTTTTTTTTTTTTTTTTGGTTTTACCCTCATCACAAATTTTATTTTTCTATTTTTAGTTGATAAGGGTATTTTAACACATAAATCCTTCCTATTCTCGGAATGGACATTGAATATGCTCGAGATATTAAAAAAATTTGCGTTGGGATTCAATTTTGCCCTTTTCTCTTGAGCACACGGGCGACACGTGCATATTTCCTAATTTTATATTTGTCAAACTTCATCAATCCAAAGAAAACTTCAATTTACTCTTCCAACTTCGTGATAATTTGTAAAATTTGTAAAATCTCAACCCGCTATCGAAAACAGACCCAAAAGAAAAAAAAAAACCCACTATGGTAAAAGCTTTTGGCCTAAATAGGAAAGGTGACTTGAAATTTGAAAAAAATTGAACTAAACGCATGTAGCTATGATAATTTGTAATATTTGTTGGATTACAACAAACCGTTCTAAAAATTTAGTTTGTTGTGTTTTGTTATTTCAATACTGTAATATAAGCGATTCAAATTAAATTCTTCCTCCATCTAGTTGTTGATGGAGACTTTTTGATGGAGCCAACAATGTTATTGATGAATCTCACTGAGATGATCATAATCATATCTCCAGAAAGTGATTAGTATCTGCTGAACATGTAATGTAAAACAGTGCATGCAGAGAGAGGAGAGGATGTGTTCAAGAATTGAAAAAGCCTCCACGCCAAATTTTATTTCAGAGATTCGCAAATTACAATTAACACAACCTCAGACAGCAAGCTTGTAGTTCTTGACAACATATGTTCTTCGGATGGAGGGTGGCGATGAATTGAATGTGTTGTAGCGTAATGAACATGATGGGGTCTTAGTTTAAATCTTACAGGTGTAAATCTATTTCAACCCATCGCATACTTATGGGTCCAACTGCGAGCCGTCGAGTCGTACTTAACTTTATCGGCCTTGCACATGTGGGCGATCTCCGGAACGAGCGGATCATCGGGGTTTGGATCCGTGAGCAACGAGCATATGGATAACAGTACCTGTATGAATCACTTGTATCTTGTTAAGGATTAACAGGGAATCAGTGAGTTGTGGACAACATCTTCAACTGCATATTGGATATACCTTGGAGATTGTAAGGGCAGGACTCCACTGCTCCTTAAGGATGTCCAAGCATATATTCCCATTGCTGTTGATATTTGGGTGGAACACCTTGGTCTTGAAAGCAACCTGCAAAGTTTCCCCCCGAGTTGATTCAAAAAATTCTTGGGTTTGAATTGAAAAAATTACCCAAGAAAAGAAGAATTGGCCTAATCTTGGCACCTTTGGAGGCTTGAAAGGATAGTCAGGTGGGAAATGGATGGTCACAAGGAAGACTCCACCAGCAAAAGGACTATCGTTTGGGCCAATTATTGTTGCTTGCCAATGAAACATGTCCTCACCCACAGGACCTGAAATACACAACTCAAGCAATTGTATAATTTTTTATTTTATTTTTGTGGGGAGCAATAAGATATTGTTTTGAGCATAGACCCCATTGCAATCAAGTCCCTGAATGTTCCTGTACCTGCACTGCAAGAAGATGGGGGGTCTCTTTGCAAGTCCTTGAGCTCCTTCAGAATTCTTTTGGATGCCATCGAAGCAAAATATGCTACAAGGTGAAGAAGATGTGCACTGAAGGGGAACAGGTTGTGATAAGTCAATAATGTGTACCTCTATGCAGTATGCACAGCCAAATGGGAAGGGGTTGGTGTATATAATGGAGGAATTTGAGTTGGTGGTGAGGAAGAAGAGGGGAAAGCAAATGTCAGGGATTGGCTGAACGATTCCTTTTGAAAGGAAGATGAGTGGGGAAAGAATCAATTCTTGCGGAAAAGAAAATGGGGGCAGGAATAATGCATTTAAAATTTGAGGAACATGATAGACATGGCCAAGTTCATCAGCAGTACAATCAGGACTCATTTTATTGCCAATTGAGAGTGCAATCTCATAATGATGCCATGCCGACATACACACGAGCGTGCATGTACAGGAACAGGGAGAGAGAGTGCCTAGCTATTACGGAGAATTGATTATCGGATCTGGTCATCACCCCAATAAAATAGCGGGTTTCATCAGGAGGATTATCCCGCCAATCAAGATCATGTTTCTATAGTGCATCTCTATATTACACACGGTTTTGGGAATTCGGACCTCCTTTTTTTAAGTGAAAAGAAGCAAAGAAGGGAAACAGATAGGACAGCTCCAGACAAAGCAAGAAAGGAACAAAGGAAAGAGGAGGAAATGCCCCAACTAGTAAAATATCCCTTGATTCCATTCAGAAATGCAAGATTTGGTTCGTTAGATACCTTCTAATGCACAACCCACCAATTGTCACAAATTGATTGTGCAAGCCATCTCAATGGGGAGGGCTCGAGACTCAATCCCTTGATCCTCAAGGAAAAGGCAACCCGTGGTAAGCTGTTGAGAATCTTGGGACTAGGCTGATCTGTTGCTCAAGATTAAAAGGGACAGTACTGATTCTGACATCTCAAAAATAGACCTCACATCGTGCGCCTTTACATCTGTCCCATTCACAATACATTCTCTTGGCACTTAATGGCCTCGCAATTCCGTGTGCCTCTTCCTCTAATGGAATTCATACACCTTATTTAGATGCCCCAGGTTTCATACTTTCAGAAACCATAGCATGTCCCATCCGGCAAGTTAGGTTTTAAGATTTTCGGAATTGGCGAATCAACTGCATGAGACAGGAAAGGTCCAAGGCATGCGAAGGTAGGTCCTGATGTTAGAGAGAGAGAGAGAGATCAATAGAATCAGAGCGCCATGTCTACAAGACCACAACTACATCAACATGCCCACCAGTAGCAGTTACCAAGAAAAACACATGCACAATGCATACTAGTAGTAAACAATTCGACTTTTTCAACCAAAAGGAAAAACGATACAACTCTCTAGAGCTTTTAAGAAATTTTCTGCCAGTTATCCACATCTAAAGTAAGCCCTTCATAATGATAGTAGACCACAGGTGAGCTGCAGCAAGCAGAACTGCAATGCTCTGTCGCAATCTCCCTAGGTTGTCAGTTAAGACTCTTAACATCACTCGTTTACTCCTTGTTTTGCGGTAATTAACTACTTCTCCATACCACAAAGAATTTCTTTCTTCTTGCTCTCCTTTCCGCGCTCATAAGATAGAGCATGCCTTTTGAGCCTTCCTCTTCTTCCTTCGCTTCTGTTTAGGTGGCTGCAGGACCACCTTAATTGCAGCATCAAACACAGCTTTCACATTCTGCGATCCCAAATTAACAAACTTTAAGGAAATGACAGATCATTCAATCCAACATGTAAATAATTTCAAATGTAAATAGAATTGGATGATACGAACCTGCTGTGTTTTTGAACTGCATTCTATGTAAGCAGCAGCCCCTATCAGTTTCTTTAGTTCCTCCCCCTGCAAATTAGAAATAATTTAAATGTTTCAGTGAATATCATTTGAAAATAAGTCTAAAGGTGTCGATAACAGCCTATAAATTATTATAGCTGAAACTATCTGAAGGGAGCATAGATGGTACCTGGGCTGTGGTAATGGGGACAGCGCCTGGGTGGTCTAAGAAGAACTGCTTATCATCTTGTAGATCTGTAAGAAATACTATATGTCACGCAAATGAACAAAAAGAGGTTGCTTGGGTTAGCATAAAGGAGACTGCAGTTTCATTTTGCAGGGAATATTAGTGCTGATTAGTGAACATCAGGTACCATCTCATACAAGGCAAACAAGATCACATGAGTATTGTTGCTTCCCAATTATCCACACAAGTATTGCGCAGGAAGGTTCACATGGATGACGAACCACTTTACAAGTTAACCTTTTTTTCAACAACAAACAGAGACCAGCAATCAGGTTATTCAGATGAGTGATCTCACATGAACCCATGCACTAACCATAATCACACTCAATGCAGACACTATGAGTTCTATTACTACCCTAGGATTCGAATGAATCCATGCGCTAACCAAGAGATTAGTTGGACAGGATACAGTCCCTGAGTTTACCAAACAAGGTGGCTCTAAACTGGGAGCATTGTTGGTATATATTTGGGTGAAAAGAAGCAAAAAAAAAAAAGGAAGGGGTTGCAAGAGCAACTAAAATCCAAGTATAAAAAGCCACACTCTAAATCAAATTAAAAATTGAAACAAATTATCTTTAATGAAATACCAAACTAAATGGTAACAAAAGATATAAAGAAGTAGCAAGCTAGAGAATTTGATTCAAAAGACCAGATATACCTTTAAATACATAATATCCACAACGTATGGAAACACAAGCAATTGTACTTAATTTCAACATAACTTCAGAAATTAATGCAGCAACATAAAAAGACCTGCTATAACTGATACCATACCTGTTTTAATTTCTTATTTTGAAGATAAAAGGTTTTTTGCTGGTAAGAAACCATAAATTTGGTTCAGTGCAATAAATATTTTGAAGTCCCAGGACTGCAATATTTTCTTGTGACAACTGTTCCGATTTTCTGCTCCGTACACCCCCTCTTTACCATTAAATGATATAAGTTATTTGCTTTAGTTGCCACAGTTAATCAGTATCATCGTATCATACTCAAACACATTCATTAGTACCGTGCTATATGTAAGGAATAGGATCATAAGGGAAACTTAACCTGAAAAACTTTTGCACCAATTCAAGTATATAAGAGAAATTCACGAATTTTCAATTATAAGCAAGGTAGAATTCCCAAGTCTAAATTGATTTTAGTGTGTAGACTGTCATGGCTGTGTGTGTGTGTGTGTGTGTGTGTGTGTGTGAGAGAGAGAGAGAGAGAGAGAGAGAGAGAGAATTGTTTTGAAACCCAAATGGTTTAAGAACCAAGCAAGTGTTGGTCTGCAGTTCAACTGACTACCAGTTGAGCTTTTTGGTCCAATTAAAGTGACTAATTAGATTAAATAGTTATGTGTTTAAAAGAATGCACTCTTGAAACACAAGTTCAGAAATATCTCATAAATTTCAATAGAAGAGAAAAAAAGAAATATGCACATCATTGCTGCCCAGATTGGATGACTAGGGAGCACCCTTTTGATCCTTGAGGTTGCTTATTCAAGACTCATCACCAGCAACTAAATTCTTTTTGTACAGAAATGAAGCCAACAGATGGTAATAACTACATATTTAACTTGGTTCACGGGGCCAAAACCGATTCTAAGAAAACCGGACCAGGTCCAATTCACCCCTATTTAACCAGTTGAACTGCTGAGTGGTCCACCAAAGACATGCAGGCCATACTCATTTTAAGATCAATATCACGTCACAAACCAGGTGAGAATAGATAATGCCATACAATGATGACATACATCTAATGGACAAGCAAAACTACAATCTCAAAAAAATGTATGGTATGTCATTGAGATAGATGCCAACAATTGAATCAACTCATATTATACTACTGACAAGGGTATGGTATCTTTACTAAGTAATAGGAAAATGAAGGGAAAGCCATAGACTCTAACCAAGCTTCGTCCCAACAAGAATAACCGGGACACCGGGTGCATAATGCCGCAACTCAGGAATCCACTGAACATTGAAGGGAAAAAACATAAGATCAACACATGTTGTCTCATCATGCAGGCAAAGAGAATACAGAAGTCAAGAAAAGAACTTAAGATGGGCAAGACTTACCTTTTTGGCAACATTCTCATAGCTAGCATTGCTTACGAGAGAGAACGCAAGCAGGAAGACATCTGCTCCACGGTAACTTAAAGGTCTCAACCTATTGTAATCTTCCTGGCCTGCGGCATTGGAAATTGGCATCCCGGTAAGAACAGGAAGAATGGAGCTCAGCCAAACATAGTGAAGGAAATTTCAGCATCAGAGATTGAGGACCAACCAGCAGTGTCCCACAAACCCAGATTAACAGTGCTTCCATCAACAACCACATTTGCGCTAAAATTGTCAAATACAGTTGGCACATAATCCTGCTCCAGAGTAAAATAACATGAGAATCAAAAGATAGCTCTTAAATTCAACAAGACGCGGCTCAATAATCACCACAGATATGATAAAATGATAAATTCATAACCAAACATAGTTCGGAGCACATCGTCCAGCATTCAGTTCATCAAGTGTAATGCATGCCCTAGCTAGGAAAAAACTCCCTCGATACATGCAACAAAGCAATGCATAAACTCCATAGTAAGTGCTACAACATAACTCATCCAATTGTCCACGGTAGAAACATAGTTTACCTTCAAAATACAAAGGCATCTTACAATATGATTACTTGGTTCATTAAGACACTAGTAATTTGTGTGGGATGAATAGACTGATCCACAATACAATGTCAGATTCCTTCAAACCACCGGCATACGTCAAATAACACCTCCCACTACAGAGAAGAAAGGACACCAATATCACTTAGCAAAGTGGACAATTAGTGAGAGTATTTCAAATTTCACTCAAAAACAAACTCATCAAGAGCCAAATACTGATAAGTTTTGCAGAAATCCTCATATCTTCATCAAAAGATTTCTCAAATCAAATCCGATTTCATCGTCCGTACTACAAATGGTAAGACTAAAGAGTGATTACCATTTGAGAGAAAGAATAGCAATATCTCCACATGAGGCTTTGTGTGAAAAATGAACCCATTATGAACCCATTAGCTATGGCCACAGCAACCATGTTACTTTCAAAATTTAGTCTAAAAACAAAACTAAAAAACAGAGACATGACAAGCATAATCTCGAAAACAAAATTTATACGTAACGAAAGCAGCAAACTCCCCCAACGCACACAGCTTACCATGAACCTAGAACTACATCATCAAAATCCAATGCCGCTTTCTTTCTTCTCATTTCGTCACCCAGAACCAGTAGAGATCGAGGCCAAGAAACAAACACTCACCGCTAAAATCAAAACCTAAAGAGTCCCAACAAATTATCAATCTCAAATCCCTCTTGCAAACCCAAAATTCGAACCACTTCACCAACCCCCCCCCCCCCACCTTTCCTCAGCACCCGAATAAAGAAAAATTCACAGAAATGCAGCCACCAAATCAAACTGATCGAACCCACAACAAGATTAAGTCCAATTACTGCAAGCAAGGATAAAAGCAATAATGCGATTATAGGGCAGAAGAAAAGAAGTTGAGAAAGCTCGAGTGTTGAGTGAATTTTTGCTTACGGTAGGGAAGGTGTTGCTGGTGTAGGAGATGAGCATGCAAGTCTTGCCAACAGCTCCGTCGCCGACCGTGACGCATTTTATGAACCTCGACGCGCTCATTCTCCACCCGAGTCAAACCCACCTTCAGACAGGACAGCCTTCTTTTACTCCGAATTTTTCAAGAGATTATCTTCGGACACAGAAAGAGAGAGAGAAGCTGGGGAGAGGGGAGGGACCGCTCTTGCCAGTTTTGGATATTTATGGATACCTCAATGATCTTTTTATTTTTATTTTTTATCATTCCCTCGCCCAATTTTATATTTTTGTTTCAATTTTGTTCATCTAATTTCATTTCTCTTTCCCAATTGGGAAAAGAGGTTAGTTTCCAATTGATTAAGAGTTAAAAGAAATTCTAATCAAAGAGTCATTGTGTTGCTCATGAGTGTATGAATATTTATATAATGCCTCTATCGTATTTCGTTACACGTCATGGGATCTCCGGTCAAAAAATTAGATTTCAAGCTATTTGTGAAACTTTATTCTAATTCTTTCTTTCGGTATATTTTGTAATGATTTTCAAAGTAAATTTGATGTGCAAACTTTCTCGAACTTGACTCCCAAAAAAAATAATCCTTTATTCGATTAATTTAAACTAACGATAAGAAATATGAGACATTTGTTAATACTATTTTATTTGCGTACCTATTGAGTATACACAAGAAATTGACAACTGAAAGATCAAATTTATTACGAAATAATGATATTATCCTGCAGTAAACTATGCTTAATGTTATTCTTAATATGAATTCCCTTTTTAGTCCTGTTAATGGGTTGTCATAGGGCACTTTAACCTTTCCCTTTATTGGCCAAACTCTTTTATAAATGTCTAACTTTAACTTGGAGACCCATATTTTTTTTCTTATAAAAAAGTACCTATTTAGGTCAAATCTCTATTTTGGCACAAAAGTTCTTTTTTGCACAAAAAAGCATCAATTTTAGCTTGAATCCCAATTTTGGCCCAAATTTTTTTGTAAACACAACTTCTAGTCCATATCCAAATCTAGTCTCGGCACGTTTCTATTTAATCATGTCCTTCAAGATTCAACATTTCATTACACTTGTACTTGGCGAGACATGGTTGTCATTGTTAGAACCGCCACAAGAATTTGAATTGTTTTGAACAAAGCAATAGAAGGAAACGTGGACATTCAAATAGAATAGGCTTTTTGACACTAAGGTTTCCTTCTATTAGTCTAAAATTAGAGATAACTAGAATAACCTTTTCTTTATGAAGAACAAAAGTCTTCTACTTTTTCAGAATAAATAATTATATTGGTCTTTGTTTTTGAAATAACTGTTTTTATTTATATTAATCCGCTCGCCATGTTCATGTGAAAATGGACTTTACTTTTAAAAGAAAAGATTTACACAAATGTTGAAATGGACTGAACACAACAACAAGAGGGTGAATCAGTTGCTAAAGGAAAATTTGAGATAATTAAACAGATGATCCCTAAATTTAACTCAAATGTGCAATTTGGTCTATGAACTTTTAATTTATTTATTGTGGCCCTTGAACTTTAACCCAATGAGCAATGTGGTTTTGAATATCTAATTTGTTCGATGTGATTTTTGAAATTTTGATAAACATTCAATCTAGTTCAATGACTATATGTGTCATTTTCCCTTTTTGAGTAGAAGTGCAAAACTACATGCATGTGATGAAATAGTGTTTGAACATGAGGAATGCAATACAAAACAAGTATGTTCTTTCAATAGAAAGTCAAAGAAAGTAAGACTCTATCAGTTTTATGAAAAATAATTGATTTGAAAAATATTTTAATAAAATTAATTATTGGTGTTGTTTGAAATAATTTGTCGATGAAGAATATTTTTATTATCAACAATGATTTATGTTTAAGTATTTTTGTGGACATGAAAATATTTTTTATTTACTCTTTTTTTTTTTGATACAAGTGATCGTTTTAGGAAAATGACTTTTAAATCATTCATTTTCTTTAAAATAAATGGAATTTAAGAGAAATACAAAGTAGATTTATAATGGTCGGTTAGTCCACATGGCCTTGACTACATTTACAGACGGAAATTGCCTCTCCACGAAGCACTTTTATTATTATTACGCATAACGCTCTCAGAGAACTATAATAGTAAATCATACGGTTTTTATCAAAGAATAAGCAGGGGAAGTATATGCAAAGCTCGAGGGTAGTAATTCGGCCAATTCGCAACTGCAACTTTGATGCGAATTTATAGCCCTTCATGTTAGCAATAATATAATTTTTTATGCAAAAATTCTAAATTAAAGATTCTTAGATCTTTATCGTATTTTCCCAAACAAGATGGGTGAAGACATATCTTTATCTATAACAATAACTTTGAGAAAATGATTGTTGCAGAAATATAAGAAATGAAGAAATCTATTTCTCTCCTTTAACCCACTTTAGTCTTAATTTTTTTTTTCTTTTTCTGATGGAGAATAAACTGCAACTTTGTTATATTTGGCGGAGACAGGATCAAATTCTTTATATAGGCTATTAATAGATAATAGGTAACTTCAATAAGTGCCTTCAATAGGTGCTTTCAAGGCGCCTTCCGTTAAACTACATTATTTGTATTTATAAGAGTTGCATCTTTTTAGAGGAGTTGCACCTTCGTATAGCCAATAGGTTTTTATCATTTAAATAATTATTAAACCATTAATCGATAATATCACGTGGACCATAATTATTCTTATACTTCAAACCCTAACGAGATCCAAGTAGTCGTTACTTGGTTTGGTAGTGTTCATAAGGTTTATCTACAACTTACTAATAAACGTTATCTGAAGTAGATAAATTTGCTTTTAGGGCTTCCTTGACATGTCCAAGGCTTGAAATTGGCTCCAAGACACCAATTTGAATTTGATTCTAAATGATAAAGAGCTAGGTCTTTTGTTCCAAGTTCTTGGAAAATATTTACTTTGTCTATATCGAAACTTTCTCTACGACAAGGTCCTTCTAGACTTCTTGATTTTTTTAAAATCCAAAATATGTTTATCTAGCACATTGATGTGTTCATGTTCTCGAGGCTATACTCCTTTTTTGGTTCATTAAGTATGTTGACGGTCACACTTCCTCTAGCTTGTTCTCTAATTTAAAGGTCCCTCCGAATTTTAACATTTCTACTCCGTATCTTAACATGCATTTGCAAAGTGAGAGATGTCTTCACTTACATGGATCTCTTAGTAATAACATTGCATATGATAGTGTTGACTAGAAATTGTTCTTGAAAAATTACCAAAAAAGTTATAAACTTATTGCACTTTTATTTTATTTTTGGTAAGGATCTTATTGCACTTATATTAATTCAATCATATACCTTTAAATTTGACTAATTTGCCAATGTAGTGTTTCTAACTAATTTTAGCAAAAAATCAATGATGTGGACAATTTTTTTAATTTTTTAAAATTATATATTTTTGTTTGTTCTTTTCTTTTCTTTTCCACTGTGGCCAGTAAGGATTGCCAAGTTCTTGTTGACTTGCTAGGCAAGGGACTGCAAGCCCTCAACAGTCATCGGCGAGGAGTACCTCCCTTGCTAAGGCCTCACCCAGGTCTAGGTCAAAGCTACTTGCCCATAGCTGACAAGGATAGGTCTCGCAAGCCATAGTGGAAAATTAAAAAATAATAAAAATTATCCTTGTCAGCACCAACCATACCATGTAGGAATGTATATGTCCACATCAGCGATTTTCAGCCAAAATTTATCGGAAGAACTGTATTGACAAATTGCAAAAAATTTCAATTAAATTGGCCAAATTGAAAGTTTTAAAATTTAATTGGCATAAATGTAATAGGGTTAGGACTTTTTTGATAATTATCCCAAATTATTTGATTTACATACTCAAACGTACATATTTTTTTTTTGTCAGTCCTACTCTATTCCTATTCTACACACACTCTCAGACTTTTGCCCTGCCTCTTGCAGGGCGTGAGAGTCGAAACCCACTTCTGAAACTTACGCGTCCCCACCCCATCCCCCTCTGAGAAGGTGGGGATTTGAACCCATCACCTCCCCCTTCCATATTGGAAGGGTGGCCAACGTACATATTAATATATACTGATTGTCTAGTCATCTTCCAAATATCATATTTTCTAACAAATGTAACCAAAAGGGCTCTTACTCTTAATGGAAAAAACGGAAGTGACTTCATCATCCTTGCCAGAAAATGAGCGTGGCCATGAAATGCCACGTGACATAGAGGGTTACACGTTGAATAGGATCCTTCAAATTTAGGACTAGATTTATGTTACACACAGGCTTAGTGATTTTGGAAACTTGAGACTATTTATTGTCTTTATCCCTCCCCCCGTCTTTCTCTATGTTCCTTTCCTTTATTTTCCTTCTAACCGTCCATTTCAAAAAATAAATGCTAGTATCTGAGTCATCGATATAATAAGTTTATTAATTGATCAGTTAGACTATCACTAATTTTTAAATATGTCCCTAACTAGATGGCCATGTTGAAATTTTCCGCCACAATTATCTGGAAAGACTAAATTGACAAATCTTTAAAATGTGTAGGACTAAATTGGCAAATCATTAAAATGTTTAGGACTAAATTGGCAAAATTGAAAGGTTTATGACTAAATTGGCAAGTTGTCAAAAGATTTATAATTAAATTGATAAAATTGAAAAGTCAAGGATTAAATTAGGCATCATATAATAGGCTTAGGATTTTTTGGATAATTTTCTCATATAATGACATTATGATGAAGTTATAGTTTTTTTAGACATCTGATAAGGTATATAAATTTATGAAGTAACTATTGGTGCTTTTAATGGATTTTCCTTTCGAAACAAGTTAATTGACTAAATTTTTTTATATTTTAAGAAAAAGAGTAGATTAATCCATGTGAAAATGACCCTTGAGGGAAGTATTGATCTCAACGTAACTTACTCTATTTCCGACAATTTCCTAGGGCACAATGAAGTTGCTTAAAGAGCTGGAAACTAGATTAACTTCCACCAAAAGTATTGAACATTGTTCAAAAACCTCAACTTGACTAACATATTTGGTGAGGTGTGGATATTTGGAGTGCCAAAACTCAGCACGGGAGGACATTGTAGTCTCAAAAGTTTCAAAAGATATACTTAAGTGCCAAAACGGAGAAAAATGAAACATTTAAGTGCCAATGGCAAGAAATTCCCACCAAATTGCTAATGTGTTATTTTTCTAGTGAGATAAGTGCAAAACGATGTTGTTTTGGCGTTGACATGACCCCAAAGTATAATTTTAATATACATATTAATTCATATAAATTAAAAAAAAACTAAACAAAAAAAAAGGGGGAATAGGTTTGGCAAGGGCTGAGGCCCTTGCCGCCATTGCTCCACCATTGCCAGCCATTGCCTAGGGGCCGGCCATCGCCCCACCGTCGTTGGAACTTCTCGATGACGACGGGGTAGTGATGGCGAGGGTTGTGTAAGAGAGCCCTCGCCGAAGCTCCCTACAACTAGCTAGCTAGCTCTCTCTCTCTCTCTAATTTTTTTTAAATTTTAATTAATATTTATATTAAAATTCAATTTTGGGGCAAAACAACGTCATTTTTACCGGATCATTGCTAAGTTGGCTTCCGGCAAGCCACATAGACTATATATTATTAAAAAAAGCCAAGTTGGATTTTTGGATATTCTCGCTGGACTTGACACTGAAGTGTTATACTTTTCAAAAAAAAGTGACACTTAAGTGTACCTTTTGAAATTTTTTATACTAAAGTGTCTATCTTTGCCAAGTTTTGACACTCTTGGTGTACTTTACCCCATGTTTGATAGTAGTTAGATGTCAAAACATAACTAGTTGGCTTCTTTCTTTCCTTTTTTTTTTTTTTTTCCTCTCCTTGGAGTATGGGAATATCAAACACGGGTTTTGTTGGCGTACAAATCCAATATCACTAGCCTCAAGTTTTGTTAGTGTACAAAATCCACTTTTGCAGGAGATTGGAGGAGTTTCATGAAGGTTTCGCTCTCACAGTTAGATTTGTGCTCGATCAACTTTTTTGCTTTGAATGATGATGATGTTGGGGATGTCGAACCTAAGCGCGCATCTTTGAAAGGCAAATTCATAGCAATAGATAGAGTTTTCAGTGTGTGCTCATTACTAAAGACATTTAGTGATCAACTGCTATTTTGATTTGAAGAAGTCACATATATGCTTTTTGAGTGTGTGACCCTTAACTTTGTTCTAATGATTCATTTGGTTATATGAAGCTTGTTTTGCTTTGTAGTGGGATTTCTCTCTCTCTCTCTCTCTCTCTCTCTCTCTCTCTCTCTCTCTCTCTCTCTCTCAAACAATAATGCTTCCTCCCATTTTTTCTTTGGAAAAGTTATGGGGTGGGGAAGCAATAGGTACGAACTAGTCTCTTTGAGCATTACCATAAAGGTTTTACACGTAATATAAAATGTTCGATTTGAATCAAAACTACTCCACGTTATCCGGACAGGTGAAACTGTCGAGCCTGACACCGCAACTTGAGGAAGATCTCTCTCTCTCTCTCTCTCTCTAAAACAATAATGCTTCCTCCCATTTTTTTTCTTTGGAAAAGTCATGGCGTGGGGAAGCAATAGGTATGAACTAGTCTCTTTGAGCATTACCATAAAGGTTTTAACCTAATATAAAATGTTTGATTTGAATCAAAACTACTCCGTGATATCCAGACAGGTGAAACTGTCAAGCCTAACACCGCAACTTGAGGAAGATGCTATCATCTCCTTCAATTATTGCTAAATAGAATAATTTATTATTAAAGAGCCCGTGCAATTACTTTGTTCCAAAGAAATAGATTTAAATTAGAAACCATCGAGTACATGAATATTTCTCACAAGGAAAAATCATATCCAAAGATTGGAGAAACAGATAATACAATCAATCATGACGTCATGAACTAAATTAGTGTGTTACATCTCCAACTTTGATTGAAATCATGATTTGATGAGATGAGGCCCTTCTTCTGCGAGTATTAAAAAAATTGATATTGGACAAACAGTTCCAATCAAAGAAATACTTTTGATTTCATAAAAGTACACAATTTAGCTTACTCAGCCCCAATATGGGCAAGCATGCGTGCATCCGACAAAGATAGCAAAATAATCAAAGTGCTGAGAAATCAATCCTAACCCAGCAAGACAAATGTTGGTGAATGTGATCAATTAGTGGCACATAAAAAAATATGGACAGGTGCACCAAGCATTAATCGCAACAAAATGTTTGGCCCCATTTCATGTCACCAGACATAATGGAATAGTTTTCAGTTCCACTCGAAAGCACCGAGTGCGACTCCTAAGAGAGAAACCACGTACTAGCATTGCGAGATATCCCAAAACTCCATCAAACTCTAAAAGTTTCTCTGATTTTTAGATGCACATGTTAATTGTATTAAATATGTCTCATGAAAATTGGTCCAAATAGATATGTTGATAAGCTTGCACTTGAACTTCTTCTCGGTGATCTTTCCGAATGAGATATCTCAATTTTGTTGCACATGCCAACGTTGGTATCATAGCCAAGCCAGGTTAAGTTGAAGCAGATCAATGTGGACAAAAAATGGAAAAGTGAAAATCTATTTGATTGGTATAATTTTTGTTTTTAAAAGATGCAAATTGAGAGTTACTTGTATCAAAGAAATATGCACTTACTCTCATTTGGTGAGAAGCCAGAATCAATGAAGCAAGCTAATTGGGATTTGATTGGAATAATTTCGATTTTTAGAAGATGCAGATTGATAATTACTTATATTAGAGGATTATGCAATCACCCCCATTTGGAGAGAGCCAGATTCAATGAAGCAAGCTGATTGAAATTGTTATAGAGACAAACAACATGGGTTATTCAGCTTACTTTGTCCCTTGACGTCACATTTAACAGGAAAATCATGGTGAGTTTTATGAATGCCCTATTGAACATGTATAAGAATCTTTTGGCAATCAATAAAGTTTATTCAATGTGATATGCCACTTAAAGATTTGTGAAAATGTGCTAGTTGTTGAGCATATCATTGTATTCAATGCGATCATCAATGAATTGAGTTTAGTCAAGATTGATTTTGCCGAAGAGGTACATCCTTTTTCTCTCTTTTTTGGTCGGTGAGGTACATCCTTTGATTTTAGGGAAAATTTCAAAAAATGGCCTAAAGTATCTTTATTTTCTCAAATAAGCATACGAAGTGTCATCATTTTCTCAAATGAGGATCTGAAGTGGACAATGTTTCAAATAATGGTCTGAAGTGATCATATCAGTCTCAAAAAAACGCTTGAACTCATTAGCTAGTGAAGGTTGATTTTTGTCTTTTAAATTTTAAACTTTATTCCTTTTTTCTTTCATTTTTTTGTATTTTTTCCAAAAAAAACTTGAAAAAAAAAAAAAAAAAAAAAAACACAGTCGCTCCCCGTCACTGCTCCATCGCTGGTGGGTGGCGGCAATGGTCCACGGGGTTGTCGAGTGAGGGTCGATAATCCTTGCCAACTAGAGGCAAGAGCTGCTAGTTGGGGCGAGGGTCGCACACCCTCCCCCAAATATATTTATATACAAGATTTATAATGCTTGTGGTGCCATATATATTTATGTATATAATATAGATTCATTCTCTTAATGTTGTCTGGCATTGGAGACTGCATTAGTTAAATTTTTGTCTCCACGCTTAATAGCTCATTTTAAGGAAATAATTTATATAAAGAGCCAGACATTGTCGGCGACGCGCCGGAGATTTTGTGCATCATCAGTTAGCACCGTGTGCGGGAAACGCAGCAAAGAGTTCATGTCAAGAGGTGTTCGTCGTAAATTTTGGGGGGTTCGTCACTACATGCCATGAAGAAACCTCTATCAGGATTTCCATCGAGCATCTGATGTGCATCCTGGTGTGGGCAATCTCGCCCACTTTCCATGGTTATAATGACCATCTACAAGCATTTTCCTCGCCGAATTCTCCAATTTCACCGTTAACGATTTGTGCTTCTTCAAGTTTCAGAATCCCAAGATCACCATCACCTTTAATCTCAACCCACAGCAAACATGCATCTATCTTTTCCAAGATTTAAGCACTTCACATCCAGTCCGCAACCGGAAATCACTGAAGTCCGAGCTCATAGAAATCATGAACCGTTGCAATTGCTCAAAAGGTCTTTGAGCTGTGATTGAACCAAGCTCGAGCAGCTCCACAATCGTGTCGAACCAGCCGAAATTGAGATCCCTAAGGATGTCACTTTGAAGTCGTGGCTGGGTTATTTCCAAGTCGAGGTTGAATTGCTCCCTGGCTAGTGCCTTGGCCGGCCACTTTTAATTTTTTTAATATTTATTTTACGAAATTCTTTTGTCCAAATATTTAAGCTTAATTAATAAATTAATGAAAAAGGCTCATTCAATTAAATCAAATGGAAATACAAGTACATCTTCAAATCTTTTGAAAAGAAAATTTACACGCAGCGGTTCCTTCATAACAACTACACACCAATTACACCAAAATAATGTCTAATAAATTCAGTGTCTACAGTGTGGTGTCCTTCACCACAATCCGAATGATAAAGTATTGTCATTTTCCTCTTGTTCATGTTGGACATGTTCCTCTGGAATTGATTTTTGCAAAAACTAATCATGCCCTATGACAGTCGTTTCTAAATTTTTCATAGACGAGTTAGATCTATTATCTTCCAATACCAGTTGGTTAGTACTCATTGATGGAAACATAGACGCCGATGGAGTTAGTAACTCTGCGCCATAGTGGAAACAGTTGGAAAATTGGAGGCTCTCCTCCTCCATTATTTCAAAACATCCACACTATTTTCACCAACTCTATCAATGTGTTTGAAGTAGTACGTTTCGGTTTCCGAGTATGTTTCCAACTCATTGGTAGATCAAGATGAAAATCTAGCTGAAGACTATACGGTATTCTTGTTCTTATAGACCACAAAGCATAAATGTTTCTACGCACTACTTGATGAGGGCACCTTCTTCCTTTGCGGGGGAAAAGTGTCAAATTAAGTCATAAATCTTTTGCATTTGCACCAATTTAATCATAAATCTTTTATTGGTGTTAATTTAGTCTTAAACATTTTCACTTCGTGCCAATTCAGTCCTTTCCGACTAATTTTTGCTAAATTTTGCTGATGAGGCATCGATCGGGTGATGTGGCATAATCGGCGCTGACGTGAATAAATTTTAATAATATTTTAATATTTTAATATTTTTATATTATTTTCTTTCCTTTTTCTTTGTTCTTTTTCCTCCTCTTTCTTCCAGCCAGTCGTTGGACCTTTGCGACCGGCCAGAGGCGATGGCCGGCGAGCCTCACCAGCCACTAGAGAGGCTCGAGCCCTCACTAGAGGTCGCAAGGGCAGCCTTGCCAGCCATGGGCGAGGCCAGCTCGAGACCACCCAGGCCTTGAGGGCGGCCTTCTTATTTGGGGTCAAGCTAGGGTCAAGCCTCACCAGCCATGGGTGAGGCTCAACCTTGCCAAATTTGATGAGTTCGAGCCTCGCCCAACCTCTGGCAAGGCCTCCCAGCTTGCAAGGGCGACCTCGCTCTGGGTTGGCGAGGCTCGCCCTCACCGAATTTAGCGAGGGTCAACCCTCGCCAGCCATGGGCTAGGCTCGACCTCGCTAGATCCGTCATGGCTACCCTTGTGGCCTGGGTGGCCTTGAGCTAGCCTCGCCAGATCTAGCGAGGCTAAAACTCGCCCTTGATCGGTGAGGCTTGCCAAGGACCAGCGAGGTTGACCTCGACCTCACCAGCCATCGCCTCTGGCTGGTTGCCGAGGTCCAGTGACCGGTTGGAGAAAGGAGGAGGAGAAAGAAAAAATAAAAAAATAAAATAAAAAATTCAAAAAAATATTAAAATATTATTAAAAGTTGTCCACGTCAAAGCCAATCGTGCCACATCAGCTGACTGGCACCTAATCAACAAAATCCGGCCAAAATTAGCCGGAAATGATTGAATTGGCATAAAATGTAAAGGTTTAGAACTAAATTGACACAAATGCAAAAGTTTAGGACTTCTTTGACACTTTTCTCTCCTTTGCGATGTGGAACTTGTTGTATTACATCGACTGGCGTATAAAACATACATACTTTGGATCTAATTCATTGCAATCGTCAATATCTATGCACTTGAGCCTCCTCACCAAATCCCAAATGTTCGGTTCTTTCTAATGATCTAATTGATTATCAAAGAAATCATCTAGTATAGTTTTATTTGCAGTACTATTCCCAAATTATGCAGGGTTGATTTGCTGCTGTTTGGAAATGAGAACGCAGATAATTGAATTTTCTAGTATTGTTTGGTTGCTAAGGATAAAGACAACGGAAGTAATGTAATGAGATCTTGATTCCTTTTCTAATGACGTTTGTTCAATTTGACTGAAAGGGAGTAAGTATCAAAATTTCAATTGAAAAGCATTTATTCATATGCTTTTATTGACATTGGGACGTGTGGGTAATGAATAAAAATAGTAATATGTAGATTCGCAATCATAAAGTTTATAACCATTCGAGAAGAAAACTTCATATGGTAAGTGCAGTTTGTATGTTTATTTATTTATAATTGTAGTAATTCAAAATTACAATACTTCAAATGTTGTCAAATGCGGTAAGGTAAGCTTGCGTAGGGATGGCAATATTGCCTGTTTTGTGGTAACTCGCTCCATCGTGCTTGCTGTGAGGTGCAAGATCAGGATCCCAGGAACCTTGCCCCTCGTTACTTAATTTTAATTTGTTATGCACCATAATTAAGTTAATTTATTTATCATAGTTGGTAATTTCCAATGAGAACTAGTAAATTTAGCGTCTTGATAACTTTGACAAATAAATGTGTAAAGTATTGGAACAATTGTATTTTCAAACAATAAGATAACATTTCAAAAGGTTTAAACAAGAGTTGGTGATTTCCTATAAGAGTTAATCAATTTTATATGTTAGTATGCTCCAAAAATAAATATTTTCATGAATTTCGAAACAATAGGACAAATGTTGGTAACTCGGTCAAATAATAGTTAGTAAAACTAAAATTAGTTGGTAACTTATTATGCAAAAATTTGGTAAATCACCCAAATCAAAACTAATAGTTTTCCATAAGAGTTTGTAATTGTAGCACATAGATAATTTTTACGAATAAATCTTAGTAAATTATTGGAGCAATCGGTAATTTTAAAACAATGTAATAAATTTTGATCAATAGAATCAAATGATAGCTGGTAATTTTCCATAAAAATTAGTAATTTCATTATGTAAATAAATTATGGTAATTTATTGAAATAGACAGTAATTTAAGATAATCTAGTAACTGTTGGAATTTTCGTAAAAGTGTTGGTAACTTGCGAACGTGTTATCAACTGAACAAGTTGATAGTCAAACTATTCTTGCTGACGTGTTTTGATAGTTATCAACGCTTTTCACATTTTACGAGCACAAAACAATGTTCTGATTTTTACCCAATAGAACAATAGACTTGTCTAATTTCGGCTCACATAATTATCTCATTTTAAATTAAACACGCTTGTCTTATGTTATAGGGCGAGAGCAAGAGAGCAAGAGAGCAAGAGAGCAAGAGGTATTTTTGTTTCACCGCCTGCTTTTATAAAACCAAACAGAAAGAAAGAAAGTAATTTTGCCAAATAATACGCACTTTACTTGAACCTTCAATGGCAATCTTGCTTAATCTTCCATCGTGAAGAAAGGAACTATTAGTTTCACATTTACCAAAAAAAAAAAAAAAAAACTACTAGTTTCACGGCAGATGTAGGGGCGCATGTCTCTGAAATTGGATAAGTTAATTCGTACTTTCCCGCAAGAAATCACCTGCGACTCACAAATGTGAGGACAAATGCGAGAAACAATTAGCATCGTCAATCAACCGAATAAATGAGTAGGAGAAAAGGAAAATATGGAGAGAGAGAGAGAGATTTTGCTTACTATGTAACTTTTAATTTCGCAGTGGGAAATGAAAAGTTCTCTTGAACCGAAGGACGATCATTACTCTGGCAATTGATAATTTTTGGACAATCTTATCCGCCGCCGGAAAATAGGAGAACCTCCAAGATGGCTTGAAAAGCATGCCACAGAATCCCAAGATTGCCATCGCAAAACCCACTACCAACCTTGTGTAAAACCAGAAGATAACAACAGAGTCTCCTTTATTAGACTCATCTTCGCTCGTACTATGACTATCTTGTTTGTCCATATCATTATGCTCATCTCTAGGACAATTTTTCAAAAGAGGAGCTCCGCAAAGTCCATTGTTGCCACGATAAACAGATTGGTTGTCCAGAGTGCTTAGATGATTGTTTGACGGAATAGGACCAAATAAATTGTTGAAGGAGAGATCCAAATAACTTAGTGAGTCTAAATTGGATATGCTAGGAGGGATTTCACCAGATAGCTTGTTATTGGATAGATCTAGTGATTCTAAGTCTCTCAAGTTGCCAATATCTGAAGGGATTTCTCCAATCAACTTATTTTGAGAGAGGTTTAAATTCTGAAGTCGAGCAAGCCTAGTCAACCCTTTCGGTATTTGTCCATCTAATGCATTGCTTGAAAGGTCGATGGAAAATAAATAACGGAGGGTGGTGGTGAATTCTAGGCTCGTACCTTTTATGTTAACCATAACAGAAAACCCCAACGGGAATCTTCCATGTGGAGTAAAAGTGGAGTTGACCCACATTTGCGAGAAGTTGTTGAAACAAAGAGGAATGCCTCCAGAAATGTTGTTATGCGCTAGGCTTAAATACTGGAGATTAGCAAGATGGCATAGTTGCAAAGGAATGTCCCCGGTCAAGTAATTTCTCTCAAGATTGATTGTCTTAAATGATTGAGAGTGCCATCCAAATGGAGGTACTCCACCAGTGAATTGATTGTCACTGAGATCGAGGTATACCAAATCTAGCTTTAGTAAACATTTTGGAAGCACTCCATTCAAGTCATTAGCATGTAAGCCCAGAACTCCTAATCGCTTCAAATGGCATAGAGAGTTTGGAATCTGACCATTTAACCTGTTGCCTCCCAATGAAATCCACTCCAAATTCACTTGTGACTTCCTCCAACACAGCGGAAGTCTCCCGGACAGCTGGTTCTTAGAGAGATCAAGAAAAGACAATTCAACTGACATGCATAATGAATTTGGAATGCTACCACTAAGGTTATTTCCAAAAAGTGACACCAGCCTTAGTAGTGGCATTTTTTTTCCAAGAATTCGGGATAAGTCGCCTCTCATCATGTTGCTCGAGAGATCCAACCGTTCAATGTTGGTTAAAATGTCAGGTAGCCAATAGGGAACTTCATCTGAGATGCTAACATTTGACATGTACAAAACTGAAATGTTCCTCTGTGTTCGAAGCCAACTTGGGAATCTTGGTCCCACTTTGCAATTGGACATGAATATCACTTGAATTTGGAAAGGAGGAACCCAAGATGCACTAACATTTATAACAAGCTCGTTCGAATAAAAGTACAACGCAATCAAGCTGGTGAGATTGACAAAGTGAAGTTCACTGACAATTCCATCCAATTGATTATTACGAATGTCAATCACCTCTAGATTGGATAGTTGCCCAATACTTTCTGGAACATTCCCACTCAATTTGTTAGAAGAGAGGTACAATTTTCTCAAAGATGATAGCTGGCCCACACTAGCGGGAATAGGACCTGAAATCGAGTTCCATGAAAGATCAAGGAATTCAAGATTTTTGAAGTTCCCAATTTTATTGGGAAGGTGACCACTGAAATTGTTGCCGGAAACGTCAATAGTCTTCATGTAACTTTGCCCACAAGTCAAAGCACCATCTTTGACGTCCGAAATCGTCCCATTAAATTTGTTAGAACGCAAGCTTAGTACTTGCAGGTTGCAAAAAATGCTCATGTTTTTCAAAAGTTCACCCTCGAGCCTATTTCCAGAGACATCGAGGAAGCTAAGCCACCGACTATTTTCAAGTATGACAGTGGGGAATATGCCTTGGAGCTTATTAAAATTTAAATCAAGATATTCGAGTTTGCTCAAGTTTTGAAACCAAGAAGGAATAGATGACTTCATGGAGTTGTGACTCAAATCAAGAAATCTAAGAGAAGAGAAATTGACATGCAGAGAGGTGGAAACATCTTCCAAATTACATCCCCTCAATATTAAAAACTCCAAGGAGGAAAGCATGTTGATAGGACTTAACCACTGGTTGGTGTTGAGAAGGGGGACATAAGATAGATCCAAGTATTTCAAGTCAACAAATGTTGAAAGCCATCGAAGATTCTCTATTTTAATAGAGGGCCACCACCACGAATTACTAAGATCCAAGTACTGTAAGCTAGAAAGGTTATTAAGTTGATTGGAAAAATGTCCATGGAAGCCTACAGATGAGAGGTTGAGATACTCCAGTTTCTGAAGAGAAGCTAAGAATTTTGGGATTCTTTGGGTAGAGAAATTATTGTAGCTAAGGTCTAGATACTTCAAATGCTTTAGTTCTTTTAAAGCAGGATGTATCTTACCTCCCAAGCTACACTC
The DNA here is from genome assembly GCA_014182375.1 of Eucalyptus virginea. Lineage (NCBI taxonomy): Eukaryota > Viridiplantae > Streptophyta > Magnoliopsida > Myrtales > Myrtaceae > Eucalyptus > Eucalyptus virginea. Next base: position 37,128,897 of record CM024520.1, on the reverse strand, counting down.
TAAGCCATCACAGGGATTACGAAGATTGAGCTTCAAGACATGGCCATTCTTCTTGCTGCATTCAACTCCTTCCCATTCGCAACAATCTTCATTGATCCACGACTGCAGACGTCTTGAAGGATCAATGAGATCCTGCTTGAATTCTAGAAGAGCTTCCCTCTCGGTGCCAATGCAACTTATATTTGTTAAGACTTTGCAATGACTGAATTCCATGACTTGAATGACAAAGAGTGCATTCAAGAGTGAAGGCACAAGCCTAATGTAGAAGTTGAACGCCATTGTTGTTCAAAATTAGTCTGAGAACTTCTGTTTATGTTGGCGATAAAAGCGAAGACATTAACATATTTTCTAAGTCCTTTTCCACGACAAAGTCGTTGAGTAAAGAGAAAGTTATATCATAGTTGGTCCCACTAATTGGACCACTATAAAGATATCCAGCGAAGCTTCCGGGCATATTGTCCAAATAGTATGAAAGAAGCATTTGTAAACAAAAAGTATTTTGTATTAATTTCACTAACCTCTAGTGTGCATTTTTTTCGCAGTCTTGGTCTTTGTTTGATGTTTTTGGCAGGGGAAAAGTCTTCGTCTTCATGGACTTCATAGGTTTCTCTCTCCAATGGCCCACCATCACTTTGCTTTTAGCTACCCAAAGGACTTGAAAAATTCCAAGTCTTGCCTTGCAAGATCCGGCAATTACGGGGAAAATTATCAAGAAAGTTTTAAAATTATTGTAATTTCTTCAATTCAATCTTTTGGGCGAACATTGACATGGATGCCGGCAAACGTTGACGTGAACAATATTTTAATAATATTTTTTTTTTTTCTTTCTCTTTTTTTTTTTTTTTTCACTTCCTCCTTCCTCCAACTAGTGTCAAGCGGTGACTGACCAGAGGCGGGGCCTGCGAGGGACCTCATCGGCCTCAATGAAGCCTAGCCTTGGCTAGGCGACCTCGCCCAAACCGCCTATTGGATTGGTGAGGGTCAAGCTTTGCCAACCATGAGTGAGGCTCAACCTTGTTAAAGGCCACGACCTCACACAATCTTTGGCAAGGGTTACCAATTGTTGGGCAAGGCTCGTCCTTGTCAGATCTGGCGAGGGTTGAGCCTCACTGGCCATGGGTGATGCTCGACCTTGCCATAGCTCACAACCTCATGCAGCCTCTAGCCTAGTTGAGCCTTGCCGACTATGGACAAGTTGTGACGTCGTTATTACTAGGCAAGGCTTGCCCTCACCAATGGCCGATAGGGGCAAGCTCCAACACGTGCTTCTAATAAGAGGAAAGAGGAAGAAGGAGAGAAAAAAGAAAAAAATAATAATAAAAGTTCAAAAAAACTATTATTAAAAAAATATTCACATTAACACTAGTGGTTAAATTGGTCGGATAAACTGTATTGATATAATTATAGAATATTTAGGATTAAATTGACAAAAAAAAAGATTTATGATTGAATTAGAAAAATTGTAATAGATTTAAAACTATTTCCGTAATTTTCCCATCAAATGTGCACAAATATCTACAGTGTTCGTCATTATCTACCTTTGAGGGACCACAAATAAATAATAAAACTTTGTTAACCATAAACAAAAAAATATAAATTTAAGAACCATTTTAAAGAGAGACGCGAACCTTGCGTTCAAATCTATTGACTAGACTCTCCCGACAAAATATTGGGTGAGCTTGGATGTCCACGTCAGGCACGCTCCACTCCATTCATCGATCGCCGCGTACTCAGATTAGCCTCAATTGTCTGTCACTCTCTTGCTTCTCTCTTCCGCAACTTGTGTCTCTCTTTTCCTTCTTCCTTTCTCTCTCTTCTTTTTTCCTTTCTTCAGTCAATGTCAATAGCCGTGCCCACAAAAGCCCCCACCACCAATCACCCTCACCTCACGCTGGCCTTGAATTGGATTTGATTCTTTTTTTTTTCCTTGTGGAGTTAGGAGAGGGGTCTTCTTGAGTTACTTCCTATTTGGGGTTTTTGCTTGTTCCATTTCTGAATTGGTGAGAAAAATCTGGTATTTCTTTTATGATTTCAGGTGTTTGTGGAATTAAAAAGGAGATTTTGATGGGCATGTTGATTTCTTTCTCATTGGATGGCGATTCCCTCCCCCAGCAGCACCTCCGATGCGATGTACTACGACGTCCCCACCACGCCCTCCGCCGTTGCTCTACTCTCGCCGCCAAGCCGGATCGCCACCCGTAGGCGGCAAGCTTCAGGTTGTCACGCAACTCGAGTAGGGCCTTGTCGGACATCACGTTGCGAGTGGCAGTGAGACGGCGGAGAGGAGCTGTTTGACGAAATGGCGGGCCTCGGGCTCAAGGAGGGTGGTGGGGGGCGATGAGTTCAAAGAGGGTATGGTGGTCGCAAAGCTCAAGGAGAGTTATCGATGATGCCGTGAAAAGAAGGTCCATCTAATGTTTTTTTTTTTTTTTTTTTTTTTTATATAGGCATGATTTATAAGCAAAGGGGGATGGAGCAAGGCTGATGTGGAGATTCAGGACGACTCATATTTTGTCGGGTTTCTCCCATAAGGTCTAGATGACTTGGAGCAGTGGCATTGGCTTGAGCATCCAATATTTTCTCTTTGTTTCAATAGAGGAACGGAGAAGATAAAGAGTTGCACAAAAATAAGTCAAAAGAAGTAAATAAAACAGGATAAGATCACAAAAAACACCAATAAATTTACTCCAATCACAAACTGACGTACCTATGACAAATTTACTCTATATTAATTTTCATTAAATATTATCATTAAATTATCGAGTTGGATGACACATGATAATAAATAATATATCAGTTTGAGATTTTATCATTTGTTTGTTATAAGTATACCAATTTGTTATTTTTCGTGGTATTAATATGATTAAACGGAAACTAACGAAAAATAAATTTATCAAAAATGTAATAATTTGAAATTTTTGATAGTCGAAATATTAATTTGGAGTAAATTTATAATAATATATCAATTTAAATTTTTTATTTGTATTAACAAAAAAAAAGAAACGGAGAAAAAAATCTGTACGAAAATCCAAGACGACATCTTTCCTCTCACTGCTCACCCCCACACTCGCCGGGTCCATCCTTCTACATTAATGCCCTCCTTATGTTTGCGGAAAAGCAGCTTTTGGCACCTTCTCCTCGCAAGGAAAATTAGTGAGAATATCTCAAATTTAACCCAGAAACAAACTCATGAAGAGCCAAACGCTGAGAAACTTTGCATAAATCCTTATTTCTTTATGAAAAAGTTTCTCAAATCAAATCAGATTTTATAGTCCTCAGTACAGATGGTGAGACGTAAGAGTCATTACCATTCAAGAGAGTGAATAACAATAGCTCCCCAGGTGGCTTAGTATGAAAAATGAACCCATTAGCTATGGCCATAGCGACTACAAAACTTGCTTAATTGAAAAGAAAACAAAAAACAGAGATAACACTAGCATAATTTCAAAAGAAAAACTCATGTAATTAGAGGTGTAAAAATGGATTAAAAACGCATTTATTAACCCATATACGATGATGGGTTGGGTCATATATATGTTAGCTAAATCTTACTAAATGGGTTGATATTGATTTGAGTAATAAAGTCCAATAAAATGTGAATTTTTAGTGGGTCTAAAGCTCTACCCACCTACAGTCCCTCTTCACTTGTCTTTACATTCAAGTTGTGGGTTTTCGGTGGACAACTTACTTTCTAGTTTTTTCTTCTACTTTGAATGGGCAATGGATGGCCAAGAATAGAACTTCATAAGGATTGATGACATAGCATGGTATTTTTTTGTACTAATGGGAAATGACAATTTGATAAATAAAGGGAAAGGGGGCCGGCTATGCTTGTGGGCTGAATGGGCCTGAAATTTCATCCAATTGGGCCAAATAGCTCTAATTAGGTGTCGGCCCAATAGGTCGAACCTGGCCCGGTCAAGCCAGGTTGACTCAAGATCTACCAATTATCTTAATTTTCTCTAGATTGTTCCATGGGCTTGGCTATTACCTTTGGTCCGACCCATTGGGCTGAACTGGGTTGACCCGACTTGATCTTATTGGTCACCATTCGTAGGTTTTGCTTAATTTCTCCGAACCATCCTAACTGTGCCGAAATTGATGTTAAAATCAAATTAATTTGGCCTAAGCTAATTTATAATATGCAAATTAATTTTCTTGTGAAAAGCTAATCATATCCTTAGATTTGCACTCATATGTTGGCCGATCCAATTGGGCTCAAAATCTTGAAATTGGGTTTGAAGTGTTAAATTGTTCTCATCCCTAGATCAAATGTTTAAAAAAAAGGAATCAAATCGATGAATTTTGGAATTTTTCGATCAAGGGTAAAAAAATTCTCAATTTAACCACAAACATTAATCTTGACCATTTTTGTAAAATTTCGAAATTAAAAGTCTAATTATGTTCACAAAGATACAAATGATGATTTTTTTCTAATGATTTTCACAAATTTTGTGAAATGTTGACCAAGAGTTGACTTTCTGATTTGACTAAAAGTCAACCTAAAAATCAACATTTGACTTATTAAGAAAGTGATGACCATATATAATTGAAATGAAGTTATACTCAAAGACACTAAAAAGACTTTTTCTATTGTGATTAAGAACTTCGATTCTCGAGTTTTCACTCAGCCTTGTCGGTAAAAATTTAGTTGTCAACACCCAACAATTCAAAGTTCAAATAAATCCAAATTCATGACTTCACTCTGGAAATTGCAGGACTCCACTAAACGAATTTAATTCGACTCACTGAGATTCTTGGAGCACGCACGCAGAACCCCTCTTCCTTCTCTATCTCGGCAAACTCTCTCTCTCCTCTTCCGCCGAACGTTTTTGCAAAAAATGAAGAAGGAGGAGGCTTATATTTGGGCTTAAGTGGGACTTGCACTTGGGCTTTTCATTTTGTTTTTCCTATATCAGCCCAACTGTTAGAATAATCATGTATTGTGTGTGCGCGTTCTGGTGTCTCGTCTGTGTGGGTTGAGTAAGCATCTGAGAGGCCCGGGACGGCGGAGAGAGGCCGTGAAGCTGCAAAGATACAGTGAGTCGAGCTGCAACTTGCGGCTTTACAAGAACTGATTCAGGAGCTACCATGATCAAAGTTGAGTCGGTCTTTGTTTATTCAGGTTATGTAATTGCATTGCCGTTTGTATACAATGCCGCATGCGGTCGGGATGCCGAGACCCCCTTGCGTCATTGGTTTTGAAGAGTTGCTTTGGATCATTAGAAGTAGGAGTTTGCATTTCTTGACTCCCCTGCCCAGATTTTAGAATTGCACCACTGTCGTTTTATGTTTGTGAGGGTGTGCTGTTTGACTGTATATGTTGCGTGTCGTTTGGGGTTGCGATTTGTGCACATACTATATAGCGTCATGAGCTGCGAATTGCTGCGAGTTTGCAGCTCTTGAGAAGAATGCTTGGACAAATTATGGGTTGATTTCTAATGGTTTATGATGTGTCAACATTCCGGTGTTCATACATGATATTGATTTGCGTTAAAAAAATCGAGGCTGGGGACGTAATTTGGTTGTGACATTTCATCGATTGGTTGGCGTTCGTTCTAGAAATAGTTTAAATTAACCTCAGTTAGTTTCATTTTTCTTTAAATCATAGCTTACTATACGTTTGATGGCTTTTAGAATAACCATTAAGTGTTTTTGTTCATATGAAACCATTAAGTATAATTTATGTCATTCCTTGTTATCAAAACACACTCGCGCACGTGCACACACAACATAAAAAATTAAATAAAAACTAAAACATGGGCATTCGCATTAAGATAATAATTGATTTTTACAAATAAATTTAGGTAAATCTCATTTAGTTTCATATCTGTTCATCATTTAGAGTCACACCTAGTAGTTATCATTATCTTCTAAAATACAATTTAGATCATTTCCTGTAATAAAAAAATAGATAAATGAAAAAGAAAATTTTTGATATGCTTCTTTAGGTAGTAGTTGCATTTTAGGAATAATTTTGATTATAACGTATATTTGTTTTGGGAAAAACTTCGTGATAAAGAAAAACACTTTCCGGAAAATCATCTTTAGGGAAATAGATAGTTTTCCTTTGTTTAGTAATATATGACCGAAAACATCTTTTTTAGTATTTGGATATCATTTGGAAAGTGATTTCAATCTCATCACTTTATATTGTGGCAATATAAAATATTCAAATTTTAAATAATTTTATTTTTCTTCTCCTCCACCGATTGCCAAGCCTCAATGACAACTAATTATCGACTACAACCATAGGTTGGTGAGGCTTGAGCCTCACTAGCCTCAAGTGAGGCTCAAGCCTAGGCTCATCGGCCTTGGGTAAGGCTGGAGCTCACCTATGGCTAGTCGCCAGCCTTTGTCGTGGCTAGCGACTTGTCGAGGAAGAAAAAGGAAATGAAAAAAAAAATTGAAATATTTGAGATGAGCAATTTACGAAATGTGTTTTCACCTCTTTAAATTTGGAAATTCACTTTTCTAGTTTATGTATGAATGTTTTCATAAAAGGGAAAGTGTTTTCAGTTGACTAGTAATTTTCCGTGAGCCAAACGGGTGAGAGTCCAGAAAATTAATTTCCGGAAAATATTTTCCCAAACAAATGCATCCTTAATCTCATTACATTTAGTTTAATATTTATTATTAGCATTCAGATTAGGTCACAAAAATTTTATGTCACTGCACATTGTAAAAAATTTGTTTAATCGGAAACTTCTGACCAATTCGTTCACCTTATAGGAGGATATTTGAAATTGCTTTAGGCACGCATGTTACATCCATAACTACTTCCTTTTACATAAAAAATGTGGACTAGCGATAGAGAAGCTTCCGAAAAGAAGCCATCTTCGGAATCCTAATCCATTTTGCAATTGGACATTAAATCACTTGAACTAGGAAAGGAGGAACCCAATAAGTGCTACCATAACAAGCCCATTTAAATAAAAGTACAGCACGATCAATCTGGTGAAATTGGCAATCAGAAATTCGTTGACAATTCCATCTAGTTGATTATAATGAATGTCCATCACCTCTAGATTAGATAGTTGCTCAATACTTTTTGGAATATTTTCACTCGATTTGTTAGAAGAGACACAATTTTCTCAAAGATGATAGCTGGCTCATAGTAGTGGGAATAGGACTTGAAATCAAGTTTCTTAATAGATCAAGGAATTTGAGACCTTTGAAATTCCCAAATTGATTGGGTAAGTGACCACAAAAATTATTGTTGGAAGCATCAATAGCCTCCATGTGACTTCGCCCACAAATTAAAGCACTGTCTTTGGTTTTTTGAAATCCTCCCACTAAATTTGTGAGGACGCAGTTTGTACCTGTAGGTTGTAGAAAATGCTCGTGTTTTTAAAAGTTCACCTTCTAGCCTATTTCTAAAAACATCAAGAATCTAAGCTACTAAGTATTTCTAAGGATGACAATGAGGAATATGCCTTGAAGATAACTTAAATCAAAATGTTCGAGTTTATTCAAGCTTCAAAACTAAGGAGGAATAGGTGAATTCACAGAGTTCTGACTTAGATAAAGGAATTTAAGAGAAGTGAAATGGACATGCGGAAAGGCTGAACCATCTTCCAAATTGCATCCCCTCAATATTAAAACTCTAGGGAGGAAAGCATGTTGATAGGACTCAACTATTTTTTGGGGTTGAGAAGGCAAACATAAGACAGATCCAAGTACTTCAAGTTAGAAAATGTCAGAGCTGCCTGAGGTTCTCTATTTTCATGGAGGGCCACCACCACCAATTACTAGGATCCAAGTACCATAAACTAGAAAAAGTTGCTAAGTTGATTGGAAAAATGTCCATAGAAGCCTCCAGATGAGAGGTGGAGATAGTTCAATTTTTGAAGACTAGCTAAGAACTTTGAGATTGTTTGGGTTGAAAATTTAATGAAGCTAAGGTCTAGATACTTCAAATGCTTCTATTTGTTCAGAGCGAGATGTATCTTACTTCCCTGGTTATGCTCAGCTTTGAGACATGGTGAGTCTTCTAGTTGCACTTGACTTCTTCCCATTCACAATTAACCCTTGTCGATTCACGACCATAGATATCATCCTGCTTGAACTTCAAAAGAGCTTTCCTTTGGGGCCAATATAGCTTGCATTCGTTAAGGCTTTGGAATGATCAAATTGCATTGAATGCCAAAGAGTGCATTCGACTGACAAGAGTGAAGGCACGAAGCTAGTGTAGAAGGAGAACGCCAATTGGGTTAAAAAGTGAAGACATTAGCATCTTTTCAATCTCCTTTTCCACGACAAAGGAGTTGGGTAAAGAGAAAATCATATTATAAGGGCCCACTTGTTGGAATTAGACCTACTTTAAAGGTATTCAATTAGAATTTGACTTCAAGTGGGAGCATATTCTGAAAGAGATTCCTTGTCAAGTCGGTAAAATCGTTGAAAACACTGGCGACCTTTTACCTTGATTGAGCTAATTATGAATACGATAAGGTACGGCTGGAATCGACCTTTGAGGGACCATAAACAAATAATAAAACTTCATGAAATGCATGCAAAAAGAAGGTGACCTATTGACTAGGCTACCGCCACTAGGTGCTGGAAAACGTGGGCCGGAGAAGAGAGAGATGCCCGAAAGCAAGTCAGCTACGACCAATGTCGCCCTCGATCTTCCACTCAACCTTCACACCCGCGTGAGTCCATCCTCTTGCCATTGTACAAATTACTTTTCCTAAAGTGCGCAACCTTACTTGATACCAACTGTAAAGGTCAAGTAAATCTCTAACATCAATTGAGGGTATTCAGAGAAAAATCTCTAATATCACTTGTTGAGTTGTAATAAACAACTTGATATACACTTTTTATAGCAAATTATAGTTAAGTAGAACACTCAAATATTATCTCACACAATTATTGTACTCTACTTTCTCTTTACCACATTCCACTTGCCTATATAGAGACACTCTCAACTAATCTGCTTATGATGGAGACAGCTTAAATAGTTCAGACAATTTGGATAATGACACTAAAGAACCATTTCGTAGAAACATCATGTGAAGGTATGGGTGAATGCAGAAGATTTGGCTTGAGTGATGGGAACAAAAGCACTGTTCACGACACTGCAGTAATACCGTTCATAGCATTGTAACTGTAATGTTCAGATTCTCCTTAAGGCATACAAGAAGATGACATAAATGACGATTCTTGTGAGGAAGTAATTCTCTATATCTACTGAGGCTGCGTTGCCTCTCTCTTTGAAGCTCACTTTCGCATCCGGTGACTTCCTTTATTCTAAAATTCTCAATTGTTGGAGTCTTTCCTGAAGCTCATCCCTTTGTTCTCATCCTCTCTGGCTACTTGTGGCTTTTCCTGAAGCTCACCTTTGCTATGGTGGATTGAGGACCTCTCTGGCCTGAGGCTCTTTGGCCTGACTCTCTTGCTTTGTTAATTCCCTTATATATAGGCTAAGATTTACGGTTCAAATGGTGGCTGTCATTGCTTTTCTTGCGTTCACTCACTTGTGAAGACCAATTTGGACTTCTCTTCTTCAGCCGACTTCAACAAGTTGGACTTGAGTTGTTTTCCATTTTTACCAGAAAGTCAAAAACTTGTTCGAGAAGCAATCCAAAGTCCAATAGGGGACACTGCAAGCTGGCGCCCACTTCTTGGCCTCCAGTGGAGAGGCGTTGAATCTCCTACTCTGGCCCATTTAATTAATCTTAAAGGAGGATATTTAAAGTTGGTCTAGGCAAATGCAGTTCAGGTCCTAACTACTTTCTTTTGCACCAAATAGAAGCCTCCTATAAGATTCACTTCCTCTCTGTAATTGATGCACATGAAATGAGGTGCAATTATGGAAAAATTGAAAGCAAAAAAGCGAAAATAAAGGGGGAAATAGGAATAAGAAGAAGAGGTTTTTACTAAACAACCAATCATAAATCTACATACACAATCAATCAGCAATTTGCATAGAGGATGTACAAATCAACTCAAATCGTCATCATTCCTTGCGTTCATTCCGCTTCTTCGTCCGGAGCCTTCATCCTTCGATCAGACCCTGCAAGTTCCATACACAAAAGATGATTTTAGAGACTGCATTACTATTGAAACGGTCAACGGAACGTGGATTACCGTCACGAGTCCCACTTATCTTGTTCACCTCGCCACACCTAATCGCCCCACAAAACCCTAGCAACCCATCTTTCTTCTCCCGCTCGTCTCTTTCCCTTCCGCTGCCACCATCGACGGTGGCATTTGCCGCGACGCCACCAGCTCCACATAGGCCGGCAGTGGGCACTGGTCCCAGATCTCCTAGCCGTGCCTCCCCAGAATCCGATCAAGTCACGATCTCTCGACAAAACGGAAACAGAAGAAAGTGGAGTTCCTTACACTTGAAATTCGACCCTGATTGAATCCCTGAACGGATTGGCGATGGCTCCAAAAGCGGTCTGAGACAGGACCAAGGCGGCGCCAGTGACGGACTGCTTGTAGGCGGCGGCGGCGGACGTGGTCGAGAGGGCGTAGTCGACGATCATGACCTGGATGGTGCGGCCGGGGACGCAGGCATGGAACTGCGACGCGTTGACGCAGCGGACCCGGTACGGCCTCCCGCAGGCCGCGCCGTTGTCCCATATCTGGTCACCCGCCGCCGCGAACAGGTTGCTCGAAGGGAACTGCGATGGGTCTCCGCCGTAGCACTCGGTCGCTAAATCGATGGCCAGAAGAAAATTACAAAGCTTTCACGTCAGCCAATCAGACATGTTCTTTTCTTTCTAAAAAGACGGAGAAACTTTTCTCTTTCTGTTCCTGTCCTTTTTGGGTTGGGACTTACGTTGGTATGGAGGGCCGTAGTGCGCGGCCGTGCCGACGTCGACGCGGGCCACGGAGACGGCCGCCGGGAGGATGCAGGCGAGGAGGAGGAGGAGATATGAAAGGGCTTTTGCAGATCGACTCCTTCCGATCGACATTTCTGGAGGAGACTTTCGATTCAAGCGAAAGCTTTTGTTTCCCATGAAGGAGAACGAATGACGGTGCACACGAGTGGCCGGAATTTAAGAAGAGTGGAATGAATGTCCAATCCCCCTCGTCAAAGCCCTGAAGTCGCCCGCCATATTTACGTGCTTCTTCTAGAAGCAGAAAATTTTTCGCCACGTACCATGTTTTGAACCGGTCCACATTAAAGTGTGGTTAGGTCAAGTAGTCATTCAAGCGATCTTGTAGAGCACCACTTTCAATCATTTTTATTTTTATTTTTTATTTATGTTCTTTTTTAAAAAAATTAAAATTTAATTATATATTTGTTTTCTTCTTTGACCAATCACGGCGAAGGCCAAGGAGCGGTCACCCAAGGCCAGCGTCAAGGTTGCACCTATCTCCCACGCCGACTCTCTTGTGTCCCCTATCTTTAGCTGCCTTGACATTGCTTTCAAGTTTGTGAGATGGACTATGTCACCAAGGTATCATTCGATTCTTAGGGCCGCGGCTTACGCACGTGTTAGATTCATTTCCCCGATTCCCTCACTAGCCTTAGGTGAGTTCAAGCTCACCCATGCAGGTGGTTGTTGGCTTTCATCGTGGTCAGTGACCAGCCAAGGAAAAAAAGAAAAAAAGAAAAAAAAACATAATCAAAAATTTGAATTTCAAAAATAAAAGAGATAATAATTAAAAGAAGTGCATGGGGAAAAGTGTGCGTGTGGTCTGGGTGGAAGAAAAAAGAGGAAATATAATTTCCTTTTTTTTTTTTTTCATAGAGAGGGAATCATTTTCCCTAATTGTAGACGTTTTTTCTTATAGAGATTCTTGCTAGAATTTTGATCACGTGCGGGGTCCATTTTCCCTCCAGGGCAGTTGTACTTAGCATAGTTAACAAAACTAGATTTTACCCCTCATACTTTTCATATTGACATCATTTGGCCCCTGAGATTTCAAAACTTTTGTAATGATCTCCATGATCTTTGAATAATGTTGCAATGTTTCCACAATAGTGTCGCAAATCATTGTAATTAAGTAGAAAAGATCGCAATGGAAAAAATATATAAAGAAACAAAGTGTTTTTTCTTTTTTGGGGGGGGGGGGAGTGAAGGGGTAAACGCGTGGCACCAATGCCTAAAGTTGATGATTCTTATTATCAAATACTTCAAATTGTTGCACCTATGACAAACACCAAAAACTATAGACTAATATATTTTTGACAAATATACCTCCTGTTAGTTTTTATTAAATTAGATTAATATCACAAAAAATCATATAATTAATTACAATAGATGGTAAAATCTCAAATTAATATACCCATCGACTGTTATGTATTACTTATCTCAATAATTTAATAGTAGAATTTAACGGACACCAACAAAGGATATATTTGCTACATATATACTACTAGATTGGAGGTTTTTCATAATATTAACCCTAGAAAATATCAAAACCGCTTGAGATTCTCTATTTTTACACAGGGCCACCAGCATGATTAGTAGGATCCAAGTACCATGAGCTATAAAGGTTACTAAATTGAGAGGTCGAAATACTCCGGTTTTTGAAGAGAAGCTAACAACCCTGGAATTTATTAGGTTGAAAATTTACTGAAGCTAAGATCTAGATATTTCAAAGGTATCAGGAGAAAAGGTAGAGAGAAAATCATATCATATCTTATGGTCCACAAAGCGGACCCACACCTACTTTAAAGACATTTAATCAGAAATAAATTGAAGTGGGAGCATATTCCAAGAAAAATTCCTTGATAGGTCAATAAAATCATTAAAAACACTGACCACCTTCTATCTTGACGAAAATCATTTTGCACAAGATAAGGTACGGATTGACCTTTGGAGAACCATAATGAAATAATAAAACCATACATAAATAAATAAAAGAAATACTTGTAAAAAGAAGCGGACCTTGCATCACAGAAGTCAAACATATCGACTGGACTGCCCCCACAAGGAACAGAGAAGAGAGAGAGAGAGAGAGAGAGAATCCTTGTCAGATTGCCAATGGCACTATCGAAAGTACTTCGTATCGTTCGGATGAAATGGCGTGCAATTATAGAGAACAGAAAAGGAGGATCGTTTGGAAAACAAGACAACCAAAATTAAGGAAGGGGGGGATTAGAAAGGAGAAGAACTCTGTACAAAACAATCGATGCTCATTATCATCCATTGCTTGCCTTTCTTCTCTCTTTCTCGAGCCTTCATCGAGCCATCACCAGATTATCTTCGGAATCTTCAATCAGACCCTGCAGTTTTATACACAGAAGATGATTTAATAAACTGTAAAATTTGAATCAACGTGCCAATATTGAAATTCCGACGGATTATGAACAAAGGCATCGCTCGATCACGTCCCTCAGTCCTTCGTCTGATCAGAATGGAGTGAGTGAAGTAGAGTCGGCGATGGATAGAAATAAGTGAAGGAGAGACTACTAGGAAAGCCTGACCTAGGAACAGAAGAAAATGGAGTTACTTACCGTTGATATCGGACGGTTATTGCATCTGCAAACCAATGGGCAATGGCTCTGAAAGCGTTCTCAGATAGAACAAATGGGGCGCCGGTGACAGACTGCTTGTATGCAGCTGCTGCAGAGGAGGACGTGAGGGCGTAGTCAAAGATCGTGATCTGGATAGTGTGGCCGGGGATGCACTGAGTCCCGTTAATGCATTCCAGCAGGTACCGCCTCCCGCATGCTATCCCGTTGTCCCATAACTGGTCACCGACGCCGCGAAAAGGCCACTTGAAGGGAACTGCGATGGGTCCCCACCATAACATTCCGTCGCTAGAACGAAGGTAAGAAAAATATCATATAACTTTTAGGTCTGCTGTTCAATAAGTTCTTTCAATTGGGTTGGGACTTACGATAATAAGGAGGGCTATAGTGCGCAGCCATGCCAACATCGTCGCCGAGGGCCACAAAGAGGACCTCCGAGAGGACACAGGCGAGGAGGAGACAGGGAAGAATTTGTGCAGATAGACTGCTTCTGATCGACATTTTTTGAGTAGCCTCCTGTTTCAAGGTAAAGTTTTCTTGTTTTATGCAGAAGAATAAACATCGATACACTCATGTAGCCGAAACAATAAAGAGGAGCACCATAACGGGCAATTGCCCCCAACTTGTATGAGCAACTTGAATGATATCGCTTGGTCTTTATCAATTTCCCTTTTCTTCTTTAAATTGTTTTCAAGGTTAGGTTTCTTATAACTGAATAAGACATGCTTGTCTGGAAGGACTCTGCAAAAGAACTTGTGCAAGCAATGATGGACATTATCACTGTCACTACCTGCAAGACCATGACCTCTTTCTTAATTCTTAGATACCTACATAAGCTCAATTTAACAATCCTTATATTTGTAGTAGCAATCCTTATATACCGTATTAACAATCGAAATGTGATCGGTGGTCTATCCTTTTAATAGGTTGTGCCACCTCAAGGACAGTTAATCTTCCTCAAGAAGGGTTCAGCCTACCCTCCCTTCCCCCCTTCCCTTCCCTCTCTCTCTCTCTCAATGGCGCTCTCATGTGGGAGTGCCCGAACAGTCAATGATCGGTATTTCCACTGTCGAGCTCACCTCAGGTGGCAGTATTAAGCGCCCAAACCTTTCTCCTTCTATCTGTCACCTACCTCCTTTCCTTTCCCTTTCTGTCCCCTCATTTCATTTACTCCTCAAGGTGACACTGATGTTCTAGAATACATTGCAATGCACTTCCAACATCAAGAGACAATTTGTACAAGTCTACCTAGGAAGCAAGAAGTAACTTCCCCAAATTTGCTTGACAGATCACTCTTTTCACAATGGGCACCACATAATCACTTGAGAGTACACGACGTAAGTTCGGAATTGGGGAAATTACCCAAACAGGTCATAAACCTATTGTATGAATGCAATTCAATCCTTCAATTCAATAATTATAGTACAACAAAGAGCAAACAAAGACAAGTGCAGCAATACAAAGCGCCCATACATCTAGACAAGCGCATGCTGATATTCAAGTTCTCTCTTTCAGAAAAAAAGCAAGTGCAGCGAATGGCTTATAATCTAGGACGTTTTTAGATCAAAGTGAGCTTCAGGGGTTCACCAATTTCCTATACTGCACTATCACAGAATGAAACCGCACAGCAACGACGCAACAAAAACACACAGCCAACCCCACACGGCCAACCCAAACCAAATAATCAGCCCAGGCTTCTTCAGCACACTTCCTCAATTCAACATCACTAACAAAAGCAGATCAAACAGTATTGCAGTTATATTCAACATGCAACATGTTTGGTTCGGGCAAAACAACTAACATTTGCTGTGCACATAGAATTCAGCCCAAACAGGACGCGCAATCATACGTTTGTTCATTCCAAAAACATTCTTACTACCATAAGGCACTGCCCAATTGAGGATTCCGAAACGACGAACCATCAGGATATTCAATTCTGAATTCGAAAATTACCTGGAGCACCGAGATCCGATTGTGGCACCTGTCGATTAACCTCCGGCGAGTCCACGATCCCCACGTCGGGAATCTTCGAATTGAGCTCGCACCCAGTTAACCGCTCGAGGGTCCTCGTCGCGGAACTCGCGGAGGACTCGATCGATAGGCCCCCCGGTCGACGAGTCGGCGACGGAGGTTCGACCTGATCAAGCGAAAGCGGCTGAGCCGATCCTCCTCGACGAGACGAAGCTCTGCCGCTACTTTGGCAGGAGAGGCGCAGCCGCCGGCGAATCGCTAACCGGCGTCGGAGAACGACGCGGCGGGTTCGGAGATTCACAGGAAGGGCCGCGGGTTCCGAGCTCGGAGACAAAACCCGAGATGGGTTCGACGCGATCGGGACCGACCGAGCATCCGAGTCCCCGGAGAGCGGCGCTGGCTTCTCGCCGGCGCCCGGAGAGGACGCCGGAGGTCGGCTTCCGGAGCGAGAACGGAAGGCCGGCGGAGAGAGAGAGAGAGAGAGAGAGAAAGAGACAACGCTCTGCCGCAGAGCGCGTGCCCCTTATCCAGAGACAACTTAGACATTTCCTTTTCGGACGAATTCCGCGGCGGCCTGGTCGGGCGACTGACGTGGGAAAATGGCGCCATCACCCGAGATGTAGACGTTTTGTTTGAATGTCGACCTGATGATGCTCTGTGGTCAGAGAGGGGCCTGGAATGAATTCTTCCTCCTGATGCTTGATGGGCTATATTGAATTGGACCTCATGCTGGATGGTGGATGGGCCGGTTTGGGTCGGCCCGACTCAGACCGTTGCATTATTATTATTATTACTACTACTATCACTACTACGTTATTTCATATTGTTGAGTTTGTTTATTTACAACAGAAAAAAAAAATGCATGTTCGATTTGGAAACGAGATGTTTGAGTTTGCTCTCAAGTTTTTAAGCCACGAGGAATGGAGGGAAAGGGTGGAGTTTTGACTTGGATTAAGGAATTTAAGAGAAGTGGAATTGACGCGTAAAGAGGCTGAAGCATCTTCCAAACCACATCCACTTGATTACAAAAGCTCCAAGAGGATAGCATGTTGATATCACTCAACCATACTTTGGTATCTAAGATCCAAGTACCAAAGGCGTTCTCTTCTAGGGGGTTTACTATGTTGAAAGCTAACGTGTTTGTAGCCTGTTGACGAGAGGTTGAGATACTGATGAAAAATTGTAGAAGCTGAGGCCCTAGATGCACAAAATGCTTTTAGTTTGTTCAGAGCAAGATGTATCTTACCTTCCATTCCGCACTTCTCTAAGCCATCGCGATTTTAATGAAGATCGAGCTTCGAGACATGGTCAGGTTTTTTGCTGCATTCGACTCCTTCCAAATCGCAACAACCCCTTGTCATCCGCAGCCACAAATGTCTCAAAAGATCGGCGAGATCTTTCCTGAGCTTCCTTCATAAGAGCTTCCCTCTTGGCGTGAGTGCAGCCCACATTTGTTGAGGCTTTGGGATGACTGAATTCCAAGGCTTGAACGACAAATGGGTGCAGGCACGCGGCTAATGTAGAAGTAGGACGCCATTGTTGTTAAAATGAACCTGAGAACTTCCTTTCATATTAGCCAAAAAAAAAATTCCACTACCCTTAAGGCAAGCTAAAGCGACTAAGAAATTTCTAAGTCCATGCCTTGCAAGACCTGTCGAACAGTCAAGCCATCAAATGCGACCATATTCTATTGGTCCACTAATTGAACCTTAGTCAATTTTAAATCTATTCGATTAAAATTTGATTCAACCGGGACCATAAAAGGTCCTCAACAAACACATCAAAAACCCTAGCCACCTCAAGCGACGAAAAAATTCCAAGTGGTGCCTTGCAAGACCCGTCAAATGGCCAAGACGTCAAATGCAACCAAGAATTATTTTGTGAAGCATGGGAAGTAATTAGCTCCCATGCACACTTGTGAGGATGTTAATAAAACGATTCTTCCCAAGTTTGATCGATCTTAATAATCGAGAATGTTTTCAAAATAGAGGCACCTAACCAGGGAATTCATTGTCGATGGCATCAAAGAATTCCAAATCAGATAGAACTTTATAAGATCATCAGTTCAATTCAATCTCGATACATGGCTTTCGAAGATGGAGTTCGAAGGGATGGCCAGTCTTTCTGCCGCAATCCTCTCCTTTCCTCTCGCAACAATCCTAGCCGGTACATAATGACAAGGGTTTCGAATGGTCGATAAGACCTTGCTGGAATTTCATCGGATCAGCTTCCCCGAGCTTGGACCAATTCAGATGCTTCAACTATGCGTAAGTGGCCATCATATTGGGAGCACAAAGGCAATGGAAATGCAAATGTTTTTTTCTTTGCTTCGTAAAAAATGCAACATTTCTTTAAAAAAAAATCCAAAAAATCATTTTTCAAGAAAATGACAATATTTTTCAATATTTGGCTAAAACCTAAAAATGATTTGGAAAATATTTTCTGTCATTTTATATAAAATATCTTATTTGATTTTTTTGGGGAGAATTACCAAAATATGCAAATTTTTAAATTTTTTTTTCTTTTATATTTTTTTCTTCTATTTCCTCAATTGGTCATTGGCCATGGTAATGGTTAGCGATTGACCACAAGCGAGGGACAAGTTTCCCAAGGCCAACGAGGCTCAAACTCACCAAATTCTAGTGGGTCGAGTCGAGCTAGCCTTGGGTCAGGCTCCACCTCGACACATCCAACAAGGTTGAGCTCACCTAAGGTCACTGAGCTTTGAGCGAGGTTGAGCTCACCTAAGGCCGGTGAGCTTTGAGCTCGCTAGAGGTTGGCAAAAAATAATAATAATAATAATAAAAGAGAAATAATAAAAAAATTGATTTTTAAAAAAATATATATTTTATAAAAACAAATGTTTCATCAAGAACTCTAGCCCAAGTGTTGAGGACCCATACATAGCCTTTGTGGACCTAAAGTTGAAGTGTTAAGGATCAAAGCTTAAGCATCAAGGACTAAGTACTGTTTTTATGGACCTTGGTTGGAGTGCCAGGCATTGGACATAGGCACCATGGCTTTGTGTCCGGCCTTACCTGGGCATGGGCATTGGAGACCTGGTTCCAACCTCCATGGATCTAGGCTTAGGTGTCAAAGACCTAATCTAAATGTTGGGACCTAAGAACCAGTGTTAGGGTTCCCATGGTCTAGTGTAAAGTTTTGGGTCCATGCACTGATACTTAGTTATATTATGAAAAATGTTTTTGGATTTTTCAAAGAGAAAATCATTTTCCTAAATTTAACTATAGGTTTTACGTTAATTAGTGTTGACACCAATATTTTGGCTAATGATTTAAATTTAATTATATAGAAATTTATGGATTAATATTTAACCCCTAAACAAAAATACTATAATTACATAGCATATAGTTTTATAAGCATTTGTCATATAGCTTAATTTATTAATTGTATTTGCATCAAACCAATGGTAGTGAACGGAATCAAATCAATTGAGCATACTGGCCCCCACATCAAGCAAATTCAGCGAAGCCTATGGGGGAAAAAGGGGCCAAAAATTATTGCCCTTACTTAAGATAATTTGTGCTTTAATTGAGTTGGATTTGGCCCTTAATGTTTACAGGTCATAAGTTTCATAACTTTCATTAGAATAAGCTCTAAATGGATCAAGGTTTGTCAAATGTAAGCCCACAAGGGGCAAAATTCGGCCAGTGGAAAGCACAAAGGGCTGGTTGAAAATTTGAATAAAGAAGGGCTAAAATCAAGCATAATCCAGCCCGTCACAAGCCTAACAAGAGAATGGCCTTAGATTGATTGAGTCCGTAAGTGTGGAAAAGCCGAAAGTCAGAACTCGACCAATTAAACCTAGGTTAAACTCTAATAAACACGCTTATGCCTCATAATTCGAGATGGACAATTCAGAAATCCTAGGACATACCTACGGCCTGCTTGGCAACCGACCAAATAATATTTGATTTTATTTTTTGTTCTTAGAAATAGATTTGGAATATAATCAAATAGTAGAAAAAAAATTATTTTTTTCTTTCCGGAAACAATTCTAGAATTAAGTCAACCCATTTTTCTTATTTTCTCTTTTCCTTCTCTCTTCATCTTCCTCCCAGTTGGCCACTGGCCATTGCCACCCATTGCTAATGCCGCCATCGACAATCACCGACAATCAGCTGGGTGAGGTTTGTCAAGCTCGCCAGAGACTCACCTGGCTACCGTGAGGCTCGACCTCACCCAACTGACGCGAGGATGACCTCGTCAATGGCTTGTCCAGTCAAAGCAAGGCCAAGCCTTACCCAGCCATGGGGAGGCACGTTGGCCTAAGTCTCGGCGAGGGCCGGCGATGCTCTAATGAGGTCGTCAATCCTCATCTGCCAGTTGCCGGCCATGGCTAGTGAGTAGAGGTAGGAGAAGAAGAGAAAAAGAAAAAAGAAAATGGTTTATGTTAGAAATTTTAAGAGTCCTACTAAGGGCATTTTTATTCTAGACTAGAAATTTTGGATAGTTATCAAACACTTTCAAATACTCAGAAATCCGTCTAAGGAATAAAATTCAAAAGAATCATTTCTTAATAGAAATTGTTTTGGAAACAAAATGATTACTAAACACTTGTAGAGAGAAAATGCCAAAGAGGAGAAAGGAGCGAGAGGGAGCCCTTCAACCAGGCCTACCCCGTGCGGCCAAGCCCCTCCAGTGTGAGCCTACCAGGCCACCAGCCGTGAGCCCTTCGCGGCCGCTGCTTCTTTCCTTGGCGAAGCACCTAGATCCCACGACCACGCAGCTGTTGAGCCCAAATCGAGACAACACCCGGCGTGCTGTCGCTGGCCCACCGAGATTTGCCCCTCACCACGAGCTGCTTTCCAGCCATGATCCACAGGCCAATCACGGGTCTTTAGTTTCTTGACTTCTTCCCGGCAAGTTCACAGGTTTTCTAGTGAACCTCTAGCGAAGAACTCGTCTGCACGTCCCCAAGCAAATGTTCTCTTCGTGGACTCATCATCTCGCCATCATTCACCAATTTTTGATTCAGGTTTTAAAGAATTTCAAATAATTTGCATTCCTTTACATTGAATTGTTTAGTGGAGTGCTAGGGGCGAAGAGAATACCAACAAAATAAAAGCAAAAAAAAAAAAAAAGAGTTCCAAATTAGGTAGAACTCCGATATTTGCAAGATCATCAGTTCAATTCAATCTCAATACATGGCTTACGAAGATGGAGTTCATAATGTAGCTAGAACTAACACCTATAGAGGGAGATGAATAGGTATTTAAAAGAATTCTTGACAAATAAACGCGGAAAACAATAAATTAAAGCAAAGTCCGGAAGATGATTAGAATCATGAAACACTAGACTTTTGCAATAACTTGAAAATGTGCAACAAACTTTAAATGAAAAAGTTAAGGGAAGAGAAAATTGCACATGAATTTTATAGTGATTTGGCTTAAATTAAACTCACATCCACTCTCCCATATTGATGGCCTACTGGTTGGATTTCACTATAAGATTAACAAAAATTACAACTTATGAGTACAAACACTTATTGGTAGAACTCTTTAATTTACTAAGAAACTCTTTTTGTATTTTTCTTTCTTGATCACAATCTATAATGTTCATAGATAAAGACAAGTAGTTGAGAGAAACTTCAGACTTTGAAATTATAAATTCAAGTTCCTATTCAACTTAACCAAATGACCTCCGTTAAATACTCCTCTATGCAATAGTAGCCATTGACATTTTTAGAGGAAATTCTTCCAATCAAATCGTTGGACAGAATCTTTTAAGGAAATCTTATGACTATTGAAGACAGGAATGGAAATTCCACTTGATTTAAGTCACTTATACAATAAGAATCCCGGTTTCTATAAATGATGCTTCCTTATATAGAACTTATCTTTGGGATTGATTTTGTCAATATATGATTGACTCAATCAATGTTTTTGAATAAGGTAAGTAAAATTCTTGATTAGAAGATAGTTGTTGAAGAATTGTTTCCAAATAAAATTCATTATGGATTTGTGTTGCAATGTCACTGAGTCTAGTTTTGGACTCGTCAGAGTGGGAAATGCTTCTGGAATGGAATAGACTTTGGAAATGATTTCTAAAAACAACTTATAATTAATCTATACTTAAGATAGGCATTGGAAACAGAAAGTTTTATCACTTTCTCGCAACAATCCTTGCCAGTACACGGTGAAAAGCATTTCAAATGGTCGATGAGACCTTGCTTGAATTTCAACGGATCAGCTTCCCCAAGCTTTGACCAATTTAGATGCTTCAAGCAGACGTAAGTGGTCATCATATTGGGAGCACAAAGGCAGTGGAAATGCAAATGTTTTATTTTTAAATTTTAAGACTCCATTTGTTTGGCGAAAAATATAATATTTCTGAAAATATTTTTTAGATATTCATTTTCTAGGAAAATGTTAAAATTTTCCGGTGTTTGGCTAAAATCTAAAAATGAACTAGAAAATATTTTGCATCATTTAGTATAAAATATCTTATTTGATTTTCCTAGAGAGAATACCAAAAGATTCAATTTTTTATTTTTTTTTTTCAGCAATTGACCACAGGTGAGGGACAAGTTCGCTCGAGGCCGATGAGGCTCGAGCTCACCATATTTTGGGGAGACAAGCCAAGCTAGCCTTGGGTGAGGCTCCACCTCTCCAAATTCAAAAGGTTGAGCTCACCCAAGGCCATTGAGCTTCAAGCTCACAAGAGGTCAGTGAAGCCCGATGCCTCGCCCGATTGGCGAGCTTGAGCCTCATTGGCCTTAGACGAGCTCGTCCCTCACCTGTGGTTGATTACAGCCATCTTTGTGGTTGGCAACTCACTAAAGAAGAAAAAAAGTCAAAAAGAAAAAAAGAAAAACAATTAAAAATTAATTTTATAAAAAACAAACGTTACATTAAGGACCCAAGCTCGAGCATTGCGGACCCAAGCACAACTTTTGTGGACTTGAGCCTAACTGCTGGGAGTCAAATCTTGAGACTCGAGGACTCGACCATTGTCTTTATGAACCTAAGCTTGAGTGCCAAGGCATTGGGCACAAGTACTAGGGCTTGGGATTGGTCTCGATGGATCGGGGCATAGGTGTTGGGGCTCGGCCCGGCCTCAATGGACTTAGGCTTGGGCATGAAGACCTTGTCTTGAATGGCAAGGACCCTAAAACTAGCGTTAGGATTCCTATGTCCAAACTTAGAGTTTCGAGTCCAAGCATCGATACCTAATTATATATTGGAAAAAAATTTCTAATTTTCAAAGAGAAAATCATCTTCCTAAATTGAAAGATAGGTTTTTTGTTGATTAGTATTAACACCTAAATTTTAGCTAATCATTTAAGTCTAATTGTATGGAAAATTATGGATTAAATATTAATCTCTAAAAAAATATTATAATTTCATAGCACATAGTTATTAGGGAAAATAAAAAATTTGAAAAAGAAAAATTATTAAAAAATGTCAATATTAGCATAGGTTGTGCCATATAGGATAATAACTTTCGCATTAACAATTTCTAGCCAAAATTAGTTAGATAGACTTAATTGATAAACGTGAAAATGTTTAGTACTTAAATGGCATAATTAAAAATTTGTGATTAAATTAGCAAAAGTACAATAAATTTAGAACTTTTTGAATAATTTTCTTGGAAAAAGACAAATGTCAAATAGGATATACTCCAAACTTCCATGCAATAGAAAATAGACATTATGGGTATATATATTTCACATAAAACTTAATGATAAATGAAAATATTTACCATGAAAGTCACTTTCAAAGAAAATGATTAGTTTTTCTTTATTTGGCAATTTAGAGAAAGTGATTTCCTTCTTACTAGAAAGAGGAAGTCGTTTTCCCCAATATAAATTTCTTGTTTTTAATCCATAGAAAATGTGCTCTGTAGATTGATTAGTCTTCCATTATCCAAACACCAAAAAAGAAAAATCCCGAAATTTTTTTCTTTTCAAGCAAACGGACCCTAAGTTTGTGATTATTACAACTTGAACATTGGACAATAAGTCTCAAATTGTGCTAATAAGAACAATGGACAAGAAAATTATCTAGCTAGTTACTTATTCGTTGGTTACTAACAAAATAACGAGAGGATGATACTAAAATTGCCAAAAGTTGTGTATGACGCTTATTTTAGTTAAAAAAATTTCACTAGCTCACTTTAATGTTAAATCGGAGAAAAATGATCACTTATGTGTCTTCAACAATAAATTAACTGGATTTTATAATTAAAAATTTGATCTTAGATAACATTTTTTTGGTATTGAAGTAATCATTTTTTAATAATAATTGCCATTGAAGTTATCACTTTTTAACCCGCTACACAACATCATTTAAGGTTTATATGTTGACTAGGCACGCCGGTGAGCCACATAGAACTGAGAAATTAATAAAATATGGCCACGTTAAATTTCTGGCGATCTAGATCGAAGTTGGCACTTGAGTGATTTTTTTTTTTTTAAAGTGGCATTTAACTGATCAAAAAAAAAACTTTTAACACTAAAATGAGGACCGTATACAATTTTTGGCACTTACATATCATTCTTCCCAAAATAATGATCTTTTTAACCTCATGATTGGCACAATTAATTGAAACCTCATTTCCCGTTGAGGAACAAAAGGTCACCCTTTCGGAGTCCCCCCCTACATGAAAATTGCTAAAGATCAAGGCCACTTATATAGAACAAAAGGTTAGATTTAACATGTTCATGGAGCTTACAAGGTTTTTCATGGTCTCTAGATAACTAAGGGTGCGTTTGTTTGCGTTTCTGTTTAAAAATTGTTCAGGAAAAATAAAAAAAAGTGTTCCTATTCCTGGGAACAATTTCGAACAAAAACGCGTTTCAGAATCGTATAAAATTTCTTTTACGGAATAGAAAAAGAACAGTAAAACACGTTTTTAGAATCGTAAAAAATTTCTGTTTTACGGAATAGAAAAAAAACAAAAATACGTTTGGTAATGTACAAAATTTCTGTTTCAATTTTTTTTCAATTGTTTTTTTTTTATAATAAAATGTGAACTTAGTATTGAATTATCATTCTCATGAAATGCTCATCAATTTAATTTTGTTTATATTAAGTGAAAACAAACATTCTAAACTTGATCATATTTGCTTAGTCGGAAGAAATTTTTTTAAGTTTGTACCAAAATTTTCCCATTTGTTTTTTTTTTTTTTAAATAAAGTGTAAACTTGACTTTGAATTCTCATTATCATAATGACAAGCGAGCGGTCTGAGTTAGGTTAAAAATTATAATAATAGACTGACCAATTTGTGCTCTGCACTAAACAGCCATATAGAGACCGTACAGAATTTCACACAAAAATATTATATTCTCTTTCGAGGCAACAAGAAATTCTGATCACAGATGTAAGTGTATAATGCAAGAAAGAGTATCCGTCTTTGTCCTCGCTTTGCTCACAGCACCACTGTACACAAACCAAAATGTGCCGAAAGACGAAAGTATAAGACTCATCAAGGTCTCAAAGTCTCTGCAGCATATAAAATGTATCCAACTTAGTAAACGCCGTACTAGTCTGTTCTAGCGACTCCATAGCGGATCTTGTCCAAATTTCGTTGCCATTCGTCAATCTCTGCTTGGGTGCGACTCCTTTTCAGTTCATCTTCTCTCTTTAGCTGCTCCCTTAATTCCAAGATCTTTCTCTCAATACATTGAATCTGCAGAAAACCAAGATTTGGCTGAAGTGGAAAATTTTGGAAGGGCAAATTTCAATTCGAGAACTGAGAGAAACGAAAGGGAGTGTAACCTTTCTATAAGGCCACCGCCCCACTCCGCCTTTTCGGCAAATTTTCTTGACAACGGTAGGACACAAATGCAAAATTTCAGAAGCCTTTTCGATCGGAAGATGGAAGTAACCTCCGACATCTGCCAGGGTCATCTTTCCCGCTCTCTCCCTCTGCACTAATCTCAGCACATAAATACAGCCGTTTCAGAATAATGGAAGAAAAAATGAGTGCAATACAAGTGACGTCCGTTGAACCAGATCATTATTCTAAAGGCCAAGTCCTAAAGGATAAAGACTGACGGAGTAATCTATATTTCAACAGAATCCACACAGAAACTGTTTGCGATGATAATTTGGTGAAAAACAGAACTCCGGATATCGCTTCCATTTATAACAGTCATAAGAGATAAGAAAATATGATTGTTTATCGTAGCATAAAAGGCTGTACAGGACACACATACACAGTTAATAATTCTAGAAAAGCAGTAACCTGTGCCGCAAGCCCAGTTTTAAGAGACTTCGCCTGTCGTTTCTTAGGTTTTGGCTTGTTGTCTGTTTGCCCGGGATTCTCTGCTTCAAGCAACGAAAATACAAAACAATAAACAAAAAGCATTCTACCGCTTCCAGCTATTCAAAAGATCGACGGGCTCTTGAATCTGATTCTCTATGTGAGGCTTATAATGTTGTGACATGGAGAAGTGAGAATGGCTATGCATCACCTGAAACAGTCGGAGGCAGAGGTAGTTGAAAATAATCGGCATTTACATTGCCATTGAAATCTATTCCGACGCACACAGCTTCATAGAACATGGCGAGCGGGTCCTGGTACATGATGTAGCCAGCCAGCCTCCTTCCCTCACAGTATTGCTGCAGAAAATCCTTCACATTCTGTATGCTTTTCTTGCAAAAACTGAAATGGAAGCAAGAAAGACAGGACTATATTGCTGCACGATACATATTTAGAACCCCAATTTCCCAAAAAAGGAATGTCATCTAATTTTTTAAAGGAAAAGATCGATTGAAGTTCTTACTCAAACATTTGATACCGATCCTCACCGTTGGATGGTACCGCACCCGGATTGTGCTGAGTGTCCAGAATCGCATGGCTGACCATACCGACTCTTCCATGGAGTTCGAGTTTTGTGGTATGATTGGTTTCCACTGATAATTTTTAAAGAACTTATGTTAGAAAGTGTCACAACAATTGTAATTAGCAAATAACACAACATTATAACAAAACACACTGGAAGTGTCATTACAGAAAGTATTAGCAAATAGCAAACATCATCGGTGCGTGATCAATCTTCGAACTTGTCGATAGTGTTCGACAGTGCCTGAACTCATCACGCAAACTAGTTCATCAAGAAAAGTTTCTACCCTATTGTAAGGACAATCAAACGCACCGTGAGTATGAATGATCTCGCTGCTCTGCTCGCTTGAGCCTGAGCAGCAGCGAGCGAGCTGCTCATCTGGGCGAGCGTAAGCCTGCTGGTACAGATCTCGAGCGAGCAGACGAGCTGCTGCCGCAGATCTGGGCGAGCACCGCTCGCCCAGATCTGCGAGACTCGCTCGAGCAAGCGGCTCGCAGATCTGGGCAAGCGCTGGCTCGAGCGAGCCCTCACACTCGAGCTCCGACCAGCCATCGCCCAGATCTGCGAGGGGTGGCTCTCGCCGAAGTGAAGACAATCGGTGAAGGAGGAGCAGTGACCACGTTTACCTGGTGAAGGAGCAGCGGCTGTCGAGACAGAGGCCGCTGTCGGCGCCGGAGAAGACGATGGACTTCTCTGCTCGCAGGAGGAGACGCTCGTCGCAGGAGGAGAAGCTCGTCGCAGGGGGAGAGAGGCGGTGTTCGAAGGGAGCAAGAAATAGAAAAGGAACACAATTTTGTTCCTTTTTTTTGTTCCTTAGATGTGTTTCAGAAATAAGAAACACAAATTTTGGTTTCTTATTTTTTCTTTTTTGTTCGCAGAACAAAAGAACAAAAAAGGAACAGAAACGCACCCAAACGCGTTTGCCTTTTGTCCCGAGAACAAAAAAAATAGAAAAAGTGTTTAAAAAAAAAAAAAAGAAACACAACCAAACAGGCCCTAAATCTTCGTGACCCGTGCCTCAAATATATCAAATTTAAGGGTAGATTATTAACTGCATTGTTAGTTACATAAAATGGAAATAAAATTTGCCACTATTTAAGGATATAAAATGTCGGAACCCTTTGACGCTGAGTAGCAGTCAAAGATATGATGATATTGCATGGTGGCCTATATCAGATATCATGTCGTGGCATCGTAATGGCTAAACCTGTTAAATGGGTGGGTCGGGTTGGATTTGGGTCGGGTCATAAATGGTCCGACCCAAATCGACTCATTTAACCCGTTTGTGACCCGTTTTTATGAACGCAAAAATTTTGACCCATACCCGATCCGATCCATACCTAACCCATACCCGACCCATTTAACTAAACTTAATTTATTATATATATATATATACTTAAAAAAATGGTATTGCTAAAATAATTTTATAAAACACAAATTTAATGGACAATTTTTATAATTTTTAAAATAATTATTTTAAAAAATCGAATTTTAATTTTTTTAAAAATAATTTTTTAAATATAACTTTTCTTTTTTTTTTTCTATCTTCTTCTTCTTTGTGCCACCACAAGCGAGCCTCGAGCTCGCCCCACGCCCGTGAGGCCTCTACCTCACCGGATCCGGCGAGCTCGAGGTTCGCCGACGTCGGGAGAGGCCTCCGCCTCGCCAGATCTGGCGAGCTCGAGGCTCACCGGTGTTGGGCGAGGCTCAAGCCTCGCCGATCCGCAAGCCTCGAGCTCGGCCGGGCGTCGGGCGAGGCTCGAGCCTCGCCGGATCGGTGAGCCTCGAGCTCGTCGAGCGTCGGCGGCCTCACCGGATCCGGCGAGCTCGAGGCTCACCGGCCGGTCACCGGCCATCGCCATGCCGGCGACCGAAGGAAGAAGAAAGAAAAAAAGAAGAAAGAAAAATAAAAAATAATTATAATTTCGGTTTAAAAAAAAATTGTAAAGTTAAAGAGAGAAAAGAGAGATTGTGAGGTTTTGGCTTTAGGTGAAAATAAATGGGTTGATAAATGGGTCTTAAATGGATGTAGAGCTAACCCATTTAAGACTCATATATCTCACTCTCTTTAATTTTAAAACCCATTATGGGTGTTTTAGAAAATAAGGCTTGACCCATTAACGACCCATTTAAACATAAATGGGTTCATAAATGGGTCAATGACCCATTTTAACACCTCTAGCTAATGGCCAATGGAAAAGAGTTAAAGCTCTTTTCAAATCGGTTGACAAAATCGTTAGAGATCCTCGGGTCTTAATGTGGATAATCCGCAAGTTAGATCCAACTAGAGGTGAAGTCATTTAGTATACAAAAATTGATCTTGTATATTACTTGACGAAAAAAGAGAAAAATAAAAAGGCAAGATGCTAAGCCTGTGGATCTCATTTAAACAATCTAAGAATTTTGAACTTAATACCTGATCAATGCAACTATAGGGGTCTAATTGAGTAATTCATCATGAATTCTCTAACGTGCAGATTGCAAGAGATGAATTCGTTTAACAATCACAAAACCAAATTCATATCTTGTCATCGGTCATTACCTTATATCTCGATCGCAATCATTTAGGATACAATAACGTACAACGGGGATCGACCTACGAGATGAACCTCTATAAACCTTGCTAACTAAAACGACAAAGAAGCGAACATTGCAACAGAGAAGCCAAGCCTATCGACTAGGCTCTCCCCCACAATCTTGTGGACGACATGGCGCACTGTCATTGGCTGGACCATCCAGAGCATGGCAGGAGGATCTTCGTCAAACATTTTCACACCCGCCAGATTCGAATTTTCGTTGTCTTGCTTATTTAGACCTTCTAATCTTCCATTGAACGGACAGAGAGAAGAGAGAGAGAGAGAGAGATGTCCAAAAGCAAGTCCAAAGAAGATGAGTTAAAAACCAGCGAGAGAGAGAGAGAGGATCTTTACAACGACCAACAACGACCAATGTAACTTCCGACCTTTCCTCTCAACCGTCAACACTCTGCCTCAGTCCATCCTCTTATTGTATCGCCCTCAGGTGTTTGCCGAGAAGCAGCCGTTGGCACCTCGTCCTCGCAAAGAAGAGGTTCCAGAGACGCTCCGAATCCCTGATCTTCTCCTCCGTGCTTCTACGTACTTCCAGCCGAGAGGAAAGATCGGTTCGCGGGGCTCTCGTCAGAATGATGTCGGCGACGCTGGGCCAATTGCTCGCGGCAGTGCTTCTGTCCACATCGGTGTTGTTGGCAGCTGCCGAGAAGAGCGGGAATAAGGTGCAGGGAGTGACTTATGACGGGAGGTCACTGATCATTAATGGCAAGAGAGAGTTGCTCTTCTCGGGTTCGATCCATTACCCTCGGAGCACCCCCGAGGTAACCGCTCCTCACATTGAACTCGGCTGTTCGTTTGAAGTATATCCCTTGTGGAGTTTAATGGATTTTCTTTTTCTTTCTTGTTCAATCGGGATGCAGATGTGGCCGGACCTTATTAGCAAGGCAAAGCATGGAGGCTTGAATGTGATCCAGACATACGTGTTCTGGAATGCTCACGAGCCTGTTCAAGGCCAGGTGATTTGGACCGGAAGTTACACGAACTTGATTCCATGAAATCATGTCGCCAGTCGAATTTTAACCAACCGTATCCATATTTCTTCTGCAGTTCAATTTCGAGGGAAACTATGATCTGGTGAAATTCATTAAGATGATCGGGGAGCATGACATGTACGTCACCCTTAGAGTCGGCCCATTCATACAGGCCGAATGGAATCACGGGTACAATTCTGCTTCCTCTCTCTCTCTCTCTCTCTCCCTCTCTCGGACAAATCTCATCAATATTTCAATCTTGATCAGAGGACTTCCATATTGGCTGAGGGAGGTTAAGAACATCACATTCCGTTCGGACAATGAACCATTCAAGGTAATACATTGCTCCAAACCTGAATAGACCTTGTTGTGACATCTACTGGTTGACTCATCTGATCTACTCTTTCATTTATCAGTACCACATGGAAAAATATGTAAGGAAAATCATAGACATGATGAAGGAAGAGAAATTGTTTGCTTCCCAAGGAGGTCCCATTATTTTGGCTCAGGTATATTTCCAACAGCATCGTGAACTGTCCTGCCTGGAGCATCTATATGAATTTTCCGTTCTTTCTTGCTTCCATAATTGTCCGATATTCATGTTTGGTGATGCAGATTGAGAACGAGTACAATCATATTCAACTCGCTTATAAAGAGTTAGGCACCCGGTATGTCCAGTGGGCAGGAAACATGGCTCTTGGCCTTAATATTGGAGTTCCATGGATCATGTGCAAGCAAAAGGATGCTCCCGGTCCTGTGGTATGTAGATGATGTATTCCTTTTGTTATGACAAAAAGTCTTTCAAGAATGAATCAAACCTAGAAATTCCGTCAGTTGGGTAAAATGTATGAGGCCATATTTTCACGGGAATGGGTTGGCTCCTTGTTGTAGAAGAAAACATTATTGTATGCTTCACTTCTATGCTGTTGTTAAAGTGGACGTGTTATCAGATAAATACGTGCAACGGGAGGCACTGTGGTGATACTTTCACTGGCCCAAACAGCCCGAACAAGCCTATTCTCTGGACAGAGAACTGGACTGCTCAGTAAGCACCGATGTTTCCAAGATTTTACTTTAAGCGATGCTAACGTTCCCACCTTTCTCAACTATGTTGAATGATTGCAGGTATCGAGTATTTGGAGATCCACCATCCCAAAGATCAGTGGAAGATATTGCTTTCTCCATTGCGCGTTTCTTTGCTAAGAACGGGAGTTTAGCCAACTATTACATGGTATGATGTTGTTTAAACTTCCTTACGACATATTATCAGAAGTTTATTGTTTTTCATTGATAGCATTCTTGCCCCCAGTGATTTACTCATAAACTATGTTTGCAGTATCATGGTGGTACGAATTTCGGCAGAACTAGTGCTGTTTTCACAACCACGCGCTACTATGACGAAGCTCCACTTGATGAATATGGTAGGAATACCCAAAAAAAAAAAATTCACTATGGTCAAAGACTAAGCTTCTTTCGTAATAACCTTTAATTTTATTTAGGTTTGCAGAGGGAACCCAAATGGGGCCATCTCAGGGACTTGCACAAGGCTTTGAGTTTATGTAGGAAGCCATTGTTGTGGGGTAACCCAAGCGTTCAACGTCCTGGAGCAGACATTGAGGTACTTATGAAACTCGAGTTTTAGAAGATGAAGAAGGAAGAACATGCCTACTAACTTGGACAATTATACTATGCAGGCCCTAACTTTTGAGATCCCAGGGACCAAAGTTTGCGCTGCTTTCTTGACTAATAACCACACCAAAATAGCACAAGTTGCCGAGTTCAGGGGTGAAAGTTTCTATTTGCCTCCTCATTCCATTAGCATCCTCCCTGATTGCAAGACTCTGGTTTACAATACACAAACGGTGATGTTGTCTCTTTCTTTACATGACAAGTTATCAGTGTATCACTATACTTGAATAAAGCTCTCCAGTTAGTTCATTCTAACCTTCTAGATTGCATTTGCAATCCTAAAATGCTTAATGGAAATTTCTGTCACAAAATACAGATTGTATCACAGCATAATGCAAGGAACTTCCGCAAATCAAAGGTTACAGACAACCTTAAGTGGGAGATGTCCCGAGAAGCCATCCCAGACACCGCCAAAGTACCAGTTGATTCTAAGGTACCAGCTGAGCACTACAAGTTGACAAAAGACACCACAGACTACGCCTGGTTTATGACAAGGTATGCTGTTCTTAAGCATCTTAGCCTTTTGAAGATCATATTTTATTTGTCTGAGAAAAATACTCCTACTTTTATGCATCTCCAACTCTATTACACTTTCAAAAAATGACACATTCTTGTAATTGTGACCTCAGCATTAAGATAAGCCCAAGAGATCTACCAATGCGTACAGATATCCTTCCAGTTCTAAGGATAGCAAGTCTTGGCCATGCTATGCAAGTGTTTGTAAATGGCGAATACATAGGTAAGTTAACAGAAAGATAGTAGTTAAATTCTTAGTGGCTAGGTTTGCCTTGATCTTGATTGACTTATTGTGAAACATTGTAATGGTTCTTAGGAACGGCCCATGGAAGCCACGTTGAGAAGAGCTTTGTCTTTCAGAAAGCTGTAAACTTGAAGCCAGGGACCAATTACATATCTTTGCTGGGCATGACGATTGGATTACCTGTGAGAACCTAGCATTTTTTCTAGCATCATAGTTTAAAGCATCTGAGAATAGGCATCAATATATCTTCTTTGGTTGACACAGGATAGCGGAGCATACATGGAGCATAAATTTGCTGGGCCTCGTTTGGTGACAATCCTTGGTTTGAACACTGGCACTCTTGATTTAACACTGAATGGCTGGGGGCATCAGGTACTGAAGAAACTTCCAATCCTATCTTACAATGAAAGAATTGTCTTTTGGATGAGATAAGGAGGAAAAAGGTATCAAGACATAACTGATCATTGAGGTTAAATTGGAAAATTTGAAGGTTGGCTTGGACGGGGAAAAGGTCCGTGCATACACACAAGGAGGATCTCACCGGTTACAATGGAAAAAGGCAAACGGAGTTGGCCCTGCTCTTACTTGGTACAAGGTATAGATAATTTATTTCAGAGACATCACCAGGATATCGAACACAGTAGTTTTAATCAATTGAAGTTCTCAAGAACTTGTTCAAAATTATCAATCAATTTGATCAGTCAAGAATAATGTACATAACCGCATCATCTTGAATGCAGGCATATTTCCATGCTCCAGAAGGAGACGGTCCCGTTGCTATCCGACTTCCTAACTTGGGCAAGGGAATGATTTGGGTCAACGGCAAAAGCATTGGCCGCTTCTGGAATTCTTACCTTACTCCTCTTTTGCAACCATCTCAATCAGAGTAAGCATTTGCTGGTGCACCACCTCCTTAGCTAGCTCCCATACAAAGAGATGTACGAGCTCCCTAAATTTGCTTGTTACCAGGTACCATATTCCAAGGTCCTTCATTAAACCAAGTGACAATCTCGTGGTCGTGCTGGATGAAGAAGGAGGTAATCCTCAGTCAATTGAGATCCTCACTGTGGACAGAGATACCATCTGTAGCTTCATTTCTGAGAACCATCCACCCCACGTGAAGTCATGGGCAAGAAAGAACAGCCACATCAGACCCGTTGTGGATAATGTGAAGCCGACGGCTAACTTAAAGTGCCCAAACCACAAGAAGATCGTTGCTATCGAGTTTGCAAGCTTTGGTGATCCAGACGGTATCTGCGGAAGCTTTTCACTTGGAAAATGCACTTCTTCCATTTCCAAGAAGGTGGTTGAACAGGTATAACTCGCTTCCACGATTTTTTGAATGTTAAGAACAACGCTATGGACTTTCTCATCGTAGTTGAAGTTTCCTCACATTAGCTGGGAAAGCATTGTTTGGTTTGTTAGAATCAAGGTTTGGTAAAACATTAAACCATTTGAATTCTAACTGCCGATAAATTTATTGATCTAACTGGCTTACTCAGTTAGCTGATGATGCCAATAGTAAACATTTAACCATTCTGTTGGAAGAAATCGATATCATTTGTAACAGTAGTTAGCCAGAAACACAATCATCAGTAGCATATTTAGCTGAAAGCCTTGGCGTGTTTAAGACTGCAAAATGTGGATCAATGAGGGAAAAACATAAGTTTTACGTGGAGACGCATAAATTTTCATGGATCTGACAAGGTGCTTTGGTTTTCTTTAAATAGTATTGCTTGGGAAAAACCAGTTGCCAAGTTCCCACTGACAGAACGCTCTTCGACAAGAACAACAACGGGTGTCCTGACATCATGAAGACGTTAGCCATCCAGGCAAGATGCAGCTAGCCTTCAGAAGCACTTCAGAAGCACGAGAGAAGATCAGCGAGGAAAATGGGTCAAGATCAGCTTCACAATCGGTTCAAAGCCTCGGCTCTAGTGGCTATCTGAATTGGCAATGTGTTCTTGAAATTGGATGCTGCGCCATTGGCCTTTTCCTGTTTTGCTTCCACTCAACTTTAGATGTCCAGGCCAGAAGTTTGAGAACTTCTCACATAGCTGCATAGACCGCATTAGTGTCGCCTTAATTTTGCTTCTCATCAATTTCAATTTTCCATTTCTTCTTCTCCTACCTTTCTCTCTTTTGTTTTCCTTTCATTCTTAAGAATTCAGTTTCTCCGTTGCGCTTACACATTGATTATTCGACTGCTCATGGATCCATTGCAAACCAATACGCTTCATGGTGTTTTTGATCCAGCATTTGTGCTTATGCGTCCATGTTGATCTCGGCAAACATATCTCTTTCTTTAATTTTATGATGCCTCAAAACTGTAATGCTTCACATGGAATCGACAACTTAGCCAATGAAAACAAAAGTACAAGGACATAAAATACATTGCAAATTGACTGAATTCCAAGAGTCCTATGCAATTTTATAAGGTCATCTGTTTCCTCTCAAACAAGGTGAATAAGCCTTTTCTCAATTATCCTTTATCATCGATGGAATCAGTTCGACGTACCCAATTTTTAAAGTGAATTACAGGATACCATGAGTTCTTGCCGTCCATGCATATCGGTGGTTAAAGGTGGCAATTTAGGCTGTAAATTGACCATTTAATTCATTTTCAATGGATCAGGTAATATATGAGTTTTTCAGAATTTTAGTTTCTGGTCTGAATGGGTAAAGAAAATAAAGCCCGTCTGAATTTGGGCTAGAGTCGGTACGAGCTAGATCAATTTTGTAACCCATTTCTGTAAAAAGAGTGAAAATAAAAATTGAAAGTCTGAAAAGAAAGGAAGAGGCTTTAGTGACGATTTTGTGAACCGAAAACAAAGGAAGAAGAAAAAATCATGGCGGACTTAATTTTGAGAGTTAGTGATGCAGATTTTCTGATATCCTTTGTCATCGTTAATGCCCTGATTTCCTAATATACATTAAGAAATTGGTTTAAAAAACCTTTTAAGGTTCTTTCTTAAAAATATTTTAAATTGTGTACTTGACATATATGAAGAGGACAACATAGTGGCAAACCAATTTTTATTTGAAGAAGAGACCATCGTGTGGAAAATATATATCTTTCTTACAATGTTAAGATATATTTTCAGATATAATTTTCTATTTCAAAATTATGAAGCAAATGCCAATTTCATCTACCAAAAAAAAAAAAAAAATTATAATTGAGTCTTACTAAACTTAACACATACACATGCCAATTGATTCCAATGAAGGAGTTGAGGCTATTGGTAAGGGTTTTAATGAGTTAGGTTGAATACAGGCCATTACAAATAAAAATAGGTCAGGACCAATCAGAGAAATGGACATGTTTCCAACCTAAACCCGTTCATGTATGTATTCTCTCCCATTAGAATCACTTTCAGATAAGCCAGCTGCTGAAAGCTAACAAGGAGTCTCAAAGACTTGCGGGGTGCAAAACTATAAGGAGCAAGCACTGGAATCGGAGCGAGCAAGCGGATTTGGAAGAGCAATTTCTTCGGAGGTGCTTGCGCTTCAAATTGCTGATTTCACAGGACAAAACTCTCCACTTCGGTGGAAGATGTCGATGGCGACTCCGCAAAGTCAACAAAGAAAGCTTGAAGAAGAGGAGATAAAGAGACAGGGAGAAGGGTAGGGAGAGGGGGAGGGATAGAGTCTCCCTCAGGGATGTCGCTAAAGGAAAGTTGGGTGGCGGATTGATGGGAAGAGAGAAAACCCTAACGCCGAGAAGGAGAAAGAGTGAGCTAAAAAAAAAAAAAAAAAAAACAGTTTTCGGATGTATCTTTTCAGATTCATAGGCTAAGACTCTGAGTGGGTATATAGGTTGAAATTTTTTTTGATGTCCCGAGTGTGTTTCATCAGGAACTGATCCAATTGGCGAAATACCTTACACCAAAGGTTAACCTTTGGTTTTTGTTAGATCGAGTTTAGTGGCAATTTGGACAGAAAAGTAAATTTTGTAACAAGGATCAAGAACAATTAATTTAAAGGAAAGATAAATACAAGTACTTGTAATTAATGAATGGAAACTGAGGAAACATACAAAAGTTTGTGTTAATGATTCTATTGTAAAGTTGTTGATTGTTCTGACGAAATGTTTATTGACTCAGTCTGTCATGCGTGGATAATAACCAAAATTCATCATTTTTTATGTCAATGGAGTGCATATGAGTCTAATGTATTTGAATGCTTCTTATTTTGCAAGTTCTGTGTAAGGCTCCATAATCTAAAGACTAAGATATAATGAGATGGCGTGCACCCGATAATGTCTCCTTCTATTCTAACCAAATTATGGAAGAAGATGCAACTAAAAAGTCGTCACTTTTTGAACATCAATCTCTTTCTCTCTCATAATTGAAACCGACTGGAGTCCCACATGGAAAGGACAGTGAAAGAAGTAGGTATGGGTCCATGGGACAGTTCCATGACACAGTTCCATGGTCTTGTCCCACACCTAATTGGCACATGCATACCATAATACCCAAAACCCTATACGTGAACCATTAAAAAGCATCACTTTCGGCTTCTATGGAGACTTATAGGAATGGTAACGCTAGAGACGTTTGAAAAATAAGAGCAACTATCAACCTAATATATTTGAAACTACCTATTAAAGGTGAAGATATCACGTAATCTTTGTCAGAGACAGGTATACTGCTACCTACCTCGATTCATTATGAACCAAATGCCTTAGAATCTTTCACTCTTGGACACAGGCCCATGATGCTAAACTGTATTACGAAGGTTCTGAAAAGTGTTAAAGCACGCCAACGCAGTTTGCATACAAGCAGTTTGTTTCTAGCAGACAAGACCCCGTGATCCTCATACAATGATCCTCGGATCCAACAATCTGGTGAGTTCATCCTTGCTGAGTTAATTCAAGAATCACCTCGTAAATTAATCACTCGCGGAATGTGAATATCGCAAAAGGTTTTATTGAGGATACCGCTTCTCTAGATATACATGGCGAAAGGTTTTAATCTCTCTTTGCGTACCTTCATCTCATCCCGAGCCCACAGATCAGCTGACCAGAAGAAAACCTACGAAACCTTTTCAGTTTTTCTCCGTTGCCTACATGTGAATTTCGCTTGGATATCATCCTCGTTTAGAGGACTGGTGAAATGGAAACGAGGAGATATGGATACATGGATAAGTTTTTGATGAGTCCTTTTTCCAAAGGAAAAAGGAAGGACCTGTCAAGAGGAAAACACAGTGAGGCGAGTTGAGGCGAGAAATGGACACTCGAAAAAGAGTAAAAAGGTAGGTGAAAATTTAGGCTCATTCTTACAAAACAGACGAGCAATATAGGTGAAAATTCAGGCTCACTATTACACAACAGATGAGCAATATCTCTCTCTCTCTCTGTCTGCGTCCCCTTGAAAACAACCCCTCCCCATCATCCTTAACTCTTACCATCCACTTGACCCACACAACGTCTGTTAAAACTTCCTCGTTCCTCAAATTCAACATGTCGTTATTAGTCCGATTTGCGCGTGACAGAAGATCTATAAAGATATCTGACTCGCTTTTCTACGTGGTTTCTATGCTACTCATATACTTCTGATCTCTTGTCACCTATTGATTCAGGATTTTGTGTTGGATATTCAAATGATATATGTGAATGGTTTATGTTATGGAGAGATGCTTGCAAGATAACAAACTTTTATTCCGATTGAACAATTGTAACACTAGCAACGAGGTATGATCTAATTTCTCAATTCCCTATCTCTAACTCATATATTTTCTCTTTATCAAATTTAGCCAAAAAACAAAACATTATATGAGGCCCTGCTTTTTTTACCTTACTTATATTATATAAAGCCTTAGTTTTTTATACGGAAAATTGTCCTAAAAGTCTTAAATTTATTGTACGGAGGCCAGTTTAATCTAAAACCTTTTTATTGTACCAGTTTAGTCATAAATCATTAATAATTTACCAATTGAATCATAAACCTTTTAATTGTGCCAATTTTTTTTTTTTTTTGTCGGCAGTTGTTGTGCCAATTTAGTTCTCAAAATTTTGATGATTTGCCAAATTTTTTTGGGTCAAAAATGATTCGACAATTTAACCCTAAATCTTTTGACGTTTTGTTAATGTAGTCATTTTGGCCAAAGGTTTAGGACTAAAATGCCAATTTGTTAAAAGATTTAGAACTACATTAATATAATTGAAAATTTTAAGATTGAATCGGTTGTCATACGATTGGTTTATACTTTTAAACCATTCTATTTTTTACCTTACTTTTAAAGATGGTTTTCCTTTTAAAATTGTTTGTGCACGTATACAAATTCGTTTGTGGTTGTGCTTTTTTTTTTTTTTTTTTTTTTTTTTTTTTTTTTTTTGTGGTGGGGTGGGGGTGGTCTTCGGGCCTAAATTTGAACCAAAAGGAGTTGGGGAAAAGGAAAAACCGGAAAAGTGGAAGGTGAGCTACAATCACAACCATATATTTTTACTACCTGTCATCAACCCCTCGTTTCTTCTAGAAACTCTCTCTCTCTCTCTCTCTCTCTCTCTCTCTCTCTCTCTTTCTCTCATATGCATGGTGAGAATTAAGATCCAAAGTAGATCCAAAGCACATATATGCACGAAAGTGCAGCCAAACGACATTTTTTTTTCCCAAAAGCCACCTCAACCAACGAACTAAAATACCATATTCATGTTCTAAAATATCATTTTCCTTGTGAACCGCTCCATTAATCATATTATATAGTCTTGCATGGTCACTAAACAAATGTTCACATGTCTTTTAGTACAAGACAAGAAATGATTTGATCGATTGAGCAAATGAAGCTGTCATCGGCTTATAGGGTCGATATGCAATCTAGGGGAAAAGTTTTGATGAAATTTGTATGTGCAAAAAGTTTTAGATTTAAAGGTGGGAGAAGAAAATCATATTCCGTCCATCACTTGGTTGATGATGTTGGGAAACACATACCTGGGAACTAATATAAAATGTGCAAGAGCAACAAAAGTAATATACAGGAGCCATCATATTCAAAAATAATATCACAGATTTTAAAATTGATATAAAAAATTGATCTGTAAAGCGATATGGTCGACTACTATTCAACATTTGAATAAGAATCACTCATTAAATAATATCACAGATTTTAAAATTGATCCGTAAAGCGATATGATTGACTACTATTCAACATTTGAATAAGAATCACTCGTTATGACATCGCAATACAATTACCCAAATAACTTAGTAGATCGATTTTGCACATCAATTGTACTCATCCTTCAATGGTCTTTTAAGGAATGTAGCGCCAACAATCTAGCTGATTAGGGTTTGGCAAATAGCTGATGAGGAGGAGACCCCATAAATCCCACGTTTGTTCCCTGTTTGTTTAGTTGAAGAAATGAACACGGTGGACTGGGGCTAAGTTGGCCTCATATAGGGACAATACATGGTATAACTTTGAAGAAACCCACCAAGAGCGTTAGTTCCACCAACACGATATAATTATTCGAGTTGGGTCGTGGAGTCTGGTACACTTTGTCCAGTGAGTTAGGGGGGGAGATCTTGAGAGCTAACTGAATTATTTATGAAGTTGTTCAAAATTTAGGCAAGTGAGAGGAGGGAGAGAGAAAGAGATCTCACAATTATTACACCCCGGGTCCCTCACTTTAAACCCCCTTTGCTTTACACCTACCTGAAAGGTTACCCTCCAGTTATTACTTATTAATAGTCTCTTTCTCAGCTCATTCAATGTGATTGTGTGATCCCATTATCGTCACGGAGAGAGAAAGAGGGAAAGTCACCGGCCACTCCTTCTACCTGTCTCACCAACTCTCATCTAGAAGCTCTCCC
This sequence comes from Eucalyptus virginea, assembly GCA_014182375.1. Taxonomy (NCBI): domain Eukaryota; kingdom Viridiplantae; phylum Streptophyta; class Magnoliopsida; order Myrtales; family Myrtaceae; genus Eucalyptus; species Eucalyptus virginea. Next base: position 37,088,851 of record CM024520.1, on the reverse strand, counting down.
TCTCTCTCTCTCTCTCTCTCTCTCTCAAGAGAGTCAAGATTATAAAATATCAAGTTGATCCCTTACAATGGGGCCAGCTTCTCTCTCTTTGGTACAATGTGAAAATACCAAAAGAGAAATTAGGGGAAAAAGAAAGAAACCTGTTGTTATCTCTCCACCATTCTGGGTCTCTACTACTAATAGAACAACAGTTCAAACAGCTCAACTAGCTACAGACTTTCTCTAGTCCAACTTAGGGAAATTCTTGTTCACACTCTCTCTTCAAAATCATCATCATAACCATCATCATCATCGACGACAACAACATCGACCACATGGGAAGGTCTCCTTGCTGCGAGAAGGCTCACACAAACAAGGGCGCATGGACCAAGGAGGAGGACGACAAGCTCATTGCCTACATAAGAGCGCACGGCGAGGGTTGCTGGCGGTCGCTCCCGAAGGCCGCGGGCCTCCTCCGCTGTGGCAAGAGCTGCCGCCTCCGGTGGATCAATTACCTGCGGCCGGACCTCAAGCGGGGCAACTTCACCGAAGAAGAGGATGAGATCATCATCAAACTGCACAGCCTTCTTGGTAACAAGTAAGCTCCACTGCAGTTTTCAATTATTTTCTACATCCCCCCATAGCTTATGCCTAACTTAAATATGGGATGAGCACGTAGAGATTAGACAGCCTTTTCTCTCTCTCTCTCTCTCTCTCTCTCTCTTTGAATCGAACCAAACCCTCCTCCTAAGATTATGCACCTGCTTCATCGTCTCCTTGTGAATCAACTTCATCCAGCTTATTTGTACTTATTGTCCACCTGGGTTGTTGTACAGATGGTCGCTCATTGCTGGGCGTTTGCCGGGGAGAACGGACAACGAGATCAAGAACTACTGGAACACGCACATAAGGAGGAAGCTTTTGAACCGAGGCATCGATCCGGCCACTCACAGGCTGATCAATGAGCCCGCACAAGATCACCGTGACGAGCCCACCATTTCTTTTGCTGCTAATTCTAAGGAGATCAAAGAGATGAAGAACAACGCAGAGCTCAATTTCATGTGCAACTTAGAAGAGTCGGCAGACGTGGCACCGTCGGCTCGAGAAAGGTGTCCTGACTTGAATCTTGAGCTCGGAATCAGCCCTCCTTCTCATCAAATGCATCAGCCTGAGCCAATCCTGAGATTCACTGGTAGGAAAAGTGATTTGTGTCTGGAGTGTAATCTGGGGTTGAAAAATAGCCAAAATTGCAGTTGTAGTGTTGGGGTGATCGAGAGTGAAACTAGTGTTGGGTATGACTTCTTGGGCTTGAAGGCAAGTGTTTTGGATTATAGGAGCTGAATTTTGGTGAAGAAGATGGACAATTGTGCAGCGAAGAGATGAGGAAGAGATTGTTATTAGTTGAAATCTCTTTGTTAACTTTGTTGTCTCTCTCTCTTTTACCCTTTTCTCCAAAATTCTTATTTGGGGTCCTCGTTAATAGCGACTTCATAGGTTAAATAGAAATATTACCAGTTAAAGAGATGAATGAAGGATATAACATCTTCAGTATAATAGACTGCTCTTGACTTTACTTCCGTGATATCATGTCGAACTTTTCCCATATGAAAAAATCAAGACCTTTTCAAAATATGATTTAAGACTTCTGCAAAGACCAAAAAAGGGAGACACAAAATTAATATGGTGGTTGTTGCTAGCTACCAACGTCTACCAGATATCAGCAGAGACCAGCATAATTATTTTTTTTCTTTTAATGAAAAAGATAAATTTCCCAAAAAAAAAAAAAAAAAAAACCTTACAATGATATGTCTCAAATGACATATTGAACAAGAAGTACTTGTTCGACCCAAAAAAAAAAAAAATCAAGTACTTGTGCCCCTGAATCCGTTGCCCAGTTCACCCAACAAGACCTAAATCTAAAAGATTTATTACCGACTTTGGAGACCATCATTCTTTTTCATAAGTATAAACAAAGGGACAAAAAGGGTTTTAGTTTTAGATAAGATTCCATAGAACAGTGGATAATCATTATTACTTGGTAATTTTCATCCGATTTAAGGTCAAATCCTTCTTGACTGAACGCCACCACAGCCCCAAAACCCAAACCACCACCCCCGCCCTGGCGTTAAGAGAGGGATTCACCATGCGACAAAAACCTTACAAGCATTGTCTTTTCTGGGCTCCAAAAAAAAAAAAAAAACGAAAATCCTTTTCATTTTCCATTTGAAGGAATTGGATAAGATGTGAGAGGAGGAGATGATAGAGTGGATGGAGTGGTTGGTAGCCCATCTCCTGCACAATTGCAATAAAAGCACAAACGAAAAAGTAATATTAAAAGCGTGAAGGAACTAACAGCTATCCCTAGCACCATAATTCGACCAACCTAATATTTACCAGTTCATCCCATGAACCAACCCCAACAAACCCTAGCTTGATTGATTTTCCCTTCACTTTTTTTTTTTTTTTTTTTTGGGCCCCTTACTCTAATCTTGAGTTTGCAAATTGTAGCTTCTAAAGAATTTTAATTGAGATAAGTACACAATCATGTCTTATCATTTTGGCTATTGGTCAATTGAATCCTTACAATATTTAAAAAGGCACAATCAAATTCGAGGCTCACTATTAGTAGGTTTTCGATGCTGGAAATCTTATACGGCTCTTAGTTTCGCATCCACACGTTACTAGAAAAGCAGTATCTTGATGGAAATATAAGATTTCCATGTGAGTAGGTATGGCAAAACAAGTATAAAAAGTTGCCCCTTTTATTACTTAGTTACCAAACAAATTTCATCTTTTCCACTTGCCTTCCCTTGCCGAATTTTTTCACTTCTTTGAACTCACAATCTCCCAAATAATGGGTAGTACAGTACTACTCGAACTACAAAGACTACATATCATTCTTTTAGTGCAAAACTCGTACAGAGCAAAATGTGAATGTGTTGGTAGATTGAACACATGTTTCCTTTTGTAAATGTGTTTATAGGTGAATAAATGTGCTCAACAAGATTATTATATGAGCAAGATAAATATCTCTACAATATTATTGTAATTTTTTTTTGTAATGTCAAGTGATAATGCATTCTCTAAGCCAGACAGGGCAAACGGGATGGGGACATAGGGCCCAATGCCTATTGTAATGGTGAGGATTAGGTTCTCCTCCTAGCCTCGTGCAGGACACAGGATGGAGATGAGGACACTGATAATGTCACGCGACAGGGCAAGGGGCTGGGAAAGGCAATCCCGGTCTCGCGCTACCCCATTCCCATCCTTATGCATAAGACAGCGAGTTTGGGACTTGATTACATGTTCATCAAATGTTAAGGGTTTAATTGACCAAAATGAATGTTAAGCATCTAGTTGACCACTCTTCCAAAACGTCAAGGATTGATTTTGCACTTATTCGTGACTTCTAATGTAGAAATTTTGTGAGTTTTTTGGCATCATGTAATCTTCCAATTATCAATTTCTTCCAAAGAAAAGTTGCATGCTTGGATCATGCTATGCATCAAAAACATCATTTTCATTTTTTTAGGGTAGATCTCTTTTCTATTACATGTAGAGAACCCCTTTAACCAAACATTAGGATGGTCACGTCCTTTAATAACACTCAAATTGAAGTCCATAGGTTAGTCACCAAGTCAAAAGTTGGTAAAGTGGGAAGGTTAGACCTCCATATCAATGTGAGGAGCATCCTACGTAGTTAAATTAGGTCAGATCTCTTCCGCCTATCTTGAAAGCTCCATTTGTACTAAAAACACCGCTAATAAAACAAATCATTTGCACGAAAGATTCCCTAATTATGGAAAGAGTATATTTCATGGTGGCGTTTAAAAAAAAAAAAAAAATAGATACGATTGCTAAAAATAGGCGCTCATCACTGAATTTAGTTTTCTAACGGAAAGTATTGTTTACATCATTAGACTGCGGAATTTGAGCAGGTGTACAACAATTTGAAAAAGCTTTTATCTGTGGATGCGCGGGTCAACATTTACCACATGGAAAAGTTATATGGTCATTGTTCATTTAATCCCCTTTCAAGGTTATCAAACTAACAAAAAGTCATATATAATATATATATATATATATATATATATGAAAGAATATAGGCAAGCTTGACTTGAATAAGCTCACCACTTTGGGACCTACAATTCAAGAATTATTTAAATTTGTGACCCAATAAATTAATTTGAAACGAATTCAAAATTCATATAAAATATCTAAGCATGTTGATGAAATTTTACCAATGATGCTCGCTCTTTGCCTTATGAACCTTAAGTGAATGGCTTAAACACCTTGTAAATGTGAATTTTGTAACATACAAAGGCCCTCAAAATTTAGGTACCAAATCTAGGTCAAGGGGCCTAAGTCCATTTTAGTGGGAAACTACCCTAAATTAATTGTGATTAATGCCACTAAAGTCCAACTATATTGACTCATCTAATTGCTAGGCATTATCACTTGTACTTCTAGATTGATACCTGGAAACACCACCTTACAAAAAGTTGATGTGATTGTCCCCATAAGGATGTATTACCAACCTCTTATTAAAGGGAAAATTTAGGGTACAGAAAGCAAATGACAAGGGAGAGGCACCTATCTATGTTGTTAAAATCAACCTCTGGCTAAAAGAAGAAACACAAGAATCCTCCCCAACATTATAAAAGCGATCAAAGGAAGAGATAACAAAAGAGCAAAAGGACAAATGGTTGGTGGCTATACTTTCATTTTCCTTTTCTTGACAATATCCAAAAATAATAAAAAGACCCTTTGCTACGTGGAAAAAGTGAGTCGCTTTTCAACATTTCCGCCCTTCTCTGTCCTCTTTTTTAATGTGGGGTTAGGTAGAGACATTTTTGGAAGCTTATCTAGGGTTAACCATCCCCAATCTCTCTCTTCTTTACAAATTTTGGTCGGGATTAGGTTTGGTTTTATCGTAGATTATTGCTTGTCTCACTATCAATAGAGTAATTATCGCATGACATCAGGATAACTGGGAGATTGATTCCCACCATGTGACCGTGACGTGCGGGTCCCATCTACTTCACTCTATTGGATCCTCTCCCTAATAAAATCACCTTTGTCCTGATCTGTAAGCTATGTGATGTCCTATTATAAATTTGCACCATACATTAGCTACTGTTCTTTAGTTAATCCATAATAATCGATCAGTTTCATATATACAAGTTAACTGGGTTCTACTACAATCAAGGAGATAACATTTAAACAATGAAAACTCATTAAGCAAAAATCATATTGTTCAAGAACCGGTTCTTTGGAATGATTGTGCATAAAGGGTGCGTATTGTGATTCTTACCGCAAACCGATGCACAATGTATGAAAGAAAGAAAATATATATTTTTAAATGAAAATTTTCCTAATAGTTAATTATATCAATGAAGTTCAATCACCGGATTATATAAAAAGATAAACTACAATATATGGGTCTAACGATAGTTGAAATTTATCTACAATATTAAGATGAAAGCTTTGTGGGATGTGTATTTATTGAAATAAACCGCTCTTATTGAAAGATCACATGTAAGTGCAAAAGTCAAACTTATGCAATCTTATGTGTGCATATGAGAGTATGCCTCATGATATAGTTTGTCAAAATTGAGAGGCCAGCGAATTTATGGAATATGTAATAATTTAGGCTAATTCCATATTGACAAATTCGTTCATGTTAAAAAGCTAACACTCAAAGTTGAAATCGGCCGATAGTCAAGACTTTGCTCTAAAAAGTACTAGATAATATCACATGAATTCAATTTGATAAATCTAGTAATATCAATTTAGAGATAAGATTACGAGCATGAATGGTGCGTCGGCAAATAAAGACTGGTAATTAAAAAGGATCGAAAGTACGAGTTAAGCCCATCTAATTCATGTCAACGTAACACAAACAAAAACATGTTACTTTCGCATCAAAACGCTGCCCCGATGATTATTATTGTCGTAATCGTTTGTTGTTTTCGGTGGAGATAGCCAGTGACCTGCTAAAACGTTGCAATCTTGAATTGAAAGAGAGAGAAAAGAGTTTCACGAAAGAGTGGAAAGGTAAGGAGAGTGGACCCCGCCGTTGATAGTTACCTCTGGCGCCGATTCCCTCTCTTTTTGTGTGGACCCCACGTCCGACGTGGCCCTCGTGGCCGCATTGCGGCGGCGGGCCCCCTTATCAATCGGTCCCGGGGGATTTTTTAATGCTGCCGTATTGTTTTGTACCGCAAGACACTTGAACCAATTGGTTCGTGCAAGGGAAAAAATGTAGCCAATGAATATACATACATGTGTGTCTCTCTATATATAATTATATATATATATAATATATAGGCATCAATCACTTCTGTCAGTCGTACCTACCACATGAATCTCCGCATTGATTTCTCTATGGGCCACACGAATCGTTCAATTGAAAATAATTGAAGGAAATTTAAAGAAAAAGAAACAAAAGAGATTGAAATTTTTGACGTTCATTTTAAATTTATTTAATGCTTATAAATCTGAAGAGATATGTTTAAATATTGAATTGTGACTATTGGCAATCAGTAATAAATTAATTTAATTCAATAGAGTCACACTTTTTAGATTATGACATAGGGATACGAAAATAAATGGACATGTTTGTTCATATTTTCCCCGATCAGAATTACTGCTTTTGTCTTGTTGAATTTAACATCTAGAAAAAATTTATTCTTACAATTAAAATATTGAATCCCTTTCGCTTCATCTTTTTCTTTGGAAAATCATTATAAGAAGTTGAAAATTTACTGTCTTTGACTTACTGTGATTGTAAAATTTACAATAGAGGAACTTAAAACTTCAAGGACACTGTTTATTCATAAACAAAACCATAGATATCTACTCAAATTTCAAAGCAGTTCGCACGTAATTTATGAAATTCAAATGTGTGAATTCCAGCTCTCATCTAGAAATCTTCAACTTCTCAACTAATTTTGCCGATTTTAAATAAAGTTTTCAAATACACATTGTTGACGTATCATTACGATATTTCTCATCTTTGACATCAAAAGTTTAGAATCAATATAATTCCTATCACAATGGGAAAAAAGCCAATATTTATACAAGAGTTACGTGTTAAAGAAGTCATTATCTTAATTAAAACAAATCAACAGTTTTCTAGCCAAGAAAAGAATCAAGATCGATTGGTTATATAATGTTGGTAATCCTTCTAGAAACCAACGATTTTGGATTCCAATAATGTAGACATCCGTGAACTGTAATCGAGCATAAGTGCGGCCGATGTCAGTCATGAGTAGTTGTCATGGAAAAGTGACATTTCTTCCTTATCTTCCCTACTCGACAGGCAATGCGCTGACTGCGCTCGGTGCGCAAGATAGCAAAAGAGTGGATGGTAGGAAAAGGTAAAGAGAGTTTGGTGAGATTTGTTGGCTCAATAATGCTGAGGGAGGGAGGATAAGCCTGACAAAAGAAAATGACAAAAATGGGAGGATGGGGAATTCAGAGATGAGGTCCAAACGGATTTGTCATTTTGCGCAGGATTTTTATAAACATTGGTCTTTCTAGATTAACAGAATGAGAATTTGTAAGGTTTTCTTTGGAAGCATTCGAAAATTTATATATTTAGGCATATCATCACTCAGAATGGTCCATATTAGAGAAACTTCTTCAAAATTAGGTACATAAAAAAAATAAAGTAATAAACTTTGTTGAAAGTGACCATTTAAAGAAATTTTGGAACTTCGAGAGTACGACTCTTCTCATGTTATAACAAATTGATATTTGGAAAATTGAACCACTGCTGATGTAAAATATATGTTACAATAGCAATCATGAAATGGAAGTTTTCGTGCATTAGTGGAATAAATTCACTTACTTATAAAGAAAAAAACTGGATTTGTGTTGGCACCTGAATCTTTTTGTATGATGATTTTTTTATGCACTCAGTGCACCAAATTATAATCATTTCAGTTCAAGTGACTCGAAGGCATTTGTTAACTACACTCGAAAGAAGGAAAAGGAAAGAAATGAAGGATAAGATATCTGTGTGGCCATAAATAACATGCACGCATGCTCAAGAGAGTTAGGCGGGGCGGTTTTGTTTGGGACGGTGATGGATCCGAAGAAGTCATTGTGTCTCGACAACTACATGATGTCCTTTTCCATAAAACTTTGGTAGAACTCATTTACTAAGGCCTTCCCTACGTTATCCTCCACTCATCTCATCCTCTTACTATATTCAATAATCTCCCCACCTTCCCAGCATCATAAATGTCCTCATCATATTTTTCTAAAATCTAAATATCTCTTTCCACATACGTGTATATACATACAAACGTGTACATGTATATTGATACATTCATATGTCAAGAAATAGATAGTCATTATCGGATTGTATACTTGGTCCCAAGGGACATTATTCGAAAAATGGGCCATACGATGGTCTAAGTATTGGCCATACTTTGTGACCGAATCTTTAAAAACTGTCCACCAGATGCATCATCCATAATTCTATATAATAATCTAATTTTCTCACGAAACAAGATTTATAGTTAGGATAGCATCAACCCCAATGTCTTTTCATTTCTTCTTGCCTTTTTTTAAGCATCGGACAGCATACGTACTGGACAGTATTATAGAAACAGAACTTGTGCCTAGATGCCCCGAGACAATATCTAACCGCAATGCTAAGAAAATATCATGGGAAAAAGGGCGAGGGTTGCTCACGGTCGCTCCAGGAGGCTGATGGTGTCCTTTCTATTAGCAATAATGTAATTGATAATGTGGAAATTGATAATAAAAGAATTGTAATTCTTCATGCTTTATTCACGACAAGAGCGATTAAGGCATACTTTTGTCCATAACAATATCCTTGAGAAAGCAATAAACTCAAGCTTTTGATTGTTGCACAAATAGTCCAAACTTGATTTTGATTCATAACTTTCACTCTTCTTCCATAGCATTAAACTATTTAGTTGAATCATCACATTACATGACTTGTTAAAATGAACCTAGATTATTACTATTCCTAAGTCAATTTCTGACTCATAGATAAACCACAAAGTCATTAGAAATAACTAAGCTCATTTCTCTTTGAGATCTTCTTAATGCTATTTCTTGTCGTTCAACTCAATAGGTTTACATTGATATCTTTATTATAGGATGTTTGATCATTTATTTATTATTCTTGATTATTGTTGTGTTGAATTATTATATCAAGAACAACAGCTTTAAAAGTTTAGGGTATGGAAACTTCCACCTTTACTTCTTGAATGCAAACATTGCATTCTTTTTCACTCCGACCGATGTCATCATTTTCAATGAACTTAACATTGTCATATTCAACAATTATCATATTATGATTCGAACGATAAAATTTATACCCTTTAGATTTCTCTACATAATCAATGAAGTAATCACTGGTCATTCAAAAGTCTTATTTCTTTTCATGTAGATTGTAAATTATTTCTTCTACTAGACAACTCCAAACATACAGGTGTGGTGTAGTAAACTAGGTTTCTTCCTCGTCCACAATTTCAAGAGTCTTTGAAACTACCTTATTAGGGACCTTTTTAATAAATGTATAAAAGTCTTTAATTCATACATCTACAGAGATAAAGATAAAGATAAAGATAAATTCATCATATTTCTAACCATTTTAATTAAAGTACGATTATGCCTTTTTGTTACACAACTTTATTATGGTGTACCTAGCATCATGTATTGAGCACAGGTACCATATCTTTCAAATAATCTAGCCAATCGACACGGGCATTGTCCTGATTCTTTATACTTTCCATAATATTGACAACATCCTTTTGACCTTATTATCTTATCGCCTCTCAATTTCTTTATAATATACCTTAAGTGTATTTATTGATTGAAATTTACTGTAACCATAACGTGGAGAATCATCGATAAATTTGATAAAATAACAATCTCTAGAAAAAAGATGAAACATTAAAAGAACCACAAATATCAATGTGTATAATTTCAAAAAGCTTTGTACTTCTTGTGGCACATTTCTTAGTGTGTTTTGTTTGTTTTCCTATAATCTAATCAATACACAATCTATGATTAGTAAAAGCCAAATCCAAAAGAATTTTATTCTTCACTAATCTTTGAATTTTTTCTTTGGATATGTGATCCAAATGTTTATACCACAAGTAAGTAGAATTCTCATTAACTAAATTATGTTTAGTGCCAACATTACGATACAAGATTATTATGCTTAAACTTGTAGAGACTGTCACATAAAATTTCAGTCCTAACAAGATTATTAATCTTAAATAAATTAAAAGATCTAGAATCAAACTCAAAAGAAAACCCCACCACATTAAGTATCTATGAAGCACCGACACGTTGCCGGAGCTTCCGTGTCTTGTCCAACATGTGTCGACGTGTCTGACACGCTCAGACACGCTCGGACACGTTCGGACACGCGGTCAACAGGCGTCAGATTTTCCGACACGTGGTCAAACTTTCTCAACACGCGTGTCCGAGAGAGAGGATGACAATGGAGGGTGGAGGCGAGGCCGAGATGGTGAGGGAGGGCCAGAGGAAGAGCAGGCAATTTAGAGGGCTGCGTTTGCAATGCTGTGATGGAGGGTCGGCGGTGAGCTGCATTTGCAAAAGAGGGCCCTTCCGGCGAGCGACAGTAATGAGGCAACCGGGAGAGAGCTGTGTGACAAGGAGGAAGAAGAGGCCGTGGTTAGGGTTTTATCGAGGGGGAGGGTGGTGGGGGATGATGGAAAGAAACCGGGGCCGAAGTGGGGGTGGCATGACGTGAAAAGAAATCGGGGCTGGAGAGGGGAGGTGGTGTGGGGTGGGGGAAGAGATAAACTAAGGGGGAGGGGTGGGGGAAGAAATTGAAAGGGGGTGAGGAGGGGGATGGGGGTGATTGATGGGGGCGGGGAGCGGGGGAGCGGAGTGCTGTCGAGGGGGAAGGGGAGAGAGAGAGAGCGGGAAGAAATCAAATGGAAGATCTTGGGGAGAGAGAGAGAACAGGAAAGAAATCAAGGGAAAGATCTTGGGGTGGCTCGTCGTGGGGGAGGAAGAGAGAGAGAGCGGGAGAAATCGAGGGGAAGATTTTGGGGGTGGCGTGGGGGAATAGGGGAGAGAGAAACGGAGAGGGAAATGATTTTCGAGGACGAGGGTTTAGAGAGAAAATAGGGAAATGATTTTTGGGAATGAGAGTTTAGAGAGAAAAGAGGGGGAAATAATTTTGAAAGGTAAAATTATTTTTGTTATAAAAATAAATAAATGAGTTAAAATTTTATTTTAAAAAATAAAAATATTGAATGTTAAATAATAATCAATTTTGATGATTATAGAATATCATAGATTTATTTAAATAAAGTTGATTCTATTTTTTTGTTAGTCACATTAGTCTTATCCATAATTTTTATTAAAGTTAAAAACGTGTTCCCAAATATGATTACGCACTAACTATGAATATGTTTTTCAAATTTTTTATGAATAGATTTATTAATATTATTAGTATAAATTCATTGTGAACTCTTTATTTATTTATTTATTTGTGAATTTGAATCAAATTAATTAAAAATAAAAATATTTATTTAATATTTAACGTGTCGGAACATGTCAGAATTCTGTACTTTTTGAGATATGACGTGTCGCGTGTCGCGTCGTGTCGTGTCGTGTGTCGCGTGTCGCGTGTCGGTGCTACATAGTTAAGTATTGACAAATAAACTAAATTGCGGGAAAATATAGATACTAAAATGGTTCGAAATAAATCCAAATAACGTCAAGTATCTAAGATTAACTGATAAATGACAATCCCTTCAATTGAAGCTTTGTTTCTATTCCCCTTGAACACATAGTTCTCATTTGGCTTTATGATTTAGATCGTATGGAATTGCTGCATCATATTTGAATCATGAGTGGTGGTACCAAAATCAATCTACCAAATATTATGGGAAACTTTAGTAAAGTTGGATTCAAAACACACTAAAGCACAATGCTTACCTTTATTTTCAAATTAAGCTTTATGTTTTAGGCAATCTTTATGCAAGTGTCCAATTTTATTGCAAATATGATGCTTAATAAAATTATGTTCCTTTTTGTGGATTTGCAAAGCCTTAGAAGAGTCATTTAGGTTATGTAATCCTTTCTTCTTGCTCTTTCCACTTTTTCTTTTGGAATTATTTTCGATTTCTTGATGACTTAAGAGATAAACAAGATAAGCCTTTCGGTTGCCGGCCGACAGCGGTTCTCGGGTCATCATCAAAAAAAAAAAAAAAAAAAACAAGATAAGCCTTTAAATTCTTAATACCCATTTCCTCTTAAACAAGCATACCGACCAATTCATTTACATTCCATTTATCCTTTATAATACTATAATTCATCTGAAATGACCCATATCATTTATGAGGCAATGAATTAAGTATGAAAAGTATTGAAAAGTACCCAGCCACATTTATTCTCAAAATCATTAATTTTGCTGCTAAGTTCATCATCTCAAGTATATGCTCATGCATAATATGCAAATGATCATATTTCATGGCGGTCAAAGTGTTTATCAATGTACTAACAAGTGACTTATCAATAGTTTAAGATCGTTCTTCCTCAAATTTCATAAATTTCTTTGCACTGTCGGTTTTGTGAAGAGTAAGCTTGACGTTGTTTGTGATAATCTATTTGATCTTTCCCAAGCTTTATGGAAAGACTTTTCATTATTGTTGCTCTCATCAATAATAGTTGTCGATTCTTCAATTTGAAGTGCTAAATCAAGATCCATGATACTTGAGTGAAACTAAACTTGTTCACGCCAATTAGAGAAATTTATTCCATTAAATAAATAAAAAATAAGTGAAGCATGTGAATGAAGAGAAACGGATACAGACACTGCAACTATGCATGGCCACACTCATTCATTAGTGCTTTAAGAATATCACATAATCGTATTTAAATATAATAACAATACACGCACATCATAATTCTCCTTTGAGTGATCCTACGATATACTTTAAACCATAATGATGCTAACAACTTTTATTTGATAATTATATATAGATCTCATTAAGATTTATCTGCTATATTTGGATATACAAACAAATCTAATAGGAGATATGAAATACCCACTATTACGTTTATAAATTATATAAAATTGGTTAACCTTTGGGTGAATCCCTAAGTTCTTGTAATAAATGAACTTCAACATACCCATGACGCCAATAAAGACTGTATCATATCAATTTCAGTCATACCATCAATTGATCGTGGGCAATTAAATAAAATATTATACAATTTAAAAAGTTCAAGAGACCTTGAGGTTCCGCCACTTTAGTGACTAACAAATCATTCATAATTTTTTTTAATTGTAATACACAATAATTGTTTCATAATTTGATTATCTTTAAACATTAAGATTTAATCACTTTTGTGATAAAATTGTCATAAAGGTATGAAAATCAAATTATAAGAATCTATGTCAATTGATATATAAATATGAGAATCCATTTAACAAAAAAAGTTAACATGCTGGAAAACATGAAACTATATATATGCCAAGAGTACTAAACCCAAACAATTTAAGTGCGATTTCATTAAGCAAATACTTGAATTATTCAATATGATGTAGGTTTATTTTTAGCAAGCATTACTGGGAGAGCATTAATGAAACCATATATATTTCAGTAATTCGAAAAATCATGAGATCCTAAACAATGCTCTAATACCATTTGTTAGCAATAATGTAATTGATAATGTGGAAATTCATAATAAAAGAATTTTATATCTTTATGATTTATTCAGAAGAAGAGAGATTAACGTGTATCTTTATCCATAATAATAACTTTGAGAAAGTAATAACCTTGAGAAAGCAATAACCTCGAGCTTTTGAAAGTTGCAAAAATAGGGAAAATGATGAAATCTAATTTGTCTCCCTTAACCAACTTTTTCTTAACATATTTTAGGCAAAAACATATCCCAAGTACCAAAACTTGGCACGAGGGACACTTAAATGTCAAAAATTAGGAAAGTGATACTTATGTGCCATTTTTTTTTTTTTAAATGAGATACTTGAATGCCACCTCTGGTGAACCTCGCCGGAAATCTTATATGGCAATTTTTTATTAATTTTGCTCACTTACATGACTTGCCAAAGAGCTAACTCAGCAAAAAAAACACAAACACGACGTAGTTTTGGCATGGATTTGAATTTTAATATAAAAAATTAATTAAATTAAATTATTTTTTATTTATTTAAAAAAAGGAAGAGAGTTGTAGGCAGCTAAGGGCTATGCCCTCGCTGTGCTGCCACCTCCCCACCGTTGCCATGTAAGGCCATATAAAGGGAAGGCCTCTCTCTCTCTCTCTCTCTCTCTCTCTCTCTCTCTCTCTCTCTCTTTTTTTTTTTTTTTGTTTTAAAATAAATTTAGTTTAAAATTTAATTTAATTAATTTTATATTAATTATTTACCAACATCAGTAGCAAAACGACGTCATTTTGCACTTGTCTAGCCATGTCAGCATGCAAAACGATGTCATTTTGTACTTAACTCGCTGGAAAATCACCACATAAGCATTTTGGCCAGTTTTTCCCATCATTAGCACTTAAGTAATTTATTTTGCTCTGATTTTGGCACTTAAATGTCACTTTCCTAACTTTTGGCACTTAAATATCCCTTCATGCCAAGTTTTCGCACTCCAATGTCTAGCACTCACATATTTTATGATGGATGATAGAATACAACTATTCATTTTCTATGTAGAGGGACGGAGGACCAAACTCCTTTTATAAGCTATCAATAGATGTGCTCAATAAATGCCTTCCATTGAAGCACATAGAATATTTTATCTTCATAAAAATTGAGACTTCTTATATTCTTTCATGATAGTTGCAACTTTTTTTTTTTTTTTTATGACCCAGAGAAACCCGTAAGCCGATAGCCGGCGGGCAAACCCTAGGGCCCATGGAGGAACCCACCACCCCCGTGAAGCAGGTAAGTCCAGCTGCAACGTGCGGGGGATTCAAACTTCTCCCCTTCATAAAGGGGAGAAAGCTCGAAGCCAGCAACGCCACTCAGTGCGGTGGTTTATGATAGTTACAACTTTATATATGCTATCTTCATAAAAATTACAACTCTTCATATCCAACACGTTTTTAGCATTTAATAATTATTAAACCATTAATAGTGTCATATGGACCACGATTATTCTTACATGTTGTGACTAGAGCTGCTGTCACACCCCGATCCTTGTGCACGCACTCATCCCTCACCTTTGGTAGATTAATAGCGACGTCCCAGGACACATCACCGATCCTTTCATTTTAATACGCATGCGGAAGTATATAATAATAATCCCCAGACAATAAAGTAATGGGATAGAAAAGTAGAGCCGACTTTTGACAACCTTTCAAACCAAACAAACCTTCTATAAGAAACAGGTTTATTCACAACATTAGGCCACTTATAGAAGTACCGGCTTAACCAAAAAGGAACTATCCTATGACTAACAAGCCAAACAGGTTTGCCGATTTCAATTCTTCCACCTTCCTAACCTGCGGGACTTTCAGTTCTCAACAATCATCACCTAGGGACTTGAAAATGGTTATATAATAACTAGTGAGACAAGATCTCAGCGAGTTCTACCCCTTAAGACTCGATTAGGAAACCAAACATCTTAGGGCTACCTAAGCACAACACGAGTCAGAGGACTTACCTTGGCCTCAATTCCTTCCTACATGTCAGTATATATCAGATGTACAGGAAACACATCAATTCACAGCATCAGATCAAATCATTGATCAATCGACTTAGTCGATTACATGTCATCATGACATTTCCCTGGTCGATACATTCAATACTATCTATAAAGTCCGACTTTAATCTAGGAATGCTCACCCAAAGCTAAAAATAGATAGTATAGCTCACCTAAAGTTGATAATATAGTATATTGTATATATGTTCGCTCAAAGCTGAATGATTAGGCCCCCCAGGCCATTATAGTATACTATATATGCTCTGCTCACATAAAGCTGATAATAAGGTATATTACTCACCCAAAGCTGACATATCACTCGTAGGCTTATATAGTATACCGGTATACTACTCACCCAAAGCTGACATATCGTCCGTAGGTCGATATAGTATACCACTCAAATCATATAGTCAATTCATCATTTTTATCATACCCGATAAAAATAGCCGTGTATGGGTACACGGTCGGCCTTAGCCAAAATATAATAATTTTACTTTCCACAATTCCCACCATTTTCAATAGCCCATTACATATTTTTGGTGCTGTAAATCGACGCCCGGTTAATTTCCAATCAATTACCAAATTGATTAATTTAGGAATAAAATCCTAAAATAAGAATTAAATCAATTCAGCACGATTTAGCACTCAAATAAATAAATAGATTGCATGACGATAATCAACATAAATTTCAATCATCGGCTATCCCAGCCTAATTTCTGGAAAATAAATAAATAATTAAATAATTATGAAAATTATTAAATAAATGCAATAAATCTAATTTAGGCCCGTAATGCCTAATTGGAGGCTGAGACGAACCCAGAAAATTTCTGAAACTCGTTTAATAAATAATAGAGCTTATTTCCTTGCTAACTATACCAACCATTTGCCTAACATGCATTGATAAGTCTCTAATTTAATTACTCTAATCTAATCTATCCACCTAATTGCACTTAATTAAATCTAATCAACCCTAAGCATCATTACCATACTAAGCAAGGATTAGTGAGCAAAACTCACCGGATTAACGATCCGTTTAGATCAATTTGATGGGGACGCGACGAGGCTCGATTCTTCTCAAAGCGGCGACACCAACAGGGCACAAATCGGGCCCGAAACTTGGCCCACAAAGCCTCACGGGGCTGCTGGCTGTTGGGCTGATTTCGTGGCTGATTTTGCAAAGAGAAGGGCAGCAAGGAAGGAGAATTTATAGGGGACGCTCAGGTTTTTGACCGAGCAAACAAAGAGCAGAAAAAAATGGAGTTGCCGAGGGTGAGTGTGTCGGTTAAGGGATGAGCAAATGCGAGAGGGAGAACAGAGAGAGATTGAGGGAAATGAAGTCTCGGTCAAAAGCAAAACAAAAGAAAAGATAAGAATGAAAAAAATCAATGAGTGGATGAAGCAAAGTGGGAAACGGCAAAGGGGGAAAAGGGGACGTCGGCGGAGGGTGTGTCGCGCGGGTGAGAGAGAGAGAGAGAGAGAAAAGGGAACGTGGGCGGCTGAAAAGGGGGAAACGTGCGCAGCAAGGGGGGAAAGAAATAGGGAAGAAGAAAAATAAGGAAACTAGTCCAATTTGATCCCAAAAATTTCCATGCTAGAGCACTTGATCCTCACTTGCGTTTTTACATCAAATTTCCCTCAAACAACAAGTTTTGGGCAACAACAACGTCCATTTCCTTCAATTCTGAATTCTAATTCATTTTCTTTTTGGAATCCGATCTTCTAAATAAACAAATCCGATTGATGTCCAATTTGATATCAAAAAAAGCCCAAACAACTTCCATTCACCAATTCACTCACACCAAATGCCAAAAATCCCTTCAAATTGGCCAATCCGAATTTTTGTTCATTTTCTGAATTGTCCACAATGATTTTCCGTAAAAATCTCAAACTTACCGAAAAATCCTCAAAAAATGAGTTGACGTTCCTAAAAATGACCTGTGACATTACAGGACTTTCAATTTCTGAAATCGGGTTCAAATTCGCGGTTAATTTCAATTAGACACGATTTTAACATGACTTAACCTACTTAGTAGTTTTCAGAATTTTTTTTGTGCAAATTACTCATGGTCGATTTTCTTCGAGCCACAATGAACCTATTCGACACATTGGCAACTCTTAGTTGTCGTGAAAATCTCTAGGTTTCAATTACAGACACAGTGTACCAAAATAATAGAAAAATCAATTTAGTATCGATCGACGAGAATTTTGCAATTTAGTGGAATCACTAACGTTTAATCACATATCTTAGTCGAATCGACCCATCTCTGATTTTTAATCGATCTTACTATGTCGTAATGATATCGGCAGATGAACATGGTCGAGTAGTCAATTCCTGATCGGATCATCAAGTCTATTGCATTAAAATCTCTTAATGACTTCCCCAGATAGTCTAGTTGTCTCAAAAGTAATCAGTTTTGAGAATAGCACTATAGGCGCGTCGATGAAATACTCGATTTATTCAATTGATAACAAGATTGAAAATCCAGGATGTCACACTGCTGTCTCTAGTGGATCAATTACTTGCAGCCAGACTCGAGTGGGTAAATTTATTTGAAGAAGATGATGAGATCATCATCAAACTAAACGATCTTCTTGGAACAAGTAAGCTCTAGTATAGTAGTTCATTGTTCTTCTACAAATTGTTGGTAGTTTGTTTGTGAAACAAACAATGAAGTGCCCTATACCATATAGAAAATGTATGAGTGTGTGGGCCAATATATAACTGTAGAATTTTTCTAACGTTACATTTGAAGATGGTGGGAAGTGGGCTAAGTGGGCTAGATCCTACAATAATCACTTACAGATGCACAATTATTAAGCGCACTTCGACACTTATCAACGATGGTTATTTATTTTTGTATTTTTATTTTTTATTATTTGAATTCATAATTTTTGCCTAACAATTATTAAGTGTCTTATAACCTTTGAAAGATCGTATGCGTTCAAACATTAATTTCGAAAGTCATAAATTCAGAATTAAAAAAAATGATTATTTTTATTTTGTTTTTTTCCAAAATTTTAATATGTCTTTTGAAAAAGTATATGTTCACAATGGTTGCATCTGTTCTAAAAGACTATTATAAATTCATTATTTTCCGTCTCATATTTTTAACTTCTCAGTATTTTTTCTTAAAAACACTATACATTGTTTTCAATTATTTCATTGTTGAGAGTTTTTAGAAAAATATCAAGATTGTCATACGGTATTCTCATTATTATTTTTTTCCCAACACAAATCAGGAAGCATTACCTAACTCTAATTTTGTACTTATTGTCCATATCGGTTGTACTTTTTCCGTTTTTTCCTTAAGAAATATTTCCAAAAATAAAATACAACACTGATATGTCTTTGACAAGACATAGTAAACAAGAAGCACTTGTGCCCTTGAATCTCTTGCCTAATTCACCAAATGAGACCTAAAACGAAAAGGCTTATTATCCACTTTAGAGACCATCATTGCAACATAACGATACATTCGGAGTGCCAGTGGGACAAAAAGGGTTTTAGGTCAGGATTCCATAGAACAGAGGATAATCATTATTAGTTGGAAAATTTTCATCTAAGTTAATGTCCTTTTTGACTGAACCACCTTTGAGAGTGTTTGGTTCAACATGAGACGCAATATTACAAGCGATGACTAAGCAAACCTCATATCCGAAATTCTTTACAATGTTTCTTTTTCTTCTTTTTGTTTTGATAATTGGGTCGCATAGTCTTTTCTGGGTTTCAAAAATAAATGTAAATTATTTTCCTTTTGTTTTTGAGGTAATTGGATAAGAAGCGTGAGAGAGAGACACCAGAGGGGACGGAGAGGTTGGTGGCCTATCTCATATACGAAACACTAAAGCACAAAAACAAAAAGGATAATGATATTGAGATATTTACTTATCCTGCATATCTCAAAGGAAAATGTATATATCTTATTTGATAGCATATATCATTGATTGATTATATTTCATATTATATTACTTATTACCTTAAATAATTATCCAATAAAACTTATAAATAGGCTCATGTACTATTTATCAACATATCAGAATATACTGAAAGTTCCACACTTCTGTTTTCCTTTTTGTTATTCTTTAACTTTTTATCGAAGCCTCATTTCCTAGGCAACCTTAGAGCACTGGTGCACTTAGCATTTGCATTGAACCAAGTGCTACATGTTACGACGTCGACGACGTGTGTTGAGCTTTTCTTTTTCAGGGAGGTATTTTCCCACGTCGTGAAGACATGTCTTCGCATAGTAACTTTCACTCAGTAAAGCTTGACTTATTTTTCTTGCTGTAGAACACCATTCACATTGGTTGTGTTTGTTAAGTTACTATACCGACAACAAAGTCAATCGTAAAGGACGCATGCTGTTGTTGGGCGTTTCTCAACTTTTCCCTTCTCGTTTCGAGAAGTCAACATCACCACCAAACTCGCCGTCGTCGGATGAGCAACGTACTGAAATCTTGTTGTCAAAGGAAGCTTGAAGCCATCACATGCGCCGCCCCACCTCAAATCCGTTGAGCTCATCTTTCCAACTCACTTCTCTCATGACAACCGAATATTTTGTGACATTGTTCAGATATTTTTTCAAACTCAAATTGATTTCTTTTAACTTAGCTTGCGTTTCAGGGGATTTTGATGATGTTAGGATTTTTGCTTGATTTTAGATTATGCATATATCCCTTTTGATAGCACTATCAAGTAAATATCCTAATATTGCTGAGGGGATTATGCATATATCTCTTTTGATGGTGCATATGCACAATCAAGCAAATCAAATCAAACTTGAGTTTGAAAAATAATCCAAACAATGTCACCAAATCTTTCATTGCCGTGAGACAAGTGAGCTGGAAAAATGGGCTCAATCGATCCTAGGCGGGGTTGCATGTGTAATGGCCAAGCTTTTGTTGACCATGAGATTTCAGTATGTTGCTTGTCTGATAGTGGCGAGTTTGGTGGTGGTATCGGCTTCTTGAAACAAGAAGTGAAAAGTCAAGATTCAAAGGCCAACCTTAATAATTAAATTCAAGTAAATATCCTAATATTGCTAACACCATGAGCCGACCCCAACAAATCACGGTAGTATAGTAGTACTCGAACTACAAAGATCGTATATTACTCTGTTTTTCACAAAGTTCTTAGAGAGCAGAATGTGAATGTGCCAGTAGATGGGAAACGTATTTCGAATTTGTAAAAGTGTCAATAGGTGAATGAGCATGATATATATCTCAACGGGTATTATTGTGAATTTCTTCAATGTCCAGTGGTACATGCTTTCCCTAAGCTAGACGAGGCAAACAAGCTGGGTAAGCAAGGCCCATGGTGGCTATTGTGCGAGGGGGATGGGATTCTCCCCCCAGCCCCGTGCTGGGTGCACGGTGAGGAAGGGGGGACAGATTAATGTCGTGGGTTAGGGTTACTTGGGCTGGGATAGGCGATCTCCACCTCACACTCACCCATTGCTAATGGTGAGCAGTTTTAGATTCCGTATAGGTTCTGCCTAGAATCTGAAACTTGGAACCTATCGATTAGAACAAGTTCCTCAATTTTTAGAACATGAAACCTACTCTATATACCCTGGAACCTGGAATCTACATTGTCACAAGTTTCAGGATTGATTCCAGGATCTATCCAAGTTTCACTTATACTGTTAATTGAATGATTGCAGTGAATTATCGCATTTAATGACCATCAATTGCTATTATAATTCACTTATCATAACTTATATTTAGATACACAAAAAATATGAAACATTACAAATTAAAAGTCTTAGTCATAAAATGGAAGCTTATATTAGTGGTTTCAAATAATATACTCATCATAACATCATGAAATATCGTAAAATCACGCAAAGACATAGACCAAGAAAAACATAGGTTCTAAATTCTAGGTTTTAGGTTCCAAGTTCCATCAACCTAGAATTTAGAACCTATCTATTGAAATAGGTTCCCAAGTTTTTGAAACCTAAAACCTACCATGCATACCTTAGAACCTGAAACCGCACAAGTTCCCACTGATCCAGTTCCCAAATTTTTGGAACCTGGAACCTGGAAGTTCTACCTTGAAATCATGCTCACCCCCACCCATCGCCCTTCCTACTCATAAAAAGCCAAGTGAGTTTTGGACTTGATTGCATATTTGTCAAAGATTAAAGATTTAATTGATTAAATTAAAAGATTAATGACTCCAGTGACCATTCCCCATCAAAACATTAAGGACTGATTTTGCACTTACCCCTAAAAATTGTTTTTTTGGGGCTTCATGTAATCTTCCAATTACTAATTTCTTCAAAAGAAAAATTACATGTTTGGATCATGAAACTGTATCAAAACAGTTGTCTTCATTTTTTGGGGTAGATCTCTTCTCTATTACGTGTAGAGATCCCCTTTAACCGAAGACACTATAAATTAGGATGGTCACATTCTGGAACAACATTTGAATTGAAGAACAAAGGTTAGTAAGTAGTTAAAAATAGGTAAAGTAGAAAGGATCCTAGACCTCCATATCCATGAGAGTTGCATCCTAGGTATGGGGGCAGATCTTTTCCCCTTATCTTGAGAGCCCCATCACTATATAAAAATACCATTAATAAAAAAGAAAAAAGTGTCCCAATTGAACGAGAGACATCCTAACAATGGAAAGAATATATGTCATGATGATGTTTAATTTAAGATAGATAAGATTGCAAAAAATATGCTTCACTAAATCTAATTCACTAATGGAAAATGTTTTTTCCGACTGTAGTTAGGAATTCAAGCAGGTGTGAAAGCTTTCATGCGTGGGTGCACGGGTCAACCTTTACCGCATGTAAAAGTTATATTGTCTTTGTTCATTCAATCCTCTTTTAAGGTTATCAAACTACGAAAAAGTCATGTTAACTTTTCACGTTAGAAAATATGGAATGATATAAACAAGCTTGACTTGAATGAGTTCACCATTTTGGGATTTAAAATTGAAGAATCCATGTAAATGTATAACCCATGAAATTTTGTTAAAACGGATTCAAGTTCATCTAAAATATCCAAATATGTTGGTGAAATATCTAAAATTATCAGTTATGCTCGCTCTTTGCCTTTTGAACCAAAAGTGAATGGCTTAAACATCTTCTAGATGTGAATTTTGTAACATACAAAGCCCTCAAAAGTTAGGTATCAAATCTAGGTCAAGGGGCCTACGTCCAACATTTTAATGGCAAACTACACTTTAGTAATTGTGACTAATTCTACAAAAGTCCGACTATATTGACTCATCTAATTGCTAAGCTTTCTCACTTGTGCTTCTAGAATGATACATTGAACCCCCGCCTTACAAAAAGTTGATGTGATAATCCCCATAATATCAAAAAGGATGTATTACCAACCTCTTATTGAAGGGAAAATTTAGTGTAGAGAAAGCAAATGACAAGGGAGAGGCACCTGTCTATGTTGTTAAAAACAACCTTCGGCCAAAAGAAGAAGCGCAAGAATCCCCCACAACATTATAAAAGCAATCGAAGGAAGAGGTAACAAAACAGCAAAAGGACAAATGGTTGGTGGCCATACTTTCATTTTTCATTTTTTCTGACAATATCCAAATATAACAAAAAGACCCTCTTTTTACACAAAATAAAAGGACCCTTTGCCACGTGGAAAAAAAGTGTCGCTTTTCAACATTTCCACCCACTCTTTGTCCTCTTTTTTATTGTGGGGTTAGGTAGAGACACTTTGAAAGCTTATCTAGGCTTAATCATCCCCGATCTCTCTCTTCTTTACAATTTTTGGTCAGAATTAGGTTTGGTTTTATCGCAAATTATTGCTTTTTTTTTTTTTGGTCAGAAAAGATAATATCATTGAAAATAAAACTATTACACTTTAGCGTTCAAAGAAAGAGAAACGAAGGCATCCGCCGCGAGCAGAGTTTGCAAAACAGGAGGAGGAAAAAGAGTCCAATTTTGGGGCAGATCTGGTCGTCCGTGTGCTTTGGCTGCCCAGTCAGCGACTGAATTGGCGCTTCTGTCACAGTGCTGCAAACGGAGATTCAGAAAAAGGGGCAAGATCGACTGAAGCTCGTCAAACAGCGGCCGATCCTCCCATGGTGGCGGCCATCGGTCTTGAAGAATGTCAATCAGTCGTAGACAATCGGATTCGATGACGATTGATGCGGTAAGAAGTCCCTGCTGTTTGAGACGATTTAGGGTTAGGGTTAGCGCCTGTGTTTCCGCTTGAAAGGCCGAATTTGCTGGAAATCTGGCCGTATAGACATCAGTGAGCAGACATCTGTGATCTCGGCTAATACAAGCCATGGTGCCCTCTCTGTTCCCAGGGTAGAAGGAACCATCGATATTGCATTTGATGAAGCCCGGTTCTGGCGATTGCCAATGGTGTACTGTAGAGGCGAGGGGCACAGTGTTACGCGTACCTGCTGGTTGGGGAACTTTTTGGTCAGAGAGATTGAGGATTCGATATTGAGCCAAGGCATCAACAACAGCCAGATTGGAGTCAGGGAGTAATCCACGAAAGACACTATTGTTACGCAGCCGCCACATCTGCCATAAAACCAGAGCAATCATAGGTAATTGAGGTAAGAGTTTCTGATCCTTAACTGATTCTGCAAACCACTTATCCAGGCGAGTAATCGTAGTTGGGTGGAAGGGGAGCTGCAGTTGGGGATGTGACCATACTCCTGCTGTCCACGGACAATAGAAAAAAATATGTTCCACTATTTCCGGCACATTCTGATTGCATATAGTACACATAGGGCTGGATATGATATGTCTGCTATGTAAATTGGATTTTGTAGCTAGGGCGTTTTGACATGCTGACCACAGAAATATGCGAATTTTGGGTGTGCTGTGCATTTTCCATATGTAACGCCATAGCTCAGGAGGGGGATGATAGGATGTTGATGCATAATTACCTTGTGATCTGTTTGTTGGTGCTGTCAAGGCTCTATAATTACTCTTGACTGTGTACTGCCCTGTTGTTGTTGCTGCCCAAATAATCTGATCTGTTGAGTGGAGAGGTCGTAGTGGAGTTCTGAGGATTTCGTCAACAATAGAGTCCTCGAACATCTGTGTAATAAGGTGGGTCTTCCATGTGTGGTGGAGAGGATCAATAAGATCCGCCACCAACCTGGGCTCATCTCTAGTTGCAGGTCCGCCAATCTTACCTCTTGGTAACCAGCAATGTTCCCTAATATGGATTGATTTTCCATCACCAACAGACCATCTTGCATTCGGTAAGATGGTGTCACGCTCGATCAGAAGGCCCCTCCAGCCCCAGGAAGGGCGAGAACCAGACTCTGCAAATTCGAAGTCCTTTGAGGGAAAATATAAGCCCTTGAGGAGCCGACCCCAGAGCGATTGAGGTTGTTGTAGTAACCTCCAGGCCTGCTTACCAAGCATGGCATTGTTAAAAGCTGCAAGATCCCGAAAACCTAACCCACCAGAATTTTTAGCTGTCATTAATAAGTCCCATTTCTTCCAATGCACACCATTCCTATTCTTGTCATTTCGCCACCAAAAATTGGCAATCCGCCGCTCGATTATTCGACATAGAGATATGGGAAGCTTAAAGGTCGACATGGCGTACTGCGGCATAACTTGGACGACAGACTTGAGAAGAATCTCCTTTCCGCCTTTGGATAACAACAATTCTTTCCAACCCTCCAACTTTGCATGTACTCTACCTAATAGCCAGCCAAATACTTCCTTTTTGGAGCGACCCCATTCTGATGGAACTCCTAGGTATCTGCCATAACCACTCAACACCGGAACTCTCAACTCAGCAGCCAAGTTAATTTGAAGACTTAGTGGACAGCATTCGCTAAAATAGAGGCCAGACTTATTCCGGTTTATAACTTGTCCAGTAGCGAGACAATATTGGTTTAAGATATTGGCCATGTTCTGACATTCCAAGATAGTGCCATCAAGGAAGAAAACGGAATCATCAGCAAAAAATAAATGCGAGAGAGTGGGGCATGACCTAGTGATTTTGATGCCGCGAAGATGTCCCATCATAAGAGCGTTATGAATGAGGGTAGATAGAGCATTGGCCATTAAAATAAAGAGATATGGAGAAAGAGGGTCTCCCTGTCTGAGTCCTTTTGATGGCTTGAAATAAGGTGGAGATTCCCCATTCAACTTAACACTCATTGTCGTTGTAGTAATACAGTACATCACCAGCTGAACCCACCAAGGATGAAAAACCAGTCTAATAAGGTAGGCTTGAAGGAAATCCCATTCAACTTTGTCGTAAGCCTTCTGCATATCAATCCTGAGAATAGCTTGGAAGTGTCGTGTCCGATGCCTCGTCTTGAATTGATGTAGAACCTCGTGTACAACTAATACATTGTCTTGTATTTGACGGCCAGACACAAAAGCAGCGTGTTCAAGTGATATCAGCTGCTCTAACAAAGGCTTTAGTCGGTTGGCCATGACCTTGGATATAACCTTATATGCAAAATTACACAAACTTATCGGTCTAAACTGGTCAAGACGTTCAGGATGGTGTACTTTGGGAATCAGAACAATAAGAGTCTTGTTCAAGATCGGGAGGGAACTTACCATAGCGAAAAAAGTCGTGGACCAGACAGAATAAATCATGTTGGATAGTATTCCAATGGGATCGATAGAATAAACCATTAAATCCGTCAGGACCCGGAGCTTTTGTTGCACCCAGTTGGAAAGTGGCTTGTCGGACTTCTTCAACCGTCATTGAGGCCAATAACTGCGCATTCATTGTGTCCGTTACAACTAATTGACATTGATCAAGGACAGGGCCAAAGTCACGGTGACCTGCAAATGTGTAGAGCTAAGTAAAGTAAACAGAAGTCATCTCCTTTAAATCTGCTACATCCCGCACCCATTCATTATCTTCATTCCGAAGCATTCCAATCCGGTTTCTCTACCTTCGTTGGATTGTAGTGGCATGAAAGAACTTACTATTTTTGTCACCCCAACGCAGCCAATTTATCCTGGACCTCATAGCCCAGAACTGTTCTTCTTGCTGCCAAATATTCCTCAGCTCATCTTGGATATGAGATACCTCTTCGCTGTCGGTATTAGAACTGTAAGGATGATTAATTAGCGTCTGGAGACGTTGTTGTAAAGCTGTTATCCTTAAGTGGCCATTGCCAAACTTAGAGCGACTCCATTGGCTTAAGGCTATTCTTACCCTAGACAGTTTGTGCAAGAGATCAGAATTTCTGGATTGATTAGAAGGCCAAGTTTGGGAGACAAGGCGGTAAACTTCCGGATCATCGTTCCAAAAAGCTTCATAAGCAAAGGTGCGTTGACGGTTTTTATGAGCTAGCACCGTAGAAAGAAGTAAAGGGCTGTGATTAGAGCCCATTGGCGGTAAAGCATACACTTCAGCGTCTGGATAGAGAAGACGCCACTCCATAGAGCATAGGACTCGGTCCAATCGTTCCTTAATGAGGTCAGCCCCTTCACGACGATTTGTCCAAGTATACGCACAGCCCTTACTTTCGACTTCCATCAGAGCACAATCATCTACTACATCTCGAAAGGAAGTAAGTCGGGAACGGAGAGGGGATCGTCTGCCTACCTTTTCCCAAGGATGAAGAATTTCATTAAAATCCCCTGCACAAATCCAGGGTAGTGTATTGAAGGCACTAATTCTTCGAAGGGTCTCCCAAAACAGTTGGCGGTTATGATATGAGGAAGGGGCATGCAAGCAAGTGATTCTCATTAGGCGATCATCACTAAGATCCCTGCAGACCATATCAAAAAAGTCTTTTGAAAAGCTTTCAATTTCTAGAGAGATAATATCATTCCAAAAAACTGCCAAACCACCTGCCAAACCAACAGGATTCTGATCAAAAGAACTATTAAAATGAAGCTGATGTTGTAAACTATTGAGAAGCAGCTCCCTGTTCTTGGTTTCCATCAAAAACAAAAGATCGGGCTTTTCTTTGGCTGACAAAGCCTTTAGAGCTTAGACTGTCAAGGGATTGCCCAACCCCTGACAGTTCCAACATAACAGCTTCATTTGTAACCCGGTGGCTGTTGAGGGCCAGCCACCAAAGCCCGATGAAGTGCTTCATTTGCTGCCAATACCGGTGTTTCCTGGAGACGTGTCTCATCAAGCTGATCCAAAACAACACAGCCCTTATCATAGGGAGCGTAGCGTTTTTGTTTCTTTGCTTGTCCTGCTCTGGTAGTAGTACGGGTAGTTTTTGTGCGTCTAGGTAACTGAATATCCGTTGGGTAGTCACTAAGAGTCTGTGCTATGTCTATTGCAGGAAGATGATAGGAGGAAGTAAGGCGCACCTGCTGCTGTAAGTGCAGCGACTTAGGTGTAAACAGCGGAAGCGCTGTAGAAGAAATGGGATTGTCATCAGCTTTGCCTTTTGCTTTGGCCTGTGCAGGAATCAGAGTTGTTGAAGTGGCCTGCCTCTGTTGAATAACAGCATGAAAAGGACTAGGAGGATGCTCTGTCACAGCAAGGGACTGCCCTTGAAGAGCTGCATTGGTAACTTCTTGATCTTTAGCTTCCGGTGGTGGTAATAGGGTTGGAGGTTGTAGTAAAGCTGGAGGAGTCTCGGGTATTATTTCCTGAGTTTGATCTGTTTCTGGAGGATTGTAAAAAGCTTTCTAATAGGGGCTAGATTCACGAACCTCTGCTTTCAACCACGGACCAAAAGCCAATTTGTCTTTGCCTTCCTCCCTCGCCAAATCAAAAGGAATGTCTATACAGTATGTTGCGTAGTGGCCAAGTCTCACACGAGTAACAAAAGTGGGGAAGTCGTTCATACCTAAAGTCCAGCCATAACAGTCTCCCAGCTAATCGAATCAATTTACCAGTTTTCAGAGGTGCACCCAGATTGATTTCCACCCTTACTCGCCCTATTTTCACTGTGGATCCCTCCTTGCTATCTACTTTAACCTCCAGAATGTCCCCTAGCTGATTAACAGCCTTCCTCAGAATCTGGTCCGTCATCCACTCCAAAGGCAAGCCAAGAATTTGGACCCAGAAAGCACACCGAGTAAAATCATAGCAATGGAGAGGTGTATTAGGAATCCAAGGCTTAAAGTTGACTAAGTGGCTAGAAAAAAGCCAAGGGCCTCCTTGTGAAATACGTTGATAATCCTTATCATTATGGAACTTTGCTAAATATAAACCACCTTCGCGTTGGGAGAATTCGACTAGAACAACTCGCCATACGCGCTTCATTGTTTCCTGGAACGCCTGAAAATTGATATTAGAAGTAGTAATAACCTTCCCTAAAAGGGTTAGTTTGCATTCCGCAAGTTTTTCCATTGCAGGTTCATCCTCCCATATCTCAACCTCCTGATCAGAACAGAGACGTCCCAATCGGTGACACAGAGCAGTCATGCGAACTGATTCATCAGGGTCATCCGAAGCCATGACCACAAAAAGCTCAATTGAACATAAGGCAGTAGCGCATAATAGAAAGACCCAGTCACGAACAGCACCAACAGTCGCAATTGCCAGAGGAATGGAATAAGGGACAAGACAGAGCAGGGTAAGACATGGTTGGAGGGAATTCACCTCTTTGCGGTCCGTTGATGATCGCCGATGACGAAATCCAGAACATGCAAACAGGAATCAGCATTCCAGGGACGAGGAGAAGCGGGGATATAAGGAGATTAACGGAAGAGGAAGCTATCGAGTACACAACCCATGGGAATTTGCACAGGAGAAAGTAGTTGACAAAGCACTGCGTCGACAGCGAAGTTATCCTACCATAGGTGGTAGACGAAGCTTTGCATATAAGGAGAGGGAGTACTACCAGGAGCGGTAGAGAGTAAAACACGTATCGCAAATTATTGCTTGTCTCACTATCAATAGAGTAATTATTGCATGACATCAAGATAACTAGGAGATTGATTCCCACCATGTGACCCCATCTACTTCACTCTTTTGGATCCTCTTTAATTCACCTTTGTCTTTAACTTGTAAGCTATATTTCTTATTATAAATTTTTACCCTAAATTAGTTATTCCACGATAATCGATCGGTTTCGCATATATAAGTTAATTGGGTTCTACTATGATTATTTAAGGGAAAATATCTAAACAATGAAATTTAGTAAGTAAACTCATATTGTTCAAGAACCATTTCTTCGGAATGACTACGCATGAAGGGTACGTATTGCGATTCTTGCCACAAATTGATACATGATGTGTGAAAGAAAGAATTTTCTTTTTTAAACAGAAAATTTCCCCAACTGTTAATTATAATTATATCACTAAAGTTTGATTACCACATTATATATAGAGATAAAATACATGCGAACGTGATTATAGTACCTATGATACCAAGATGAAGGCTTTGTGGGATATGCATTTATTATGATGTGATTTGTCAAATTGCAATGTCGGTGAACTGAGAGTGAGGTCGCAATGGAGAAATTCGTTTCCTCTTAGAATACTATACCAAAACTGGAAAGCAATGAAAAGCTAAGATTTTGATCTACGAAGTACTAGATGATATTACATAAATTCAATTTGATAAATTTCATTATATCAATTTAGGGTGCGCATGACAAAATTTGAAATGTAAATTGATTTCGGCGTAAACCGATTTCTCAATTTCTATTTCGTAAACCGAGAAGCTAAAAATTTTAGCTTCGATTTCTTCTTCAAATCTATTTCGGAATAGAAATCTATTTCAGAAATAGAGAAATCAAATTGCGTTACCAAACGGATTTTGTTCCAAACCTGTTCCAGGAATGAGAAACAGAGAAATCAAGAAACAGAAATTTTATCATGCGCAGCCTTAGAGATTAGATGAGAACGCCTATCTTGTTTCGGCCAAAAGAGAAAGGTAACTAAAAAGGGAGTTACCACAAACAAAAACATGTAACTAGTGAAAGTACAGATTAAGTTCTTCTAATTATATTAATGGCCAACCATTTGAATTGAAAGAGAGAGTGGGGAGAGAGAGAGGGGGAGAGAGAAGAGTTTCATGAAACAGAAGAAAGATGAGCTGAGTGGACCCCACGGTAGACAGTTACCCCCGGCTCGGATTCCTCCTTTTACTTTTCGTGTGGACCCCACGTCCAGCGTGGCCCTCGTGGGCGTAATTGCGGCGGCGGGGCCGCATTGATCGATCGATCTTCCGGGGTTGGGCCCCGGGATTTTCTAATGGCACCGTATTGTACTGCAAGACACTTCATCAATTAGGGGTAAGCATGGATTTAAGGTTGACCCTAAACTGACCTTAGATCAATCTAATCTTGTTGGTCTTGATCTAATTCCCAAAGGAATTGAGTCAATTCTTGGTCTTGGGATCCCTAGACCATGCACTGTATGGATTGATCCTCAATCTTGAAAGTTTAGGATAGGTCCAACTCAAACTAATCTTGTAACTATTATATATTTGTTTTGCCGATTTTGGATTCCGTAACAAAAAAGCTATCATCGAGTGTTATATTTTGATTTTTATTTAAGGGGACTCAAGTTCTATATTAACTTTAGACAAAGAGGGTCAAATGATTAAATACTTTTATAATCTCGAAATTAAAGAAGTCGCTAACCTATCGCACATTTGATATCAGCGGTAATCAATGTTGAAATCTAATTAATGACATCATTTAGACCCACTTTATATAATAATGAAAGCCCATTAAAATTAAAGTAGTCTATTACAATATCAAAGGTACTTCAACAACCTTAGGTACAAATAAGACACCTAACAAGGCATTGCTTTCTACTAAGTTCAAGAACACAACATTGGAATCTAATCCAACCACATTAGACAATGATAATCACCTAGTAGGACCACGGTTTGAGATAGATA
This sequence comes from Eucalyptus virginea, assembly GCA_014182375.1. NCBI lineage: Eukaryota > Viridiplantae > Streptophyta > Magnoliopsida > Myrtales > Myrtaceae > Eucalyptus > Eucalyptus virginea. The sequence continues at coordinate 37,057,406 of CM024520.1, read as the reverse complement.
TGAGAACACAATGTCGGAATCTAATCAACGACGCTGGACAGTGGTAACAACAACTAGTACACACTGCTCTTAGATGCGTATGTGCACACAACAATGGAATCTAATCAACAATACTGGACCGAAGCAATATCTAATGAACATCGTCTTCAAACGAGGATAAGGAGACAACATCGGAATCTAATCAACAACACTAGACAATGGGTTAGTATTGGAATCTAATTGATAGCACTTCCTGAGATATAGACACTCGTCGAAATTGAATCTACAATGGGAATCTTAAGTAAGCTAAGACTAGTTAAAGATAAAGGCATTATAAAGTAGTTTTATGTGTTGTTTGGAAGGGGGGGTCCTCTATTGGATGACTTGTGGTATTTATAGGTTAACTTGCTAATCGGTCAATGGTTGGTTACTTCCTCCTTAAGAGTCCTTCCACGTTTCAGGCCAAATCGCGTTATCCATACTTATTTGACAATTGTGCATAGCTTGCCCAGCAAGTATTAACTGCTCCTCTTTCGAGTTTAGCGTCTTTTAACCTGTTCCCGCCTATTTTCACCGCCAATGTTGCACCTTCATCATTGATCTTTAACTTTGACACGTGGTGCTCTGTTGTTTCATCATGATATTACATGTCTTGGTCTGTCGAAACTTAGCCCAAAATTCCTCAAAATCCTTAATTATATTTTCTTGTACGAATATTCATGGGCTAGGTCGATGCAAATTATGGCCCATAAATGGTTACGATGACTATTTCAAGATTTTCTATCCCTTTTGCCTTACATGTGCCCATAGAGATATTTGTGGGTATCAACATATGTCCCTTTTTAAAAGAAGTAAATCGAAAATTTATTTCTTTCAAAGGAAATACCCCGTTCTCCGTGTAATCTGCCACAAATGATCATTATACCTTTCTATTCTCTGACATATCAACAACCTATACGAATCAACGGCTCTCGTTGTATCTTGACACGTCGCTTTAGCTTTTGGCAGATATTTTTAGTTTTTTGAATCATCGTCCTCTGTTATAGAAGAATAGACTCTACTGTCTCTTTTGCACTTTGTCTTCTTCCTTAAATCCTAAACCCTTCACTCTTTGTTCTTAAGTTTTCCGTGGCTTCCAAAGCTCCTAAATTCGCACCTAAATCCTACATCTCAAACTTCAACCGCCTTTTCCACATTGAAGAAGCTAGCTATTGTCGATTTCAACTGTTGAGTATTGTCGAAGAGAATAAGGAGGCATTGGGGCCTACCCTCCTAGATTACAATCACTCTCCACAGCCTCTCAAGCCTTGCTTTCCTACTAGGAGGAATGAGAAGTTTTCGATACAGTATTTATCCATCAAGGATATCTAGACGTCCACCCCTACTAAATTCCGAAGCCTTCCTTTATTCGAGGAGGATTTCCATTCTTGGTATCTGCGATTACATGATGGTCTACCTACTCGTTTGTCATGGATGAATGGGGGTATCTAGATGGAACTACAAGTTAGCATGCTGGCTCATAATCTAAATAGAGATTTACTAGGTTCTGCTGTCTGCTTTTGGTCTCCATCTACCAATTGTTTCATTTTTCCTTGGGGACCCATGTCTGTAACCCTTTTGGACATATTCACCATCTCTGGATTTGTTCCGAATGGTATTTGATAGATGACATCGAAGCCTTAGAAGAATTCCATATTCCTAATAATGTCCTTGCTTAAAGTACCTTTCTCAATAAGTATTGTAAACCTCATGTCCTATTCTTTTCAATGAGCAAACTACTTTCCTATTTTATTGGCTGCTAAAATATGTATTCTTTAATCCATCCTTTAAAGCCTCCAAAGATTTCTTTAAACTTGCTGCCAATCTTGCAAAAGGAAAAAAAGTAGCTTTAGGCCCGCTCATTTTGGCTGTTATGTATGGGAATCTTACTCATGTTGCCCTTTCAATGACACCAAAATAAACCAGGGTTCTATTTGGGCCATTCTGAATTCTGCAAGCATAGATGGCTCTTTATTTCGCTTTCTTGTTCAAAAAGATTCCTCATATGTTTCCATTTAGCTCATCATCGAAATCAAAATAGCCAAAATCCCAAAGTCTAGGCTACCGACTACTCATCCAGTCTCCCAGGAAGTTTCTAATGACACTTCATCATTTATTTATTTCCTTCAGGAGATATTAAAATTTGAATAAGCCCATGTCCAACTCTTTCCTTATGATGTTCCTGAGTTCTATTACCTTCTCTACGAGGGTACTAATTACCTAGACGACTTCGCTACATTTTGGTTAAGCGTACTTATTCCTGTCGATCTTTTAATACGACTCTACAAAAAGGGAATATTCTAGACATGAGTTTGAAGCTTATTGTCCACAGTATTGTGCCAGACAAATTTTTCTCTATTAGGATATTCCAATGCCAATTGCCTATTCCATGGAATATCCCCTAATGAATAGAAAGAAATATAACTTCCAGAAAAGTGAACCCTTCTTCTGTTGCTCTTGGAAAACTATGGTAATGCAGGACCAATTTTTTCCAAACTTCGAAGCTTTTCAACCTTCTCCAAGAGTTATAGCGGAATACACTAGGTGGTGGATTTCCTTCACTCCATATGAGGAAGCCATCAAGATTGTTCTTGATTGTGTCAAATAATGTTGTCCCCAATTGGTTGAAGCAACCAAGAAAAGTAAAGCATTATTGGAATATCCCATTGAACTTGATTCTCTAGTTGTATCAATAGCACTTAGAATTGGGGCTACAAAAAGGACTGATACTCATTTATCAATTCAATCACAACATGATGATCCAAAAGAAAGTCTAGGAGAAGAGCCAGAGCCAGAACAAAAAAAATCTAGAGAAAAAAGAAGAAGAGGAAGAAGATTTTGGTGAAGAGTTAATCAGGCATCAGCCTAGAGCTGTTAAGAGTATGTTCATTTGATCTCTTTTAGTTATGTTACTCTAATGTTAACGTTCTCCTTGTATTGTTTAGATACTCCTGATTCCTCACCACATATTGAAGATGAAGATACACTTAACATGCTAATCTCTCATCTCAAGTGAAAAAAGGATACCTCTCGCCCCTTGGCAAGGAAACAACCTCAACTAGTTGTTAAGGACTTGGCTTTAGTTCTAGTTGAAGATAATCTTATGCCTCCAATAGAACCAATTAACCTTGACAATCCTCCTAAGGCCACAACAGAAGATATCGTGGGTACAGAGGTTCATCCTTTGCCTTCTAAGAATGCTAAAATTGTGCTTACCCCTATTCCCTTAACTATCCGTGGTAAGTAGTCTCATCTTTCCTGTCATGTCTTTATTTCGTTCGTTCCATTTTCAAGTATTAATATTACCTTGAAATGACAGCTATCGATGCATCCACTAGCGGCAAAGACTCACCTCAGCCTATTCCTATTCAACCTTTGATTAAAAACACCACCTTTTTACCTGGTATGTATGAGGTTTGCTTACTCTATTTTAGTACATAGCCAAATTTCGACACTAGCTTTCTCGAGTATAATAGAGTCTACCTCTCAAGCTTATGCTTTCTCCAATATAGCAGTTTGCCTCTCAAGACTCTTTTTAAAAATATATATATAGCTAGTGTCAATCAACCCCAAGTTCCTCTTTTCACTTCAACTAAGGCATCCATCCAGAAGGAGAACAGGACCTCTCCATCTATTCTAGCTAGTACTATTAGTGCTTTAGATGAAGCCGTTCACGTTCTAGATGCTGATGATTTGACCACAGAAGTTCCCTTAGATATGGTCAAACTTGATAATCTAATGAATAGACTGGCACAATTTCTATTTCTTTCAAGTAGTAGTGTATTTACAATTTTAAACAGCCAGTTTACCTTTTCTCAGTTCAGGTCGTTGATGGATAAACTAGACAAAGATGATATTGGTGATCTACCACCTCCAAATCTCAAGTCAAGGCTCAAGGATTTCCATGATAGGTTTTCTTTTATCTTTGACACTCATCGCCAAAACCAAACTTGGTTGACAGCATTAACTATCCTCGAAGGAACTTCTTCTAAGCCAAGCAATCAAGTGAAAGAGGTAGAATGACAAGTGAAAGAAGATCACCAATCCTTGCAAGCTACTATGAATGATATTGCTGACCTTGAGAGGGAGGAGTACAATCTCAAGATGTCGAAGGCAATGATGAAAGGAAGTTGGATGAAGGTGCCAGGCATTAGAAACCAAGTTCAACGACAGATCCCAAAGTGAAAGTCCACTATGCAAATCTATAGTTGTCCTCAAAGAGATGAAGGCAGAAGATTATACTCGTCAATTGCAATTAAACTCTGAACGCCATCATATTATTGATGAACATTCAAACCATAACCTTGGTTTCAACAAGCTCATGTGTAATCTCCAACAAAATGTGAAATCATTCTTGTACTCATAGCCATCAAAATGAAATCATTTAACTGTCATTGTCTTCTTTAATTTTTTAGGTATCTTCATTCTTTAGTTTCCTTCACCGCGCGCCAAATAGAATTATGGCAGGATTTTCAAATGCCATAAACTCATCCATGTTCCTCAAATGAACTCATCCTCAAGATTGATTTCCTCCAATGGATCTTGAGCTTGCATCATTTATCATTTTCTTTAATTGGTGATTTATTGAAATCCAATATGCCGTCGACAACATCTAATAATTGTTCAGCTTGTTCAGCCCGATAGGCCGCATAACTCTTAATGATGTCTTCCAACAATATAATGTTTTTCACATATAACCTTATCTAGATATCTTGCCAATTCTATCTTAGGGACCCATTCAACATTTCTCTTGTCAAAACGGCAGAACACAATACTATCAGAATCAATTTCCGAGGGCCTACAAATGCACGTTGTCATCAATTGCCCCCTTACCAAACCTTCATTATGTTTGGTGCTCATTTGATCTAGAATTGGCCTTGACATATTCGACTTTATCGCCATTTTAAAAGGCCAACATTTGGTGTCATTGATTCCCGTAGATCCAATCATTTCCCAATAACAAGTTTTAAGACCCATCAGCATCAATGATGCAAAAAGAGGTTCTTGAAGTCTTCGACCCTACAGTCAAGCTAGCCACATATATTTCTTTGACTTCGGTAACTTCTCTAGTAAAGTATGAGAGTTGGATATTTAATGGAATTATTTCTTCATCTTTCCTGCCTAGTTGTTTAAAGAATCTCTATGGAATAAGGTTCAAAGTTAATCCTCCATCAACTAATACTTTGGCAACTGGATGACCATTTATTTAGTACTAATATTTTAAGCCCTCAAGTGATTGGAAAGGCTTTCTAGAAGCTTCTCAAACTTCATTACTTCTTCATTGTTAAAAGAGAACCGTGCTCCTTTCTTTTCATGAGCTAGGTTTCCCTCAATTATGTTGGGGATAGTTTGGTCCATTTATAACTCATTGAACAGGCTGACTTGGACCATGTATGAGCTTAAAAAGGAGATTGAACTAGACAACTATCTTGGCATGCATTTTTAGTCCTCGTCCTTAGCTTGTGTGACTGCCCTATCCTTTCCAAACTCTGATGCCACACCATATGTATTTGACTTTCTTTTCCAAACCAAGTTCTTGGTTCTATAAGGCTTTGGTTAGTTGGTTGCAATTAGTGCTAGGTTAACATGGGTAATATAGATTTGATTGACCTACTATTACAATTAACACATTCTTCTTTTCCTTTGAGCCCTCATTTTCTTGGTTCGCATCATAGTTCTGTTTTGAACCTCTTAAGCCTCATACCATTCACCTTCCGATGGGTCATTAGGCACCTTTAGGGTCCTTCGATAGTGTTTACCTATTTGACGGTCATGATCTCCCGCATTGTTATATAGTTCATCTCTCTAGTCAAAAAAGATAATTCTATGGGGATAGGCAGATGGAGGTGTGTAACTCAGTAATAGTCAAACTTCCCACTAGGCTAACCCAACATGTCTATGATAGGGTCTCTCTCATCGTACATTTGTTTGAATGATTTATGGGACCTTCGACGGGGGGAGTGATATTCTACATGGACCAATTCATTCTAACAAGGTGATTATTAATATGGTCTCAAAGTCCTCGAATTTCAATAACCGCTAATAGCATGACTCCTCAAGGGGTGTCCGTATTCTCTTTAGTTTGGAGGATCCGCTTCCTTAATCATATGTTTGCAATTAGTACAAACATGAGGTAGTCTATACCTCTTGCCTTAAAATCTTATCGAAACCAGATCAGTCATTACTGGGAAATGATCTATGTCCACCTCCATAGGGGACTTCCCTTTATCATTAGCAAATTTTATCTTCCCTTATTGAATTGCCTCCTGGATATTCTTTTTAAGGACCACACAATTAGAAGTATTATGGCTCCATGGATGGTGCCATTTGCAATACTTCTTCCCTATCAATTCTTCCTTGGATAGAATATTTTGTCCTTCTATTAATTTTTTTTGGCCGTCCACCAATAATAGATCAAAGATTTCTTTAGTCTTACTAATATCGAAGGAGTAGTAAACTGATTCTTTGGCCTTAGTCATAGTGCTTGACTTCTCCTTTACCTTAGCTAGCTTCAGCACTTAACTTGTGTATGGCTTTTCAATAACCATTTTGGCAATAGCTACTTCTGCAAGCTCCATTTGCTCTTCACCGAAATCATTTGTCTCAACAAAGTTGACATCTCCTCTTTGACTATGTCTTTTGTCCTTTTCTCAAAGCAAGCTTTCATGTTTGATTGCTATAGTGGACAGTTGGAATAAGTATGAGTAAAGCTGCCCTACCATTCTTTCTTGGATTTTGAACTTGAGACTATTGAAGACTAGATCCGCCAATGTTCTCTCAGGCAACAAGACTATGCATTTTTTCTAGCCCGTTTATATCTTGATATGAAATGATCGATTGTCCCATTTGCCATTTCTTTCATAGTAGACATATCGACAATTGATAAGTTTGTAACAACACTCTGAAATTGTGCATGGAAAAGGCATTCCATCTATTCTCATGAAAAGATCGAATTTGCTGGTAGAACATATACCATGTGAAAGCTATCTTGATAATGAAAGTGAAAACAAACGGAGCTTCCAATGGTCACCATGAGTTGCATTGCCACACAAGGCTAAGAAATGGGTAATGTGTTCGAAAGTTGATTGGTCATCTTCTCCAGTGAATAGTGTGAATTATGGCATCTTGAATCCTCATGAATAAGGAACAATGTCCATTCAGTATGGATAAGGCTTTCGATAGACATTCTCTATGTGACTATGATCACCAATGTTATTTCTTCAGGCGAATTCGATGACCATCTAGTTGTGTCCCGGAATGGCCATAAGTAATCCTACCGGTTGTTGGGCACCATAGTTAGGGTGCAATATCATATTCACATTCAGCTGAGAAGGTTGATATGCCATATGTTGTTGGGCTTGATATATAGGTGGTTGCGGAACTTGGTATACAGGTTGTTATGGGACCTGATACACAAGTGGTTGTAGAGCCCTAGTACACAGGTTGCTGTGGAACCTAGGATACAGGCTATTGTGGGACTTGATACACTTGAGGGATATTCTAGTTAGCTAATGAATCGTTTAGCTGCGGGTTAGGATGCATGGGCTAGAACTCTTGATTGGGTATGAGTAGGCTAGCATTTGGGAATGTTGGTCAAGCGGGTTGGTCCTACCCTCTAGTGAAATGTACTAGTTCTTGCCCCTTAGGCGGAGCTAATACTATTATGTGATTGTCAATAGTTGTAGTTATGGGCATCACATTGGGTTGAACTATAGATACAACACTAGGAACACTCACAGCATGCTGAGGATTAGGGAACGTTGTATCCTAACGAGATTGTTGCACCGTTATGCCATTAGGATCATAAGGTCCTTGGGGATTTGATCCACCAATTTAGGTTGTCGAAACCACTTCTCCTCTTTGCAGGATCCTTATAGGTGCCAAAGGCGGTATACTTTGCCTCATAATACTGAAATTCACCATAGAAGGTAATGACAAAGAAGCATACCTTGTAGTCATGGGGAAATTCCCACTTTGAGGCTAGGTTGTACCAATTGGGACCCAATGTTACCCTTGCGCACATTCATGGTATGTATTGATTATCAATGGCTTCACCACATCAGTCATTCTCTTGACCATATAGTCAACAAAGTCATTATGAGTCTCTTCGATGGTTCGCCTCATCAACGAAAGTATGACAAGGGTGATTTCCATTGATCTTTGTGATTCTCTGACCTATTGCCTTGGGATGTATGCATTTTCACCTTGTGTCTGGTTCAAAGTAGGCTATGCAAACGATGATTCTACACATTGCATATCATCCATTGCTGGCAAAGGTTCGTCTGTAACTTTGTCCATGTTGTTACGACTTCTTATGCATGGCATAGCACACTTCGACCAACACCAAGTCCCACGGAGCATGCCAAAAAGATATTTTGTCAGTTTTTGATCCTACAACAAAAAATCGTTCACCAAGTGTTATCTTTTGATTTTTATTGAAGGGGACTAAGGTTCTATGTTATTTTTGGATAGAGATGGTCAAATGCGAACGAAACTATACACTTTTATAATTTTGAAATTAAAGAAGTCGCTGGCTTATCACACGTTCAATATTAGCAATAATCAATGCCAAAACCTAATTAATGACATCATTTAGACTCACTTTACATAATAATGAATGCCCATTAAAATTAAAGTAGTCTATATAATATCGAAGGCACTTCGACAATGCTAGGTGCAAGTGAGACGCATAACAAGGCATGGCTTTCTACTAAGTTCAAGGACACAACGGTAGAATCTAATTAACAACGTTAGACTGAAGCAACATCTAATGAACACCATCTCTAGACGAGGATGAGGACACAACATCAGAATCTAATCAACGACGCTAGACAATGGGTTAGCACTAGAATATAATTCACAGCACTTCCTGAGATATAGATACTTGTCGGAATTGAATCTATGACGGGAATCTTAAGTTACAACTAAGCTAAGACTAGGTAAAGATAAAGGCAATATAAAGTAATTTTGTGTGTTATTCAGGGAGTTCTCTGTTCGATGGCTTGTGGTATTTATAAGATAACTTGGTAACCGTCAATGGTCAGTTACTTTCTCCTCAATAGTCGCTCCACGTTTCAGGCTAAATCATCTTATCCATATTTGTTCAACAACTGTGTCATGGCTTGTCCAGCAAGTATCAACTGCTCTTCTTTCGAGTTTGGCACCTTTTAACCCGTTCCCATCTATTGTCACCACCAAGGTTGCATCTTCATCATTAATCTTTGACTTCGAATGCCACATGATATTACATGTCTCGGTCTGTCGAAACTCAGCCCAAAATTCCTCCAAATCCTTAATTATCTTTTCTCGTACGGATATTCATGAGTTGGGCGGATGTAAAATATGACCCATCTATGGTTGCATTGACTATTTCAAGACTTTCTATCCCTCGTGCCTTATACCTACCTATAAGGGTATTTTTTGGTATCAATAATATTTAATATGTTATATATAATATTCTTTTTACCTATTCTACAGTCTATAACCCTAACTTAAATTAACGGCATTAACGAGTCGTCCTCCTCCAGCATTCTGTTTTATCATCATCATCTTCTTCTTCTTCTTCTTCTTTATATCTTCACCAAGTAAATCACAAAGAACAAAGCCCTAATTAGAAATTTAGAAACCCTCTTCATGAGCAATGCTCGACACTCACCCCGCTCCCGGCTTGTTGCTCACCTCACAACTCGCCGCTTGCTCGCTCGCCCCTTGCCCCTTGCCTTGCAACTCGCCCCTCACCTCATGTAGGACCAGTCTAACTCAAACCATGTTCACCCCTAATTAACAAGATGTGAAGTTGTTTATTCATGGTTTATATTAAGTATTTTGAACTTCTTATGGTTTAATTATATTTGACTAGTAAGTTTCACCTGTATTGTAGCACAGAATTTACTTCTCTTAAACTTGCCATCTCATCCCACTTCCCAAGCAGAAAATGATTCAAAGACAAATCAAAAGTGAGGGAATTATAGCATGTTCCAATGCTGGAAACACTTTATCTCCATGAGCACCCTTGATCCTTTTTATGTTTTGTTACTTTTAGCAATTATGAAATTTCTATTGTTACATTATCTTAAATTTATATTGGATATGTACCGGTGTTTATAGTTTGGTTGATCAATGCTGCATTCTTAGTGGATATGTAATTTCAAATAGTATATTTGTCTTTTTAGGGAATACAAAAATTGAAACAAAAAAATTATCGGTTAGTCCCAAGTTGACCCTAGAACCGGATTGGACCTCGGTCCTAAGCTCAACAGGGTCGGTCCTCGGTCCTAAAAATTGAGAACCAACACTGTGTGGGTTGGTCCCTAGGTTAGGTGTTGGACCGGCCCAACTTGGACCACCCCGACCCATACTCACCCCTATCACCAATTGGGTCATGCAATCACTTTAGTTAGTCATACCTACAACATGAATCTCCACATTGATATCCCTTTATGCAACATGAACTGTTCATTTGAAGATAACTGAAGGAAATTGATTTCCCTTTGTGCCACATCTTATGTAACATTATAAGATGTCTTATATAGCATTTATGACCACTCATCTTATGTTTAATTTTAAATGATAGGACTTCCACCGAGGCATATAACTTTTAGTCGTACTTAAGGTCAAAATCTTGGTACAAATTTTCCTAATATAAGAAGGCATTTTCAAAAATATAGAACATTACATCAACTTTTAGGCCCATCATCATGTGTTTTTTCTTGATATTATATGACGTTTTACCAAGTTATAGGACGTCGAATCGTACTTAAGGCCAATTATTGTATGTCATTTTCAATATTATTCAAAGTTTGACGTTAAAGCCAAATCCCTCATACATTAACTCTAAACGTTAAGTGATAATTTGTAAATTGTGTACCATATCATATTAAACATTTTACGAAAGTACGATGCTTCATCTGACTCCTGGCAAAAGTTGTAGTATGCGATATTCTATTATTAGATGACATTTCGGAAATCCTTATACTTTATATCTTGTCCTATAAATTTAGAAATTTTTTTCGGTACAAATATACCATGTATAGTGTACTCTAGACCAAAGTGATAGTATGCTATTTTTTAACATTGCGATGTTATTACGAAAATGTACGCTATTTTATCAACCACATTAAATTCAAGATTCTATTATACTCATCAATCAATTTGTCATGCTCGAGGTGAAAAGCATTGTAAAGATAATTAAAAATATTAAAGGCGTAAGATGTTTATGATATATTAGTAAATTAAGATTTTTCTCATGCACAATTACACAACGATATGTCATGCATGAAGAAACAATCATCGTATTTCAATTTTGCCCCAAATTGGTAGACCTGTAATAGATTTACCCCTCCGTTAGTTTACTTGTTGCTAAATTGATGACACATGTCAGTTGATAGATGTACTAGATTGAGGTTTTGCCATTCGTTTGTCACAAGTGTACCGATTTATAGTTTTACGTTATATTAATCTAATTTGAAGGAAACTAATATAGGGTAAATTTGTTACAAATGTAACGATTTTGGGTTCTTAATGGTAAAAAAGATAGTGTGGAGTAAATTTGTCATAGATGTACCTATTTAGGGTCTTTTATAGCAAAAAAAAATTAATTTTGAATAAATTTATCACAAATATACTAATTTATATTTTTTCGTGATATTAACCATTGTTATTATATGACGGTATGATGCTTGGTTGCACATCAAGCAAAATGTGTTATACAAAATACGTTAGTCGTATAATTTTTTTAAGTTCATTTTTATTTATTTAATGTATATAAATCTGAAGAGACATGTTTAAATATTGATTTGTGACTTTTGGCGATCGACAGTTCTTTAACCAAATTTGACAAAATCACGCTTTTCAGGTTATCACCGAATGATACGAAAATAAATAGACACGTCGGTTCATATTCCCATCATTCAGAGTTGCTACTGTCTTGTTGAAGTAAATTTTGTTCGCAATTAAAATTTTGAATCCCTATCGCTTCATCTTTTCCTTTAGAAAGATAATTGAAAGAAGTTGAAAAATTGCTGTTTTAACTTCTTGTGATTGCAAAATTTACAATGGATGAATTTAAAACTTCAAGGACAGAGTTCATCATGAACAAAACCATAGATTTCCTTCCCTGTTTTTCTTTTCATTCCTATTTCCCTAACAAAAAGTGGATGAATTCCTATTTCATTATTCAAAAGTCATGGACGCAACACTGTTGGATTGAAAAGGTTTGACCAACGGACTTTCAAAAGTTTGATGAGACACGTTCAAACTCATTGGGGGAAAAGATAACTATTTCATTCTGAATATCGAATATGTACATTCGAATGTCGAACTAATTTGCACATAATTAATGAGATTCAAACATATGAACTACACTTCTAATCTAGAGATCTCCAATCTTTTAACTAATTGTGCCCATTCTAGCGGAAGTTTTCATATATACAATAGAAACATATAATTGCGATATCTCTCTTTTGTGAAACCAAAGGTTCGGAAATCAATTTATATCACTTCATAATGGGAAAAAAGTCGACCTTTATTTAGGAGCTACATGTTAAAGAAGTCATTATCTTACTTAAAACAAATCAAGATTGATTGGTTATATATATTGTTGGTAATCCTTCCAGCAATCAACAATTTTGGATTCGAATAATGTAGATATCCGTGAACGGTAATGGACCAGGGATCGAACAGAGGTACGGCCAGGGTCTGTCCGACCAGTGGTCAGGGAAAAGTGACATTTCTTCTTTTATCTTCCCTACAGGTGATGCGCGAACTGCGCACGGTGCGCAAGATAGCAAAAGGGTGGATGGTAGGGAAAAGCTCAAGAAAGTTTGGTGAGATCTGTTTGCTCAATAATGCTGAGGGAGGGAGGATAAGTACGACAAAAGAAAATGACAAAAATGGGAGAATGGGGAATTCATAGATGACGTCCAAATGGATTTGTCATTTTGCATACCATTTATATACGCATTTGTCTATCTAGATTAATCGAATGAATGTTTGTAAGGTTATGTTTGGAAGAAAATTTATATGTTTAGGTGCAAGACAAATATTGTAAAGTAATAAAGCTTGTTAAAAGCAATTGTTTAAAGAAAATTTGAAACTTCCAGAGTACTGACTTTTCTCATATTATGAACAATTAATATTTGGAAATTTGAACCACCGTCAATGTAAAATATATGTTACACTAGCAATCATAAAATCAAAGTTTTTGTGCATATTGGGATGAATCCATCTACCAAAAAAGAAAAAAAGATATATGTTGGCACCTAAATTTTTTGTATGATGATTTTTTTGCAAACTCAGTGCATTAAATTATAATCCTATCGGTTAAATATATTTATCAAGTGACTTGTAGACATTTGTTAACTGCACTTGAAAGAAGGGAAAGGAAAGAAATGGAGGATGAGATATCCGTGTGGCCGTAGATAAAATGCTTGCGTGCTCAAGGGAGTTAGGTCAGGGGTTTTTGTTTGGGATGGTGATGGATCCCAAAGGGTCATTGTGTCTCGACAGCTACATGACGTCCCTTTCCCTAAAATTTTGGTAGAACTCATTTACAAAGGCCTTACCTACATTATGCTCCGATCAACTCATCCTCTTCACTATTTTCAAGAATCTCCCTACCTTCCCAACATCATTTAATGTCCTCACCAAATTTTTCGGAAATCCAAAAGTCTCTTTCCACATACTTGTATATACATACGAACGTCTACATGTGCATATTCGTTGTAAATCATACCTTGAGCTTTTATCAAATACATCTAATAACCGTATTCTATCATGGCATTGCCAACCATCATTACATCTAAAAGTTCCAGATTCAATTTTCTGAATTAAGCAAGTGATCATTAAAGGGATGCATATGGTGTGCTTTTAGATAAAAGCAATCCTATAAGATCTAACCAATGTGGACAATCACATGGAGGTCCACCTTGGAAAAACTTTGTCGACATTGCAATTCAGCATCGTCCAATGGCTATGTCAGTTGGATTTGGCTAAATTTGGTGTCGGAAGGACTTGATCGCAAAATTTATGAAACTAAAATAACTTAATTAGATAAATGAAAAACATAGAGATTTGATTAGAAAAGTGTGAAATTATAAGGATGAAAAGTAGAACTATTCCCATTATAATCTCAAAAATCTCAATCGACATTTAAGTAGTCATCATTGGGAAGGTCAAAGAACACATAGAAACACTGGGTAACTCATATTTCACCCCAAACCCTCGAATTTTATCATTTTAGCCCTTAATTAAGCTTGAAATTGAACTTGGACTAGGTCAAATTGATCAAATCAAGCCAAAAAGACTAAATTCAATCAAACAAGGTACTCAAGCAAGAAAACGACCAATTTTGAGGGACTTTCTTACAAAATTGGGTGAGGAACAGCCAAATTGAGTGATTAAAGCGCTTTAACCAGCTGTTGTTCTGAATAAATTTCTGGGTTATTTGATAAAGCCTTGGGCTATTTATCTTATGGTCAAGATGAGAGCACAAACTTTGCAAGGCTGGAGAATTAAGAATGCAAGTTCCCAAGTCATTAAATGCATCTCTATTTTCCAATGAGTCTTTATTGTTATGTAAGTTTCAAGAGTCAAAGTTCTTAGTTCCTAGGTCTTTAATGTTAGGCTAGTTCTCATATCTATTTATTACTTTTCTATTTCCTAAGTTGTATTCCTCCTATAAATAGAGGAAGCCTCTCAATTATATCCAGACTAGATTTGATGAATGAAAATATTTGAGATTTTCTCTATGTGAGTGAATTTCTTTAGAAAGTGGATAACTCCTATTTCGGTCTCTTTATCCTTGGAGAGTGGATGACTCCTCGGTGGTAAGCTAAGAAACACTTTATTCTTGGCTGGTGGTTTTCCTTTAGGCCTTGGTGGTGAGCTTCTTCTATCTCGAAATCATTTAGCCTTAGCAGGTGACTTGTCCTTTGAAATCTTGGTGGTGAACTTCATCTATCCTGATCTTCTTCCTTGGTTAGTGGTGCGTCCTTTAAACATGAATGTCGATCATATTCTATCCTTTAAATTTTGTATTTTCATCCTTGGACAACCATCCCCCTACACTTACCACAAAAGTCCCTACATCTCGAAATCACTTGCTCACACACGCATCAAGTTAGCATCAAAGCTCAAGGTTGAACTCGTTTTGAGTGATTCCTTTCTGCTATCCAATTCAAATTCAACATGAATGATTCGGTTCCAAGAGGTCTAACTTTGGAGCAAGCACACAACAAAAGGAGAGATCATGGAATACAGAATTTCCAGCAACAAATGGAGCGAGTCCTTAATCTTCTAGAGTATCTAACGAGACAAGGACAACCAGCAAGGCATCTTAATGATCGACATCGACGTGACGATTCAAATTCTCCTCGAAGTTCTAATGGTGATTTTGATTCCACTAGAGGTAACTCTAGTGATTCTAAATATTGAATCTGGAGAAGAAGAGTGAGGCATAAGGAGAATGATCGAGAAATCAAAGTGGAGGTTCCTGAATTTGAAGGAAGCCTCGATCCTAACAACTTTGTTGATTGGCTACACACAACTGAACGTGTCTTTGACTTCAGTCCTACTCGGACAAGAAGAGATGTGAGGTTGTTATCCTAAAATTGATTAAATATGCTTCTCTATGGTGGGGGAATCTAAAGGATCGGCAAGTGAGAGAAGAAAAATGCCGAATCAAGTCTTGGGAAAAACTCAAGAAGTTGATGAAGAAGAGGTTCTTGCCGAACAACGACAAACAAAACTTATTCCTCAAGCTCAATTCCCTAAGACAACAAGGAATGAGTATTGAAGAATACATCAAGGAGTTTGAACAACTCAAGAAGAGGTGCTAAGTTCCAAAAGTTTCGGAACAAACCATTGCTCGATTTCTTGGTGAATGAATAGGGAAATTGTTGATTTGGTTGAACTTCAACCTTATTGGTCCTTTGAAGTTGGCCATGAAAGTTGAGAAGCAATTGAAAAGCAAGAGGTTTTCTTCCAGAACCTCATCAAAAGGGACATCCTACTTTAAAAGTGCTTCTCCTAGCAAGGCCGAGAGTGTGTCAATCAAAGACTAAGGCAATGAGAAGTTTGCCGAGCCTTCTAAAGAATCCCAAAGGAAACCTGATGGTGACGCGAGGAAATGCTTTAAGTGCCATAGTTATGGGCATTACTAGCTAATGTTCCTAATCGCGGAGTTATGATTATTTAAGAAAGTTTGGAGATCAATTTTGCACTTCAGGAGGCTAAGAACAATCCAAACCAACATGGTTTCAAATCTAAAATGGAAAAAGAGATTGTGGAGAAAGCTGATGATGGCGATTTGTTGATCATCCAAAGAGCATTACATGCTAAAGTTTCTCTAGATGAGAAAGAGTAAAGGGAGAACATTTTCCACACCCATTGCACTATTAACGAGAAGGTTTGTTTAGTAATTATTAATGGTGGGAGCTGCACCAACATTGCTTTGACAACCTTGGTCAACAAGCTGGAGCTTCCAACGTCCAAACATCCTCAACCGTACAAGCTCCAATGGCTCAATCAATGAAATGATCTCAAGGTAACAAAATGAGCTCTTATATTATTTTCAATTGGGAAAAATTATCGAGATCGAGTTCTGTGTGATGTGATTCCCATGGATGCATGTCACTTGTTATTGGGAAGACCATGGCAATATGATAGAAATGTTGTGCATGATGGGCGTAAGAAGACATACTCATTTGACAAGTATTGACACCTAAATTTTGACAACCCGTTTAACTAATTATCGCATTAAAAATTAGGGGGTAATTTTATCCCTGAAAAAATATTAATTGCATAACATATAGATTTAGATGCATTTATTTTTAATTTGCATTTTTTGCATTTATTTATTGGACCAGTGACAGGTGGGTTCGAATTAGTGGTTCTGAGCTTTAACTTGGCAGGCCGGACTAAGCCTACGAAGTGAGCAAATTGGCCCAAAAATTAATGATAAAAATTATTTCGTGAAATATAGGAATTTGAAATTTTTCCGGGATATGATGAATTTTTTGGATAGGGCAGATGTGAAAAGCAAATATTGCGTTCGGCAAAATGAATATTGCGTTTGGAAAAAGAATCTTCGTGGATATCGATTTGGAAAAATTGAAACCCTAATCAGTACCCTATAAATAGGTTGTTCGCGTAGGGTTTTGGGGGACCACACGTTGAACATGTGGCCACAATTGAGAGAGAGTGATTTACGCCTCCTTTGCAGAAGACCCCAAAAGGAGTCTTCACCCTACAAAGGGATTGACGTGGAAAGTGAGATTAAAAAAATTCTCTCGCTGCTTGTCCCCATCTATCGATGCGCCTCCTTCCTCAGTGCCATCGACGGCTCTTCTCGCAGTCCATCAACTTCGCCGCGTCCAGTCCTCGCTTGACGATTGGCGACGGCAGCTTGCTGCACCTCAACACGTTTCACCGGTATCCACAAGCCTGCAATTGAGACATCACTGGCAACGCACGTCTCGGACGCTGAAGGGAGGCTATGATGAGGTCTTCAAGAGATTGAGCGGAGCTTGAGACTCGGTCAAGCAAAAAGACACCAGACTGCGAGTGAAAAGAATAGTGGGCGCATCACACGTGCACTTGCTAAGGGAAGCAGAAGGCGGTGGATGTTGTTGTCTTTTGATTTTTGTCCAGACTTAGATGGAAGGAGGCAGCAAAAGTTGTGATTTTTGTGGCCTCGCTTAATGCAAGCAAAAAAAGAAGAAAAACTAGAAAAGCATATCACGAAGCCTCGACGCCAATCACTGCAGATTCAGCGAGCAACCCCGCAAGCTCCTCAGTTTTCCGGTGATCGTCCACACACCAAGAATCCCACCAATCATTGCAAGGCAGCCTAGCCAAGACATCCATCGGCTAGCATTGACACATCCTCAGTCCACCAGTACCAAGGAGGACAAGTTCATGGCAGCTTGTCCATACTCACGGTCAAAGACGATTTGCAGCTTGTAGGTCCCGAGCGCCCCACATGCTCAAGTCGCAAGCTTCATTGCTTCAATTCATGAGCCCTACTGAATCCATCATTGGTCGTGCACCAAGAATCCTTGGCTGAGATGGCATCATAGGCGGCCATCCTATACCACCGACGAGCTCGACCCGAGAAGTCCACGGTCAAAAAGAGTTGTCATAATCTCGCTTGGATAATTATGAGTGGTGGATTTGTCTTCCTTTTTAAGTTTTGTCCAGATTTTACTATAATATTGTGGGCTTTGTGATTTTGTTTCATGCAAGCAAAAGAACGGTTTTTTTTTTTGGCAATGAGATCGCGAAAAATTCGGAACGCCAAGCTCGAGCCAGCGTTGATCTTCTCTTCAAGCCGATTCGTTGAAGTTTCTACTTTCGCAGGTTCATTAGCTGTGACCCACCCACATCGTTGCTACTCACCAACCTCCATCATCGAGTAACGCAACCCTTTCCCGGTCATCTGTCGAGCGGATTCCATTCGGTTCAAATTTGGTAATATCATTTGCGGAATCAGGTAATTATCTTATCTAAATTTGATTTGGATATTTTATTACCTAAAACATGCTTTTCAGTATCTTATGTGCATATTTAAATGACAGGCGTATTTCCAATTAGGATTTATTGCCTAATCCGCAACCGCACGTCAATCTTTTATTCCATCTATAAGGCTTTAGATGGAATAATTAATCACGCGAGAATAAAATTAATATCTTGATCTTTAAGGCTTAAGATCAATTTATCGATTTTATTAGCGGAATAATCAAATTTGATTAGATATCGTTTCCAAATTCGAACGATGGATAATATCTTTGATGACAATGAATGATTTGGTGCTTATCTTTTCATTGCTTTATTTATCCCAAAAAAAAAAAAAAATCATTCGCATATCATGTAGAATAGAATTGATTTCCTAGATAGAATTGCATGATAGAATAGTTAGATTCTTTTCTAGTTATATTAAAATGCATGTTTAGATGGTATCTAGGTTAGATAATATATTTTGAATTAAATTGCATGTTGAGATAAATTTCTAAGTTAAGATAGAATTCAGATTAGTTTATTCCTAACTTAAAATAGATAATATCTCACTTTAGTTAGATTTTTATATTTTAGCACTTTTAATTATGAATTTTTATTAAAAAAATACAAAAATATCATGCGCATGTCATATAGGATTAGGTTCATGAAATGCCCGTCATCTAGTGATTGTTGCTAGGTTCATTTAATTAGAAATTACCCGTCATTAGAATTAAGTCATTAGGTTAATTTAGATTGTGCATTTAATTATTGCATTTCTTTAGAATAAACCGCATGCTTATTTGTGTCATATAGTTTAGGCCATATTGTCATTGTCATATCATTTCATATTAAATTAGTAGCACACATTGCATAAAGCATGATTCTTGTTAAATAAATGAAAACAAAAATTGAGTGGTTGTGTGTTAATTAGAAATCATATCTATGATTGATAATATGAATTTCGATTTAACATTGCCAATGCTTTCGTTGATATGAAGTAATTTACTCATTGCTTTCTTGGATGTTAAATTGGTGGTTTGCGCACCCGCATGATCACCTCACATGTTAGGGAAGTGAATTAAAATTTAATTCAAGCTGCCTGCAAAACATTTTTTCGAAATAAAAAAAGAAAGGTACCGAAAGGGCACTAGGAAAGTCTAGTGTAACCAAGTCCTCGTACCCAAAGTCTCTAGTTTGTAGAAGTAAAATAATTCTCCCGTTATTTTACTTAGATGTCTAATCGACTTACCGTAAACCAATTAGTGGTGACTCCTGTTATTTTGCATGCTAGATATTTGAACCTAAGTCGCAAATTGGTATGGGCTTGGGAGAGCCCGAGCTAAATCTAGACTTAGTAGTCCATTAGCCAAACTTTAGGTGGTTCACCCGGAATTTTGGTCGCGACAACAAGGAACAAAAATGCATCACTCTTGTACCCTTAAATCCTTCTTTGATACATCAACATCAACCTAGGGAGAGAAACACAAGTAAGGAAAATATATTCTTGAGTGAAACACGGGTTGAGAGATCCATTAGTAAATAGGAAAATGTGTTTTCTTTGCTTATGGTAGAGAAAAAGAGCTGGATAGAGTGACCCATATATCCAAAGATGCATTCCTTATTGAAAGAATTTACATATGTGTTCCCGAAGGAATTGCCACCTAGATTACCTCCCATAAGAGGTATCAAGCACCATATAGATTTGCTACCCGGTGCTCCTCCACCAAACAAACTAGCTTATCAATGCAATATGGAAGAGACAACGGAGTTGCAATGACAAGTTGATGAACTTATCGACAAAGGATATGTTCGAGAAAGTATGAACCCATATTTCGTTCCAGCTCTACTTGTGCCCAAGAAAGATGGTTCTTATTCTTTGTATATGCGGTTTCAAAAGATGGGATCTCTGTCTATCAATCTAAGGTGGAAGATATGAAGACTTGGCTGGTTCCAAGTCTATTTCTGATGTAAGGAGCTTTCATGGTCTTATCTCTTTTTATTGGCAATTCGTTAAGCATTTCAGGACCGTCATGCCTCGTATCACCAAATGCATGAAGAAGGTTCTTTCAAGTGGATAAAGGCTGCTCAAAACGCCTTTGAGGTGATCAAGTAGAAACTTTGTGAGTCCCATGTTCTTACCCTTCCTGATTTTGATAAAGTATTTGAAGTCAAGTGAAATGTAAGCGGAGTTGGCATTGGCGTTGTTGTTGTGCAAGCCCAAAGGGCTTATGCATATTTCAACGAGAAGTTGACAAATTTGAAGAAGAACTATTCAACTTACGATAAGGAGTTCTATGCCATTGTTAGAGCTATTTATCATTGGAGTCATTATTTGTGGCCAAAACAGTTTGTTCTTCACTCTGATCATGAGGCTCTCAAGTTTATTAGTGGCAAACGCAAGCTCAATTCGGGACATTCAAAATGGGTAGAATTTTTTCAATCCTTTTCTTTTGTCTTAAAATATAAACCTGGCCATGTAGTAGATGCTTCATCGATAATATATTTCATGCTTGTCGTTCTAGATTCCAGGATCCTTGGCTTCCAATCGATAAAAAACTTTATTTTAAAGATTTAGATATCTCTTCAATCATTGATAACTATAAGTGAGGAGTTCAAGGTACTTACTCTTTGCAAGATGGGTTTCTTTTTAAAGGAAATCGATTATGTGTGTCAAAGAGTTCTTTTCGAGAGTTATTGATTCGAGAGGTACATGGTGGTGCATTGGCTGGTCATTTCGGTGTTAGCAAAACTCTTGAGGTTCTTCAAGAGCACTATGAGCCAAAGATGAATGGAGATATGCATGCTATCATATCGAGGTGGGCAACTTGTTAACGAGCAAAAAGCCATTTCCATCAAAGATTACTTCCAGTTCAATTGCAGCCTTCGGAAGATGTGAGTATGGATTTTATATTGGCTCTTCTGAGAACTCAAAGGGGAAAAGATGCCATCATGGTGGTCGTCGATAGATTCTCTAAAATGGCTCATTTTGTGCCGTGTTATGAAATGGATGGATGATGCATCTCATGTTCTTGGTTTATATATATATAAAGAGATTATTCGCCTTCATGGAGTAACTAAGACCATCGTGTTGGATTGAGATTCTAAGTTCTTGAGCTACTTCTAGAAGAAAATATAGAGAATCCTTAGTACGCGACTCTTATTTAAAACCAATTGTCATCCCCAAACCGATAGCCAAACGGAGGTAACGAATCAAACCCTTACCACCCTTCTTCAAAGTATGGTGAGTAAATCTTTAAAAAATTGGAATTTGAAGCTTGCGCATGCTAAATTTGCTTACAATCGATCACCCCATTACACCACTAGTCAATCACTTTTTGAAATTGTGTATAGAACTAGCCCTCTCACAACGATCGATTTGATTCCAATTCCATCCAACTCACAAGTAAGCTTTGATTGGGAAAAAAAAAGGCTGAATCAATGAAGAAGCTCCATGAGTAGATTTGATCCAAGATTTAAAAATGCCAACAAGTCCTACAAGAAGAAAGCAAATCAACATCAGAAGAAGGCTCAATTTCAAGCAGGTGATCTTGTATGGGTACACTTGAGGAATGAGAGATTTCCATCTCATCGAAAGAATAAGCTCATGCCTAGAGCCAATGGCCCATTCAAAATTATCAAGCGAATCGGTGACAATGCATATAAAATTGATCTTCCTAGAGAGTTTGCAGTTTCAACTACTTTTAATGTGGGAAACATTTCTCCTTACTTGGAGGATGAAGATTTCTCATATTTGAGGACAAATATCAAACAACCCAAGAAGGATGATGCGAGAGCAATCGACTTAGCTCCATCAGCCCACTCAGCAGCATCATTGCTCATTGAAGCCAAGATAGAAATTGGGCATAATGTGCTTCAATGGGGTCGAGACTGAAATTTTCAACTAAAGCGGTACTGAACCATTCTTACCGAAATTATCAATACCGATGATTAATGAGTTACCAAACTTATTGATATCAACGATTAATGAGTTACCAAATTCTCAATATGCTATATTAGTCGTTGATTTCTCCGTATGCTTTATTAGTTGCTAATCTTGAAGTTTATCAATAACATATCAATAGGAGGCCATTCTTAACAACTTCCTTAGTTATCTGATGAAGTCTTAGGGTATTTATCTTTTGGTCAAGGTGGGAGCACGAAATTTGCAAGGCTGAAGAATCAAGAATGCAAGTTCCCAAGTCATTAAATGCATCGCTATTTTCCTAGGAGTCTTTATTGTTACGTAAGTTTCAAGAGTCAAAGTTCTAAATTTCTAGGTCTTTAATTTTAGTCTATTTCTCATATCTATTTATTACTTTTCTATTTCCTAAGTTGTATTCCTTCTATAAATAGAGGAAGCCTCTCAATTGTATCCAGACTCGATTTGATGAATAAAAATATTTGAGATTTTCTCTGTGTGAGTGAATCTCTTCGGAGAGTGGATAACTCCTATTTCGGTCTCTTTATCCTTGGAGAGTGGATTAATCCTTGGTGGTGAGCCAAGAAGCACTTTATTCTCGATCGGTGGTTTTCCTTTGGGCCCTGGTTGTGAGCTTCTTCTATCTCGAAGTCCTTTAGCCTTGGCAGGTGGCTTGTCCTTTAGGCCTTGGTGGCAAACTTCGTTTATCCCGATCTTCTTCCATGGATGGCGGCACGTCCTTTAAACCTTGGTGTCGATCATATTCTATCCTTTAATTTTCTTATTTTCATCCTTGGACAACTGTCTCCATACACTTAACCACAAAAATCCCTACATCCCGAAATCACTCGCCCATGCACACATCAGTAGATGTGGTTGTGGTGGTATATCTTGCCCTCTAGGTGGGGCTAGAGGTATCCCTTGGTTATTGATAATAATATTAGGCATGAGTATAGGATTAGGCTGCAGGATAACACCAAAAGGTTGCACATTTTCAATGGGTGGGAGTGGAATAATTTGTTGAAGACCCTTGATTCACTGTTCCATTATTATCATTCCCGATGTTCACTTGGATTAGACCAGGCACACTTCCCTCGTTGGCTAAAGTTATTCCATAGGTCTAGGTTGTCGCAGCAATATCATTTCTTTGCAAGAGAGTTAAACTATTTTTCCCATTGGTCAGCATTAGCCCACAGGTCTAAGCCATTGTAACAGCTTTACTCTTCTGCAAGATCCTAAACGATGGAGTGGGAGGAATATCCTGCCCAATAGTACCAAAAGTAACTTGAGCATTTGCAAGCAAGAGATCGTACCTAGAAAATACAGTGACATGATTAGTTTATGGCTGGGCTGAGCTATTTGGTGCTGCATGCTGTCCTTACGCGCATTTATAAAAGGTGTTGATAACTAGAGGTTTAATCACGCCGACTATGTGTTTGGTGGCATGATCAATAAACTTGTCTCGGTTCTTTACCAACCTCGTTCTTATGGTAACAGCATCATAGGACTCGGCTCCATTTGTCTCCTCTACTCCTCGATAAGTTGTCTCGGAATATCCTCATCTCTAGTCTAGGCATGATCTAGAGCAAGAGGTGCCGATGATGATTCAGCACATCCCATATCTTCACCAATCAGTGGCGGTGGAGAATCATCAACAGCATTGTCGAGATTGGACCTATTCCTTGTACGTGGCATAGTATCCTCTCAAAACAGCAAAAAGACGGTCCCACTAGCATGCTAAAAAGATGTTAAGCTGGAATTACTCTCGCGATAAAATATCTTTTACCAAAAGTCGTTCTTCTGTTTTAATAAAGGGGACGAGTTCTACGCCAACTCTGGATAGAGGATATCTCAAGCAATAAGAATCCAAACTTCTTTAATCTAAACAACATTGTACAATCTTAGACTAACGCTCCGTTCGTTTCGCGGAAAATAACTTCAGGGGAAAATATTTTCCGGATTTTCCGGTGTTCGGGTGGCGGAAAATCACGGTCAACGGAAAACATTTTCCGTTGACCGGAAAATTTACATGCAAAGCTGTGGAAAATGTTTTCCACTTCTGAAAAGTGGAAAACATTTTCCACAACTTCCCTGCTTTTTTTTTTTCTTTCTTTCTTTCCTTTTTATTTTTCTTCCTTTAGCTTGGACGGTGGCCGGCCCCGAGCGCCGGCCGGCGCCGGCGACCGGCAACCGGCGACCGGCGACCGGCCGCGGTCGCGAGCCGGCTAGCTCCGCCCCGGGCCGGCGAGGCTCCGCCTAGCCCGATCCGTGGAAGGCCAGCTCGCCCGAGCTCGGCGAGCTCGAGCCTCACCGGATCGGGCGAGGCGGAGCCTCGCCGCTTGGGCGGAGCTCCGCCGCACCCAGATCCGGCGAGGCCGGGCGGGGCTCGGGCCTCGCCCGAGCTCGCCAGAGGTGGCGAGCCGCGAGCTCGCCGGATCTAGCGGCGGAGCTCGGGCTGATCGGGAGCCCGAGCTCCGCCGCTAGATCCGGCGAGCTCGGGCGAGGCCCGAGCCCCGCCCGGCTCGCCGGATCGGCGACCAGACCTTGGTCGGCGGATCGGGCGACCAGATCTTGGTCGGCTCACCATCTTCGGGCGTGCGGCGGAGGAAGGAGGAGGAAGAAGGAGGAGCGGCGGCGGAGGAAGGAGGAAGGAGGAAGGAGGAGGAAGAAGGAGGAGCGGCGGTGGAGGAAGGAGGAGCGGTGGCGGAAGAAGGAGGAAGGAAGAGGAAGAAGGAGGAGGAAGGAGGAAGGAGAAGGCAAAAGAAAAGGAAAAAAAAAAGAAAAAAAAAAGAAATTAGTTAACGAACGGTGGAAAATGTTTTCCACTCAAAATTTAAGAATTAGCCGAACACCGGAAAATATAGCAATTTTCCTGGAAAATAACTTCTGGGAAAATATTTTCCGGAGATGGTCAATTTTCCGCGAAACGAACGGAGCGTAAGTTGGAATTTAATCGATGACAAGGCTCAAAAGTTACAAGATCAGTATTGAACTACGTCGGAATTTAATTGACGGCACAAATTGAGAATAGTAAGATACAATGTTGGAATTTAATAAATGAAAAGATATCAGGATAAAGAAACATGCCGAAAATTTAACTAACGATGGGAATTTGAAAGTTATAACTAAGGGAATTCATAGTGCAATACAAAAAATGTAAAGATAAAAAGATAACATTTCATTGATTTGTTTGCAAAGCTCTCATTGGACAGCTAATTTTTGGTAGTAGATCCATAATTAAAAAGAAAAATGAAAAAAGAAGGTGGTATTTATAGTGAAGGAGTGATGTGCGCCTTTCGAGCATGTCCAACAATTGCATCTTCTCAAGTAACTCCCATTGGTTTTGCCTATATTCCTTTATTTTCACAGACCATCTCACCCAAACTTCACACAACCATCTTCATCGTGTGTTGATAGTTGGGTAGTTATCGATGACCGTTCCATGATTAGGTTTCTAAATGGCTATTGTTCTCTCTGCACCGTGCGTCTTCGATGTCAACCACCTTGGCAGTTTAAATAATATTTAAAACATTTCTAATGAAAAATTGTCACCGGTGCTTTTACATGTAGTGTCACACTCCCGCCCCACCTCTGGTACGAGAACGTGACCCGGCAGGTCAACATCGACGTCCCAGGCACGTCGATCGTCCCAAATTTTTTTTTTTTTTTTTTGATTAAGCATATGCGGAAACGAATTAAAAACAATCTCCGTACACGAACAAACATGAATGTCGGGCAACATGTATACAAGCCAAGCAAACAAACACAACATATATATATAGACACACACACATCAAAAGTTATTATGATTACATACCCATCTTAGTCCTGGGCTACTTATCTTCATTATTACCACGCATCGACGATTAAAAGGTTGGGGTAGCCTAACTTTTTCTATTGAGCTCCTCCAAAGATGGCCCCCATCCTAGGCCCTTCTTCTATGATGCTCCCATAGGATCCATTAGAAGGATGAGGCCTCGAATGGGACCTAAAACGTCCCCATCAAAAATGAGGCACTAAACCTCCTACACATGGGGAATCAAGGTGTCTACCCCTTCTTGGATCCACACGGTGGTAATATACTTCCGGATTGTGACGTTCTCTTCTAAGTCTACTTTATCCATCACGTAGTAACCATATCAATCGGAAGACCAAGACGGACGGGTAGTAGGGTTGGTTCACCCATCCCACACCTGAAATGGTGAAAACAACAAAAGTGAATCGATGACTCAGTAAGTAGAAATCCCTAATTCTCCCATAGGAGAACGTCTCGCCATCGATCCTCGGATACAAGGTCACCACTCACTTGTCAATGACAAATCAATAGCAAGGTTAGTGCATTGTCTTGCTTATGCATATGAAAGGCTCTCAATTAACTATGTGCTTTCAAGCATCAAAGATAAGGAGTTAATGCATAAAAAAGGCTCTCCAAAGATTTGTGGCTTACGATCATTCCAGTCATTAAGAGGGATGCATGCATCACATAAAACTCGTTCAAGCACTAAGGCCCTATTTGGTTCGGCTTTGGGGGAATGTCTTTGCAAAAATGCAAAGAGGGAGTTTTCCGAAATGCAAATAGCGTTTGGTAAATTGTAATTCTAAATTATATTAAGAAACAACTTTGGGCAAAATACTGTTTGGTAAAAATTGCATTTGTAAAGGATTTTTATTAAATAAAATAAAATATATATATATTTTTTTTTTTTTTAAGTCTCGGCCACCGACGGCTAGATCTCGGCCGCCGAACCGCCGATCGGCCCCGGATGGCCAGATCTAGCCCCGGATGCCGTCGCCTAAGGTCGCACGACCCCAAGCGTCGCCCGCCTAGGTTCACGCGACCTCAAGCGGTGGTCACTGGGGTCACCCAACCCAAGCGACCGTCGCCCAACCTCAGGCGGCGATTGCCTGGGGTTGCCCGACCCAGGCGACTGGTCGCTTGGGTCGAGCGACCCCAAGCAATGGCTGAACCTAGGCGAGCGACGCTTGGGCTATTCGGCCGTCGCCTAGGGTCGCCGGCGCGTGCGACCCCATCGACCTCCAATCAGCTTTTCCGTGCAACATTTGGAGAAGATGAACAATAACTAAGACTTGCATTCCGAAAATGCAACTTCGCAAAGTACCTCGGGACCTACTTTGGACTAAAGGCTTTTAGAGTCCCTTGGAGATGCAATTGTATTTTCCGAAGATTGAGCAAAAACACGAACTAAACGCATTTGCATTTGGCCAAGGGACTTTAGAGTGCCAAAGCCCATTTCAAATGCCAAACCAAACGGGGCCTAAGTAACCCGATGCAAACATATGCTCAAATTGATGTAAGAACTCAACAATACATATCAAACAAACTAAGCTTTTGCAAGCATCAATTCCAGCATCACACATGCATCAATCATGGACCACATGTGGACTTCCAATTTATTTCAATCGGCTTAGTTAGTTGAAATCCATCGACTCTTTCGGTATCAACTAGGTGTCAGTCCCCCCTTGGCAACCGGCATCGTCCCGATCTCATTATTAGAACGGCATCCAAGGTGACCCCCAAGCATCAGCCTCACCTGGGCCGACATTGTCCAACGATCTCAATATCAGGACGGCATCCAAGGCTTTATCCCAGGCAACGACCCGGCATACTCCAGCGTCGGCAGTAAAAGTCCATCGTATATCCATGCACTCAAACATCAATCAATCCATTTTTATCTTGAATTATTAGCCGAATGAAAGGCCCAATGTTCATGCCTAAGACATGATCAGAAGAAGAGGACACAACCAGGCATAACCAATGAAACTGAGTTCGGACTTCTCGTTTACCATGTAAGGGCTCGAAGTTGAGGATGTTACATGGAGGCCCCGTCCGTCAATGTATTTTAACAACTAGACACGTGATATTTCTTTATATTACCATTGATTGCTGTGCATCTATTCCTACGTCCATCGATGGTCCAACATCCATAAGATGACATCTTGTGCACGTGACTATAGTTTATTTTTACCAAAATCTTGCGTATTTCTCACCCTCGTTCCAAGCACATGCATATTGATAACCAAATCAACTATGGGTTTCAACAACTCTAATTTTGATATGGAGATTCCCAACTTTCCAATCAATTGTGCTAATTTCAGGGGAAGTTTTTAAATATTCAAAGAGGATGTATCATTGTGAAAGCTCTTTCTTATTGACATTAAAGGTTTAGGAATCCACGTATTTTGCTTCACGATGGAAAGAAAATGCCATTTATTTCAGAGCTAAATGTTAGAGAAGTCATTATCTTACATTTAAAAAATCACGGTTTTTTATACCCAAACCATCCCAAATTCATTGGTTATATATTGTTGGTAATCCTTCTAGAAACCAACAATTTCGATCCGAATAATGTAGATATCCGTGAACTTTAATTGACTAGGAACCGAATAAAAGTGCGGCCGCTGTGTGTCATGAGCAGTGGTCAGTTAAAAGTGACATTTCTTCATCTTCCCTACTCAACAGGTAACGCGCAATTTACGCACGGTGCGCAAGATAGCAAAAGTAAGGGTGGCAGGAAAAAAGGCTAAAGAGAGTTCGGTAAGATTTGTTGGCTCAATAATGCTAAGGGAGGGAAGATAAGCGTGACGAAAGAAAATGACAAAAATGGGAGGATGGATATTCATAGATGAGGTCCAAATGGATTTGTCATTTTGCAAACATTTGTCTATTTAGATTAACCAAATGAATGGTTGTAAGGTTATCTTTGGAAGCAAAGACTTCTTTCTTTAAAAAAAACTAAATATATACATAACGGTCATTCAAAACCGTTCATATTACTTTTTAGCGGAACTTTGTGAAGAGTAGGTACATATAAAAAATTAAAAAGATAAAAAAAAAAATTGTTAAAAGCTATCATTTAAGGAAATTTTGCAGCTGTTAAAGCACTTATCTTCTCATGTTATGCATAATTAGCGCTCTAAAAATCGAATTTGTCTGAGTTAAGATTTTATGTAAGGTATACTACCAGTGTAAAATCCTTTTTATAAAAGCGATAATAAATGGAAGTTTTCATTTACGGATGGGATGAATTCTTGTGCTAAATTGGGAAGTGTTCACGCGCTAGTATTGAAGTTCTGTTTGTGTGATGATTTTTTCTACACCATTAGTGTATCGGATATTACTCCTTTTAGTTAAATATATTTATCAATGTCCCGTAGGTATCGGTTAACAACACCTAAAGAAAAAGGAAAGAAATGGAAGATAAGATAATTGCGTGGCCATAAATAACATGCATGACTGATGCTCAAGGGAGTTAGGTGGGGCTTTTGTCTGGCATAGTGATGGTTCATAAAAGGTCATTGTGTTTGGACAACTATACGATGTCCCTTTCACAAAAACTTTGGATGGATGCATTTACTAAGGCCTTCCTGACATTAGCTTCCTCTCATCTCATCCTCTTCACTATATTCAAGGATCTCCCTACCTTCCTAACATCATTTAATGTCCTCACCAATTTTTTTCTGAATCCAAATGTCTCTCTCAACCTATGTGCACATATACTTTCAAGCGCGGCGGGCAAATGTACGGAGGCATACACGTAAACGGATAGATTCATATGTGACCGAATGTCAAGAACTAGATAGCCTTTGTCAGATTTCACACTTGGTCCCAACGGAAATTATTTGAAAAATGAGCCGTATGATGGTCTATATATTTGCCATACTTTGTGACCGCATGTTTGAAAACTTCCACCAGATGCATCATCCACAATTCTATATAATAAAATATTTTCTTATAGAACAAGATTTGTTAATAATGGACATTTCACACTTCAAAAGGAGGAGTTTTGAAGGTCATTCGAGATGTATTTGTTATAATAAGAATCGAGCACAATGACTTGTATGAACATTAAGCGAAGACAATGGCGGATTTCGCTACTGAGATGTTGAATGCATATATTTGATTGAATTGTGGTATATCTATTTGAGGCACACTAGCGAGAGAAATCTGAAGGTTTGAGTGATAGGAATTTGTTGTGAGATTGTGTGGCTAATGATTTGAATGTATGTAAGTGTTGACATGTTGTAACCACGGCCAATGGTGGAAAGTGTAGTGCAAAACATCTAATAGAGAAACCATGAAGATTGTAGAGTTGTTTCACTTGGTTGTTTATAGGCTATCGAGGCCTTCTACGATGAGTTGCAGATGCCTACTCGAGGAGGACTAGGGTGTTTATGCTAAGGCATAAGTTTGATGCCTTTTGTCCAAATGAGGCAGTTGAGAGCTTTGATCATAATAAAGACTAAAAAAAAAAAGATGCAAACTAACAGTGCGTGGACTTCCGCTCAGAGTTGTTAAACAAATTCTGCAAGGAGAAGGGCATAGTGAGACATCATACTAGTGCCAATGAATTACAACAGGTTGCAAACTTGAGTCAAATGTTGCCAAAAACAATCGATACAAGGATTTGTAGTGCCAATATAAGTAGGAGATTTCTATCGAATGTGCTTAGTACAACAAGTTAATAGGTAAATGAATCCTCATCGACCACGATCGTATGTTCGGACTCTCGAATAAGTGTGGTAAGCTAATGTTGCTAACTATTTTGTTTTAAAATATATTAAGTTGCTCGTGTTACGTTTGAATGAGTGATGATAAGCTCAATGGACGGGCAAAAAAGTGCATATTTCTAGGTTTTGCATCATGCATAAGGCAAGTGGAGCTATCAAATGTGTTGTTTATAAATTCACATGTTGTCAACAAAGAAAACAAGTTTGATGAGCCTTTTGTGCTTTTGGTTAAGAGTGGTCATGATGGTAGTGTCAATACGAATATGGACAGTATCCAGCTCAAGGTAGAGTTGCAATTGAAAACTCTTAAGATAGACACATGGTAAGTGATTTTGCGGTAACTGCTGAAACAATGTGCAAGTTGGTCCTTTGAAAGATATGGATGGAACAGTGATTTTGTTTTATCTATGATAGTGGTTTGATCTGAAAATCCTTATGGAATGCTTGAAGGGGTAGATAGAGTCGGCGCTTTAATGAGATACACAGATGTGGCCATGTTTAAGCACGACTTGGATTTATAATATGTCTATGGCTGTTGAGGAACCTAGGAGCTGAGGTAGCAGAAGTTCATGTCTACCAAGCAACAATAACTTGACTCAAAGATCAAGTCAAAGTGAAGATTTTCAAAATTATATTTCGAGTTTGAGGCCATGAATGAAACTCGACCCCATTCGAAATATATGGGAGCTTGATGCATATTGTACAAAGTCCGAATTGGACTTGGGGTACAACCCCGAGTATGCGAAGCAAGATATAATCCTAGTCCTTATTGGAGCAGGAGTCTCGGTGAAGTCAGCTTCGTTGGGCTTTCGAGGCTTAGATGAACATAATTTAAGAGGAGAAATCAGTCTTCAAGCCGTTGATATGCAGAGTGCCTTCTTCGTGGGTTTTGTTCTGCACCCAATTGAAGGCACTTTTTCGTGGACTTGATCCAAGAGTTTTGAGTGTCTTAGCCATAAAATCCTTAATTGAGATTTTGCATGTTTCTTGCAAGATTGAGTATTTGTTTTGAGGGAATTAAATATTGTGAGTTAATGGAGCATTGAGAGTAAAATCATGTATTGATCTTGACGTGGAAAATAATGTATTGATCTTGATGTGGAGTAAGTTATTTCGACTAAACTACATAAATTTAGATGAGTGATTTATTTTCTTATTCTATTTATTATCGTGTCTGATCACTTGTTTTGAAAGAGAGGCCGAAAACCCACCCCACAACTATTTCATTTCCCTATATTGGAAGACAGTGAACCAATATATATATATACACAGGCACACACAACAAAACAGACTTTGCATATCCTTTTCGTCCCTAACCCGTTCGATGAGGTCGTAACCTAGTCCTGTCGAGGTCCTTCCTCAGAAAGATTAAGCTTTAATGTCACTACCTGTTTGGTATTTCATGCCCTCGCAAGGATAGGTTGGTCACCATAATTGGTAGCAGAGGGGCCATATGTTGAGTGAAAAGCTCATTCGTGTTTCCCCGAGTGTGACCTTAAAGGGCCAAGCTTCTAGAGAGTATTTCCGCCCTGTGAGATCTCATTTCACTGCCAATTTCAGAAATAAAATTGCAAGACATTTCCTGTTTCCATGATTCCATCCAAAGATGGAAAAGGTTGGACAAGGTCGACCAAGCTCGAGTCCAATTAATGCGGTCGCTTGAATGGAGTCCGATGCGGAACGTGAATACATCCGGGAGCCTTTGAATGACTGGAAATTTCCATAAAGTTGATTATCCATACAAAACTGGCTTGGCTCGGCTCACATGAAGCCAATGCATCCGATATCAACGCCAAGGTACAAGAGTAGTTATTCGGCATGACTATCTGATTCATACTTGTCTGAGGTCTAGGTCAGCCTCACGATTTGCTTGTGCAGAGTAAGGTGACCAAGGTGGATCCATTATTGATGGCTGAAGAGGACAGTCATAATCGCCAATCCGTTTTTTGCCAAGTCAACTATTAAGATCCATCACTTTTTAGGCAACTTGTTCTAACAAATCTGTAGCCTAGTCTGATCTCATTTGAGGTCTTCTCAATAGGCAATCCTCAAGGTCTTGCATTTTGAGTTGACACTTTGTGACCTTATTACAGGGCCAGGTTTTAATGCAGCCTAGCAGTAAAAGGACTGTATTTCTAAGTAGAGGCATGGCCAAATTGGTTTGGTAGATCCTCCTGCCTGCACTATCCATTTCGAATTCATCAAAACGCCTCAATGTCAGGAACACATTTTTCCATAGCTGTCACTAGAACTAGAGCTACTCGATGACAACGACAATTCAAGGCCCTTTCTTGTACCTAGCCCATTTCAGAAGATTTCTTCGTATAAGACGAACTTACAGCATGACTTCACAAGGAATGGGTTGGACATGAGAAAAGAGGACCGAGGGAGTTGACATCCGGACGGTGCCATATGGCATTCCACGTAGGGAATTCGGGAGTGGGTATGTTATCCCGTGTCATTAGGACACAAGTCAATGACAATTTGCCATGTCTCGGGTCGACACGTGTCAATGACGAGTTGATGCATGTCGGAAGGACACAGGTTGGCACCAAGTCTAGTACAAAGGATTAGGGAAAAAGGCCAAGTCATTCTTCATGAAGTCCACGTCATTTCCACAGTGTCAAAGCTCTCTAAAACATCCTAATCGGACAAGAATAATTTAAGATCCTACCGCCAATCCTAAGCGCAATGCTTCATGAGGCATATATCACTTGCGACATAGAAAAGAAGAGAGATTCGTCCTTCGGGTTGTGGCCATCCTACCACGGGTTTCTCTCTCCTTGAGCTTGCCTTTCCCTGGGCCCTCGGTGGCTGGGTCTGTTCTAGCGAGCTGAGGCCAACAAGAATGGCCTGAGATTTTGCGCTGCATCACATCTCTTTTCTTATGATGTTATAGCGTATGAATGTTCTGTCTTCCCATGGACAATAAAAAGGAACCTGTCTCTCTCTCTCTCTTCACTCCCTTTGTCTTTGCTCTACCTTTGCGTAGGAAGCCGCAACCGCATGCTACTACTGCCTTCACTTCTTTTAACCACCACCGGCCAACGCCCTTCTTTTAACCACCACCGGCCAATGCCTCTCTCTCTCTCTCTCTCTCTCTCTCTCTCTCTCTCTCTCTCTCTCTCCGAGCTGAAAGGCTTCGAGATCGTTGTGAGGACCTCAAATTGATCCCGATCGAGGGCGATAGGCATTCAAAGAAGAAAACCTAAACTGTTCTCATGCCTTAGATCTCTTAATCGAGGCGCTATCCGGGAGACACATCAACTATGCCGTCAGCGCGCGTGAGACAGCGAGGGAGGAAGGGAGGGGAGCGACGGCAGGTGTGGAGGCGGGTGGAGGTGGTGTGGCGGAAGTTTGCGCAGAGGCAAGACAGGTTGGCAAAGGCAGAGGTGGATGGTTGCCGCCATAGCTATGATACAGAAAAATGGAAGAGTGGGTAGGTAATTAGTGTTCGGTGGCAATTTTGTAATTAACGAGTGGATGTGTAGATGTGTGTTTGACCAAAAGTGAAAATCTCAATTAAGGAATCGAATCGATGAATGTCATGGAAAAGGATCTTTGTTGATTGTGGACGTGAATGTGTGGCTGTAAAAGTAAAATATAGAAGTGCAGTTACCAGTAATTAAAAGTAGCTAGAAACTAAGGTTGTCACTTTGCCAAAGATCATTTGACTAAATGCCATGGTTTTTGGCAAATTTTTTGGGAGTATTGGGGAAATAAATTGCATTTCAAAAATCCTTTAAAATCCCTTGGCCAAGGTAGGTTCATAGGAACTTTACGTTTTAGCATTTTTGGAATACTAATACATTTTTTCTTTCAATATTGCCCAAGTTGAATTTTCAAAATTTCAAAAATGCCATCACCATTGTTTACCTCGTGCGACGTATGACAAATCTGACTACTAGCAAGCCAAATCTAGGATCGACAACCCTTGCTTGAGATCGCCTTGAGTCACACAATCTCAAGCGTGGCCACTTGTGGTCGCCTAGCTCCAAGCGAGGGTCGCATGACCTCAAGCCTAGATTTATCTCATCGGCGGCTCATTCATTGACATCCAATAAAGGGTTTGAGTTCAATTTTAAAAATAAAATTAAAAAAAAATAGAAAAAGTTATTTGTAATTGTGGTTTTTCCAACAATTATTTAAACCAAATTTGCTTCCTAAATGCACTTGCCAAATACTATTGCATTTCAAAAAAACCACTTCTACCTAAAGTCCTTTACATTTTCCCAAAAGCTTTTTCCCAAAAATTCAACTAAACATGGTCTAAAAGGGTATGTGAATTTAAAATGTTGAAAGGATAAATTTGCATGAAAATAAAGATGTAAGTAAATGTGCATAAGAGAAGATGTTTTGTTATTGATTGATTGGGCTTTGCAAATATTACAGCATGGGCTATTAGATCACACTATCGCTAGCTATTTATAAACATTTGTGGATTTCAAATGTATTTTTTACTAAACAGCATTTCTCTCAAAGTTTCTTTTTAAAACACGGTTTACCAAATAGCCTTTGCATTTACCTAAAGTTCTTTAAGCTAAACTACTTTATATTTTCTCAATGAACTTTCAAAATACTGAACCAAACGTACCCTTATTCCTCCTTTTAACTCTTTGCAGAACAAACCAGTGGAACAAAAAAAAAACCAGTGGACTGCAGAAGCCCAATGTAGCAGTCCCACGAAATTGGGTTTCGTCCCCTCCCTGTTCGCTCCTTTGATTTGCTCTGCAAGGATGCCCAACTTGATAGGCCCAGGGGCTAATCTTATATATAAATAAAGTTCCGTGTTTCTGACAAAAAAAAAAAAAACTTCCTAGTACTATCTACACTTACTGATAAGCAGTCATGTTTGTCAAGATTCCAGACACGATCCGTATCATTTGACAGTAATTATCCGCTAAAAGTTACGAATTTCAAGATTATACACATAACCGCCCAATAAATATGCGTTTAGGTCAATCCACCTTCTTCATCTTCGACTAATGTGTCGGCAACATTTCATTCATAATTGACACTACTTCAATACTGAGCAAAAATATGCAATTGTTTCTTGTCGATGACTTTATGAGTCAATTACATTCAAGTTGTGGACTAATTCATCAATCAATTTCCTTCAAATGGTCGACTGGTGAAGAATTTCGTCAATAACTAACCTTATCATCATGTTATATCAACATCGTGCACTGTCGATGATCTCATAATCTGCCGATTGTTTTATTCATTGATGACTTCCACGTTGACAAAACTTTGCTTTCATCAATCGGCCTTGCTACCCGTCGATATCAATCAGGAGTCAGTCATTTTCTGATATTAACATCGTAATATATGATCCAATGGTGTGTTGGGTTGTCATGAGAGACAACTGGTGGAGTGACAGGTGCTTTGCTTCTGCAGTCTAATTGTATGACTCGTGACAGGTCCTGGGGGGTGCACTTTTTCGAAGTTCGGAATCTCTCTCTCATTTATCACAAAATATTGTTGGATACAATCTCCTTCGACATTGCTTTTTGGGAGGCTCACACCCAGGATTTCGTGTGCAGTGCTTCCTATGCCTGGAAGACGATGAGCCTTGCTTTCTTTTCTTTTTTAAGTAAATGCAATAGAAAATCTAGGCATCGATTTCCTAGAAAAGATTGTTGATGATGAACCCCTTCGAGCTCGTCTTTTTGGAAAGTTCATGCTTAATACTCTGGTTGCTTGAGCATGGCATGTACCTGTTGGTGTCGATAGAAGAAGATAATGTTCAAGTGCAGAAACAGTTTGTTGGGGGCAGACACTTCCAGTAAGTCATCCATCTTGTTATGAATAAGCTTTTATCGCTGATAATGGCATACATGTAATTTCCATCATCATTATGTATGGCCTAGACTCCTATTATATATAGTGGCAATATCTTTTATAGTTGTAACGTTGAAATTTATAATACTGATATTAATAGCAAAAAATTACCTAGTGCGACATCGTGATTTTTCCTCTTCCTAATTTTAGAAAGGGTTTTCCACGTAAAAATTATCACTTATTTTCTGTCTCTATTTTTCTCTTCTTATATTCGCATTCCTAATAGTACCTTTCAACAGGCACATAAAGAGGAGAGTCAACATGTCTGCGAGCAGAATTTTTAGCATGGAAAGCTAGCTTATGGGTGTCCCCTTAGCTCTTCATGGCAAATTTAAGAAGCAACTTCTTGTTGACCTACAATTTTATTTATCTGCAAATGAAAATGGGGTCTAGGGTTTTCGATTGGAACCTAATTTATCTCCAATTAGTCGATTTAGTACAAGGAAAGGGCTAAACAACATAAGTCTCCATGCTTTTAGTGACGTCATTTCCTTGGCAAGCCACGTTGAACAAATTCATATCAAATCAATACCATAGATTTTCTGGCAGGAAAGTTGCCAACGTTACTCAAGTGAACCTCTTTTAAAAGTTATAACTTTAGAGCAATTGATTCAAAAGTTAAGACACTTATATATGCACCGTATAAAAGTCACAGTATTGTAAATGTCATTTTCCCGAGTTTGGTGGCAATTTGTAATTAAAGAGTGGACGTACAAACGTGATACGCATCCAATGATGTGTTGGCTTGTCACGTGAGACCGGTGCAGGAGATGATGACAAACCCTTTGCTTCTTAGGTCTAATCATGTCATTTCCAAAGTAGAGACTAGTACACACTTCAATTATATGAACTTATGTGATAAGACAACAATTATGAACTTTAATTAAGTCCATTAGTGACTCGTGAGGAGAGGGCTTATCGTAATGTTCTAATCAAATCTCATCAAGATCATATTAGCATCGGGACTTTATTGTTCTAAGATTTGTTGTGCACGTTTCAAGGTGTGAAACAAATAAAAAATATCACATTTGATGTGTGG
Organism: Eucalyptus virginea; assembly: GCA_014182375.1. Taxonomy (NCBI): domain Eukaryota; kingdom Viridiplantae; phylum Streptophyta; class Magnoliopsida; order Myrtales; family Myrtaceae; genus Eucalyptus; species Eucalyptus virginea. Next base: position 37,019,565 of record CM024520.1, on the reverse strand, counting down.
AGTACAAAGGAGCAAACACCTCGGGTGCACATGGCAACGGTCCTATTCTTTTAATTTTTCTATTCTTTTGTTTCTTATAAATAGAAAAAGAATAGAAATCTATTCAGTAATGTCAATTAATTTTTCTATTCTTTGAAATAGAAAAGTAGTCGAAAAATAGATTTGAAATAGAAATAAAAAATACAAAAAATTAATATCTTGTTTCTAGGAACAATTTTTAGAAATAAGTCATTTTTTTTTTTTTTTTTTTCTTTTCTTCTTCTTCCTCGCCACACTTTGGCCCCCATTACTACCACCCGCTGGCCACCACTACCCATTGCCAGCCACCGTCGTTGTCGATCATCGGTTGTCGGCCGCACGCCCACCACCGATCACCAATAGACAGCCACTAGCAACAATGAAAAAAAGAGAGGAAAAAGAGGAAAAATATTTAAATATTAAAGGAAATCCTACAGCACAAAAAAATTTGTGAGTCGTACCAAACGCATTTATGTTCTTTTTCTATTCTTGAAATAAAAATTTTGTATAGATAATAAACGCGTTATTTTACTCAAAAATTATTCTAGGTAATAAAAATAGAAAAATACTATTTTTACAAAGAAACTATTCCTCGAAAAAAAAAAATATTACCAAACAGGCCCCTATTGGCCCATAAATTGATGACTTAAACTTTTTGACTGAAAGATGGTCAACTTATCAATAGGCTCAAGTCTTGGGTCCTATTACAAAGATACTGGAATTCTGTCATGTTTTCCTTCAACAATGATATCAAAATTGATGGTTGATATATGAGCCTTCCAGAGGAATCAACAAAAAGAAATTTAATGGATCGTGGGGGTATTGGATCACTACAGTTGCAAGTTTTTAAGTGAAGATAGATCATACTAAGAGATGTTAATGGGCTCAGATTGAAGGCTCTGACTCGGATTTCCTTATTATGAAGGTTTTGAAGCTGCACTTTGCTTCAACAAAACTTTTAAATGCGCCATTATGGTTTCGCAAACACCTCACGGCATGCGTGAGGGAGTTCTGAGAGTCGTCCTGTGCCAATGCACGAGATGAAATAAGAGCCTTAAGACCAGCACTGTGGAAATTCAGCTAGAACAAGTACCCTAGAGCAGTGGCATGTGTTGTTGAATGATGAATCACAATCTTCACAATTCATGGTCCCTTGCTCTCGAATGGAACGTCATGCGCGCGTGCGAGACAAAGCCTTGAAAGGGAAAGCCCCGAGCATGGAACAGAAAGTTCACATGCGATCCTTGACCTTTTGCCTTTATCAATTGTAGGTTACGAGCACATAATTATAGGTGGGTGTCAATAATTTGGTTCGGGTTAGGTTGATTTCAGGCTAGTTTGAAATTTTTTTGGTCAAAAGATCAATCTAAAGTTGGCTACATAACCATTTGTCCTAAAAATTAAGGCGCCATTGGCTTTGTTATTTGGGGCATTTTCGCACGACTTGTATGATTTATCTCATATCTTGGCACCATTATAGTCTCTTTTGTATTACAAAAGAAAATGGCAAAAAAAGCATTCATAGATCAAGAAAATTATCAAAAAAGTCATAAACCTATTGCATATATACCAATTCAATTATAAACCTTTCAATTTTGCCAATTTAATTCTAAATCTTTCAATGTTTTGTCAATTTAGTTCATTTGATCAATTTTAACCAAAAAATCGTTAAGATAGACATTGAACATCCTATATAGCATGACAAAAGCTGACATGGACATTTTTAAATTTTTTGAACTCTTTTCTTTTCTTTTTTTCTTTTCTTTGGTTTTATGTTATTGTGGCCAGCAAGCTTCCGCAAGGCTTGCAAGCCACGAGGCGATGATTGCAAATCCCTTGCCAACCACTAGCAAGGCCATTGCGGCCATGGGCGAGGCTACCTTCACTTATGGTTGGTGAGGTTACGCTTGCCCAAATCTACACAAGGTGACCTTGCCTACAACTATAATGGCCTCACCAGCCTTAGGTGAAGGTGGTCTCACCCGACTCGAGGTGTGGTCATCATGGCTGCAGGTGAGACTAGGCGCCTCGCCCAAATTTGGGCATGGCAGCCTCACCTTTGACTATGATGGTTTAAGCAAGGCCTCCCTAGTCGAGAGGGAGTCCGCATTCACCTACAACTAGCGTCGCCAAATCTATGCAAGGGTTGTAAAGCCCTCGCTGGCTATAATGAATTTAAAAAAAAAAAAAAGAGGAAAAAAAAAGGATGAAGAAAATTAAAAAATTAAAAAATTAAAAAAAAAAAAAATTATTTACGTCCACACCAACAGTTCCACATAGAACAAACAGCATTCACATCAATGATTTCTAATCAAAATTGGCCGAATGGACTAATTGGCCAATTGGCAAAAGTTTTAGGACTAATTGGTAAAGTTGAAAAATTTTGGACTGAATCAGTACAAATATAATAAGTTTAGAACTAATTTAGTAATTATTACTCAAGAGATATCATTATCATCATCCTACGATCATCATCCATCAATACATTCATAACGAGATCATCGTCCTAAATTTTGTGAGACATCTAATTAAATGATGCCGTGCGTGTGGGACACCTACTCTTTAGCTTCAATGGAGCATTAGTTTCGTACCTGGTGATGACAATACGTCAAAGGGAAATTAACTTTAGGTAGAGGAGTAGGTAGAGACTTCATTTCCAGAGCAGGTGAAATTTCTGTGCTCAAGGACGAAGAGTTGCAGGCCATTTATCCAGGAACGATTTATGAGAAAAGAAGGGGGGCAAATATATATAGTCGTCAAAATAATTCAATCTCATTAAATGAAGACTAAAAGTGTGAAACAAAGACCCACGTACTTTCTTTTTTTCTTTTTTAAAATTGAAAGGGTAGGGAGGAGCGATGGGGGCTAGCGACTTCCTTACGCCTTATCATAAGTGTCTCAAATCCCTGTTCAGATTGAGCCATAATAACTACTCCCCCACTTAGAAACCGTAGATCTGAGGTTGGCTAGTATCAGGAAGTCTCTCTATACAAAATATTCTATAACTAGAAAATACAGTGCAAGGCACTTAGAGTTCCACTCACGACGTGAATTTAACCCATGATTTGATGGAAGATAGGTCAGCCATTTACCATTAACTAAGCCAATCACATTGATCGCAAAGATGTCGAGTAATTAATTGTATACGAGAGGTTGCTTTTTGCTCATGTCGCGCACTTCGGTGGAATTTGGTTTGGAAGGTTTGCCAGGATAACCAAAGTTGCATACTTAGCAACAACCATTATTGGCAATGTCTCAATGGACAGAGATTATAGACTTAAAAAAAAATTAGGTGATCTAAGGACAACACATTTTGATTGTACCTGCCTTTCAAGTTTACCATGACGTTCGAGAGATCTTAAAACACAATCAACTTTGCATCCGATCTAACAAATTGGCAGGATGAGCTTCTAGATCACCCTCAATCAGGGTGAGGCCTCATCTTGTTGTTTGCATAGCAATCGATTGTCTCGTGCTACCTATTATTAGCGCACAAAAATAGAAATATCCTTGTCAACAGGGTATGGCACATTTGTTTTCCAAAAGTTTTCATGATACATTTCGTTTATAGAGGTTACCAAAACGTAGGTGATCTTCCCACTAGTCAACATTAAGGTAAACTGTTCGACCAAAAAAAAAAACATTAAGGTGAACTATTAAGCATATATAACAACATATATAACAACATATCGATCGTTAAGATTGTTCAACTTTGATATTTAAATAGGTAATTTTGCATGTAGTATAGTGATAGACCCGTATCCAAATGACATTGATTAATTTTGAAATAACATCAATAGTATCTGAAAATATTTCCTAATAAATAACATATAAATGTAAGGAAAAAAAAGCATGCAGACCACTTCAATAGTTCAACAGAAATCTAATAATGGAATTTATCAAGTGAGCCTTCGTGCTTTTGCTAGATGTGATTACGCAAATTACACGGTAGATCGTGAAAGAATAAGGAAATTTTAGTGACATGGTTAGTCACTTTCGGGTTTTGGAGCACACACCTACAAAACCCCAGCCTGTTCCAAACATTATGTAAATTAAATAAATTGCTGAATATATTGGAATAGTTACCTCATCCGAAGATTTATGGTGAGCATCATGAACAGAAAAAGTATCAGTAAAATATAAACCAGTCAAGACAATAAATGCTACTTAGGGTATGAACCGGGACGTGATTTCTTCTATCTTGGAATCTCCTTGTTGTGTTGATCTCAGTAGCTGACCGAATAGTTAAGCGTCCGGCACGGAAAAATTAATATTCACAAGCAAGATCACCGCTCAATATAACCTGGGGAATCGGGATCACGTCAATGACTCTATAGCTAAAGCCTTTTTTTTATGAACATGGACCGGACAGTTCGAGTGCATCCCAAGATATAAGTTGAGTGTGTTACAAGAAAATGAAAGAGCTACGTGAGAGAGAGAGAGAGAGACTTATTTAACTCGGCTGAATATTGTCCTACCTTAGTAGGATAAAACTTAATCGAGTAGCTCCAAATGGAGCTACTCGATTCAATAATTACTCGAGATTGACTAATCTTATTCGGAGTTAAGCTTGAGTTCAGTAATACTCAGCTCAACAAGTTTGCAAGCCTAATTAGGTTTCTGTTTGTTTTTACTAAGGTTTATTAGTTACAAAAATAAGCATAAAAATCCTCAAAATAACATAATATCCACAGGGCGGTGCTATCTTTGCTCCATATATGACTAAATCTTTCTTATTTTCCACTAAAAAATAAAATTAGCATCAACCATTCAATTGCAATTTAAAATGATGGCCCCAATTCTTTTTATTCAAGTTGTCATAATTAATCATTTCACATATCTTATTTTTGTTTATTGTGGGTATCTCATGTATATTAAAGGCACTATTTTTTTTTATATTTTTAGATTTTACTTTCGGAAGTAGTTTTTGTTGAAAAGAAAAAATTTCAAGAAAATATATGTCAAGTATTTAATTTATCACACCAAATAATCTCTCTTTTTCTACTAATTGGTGAGATATCTTTACACTGAGCATGTAAAGTCATCATAGGAGTATCTAGGCATACCTTAAAAACATAAAAAGTAATGCATAATGAGGAATCTTGATATTTTTTTTCATAAGCACTTCATGGATAATTTTAATTTTTTAAATCAAAAATGATGATTTAATGCAATTGATTTAATTAAATTTTACCTTTTGAAGTTTGGCATTGGAGAATGTGAGTGTGATTATATTTTTGGAAAATCTTTAAAGAGTTTTTTTTCTCACCCTATGATCCCCTTATATCCGTATGTATATAAATGACAACTGATAAGAAAAGATTTAATTGCAATATGAACAACAAAAGTATAAGTTTATAACAAGTAATTGTGTTAAAAAATTGGGGAGAAATATACTAAAAGTGCCAAAAGTTACGTACAACGCTCATTTTAGTGTCAAAAGTTTTTGCTGACTCACTTAAAATCCAAATCGGAGTAAAAAAATAATCACTTAAGTGCCTCTGACAAAAAATTCCAGCCAAAATAATTATGTGAATTTTATAATTGAAATTTTAAGATGAGTCAGCATATTTTTATCAAGCATGGCTAGCTTGCCTAATGATGTCATTTTTCTCCTTCCACTCGCTCTTTTTCTCACTCAATCACACACAGAGACAATCTTCTTCTTTTGTACAGGATTTTTGCTTATGGTAGTTGCCGATGCCTCCTCCCCGACGCAGAGGATATTTCGCCATCCTCCCCAACTAAGTCTGATGTGAAGCTATTGACAATCTCTTCTTCGTTGCGAGGAAAACCAAGTCCTTCTCATGCAACTTGATCCTCACCTTCGTCGCCTGTACTTGGCTCTTTATCCTCAACTCAGCCACTCACTCCTCTCCAGTTTTGATTTTGGGGGCAAATCAAACTAGGGTTTCAATTTTGGGGGAAATTGAACTAGGGTTTCAATGGGGACTTCTTTCAATTTGCAATTTATGATTTATATTTCAGGGCTTACACTATAGACAACATCATTTAGGTTTTTACGCTGACTAGGCATGCTAGCAATCCACATCGATCAAAAATTAATAAAATATAGTCACATCATATTTCTAACGCGAGCCAAAGTCAAAATTGGCACTTCAATGATCTTTTTTTTTAAAAGTGACACTTAAATTATCCGAAAAAAAAAATTTGCATTAAAGTAAATATGATACACAACTTTTAGCAATTCTAATGTACTTCTCCCTAAAAAATTGTTTATGTTAAACGTTTTCTATATTTTACTCGACACCCTAAAATAGAATTAGGTTTCTTGTAATTTTATATTTTCCATAAAAATATTCTCTACGGAAGTACAATCCAAAAGTGCCCATAATTAACAAAAACAAAACTTGTGAAATTCTTAATCCTGGTAACTAGATTCTACATAGAAATAGAAAAAGAATGCCCCTTTAAATTGTAATTGATCACCTTTTTAGTGAAAATTGGGTGGATTTAGTCATAGAGATGGTTGAAATTGCACCGCCTCTATCCACAATGTTCAAATTTAAAAAAAAAAAAAAAAAAAAAATCAAGCTTGAATTCCTTTATAAATTTATTGGGATCAAGTAGAATTGAGACCACCGATTCGACTGGTTGATGATTCCATCAATCCAGTCAATGGTCAATCAAGTTGGGTCGGGTTGGGTCAACGAGTCGGATGAGCTCACCTAAGGTCAATCAAGTTGACCTACGTCACAGGTCACTAACATCCTAAGTAGCACCGACACGCAACACAGACACGCGACATGACACGTCATTTCTAAAAAATAGATAATTCCGACACATTACGACACGTTGTATATTAAATGAATATTTTTATTTTTAATTAATTTGATTCAAATTCATAAATAATTAATTAATTAAAAAAGAGCCTATAATAAATTTACACTAATAATATTAATAAATCAATTCATTTGAAATTCGAAAGATATATTCATAGTTAATGCGAAACATGTTTTTAACTTTAACAAAAGTTATTGATGAAACTAATAATTAATAAAAAATTATAATCATTTATTTAAATAAAATCATGATTTTCTATAATGACCAAAATTTATCATTATTCAAAATTCAATACTTTTATTTTTCGAAATTATTTTTAATTTCATTTATTTAATTTTCCGATTTAAAAAAATCCCCAAAATCCACCCCTTCTTTCCTTCATCCATTTCTTCCCTCCCTCCACCCTAAATTTTATTTTACTTTTTCCCTCCCCCAAAACTCAAAAGTCACGCCATCATCCCCCTTTTTTTATTATTTTTTAATTCTCTTATCAAAAACCCTAGATACCCTCCTTTTCCTCCTCCTTCTAGCGCTCGCCGCACAACCCCTTCGGCCCTTCCTCTCCTCTTCCTCTCGATCTTTCTCTTCCTCCTCCTCGCCGCATGACCACCTTCTCTCCGCACGACCCCCCCCTCTACTCTTCCTCTTGATCCTTCTCCTCCTCCTCCTCGTCGCCGATCCATCACAACAGTGGCGGCCCTCACCACTCTCTCTCGCCATCTCTCGCCATCGCGGTGGTCCATTTGTGGCTTCGTCTCACCGGCGGGAGTTTGCTTTCTCTCTCTTCTTTCTCTCTGTTCGGCTCTTTCTCTAGCCGTCTCTTGCCGTCGCTTGTGGCCTCTGCTCCCTCGCCCTTCCTCGCCCCCACCCTCCATCAATCTTCCGGATACACGTCGACACACATGTAGAGAAAAGTTGACAGCGTGTCGAAAAATCCGACATGTGTTGACCGATGTCCGACCATGTCCAAGCGTGTCAACGTGTCCGACACGCTCCGACACGTGTCGGACACGACATGGAAGCACGGGCAACATGTCCGTGCTTCATAGCTGACATCAACCTTAGCATGTGGCCACCATAAAGTGACGCCACATGTAGCAGTGCATGTGGCCTCCCATGAAGGCGCACCACCACTCAAAATGCTCATCTCGACGAGGTCTTTCTATTTATGTGATCAAAATTAATTTTTATTGGACAAAATATCACAAAAATGGGCCGTTTATGTACGTGTTAGACCTAGGCTATGGCTGCTTGATACTACATGTTAGCCAGGAAAAAGGTACCTAATGATCTCCATAAATAGAATCTAGAACAAATTAATGGATTAAAAGAGATATATGCACCTAATTTAAAATCAATCGTTCTTGATATGGAACAACGACGATCTAAAGCTCAAGTGAGCACTTCTTCTCTATTGTTTTCTATATCATTGGCTCAATAAATTTGCCCCTCATCTTGAACATTTTGTAAACACTCCTTATATGAGATTATTTTTGCATCATCAAGGGTTAAAAGAGAGACTTAAATACTATTTATAAAGTTTTAAGCCATGGGCTCTTTAATCATAAGTTAAGCTTTATTTGTCCCACACAAGCTAGCCCCTCATATTAAACTAATTAAAAATCTTTATATCTCACCTTTCAATCTTAATTAATGGTGTCCACATCAGAACACGCTTACAAGAAATAAATTAGAAACCCCATACCGATTGTCTAGAGCAAAAAGGAGCAAATACCTAATTGGCCCCTAAATTGAAAACTTAAACTTTTAATTAAAGGTGGATTAACTGGTTAACAGGCTCAAGTTTTGAGCCCTCACGTGGAGTTCGAGGGAGTTCTGAGAGTGGTCCTGTCCCAATACACGAGATGAAATAAAAGACTGGAGACCAGGCACTGTGGAAATTCAGCTACAACGACTACCATAGAGTCGTGGCATGTGCTGTTGCGTAATGAGTCTCAATATTCAAATTCCATGGTCCCTCGCTGTTGAAATCAATGTCACGCGCGCGTGCCAGACAAAGCCTTGAAATGGAATGAAAAGCCCCAAACAAGCAACGAATAGCCCGCACGCGTTCCCCGACTTTTGCCTAATTTAAGAAGGGGTTATGAACAAACAATTGTAAGTAGCCAGGTCCGCCGCCGCCCATGTTAAGATCGATCCAGAAAGGGCGTTTGTTTAAAAAAATAAAAACTTTACAAATATGGTTAGTCACTTTCGGGTTTTGGAACACACACCATTCTGTTCCAAGCATTATTTAAATTGAATAGATTGCCTAATATATAGGAAGAGTTACCTCTCCCAAGATGTATGGTGAGCATCATGAACAGAATCGAATCAAATGTATGGGTAAAATATAAACCAGTCAAGCCAATAGACGCTACATAGGATCAGACAAATCCGGACATGATCACCACTCAAAATAATTTTGAGTGGTGATCATGTCCGGATCCTGGAATCTCGCTGTTATGTTGATCTCAATGGTTGACCGAATAGTTAAGTTCCACTTGAACTCGGAAAAATTAATATTCACATCATTTTGACTTTTGAGTGGTGATCATGTCTGGATCCTTGGAATCTCGTTGTTATGTTGATTTCAATGATTGACCGAATAGTTAAGTTCCATTGAACATGGAAAAATTAATATTCACATCCAAAATCACCGCTCAAAATACTTTTGGAAATTAGGACCATGTCAGTGACCCTATAGGTAGAGCCTTTTTAAATAAACATGAACTAGACAGTTGCATGCATCACAAGATATAAGAAAATGAAAGACTTACATGAGAGAGAGAGAGTCTTCCTACATTGGTAGGAGTGAAGCAGAGCTGCTCGCGCCCGACTTGACTCAGTGATTACGCAAGATCGATTTGTCTTGTTTAGAGTTAAGCTTGAGCATGTTAATACTCAGCGCAATAGGCTTGCGAGCCTAATTGAGCCTAATTGATTTTTTATTAGTTTTTATTAATATTTAGTAGTTACAAAAATAAGCTTAAAAGTCCTCAAAACAACATAGCATCCACAACCCGGTGCTATCTTCACCCATATATAACTGAAGGGAAAAGTACAAAAAAAGTCACAAGATTGCGTTAGATGCAAATTGATCTAAACTTTTGATTGGGACATTCAGTCCTAAACCTTTTAATATTAGTACCAATTCAGTCCATCCGACCAATTTTGGCCGGCCGGCTGGCGTGGACGTCGGCCGGTGGCCGGATGCCGATGTGGCAATTTTAATGATTTTTTAATTATTTTTCGAATTTTTTAATTAATTTTTATTGATTTTTTATTAATTTCTTTTTTTCTTTTTCTTTTTATTTTCTGCCTTCTTCTTCCTGGGGTGGCCGGCGAGGCTCGCCGACCACCGAGCGAGGGCCGCGAAGCCCCTCGCCTCGCCGCCGGCGAGGCCAAGGCGGAGGCTCCGGGCGAGGCCGGCCCGCCCGCGGCCCTGGTCGAGGCCGAGCGAGGGCCGCAACCTCGCCGGCGGCCGGGCAAGGGCTTCGCGGCCCTCGCCTCCGCCCTAGCCTCGCCAATCGCGGGCGAAGCCGCCTCGCCGACGGCCCGGGAGAGGCCGAGCGAAGCCGCCCTCACCGACCGCCCGGGAGAGGCCGAGCGAGGGCCGCAACCCTCGCCGGCGGCAAAGTAGGGCTTCGCGGCCCTCATTGGCCACCCCAGGAAGAAGAAGGCATAAAAGAAAAAAAAAAAAATTAATAAAAAATCAATAAAAATTCGAATAAATAATTAAAAATCATTAAAATTGCCACATCAACGTCCGGCTACGGCCGACGTCCACGCCAAGATCGGCCGCCAAAATTGGCCGGATGGACCGAATTGGTACTAATATTAAAAGGTTTAGGACTGAATTGGTCCAATGAAAAGTTTAAGCATCAATTTGCACCAATGCACAGGTTTATGACTTTTTTTTTTTTGGTACTTTTCCCTATAACTAAACCCACCTCAATTTTCATTACAAAGACAAAATTACTCTCAATCATTCAATTTCAATTCAAAATGGTGGCCCCACCTATTTTTTATTCCGATTGTCATAAATAAGCATTCCACATATTTTATTTTATTTTATTGTAGGCATCCCATGTATATTAAAGGCACTATATTTCCTTTTTCTATTTTTAAATTTTACTTACATAGAAATAATTTTCGTCGAAAAGAAAAATTTCAAGAAAAAAAATCAATTATCTTAATTTTACTGAATCAATTGATTTGTCTTTTTTCCTTACTAATTGGTGAGATAACTTTGTACTGAGCATGTAAAAACATTATAGCAGTATTTAGGAATACCCCAAAAACATTGACTTAAAAGAGTTGTGTATGAGGTATCTCGATAGTTTTTTCATGAGCACTTTATGGATAATATTAATTTTTGTCAACCCAATATAGTGATTTAAAAAAAATCTTATTTTATGCAATTGATTTAATTAAATTTTAGTTCGGGTTGGAGAATGTAACTATGATTATATTTTTGGAAAATCTTTAAAGAGGGTCTTTTTTTCTTTTTTTTTCATCCTATGAACCCATTATATGTATATGTATATAAATAACAACTGATAAGAAAAGTTCCAAATGGTGATATGAACAACAAAAGTTTAAGTTTATAAACAAGTAACTATGTTAAAAAATTGTCTATGTTTAAAAATTTCTACATTCTATTTGACAATTGATCCATAAATTCGCTTGACAACATAGGTAGAATTTGGTTTCTTGTAATTTTTTCTTTTCCATTAAACCAATCACCACGGAAGTAAATTCCAACATTCAAAAAAGAAACCAAAGTGCCCATAATAAAAATAAAAAAAAATAAAAACATGTGAAATTCTTAATTATGGTAACTAGATTCAACATAGAAATAGGAAAAAAAAAGCCGCATTTTAAATTGCAATTGATTGGTTAGGGCGATTTTGCCTTTTTGTGAAAATTTAGTGGATTTAATTTTATAGATGGTGGAAATAGCGTTGTCCTATCCACAATGTTCAATTTATTGGAATCGAGTCAAGTTGAGACTTGAGATAAATTTTTTGTACTCAATCAAGATCATGTCGAGTTTTGAACCTTGAGTAGGAGAGTTGACTCGAGCTCGAATTTGGTACTGGATTGACTTCACTCTCTATGAAGGTGAGCAACACGGACCGACCAAACTGAAAACTCCTAAATTAGACCGGACCAGTTAATTCTAGGTGATTTCCGAGGGGGTTGGTCCAATTCCCGATTCCATGAAAACCTTGGTTCTCAAGGGAACAAATCAAACCAGGTGATTTTGATCTAATCCCCGGTTCTCAAGGGAACCAAATCGAACCGATGATTTTTTATTTTTTATTTGGCGCACAAATTTCTTTCCCTTCCCTACTCACATGTCCCACTCGGAGTTGCTTCATTGTCTATCTGTCTTCTATGTTTGATAAGCCACCCGTAAACTTAACCACTATGAATAATCTATGAACTCTCAAAAAGAGTACAACACCGACTAATTAGTATCATAATGGATTCATGATGTGGTCAAATTCATGAATTTATCGCTAGAAACAAGTAGTTTGGGTTCTCAATGTCTATTGTGTGAGGGGTTGCATTTTAATTTTAGTATCATCTTCATTGGACCGCTCAAGAACTGGACCAGATCGGTCCAAGGACCAAGCGGTCCGGTCCGCCGTTCCAAAACCATCTGTAGTACTCCGGTTTTAGGATAGATGACGAGGAAGCATCATTGGAAAGGCGGAAACGCAACACAAAAAAACAAGGAGAACGAACGAGTGTGTCGGAGGCATCGGGAGGGACGGTCGAGTTGTCAGTCACGGAACCGAACATGAGAATTTTTTCGTTCACATGAATCTCCCTCGCTCGCTTCACCTTTCCTGTGAACGTGAAGAAGAGGCACGGGACGATATCCTCTTTCACACTATTCCCTTGTGATTCCACAACCCCAACCCCACACGCCCAAAAACTTGGTCACCAACATTCACTCGACACGCTCTCCGTGCGTGCCTCTGTCTCTATGCTCTGTCTTGGCAGCTTGCTTTTCGTTTCTCTTCGTCAATGGAAATGCCATGACCCTCATCAGCCGAACCGTCTCGTTCATCTGCCACTCTGCTTAAAAGGAGTCTCTGTCCCTGTCTCTGTCTCTCTCTCTCCTTCTCTCCCTCGCTGCTTATTCAATCACTTTTCCACCAGAGAAAGGAAAAGAACAAAAGAAGATGAAAGACGCCTCAGCTTTCATCAGTTTCTTGGTTTTCTTCCTCCTCTTGTGCTCTCCTTGGATTGCTGCTTCCCTCGGTTCTCTCTCTCTCTTTCTCTCTGATGTGGGTTTTTTTTTTTTTTTCTTGGGTTTATCCTTGTAATGTCATTTAACCATGAAAGGTCTCTCCTATGGTGCAGATGACCCCCAATATGATCACACTGCTTACACCAAGGTAGATTATACATGACAACCTCATAAAGATTAGTCATTTCAAGCAAGTTTAGCACATGGCATTCCAAAAGAAATCTACTTTATGAGTAATCTGTATTGGTCGTTAAATGGGCAGTGCAAGAACGAGCCAGAGAAGCCGCTCTACAATGGAGGCATACTCGAGCCTCATCAGCTTCCACAATTTGCTTCTTCTTCTCCAGCTCTCCTGCTGCACAATCTCTCCGCCTCAACTAAATACTCCTTCTCCAGTTTGCTTCTAATTCTATATCTTCTTCCATCTGATTAAATTTTTCTCTTTTGCATTATTTAAGGGTTAGTTAGGAGTTGGTTTGATGACTTAGTTCTCTTCCTGGTCATTAAATGGGCCGATGGTACATTAAAAGAAATGGGCGGTGGTACATTGGCACCTGCACCAGCAGAAACTGTTTGATTGTTAGTGTCGACATTTAAACCTCTACTCTTCAAATTCGCATCTAAAAACGGGTCGATACTAAAATTCAATTTTTTGACTATGCTACATTAGCATGTCATCATCACACTCATCGCATTTGCATATCATGTTTTCTTTTTAGCGTGTCCAAGTAGAAGTCAATAATTTATTTGTGAAAATTCAAGTTACACAAGTATTATACTGGTATATGGCAAGGATGGAGTGAGTGCGACTCTTAAGTCTTGCAAAACACTTTAGTAGAGTTAATCAAGTGTGAGAACAGTGTGAGAGTCTGCACACACAGGGCTGCCGCTATGAATTTTCATTGATTCAATTGACTTGAACACGCCTTAAGACAACCATTTTCCAATTCATGTATGCACGAACTTTTTATCCTTCCGATTGGATCTGTCATTAGAATTGTTCTCGGCTTCAGGCCGCATGAATGAATAATTTCTCGCAGGTTGGGTGAAAATACAGAGTTCGGATTCAGTTTCTGCTCTTGTCACAGCCAGTTTGAGGACAGACCATGAAACATACGATTGCATAGGGACTGTCGCCGCGAAAAGTGGTTGCTGGTCATTTCTCAAGGGCGGATTCACTTTGGATTTGCCATCAAACTCCGCTACACTGTCCTTTCAGGTGACCATTTACAAAGATGTGTTTTCCAAAATGACCACAATTCAGTTCTTATTGCATCACTTTTGTTTGTTCATTTCTTTTTCCCTCGGCATGGTTGATTTGAAGAGCTCAGATGGCAGATATATCGCCATAGCAATCGCTAGCACTTCGCTCCAACCATTCACTGATCAGCAATGGAGGAGAAATCAGCAAGACATGATAAACAAAGTGAGCACCGTACTTCTGCTCTTCGCAGCAATTCTTTTTGTCATTAAGAAAATGCTGGTTTTCTAATTTTGGTGTGAGTTTCTGGTTTCTTAGCTTCTTTCCTTGTATTTTGCCAATCAACGGAAGTGCCAAATGCTATAAAACTCGTTGCTTACAACACGATCTCCCTCGAAATAAGATAAAGGTGCTATATCACTGAAGAAATGCTATGGAATAGTGTTTTCCTTGTGAACTTGGTTCATTCATTTTTCAGTGACTACTTTCTTTAAAGAGAGATCTTCTGGAGAGTTTCAGGTAAGGAAGCGTGCTGTGATGATCCATGTATCAAATCATAACGGAGACAGGTTACAAGGAGTGGAAATTAATGTTAAGCAAGTCTACAAAGATTTCCCATTTGGATCTGCCATAGCAAAGACCATTCTTGGGAATGAGGCTTATCAGGTTAGGCATCCTTTCATTTCTAGACACTAACTGAACTTCTATGATGCGAATTGCGAGCAAGTTTGATGAGAATCGTCATATGGAAAGCTATTGTAATCAGTCACGGCATGTTTGTCGAAATTTTCTTTCTACAGAACTGGTTTGTCGAGCGATTTAATGCAGCAGTATTTGAGAATGAACTCAAGTGGTACGCAACTGAGCCCTCCCCCGGACAGATCAACTACACTATCGCAGATGAGATGCTGGAGTTCATCCGAGCAAACCGGATTGTCACCAGAGGCCACAACATCTTCTGGGAGGACCCAAAATACAATCCTGAGTGGGTCCAAAATCTCGTGGGGCCCCAACTTGAGTCCGCAGTGAACGCCAGGATCCAAAGCCTGATGAGCCGATACAGGGAAGAATTCATACACTGGGACGTGAGTAATGAGATGCTCCACTTCGATTTCTACGAGCAGCGGCTCGGGCCCAACGCAACGCTGCATTTCTTCCAAACGGCACATGAGTCGGATCCGCTGGCCACCCTCTTCATGAACGAGTTCAATGTGCTGGAGACCTGTAGCGATGCCAATTCCACCGTGGACAGCTACATCTCGAGGATGAGAGACCTCAAGCGCGGCGGCGTTTCAATGGACGGAATTGGCTTGGAGGGTCACTTCACGGTGCCAAACCTGCCCTTAATGAGAGCTATCCTAGACAAACTGGGCACACTCAGGCTTCCGATGTGGCTAACCGAGGTCGACATTAGCAGCACCCTCAGTAAGGAGGCACAGGTACTGAAGCATAGTCAGTCGGCAAATGTAGTTTTGGATGGCAAAAACTGATAGTCAAAACCACCTATTTGTGGCTGTGCAATAGAAAAGACTTCGTTGCCTGTGATTCTTTTTGTGCTGATTTGATGCTCAGTGTTCATAGACATTGGCAGTGGCAAGACCATGTTTCTTTTCTTGATTTCGAACGGAATTCTCATAGCAGCTGTCGAACTTTCTTCAAATTTAACCGAACGTTAATCCTAGTTTAATATAACGGGTCTAATGCACATATCTGAGCATATTGAAGGATGATTTATTGCTTGAGCATAACCTGATTCTGTGGCTTGCAACAGGCCCTTCATTTGGAAGAAGTTTTAAGAGAAGGCTTTTCTCATCCTTTCTTGAACGGTATCATGCTCTGGACCGCCCTCCATCCCAACGGGTGCTACCAAATGTGCTTGACAGACGCTGACTTCCGAAACCTTCCAGCTGGCGACGTGGTGGACAGTCTTCTGGGGGAATGGAGGACCAAGGAGGTCAATGGGAAGACCAACGAGCACGGGTCGTACAGTTTTGAGGGTTTCCTTGGCGAGTACGAAGTAAGCGTCATGCATGGAGATCAAACTGCAAATTCAACATTTGCACTATCTCAAGGTGTTGAAACCAGGCATGTGACCATTCTTTTGTGACTTCTAGAGAATCTGAAGGATGGATACTCCAGAGGTTACAAGGCACTGACTAGAATCAAAAACCTTTTCTTTTCTCCTTTTTTTTCTTATTTTTCCACAATTTGCATGCTGAAATCTCTAATGATTGTATAAGCATAGGATTCCCAGTGACAAAAGAACTAGTCATGCCTCTGCTTCTGAATTAGATCCTTTCTCGCCATATGCAGAGCAATGGTGATTCTCCAAAATTTACATATATCCAAAACTCACTCCATTTGGCTTTTATCATTAGACACTCCATGCCTTCCGGCTAAAATTAGGTAATGGACTTATCATCGCCATCTGAATTCTGATGATGGAGTTATCTCGACAATCAGCAAAATTGTTTAGAACTCTCACTTTCAAAAGACAACCTTGGCAACATAGGAAGATTGAGGGACTCCTGTAGATCACTTTCCATCATTGGAAACTATGGAAGGTGGGTGTTCTGCAAGATGCAGGATGATCAGTACGATGACATCAAACCACCCGATCTTTGGTGATTTGTTCTCTAAAGCCAGATCCTTTACCCTGTTTTGGACGGACAAGATCTCTACAATCTCAATCTAGCAAGTGATTATCAAAAAGCTTTGTCTTTATGCTGATAAGGGCCAACAAAGTGCTTCGTTCAACCAAATTCCCCACCTTATGCAACATTCCCATGTCCTTGCAAATCTCAATCCAGAAGATTTGTCCGTTCACCTAATCCTCACCTCAGCATAATGAGGATCAACCCACTTGATATCTGCCTTGAACGACACCACATTAAAGGAGTCAAATGTCCTAAGTTCGACCGTTGGACTTGAATCAATTGTGACAGCTAAAAAGCAAGGCGAGTTCATTCCGGAAAACAAATCCACACAAAAGAAAAGGCCACTACCCTGTCACCTTAACCTCCAAAGGACAATGAACATGGAGCAGCCAAAACTTTCTTTAACCCCCTTCATCATTTGTCAATTTGACTAAGTTCTTTTTCCTTGTATCCATTGAATATATTGACATTAAATAACTGTAAGCCAGTTTCGTTTTCGGTGGAAAAGTGCTTTTTCCCCATTGTCTAAACTTGGCGGGTCCTATCATGGACTCTCAAGAGACCACTTTTCACGACATTTTCGACCAAAAGAATCGGAAATCACTGCGACCATGGAATAATACTTTAAACTTTTATAATGCCATGCTTTGACACGGGACGAGATCTGTATTCTTGGCTTGACGCCGGAAAAAGACAAAAATCGTTCACTTCTTTTTTCACATCACGCCAAAAAAATTGTAAAATGATAATGAAAATACCCGATTGCTAAAGGAAAGTATTCCGTCTCATACAGCAGACAGGCCGAAAAGCAGAGCTTGAAGACTTGCGATCAAAGCTATTCCTCTGATGCAAACGTCTATCAGCCCACGATTCTGTAGTGTGCATTCACATGGAAACAGAGACACTTCAATCACAAGACAAGAAAAGCTTTTTCCTTCACAAACCAACCTAAAAGAAATAAGAAGCCAACAACGATTTCGTTCTCTTGCACGGCTGAACCACAATACATTAACGAAACGCATCCCAAAATAGCCGGAGAACGAGAGCATTTTTCATGCACCGCCGAACGGTTGCAAGGCAAATGTCATGCGGGGTGGTGGTTTTACATTGTGGATGTGGATGTGGTACTCCTATGACCTTACCTCACAAAACCCAGAAGATGGAAAATCATAATAAAGCGAACCAGAGAGAGAGAGAGAGAAGAGAGAGGGAGAGGGAGAGGGAGAGACACAGAGCTACAAGTGAAAAGAGGAGAGCATGAGGAAGAGAAAGAAAAGGCAAATAGCTGCATAAGAATGCAGGGCACATGGAGAGGCAGTCCTTGGAGAATCTCCCATGGCCAACCCGGCCATCCACGACCCGTCGGCCAGAACAGCTTGCCCCTGCCCCGACATCGTCCCAGTACCTGTATAACCCGTCCCCGTCCCGGTCCCAGTCCCGGTCCGGGTCCCCGTCCCGGACCCAGACTCTT
The DNA here is from genome assembly GCA_014182375.1 of Eucalyptus virginea. NCBI lineage: Eukaryota > Viridiplantae > Streptophyta > Magnoliopsida > Myrtales > Myrtaceae > Eucalyptus > Eucalyptus virginea. The sequence goes on along the minus strand of CM024520.1, from coordinate 37,001,146 downwards.
GTGTCGGAGTGGTGGTGGTTGTTGCTGTCATCGGCGTAGAATCTTTAGCTGTTTTCTGACTGCACACCAGAAAATAACAAAACAAAAGGAAAAAATGTTCTTTTGAGCCTCATGAATCATGAAACATAACATCATTACTAGATTTAAATTGGCAAGTCAGATTCTTTGGTGGTGGGGGAACAGGCTTTACTGCACCTGAGTGAATCACGGGACTCACGTCTAAAGGCCGAATAAACAAATGAAATACAATGAGCACAACAAGTAATTTTTTTTTTTAGAAAAATGGAAAAAAAGAGAATCTTAGGCCTTGGTCCTTGCCCGTTTCCCCCCAACTGGACCACCACAATGCACACGGCTCCAGACCTCTGTCCTTTTGGCGCATTGATTAAACATCAATCGCCACAATAATTACCATTCACACAATTTCCGCTCATTTTTGCTCTATTGCTCTATAAATTTAAGTAAACTAAATGGGAAAATCTACTACAATTCCTAATGCACTGATTAACGGAGAAAAATGAAATTAGACAGCGAAAAAAACAGGAATGCCCAACAACAAATGGAAACGAAACAGAGCAATTGAGAAAAATGAGGATAAGAGAAGATGTCGGCCGACCTTGTGGAGGAGGGACAGAAGGTGACCGTGTAGTCCGCCCCGGAGCAGGTGAAGGTGCTGCTGGCGTCGTCGTAGGCGTAGCTGTACGACCGGGGGCAGGCGGACTTGAACATCTCCGAGTAGACGGTGGGGCGGCAGGTGACGGGGGAGTTGTACGCGCCGCTGCAGCAGTACTCGGGGGACCCGAACGCCTCGCACGCGCTCTTGCACGCGTCCCCCTCCCCGACCCGCAGCTCCGCCGGGCACTGCCGGTTCAGATCCGCCGAGCAGCCGGTGGAGGCGCACGCCCCCGACCCGCCGCTCCCTTCTATCAGCATCGGCAAGTTGTACCTGGAAGAAGACAAAAGAAAAGAGGAAAGATCTCACCTTTAGCTCGTGAATAGGACCAATGCGAAAAAACAACGCGAGGGCAACTCTAAAAGTAAGGGAAAGAAGTAAATTTGCCGAGGTTTTTTTACCCGTCGACGAGGCTGACGTCGTAGAAGTCCTGGCCGCCGGAGCCGAGGGTGAACTCGGCGAGGGTGGCCGGGGGGGCGGCGCCGAGGCCGTTGCACTCGAGCTGGCCGGAGCCGCAGTCGCCGGTGAGGCAGGACCCGGAGAGGGAGCCGTCGAAGCTGCAGCCGGTGCGGCCCCAGAAGCGGCCGGACCAGCCGGTCGGGGCCTGGAAGGCGCGGGAGGAGTCGGAGGGGAGCTCGAACCCGGTGCTGTCGAGGGTCGGGCTGCCGGCATTGGCCAGGATGCCCGGCCACACCGTGTACTGGCACCGGTTCACGAAGGTAAACGTAGCACCGGACGCACCTGAACAACAACAACAACAACAAAAACAACATCCCAAAAACCCAAAACACGTAAGTCGAAGCAGAACAAAACAAACTCTTGGAGAAGGCGAATGTGACGGAAAACCGAAGAGAATGCCGGTGGTGGTTACCTCTGGAGATGATGAGGAGAAACAGGGCGAGGGTGGTGTGAGCAGGGGAGGACCAGGAGCGGCGTCGGAGAAGAAGTTGGAGGTCCATGCTTATGAAGTGAGCTTCTCACTAGGCTCCGGGTTTCTCAGCAAGTAGAGAGCTTGTGCTGAGCTTTTGCTGTGCAGCGAAACGAGGGAGCTTGAGAAGGTGGAAAATGCGGGACAGAGAGACAGAGAGAGACAGAGGGGAATGGCCAATGTGGGGGAGGGGAGGGGGCTCACGGCAGCAGTGAATGGCGAGACAAGACCCTGACCTGACGCTGGGAGCGAGGGAAGGGAGGGGAAGCGAAGGAAGAGCGAAACGGCGCGTTGGAGCGAAATGCGAATGGGGAGGAGTTCGGAGCGGCTTGTGAGCAGGACAAAGCGAGCACGGCGCACGGAACGAGGGAGTTACGGGGTGAATGGGGAAGCCGCTTGCTCCTCGTCGAGAAGTGTACCTGAGTGCAGTGGAGTGTAGGGGGGTGTCCTTCCTTTTTTGGGTGGCTTTTCATTTCGGCCCCTCGACCTCAATTTGTCTTTACTTTCACTTGGCTCCTTGTAAAGAAAAATGATTATTATTATGAAAATCACATATTAATATACTTATGGCAAACTTATTTATACTAATCTCAAATTGATGTACCTATGATAAATTTATATTTTATTAATTTCTGTTAGATTTTATCATTGAATTGTTGAGTTTTTTTTTAGTTGGATGGTATACGGATATACGAGTTTGAGGTCTAATTTTGTGGTCTTTCATAATATTAACCCGATTTAATAAAAACTAATAAAATATATATTTATCGTAAATGTACCGATTTAAAATTTTTCATGTTATTAATTCAAAGAAAAATCTTCTTAAAATAAAGCGTGTTTCGAGTTATCGGTTTAAATTTGACTATTCGATTAAAATTGGGTAAAAGGCATTTTTACTATCATACATCGACTCCATTCATTACGACCTTTCTTTGGTAGTGATCACCAAGAATTTATGATCGACGCCCAATTTGTCGAATCTGAATGGTCCTTATCCATATGATCCTAAGAGCATCAAAAAACTTATAATTTTATCAAGTCGGGTGATTTTGTCACAAAGATTAAATCCCAAGCTCTATAATGTGCCTTGAGAATCACACCAATTGAATTTGAAATAAAGCAAAACCCGCAACTTTATTGGCCACGACTCTTTGCCCGCTCCAAATTTACTACATTCACCGCCATAACTCTTTTCTAATGATTTACCATATCTTTCTAGAAGTTCGAGTGCAAGCTTTCCATGCACACAAAAAAAACCAGATTAGCAGGTCAAATTTTGGCATTTTCATTATAAATACATAATTTTCTAAAAGTCACTTAATTTGATTATGGCTACTTCAAGAAGTGTCACACCCACTTAGGGCACTAGAGCGATGCTATATTAATGTGGACTCGCACAAGGCCACATTTCGAGTAGGCATAGTGTCGATGTGGTTGAGCATGTGGCTTCAGAGGCGTCAGGGCAGCTCGAGCTAAGCATGGCCTACATCAGGTACATGCAACTTCAAAGCATTCCAACCCTTAAATCATGTGAATCTCATATTGGTTTAAGTGATATCATATTATGAGATGTACTAGGCTTACATATTCCCGAAATCTGAAGGTACATGGCACTTTGGCATCTTAATGTGGCCCATTTCCGGCCGGTCCAAGCACCCAGACACCCTTTTGGCAGCATCTGTTGTTTTATTATTAATTTTTCTTCTCTTTTATTTTTTTTTTTTTTGCATAATTTTCCAACCCTTTTGAAATTTTCTCTCTTTACAATTTTACTAACTTCTTGGTTTTTCTCCTTTCAGGAAATTCCCAAAGAAGTCACGGACTCCGGGCCTGTTTTTTAAATTTCTCCTTAAAATAACATTCCAGGGAGCCAAACATCAAAGAATTGAGAGAAACACATGACACAAAAATTTTCCTCTTCAATGTAGTATTTGCATTTATCATTTCTTTTGGGTTTTTTCTTGGACGTTGCTTATGTTTTACTTTTGCTTTGTTTGCAGGAATTAACATTTAAAAAAAAAAAAGTCAGATTACGGGAAAAAAAGTTAAGTTTTGTTGAATGTAAGAACTAATTTTTCGCGTTTGATTATTAGCTGCATAGGTAAAAGTCTGTCGCGCACGCACAAGTTTTGAAGCTAGCTTTTGTCTATACAATATTATGACATTTCTAAACATATATTGAAGTACAAATTTGAGTTGTGTTAAAAGATAATTTGTGTGGCGAGTAATAGTTAATGTATCATAATTGACACATAATTTATCAACTCGAACCTTTTGAGAACATATGGGTCCAGCTGGACATATGGTTTGGACTTTAGTTGTTTTGTGGCAATCTTTCCGGAGCTTTATAATTGTCATTCTACAACATTTCATAATTTCTCTAGGATGGTGGAATGAGGCCCCACGAAAGTCATATTGTTGAAAATACTTTCAAACATTAACAGCATTTGTAATGAAAGCCACTTTAGACTTTCATAAACAAATATGAGATATGGTCAAAAGGACATAATACTTTTGAAATATTACTATGCATACGTGCATTCACGTTTTGAGAAACACAAAAAAGGCATATGGCATAGGGATTGAATAATGTTGCCCTATTTTGTTTTGCGAAAAAAACAAATGATTTGAAAAATATTTTATTAAAAACGATTTGAAAATACAAATCAGTAAAAATACAAAAGCTCTTGTTTGTAGTTGTAATGCCAAAGTATCAAGTCGGCTCGCTTAAAATAATTAGTCAAAAAAAAATATTTTCATTATTGATAATAATTTATGTCAGTACATTTTCATGGACGATGAATATAGTCTTCGTTTATTTATTTTCACAAGTGATTCGAGTGATCAATTCTAAAAGAAATATTTTAAAAATCATTATTTTTGTTATTGCATTCGATAGTTAGTCGAAATACGTGATATCGAAAGAACGACGTGGAGATGCTGGCACTTCCGCACTAGCAATCAAACCTTTTGGACCATGAATTCTTTTTGTTTTCTCCCAAATTGACCAGATACCTTTGCCAACTCGTCGGGGGATCTACAGTAATAATCATGGTCACATTATAACGTAGCGCATCATTATACCAGCTAATGTTACATGCATTCGTCATTTACACGTGGATTTTATAAGTAAATTTATGGTGTGAGGCCAAAAGGTGCCAGCAGATGCATCGGCGAAAGCAAGTTCGAGCGCATGAAAATGGACGAAAAGCTTGCCAAGCTTGGCACATCAATTTAAAGAAAGGGGCCAACCTAAAAAAACTGTGGAATCGGGTTATAAGCGATTCAATTTTCCAGTTCATATTCAACATGAAATTTTGGCTCTATTCATTCTATGATAAATAACTTTTAGGAAAATATTTTTCAGATTTTTGAAGTTTGTTTCATGAAAAATAAACTAGTTAAGAAAAACATTTTTCGCTATTAGAAAAAAAAAAAAAACACACACCTTCGAAAGTGAAAAAAAAGTGGAAAACATTTTCTATAACTTCTTTCACCTTATTTTCTTTCACCAAAATATATATATATATTTTCATTTTTATGTTTTCTTTTTCTATTTTAAAAATCAATTTTTTTTCTTCTTCTTCTTCTTTGGCCTTGGCTGATCCAACTACAGCGACCAGGCTACTAGTGAGTTCCAACTTTACCTTAGGCCGACGAGGCTCCACCTCGCTTGATCAAGCGACGCTCAAACTCACCCAAGGCTAGCAAACTCAAGTCTCACCGGCCCAGGGCAATCGAAGCTTGCCAATGCCACCGTAGTTGGCGATTGGTGTAGGCCAAAAAAAAGAAAAGAAAAAAAGAAAAAAAAAAAGAAAGAAAGAAAAAAGGCAAATGAGGAAGAAGAAAAAAAAGAAAAGTAAAGGAAAAAATTAAAAATGATTGAAAATGAGTGCATGTAGGATTGAAAATGAGTGCATGCAGGAAGAAGAAAAAAAGAAAAGTAAAGGAAAAAATTAAAAATGATTGAAAATGAGTGCATGTAGGATTGAAAATGAGTGCATGCAGGAAGAAGAAAAAAAGAAAAGTAAAGGAAAAAATTAAAAATGATTGAAAATGAGTGCATGCAGGATTTCCTTACCGATTAACTAAAATATTTTCTAATTCATTTTCAAAGTTCAGCTCATTATTAAAAAATATAGTTACTTTTCTAAAAAATGACTTCTCAAAAAAATAATTTCTGGAAACGTTGTATTTTTCGCAAAATGAATGAATCCTTCTATTCGCATCGAACCTAACTTGCTTGTGCACGTGTCTTAGCCTCTTAGGAGCTTCACTCCTCCGATAAAGGTCTTTAGGGAGAAATTTGCTCAAACGTTGTCATTCAATACAAGCGTGGCTATATAATTTGTAATATCTCGGTACAACATACGATAGACACGTGGATTTGAGATATTCGGGATTCTGCATGTCTCGCAAAGAATTAATAATTTGAAGAAAAAATTAAAAATAATTGTTATTTTTCATTGAAATAATTTGTTAATAAAAAATATTTTTTATTATCAACGGTGATTCATTATAGTAAATAAGAAAATTAACTATTTTTTTTGTGAAACAAACTCACCTCTAACATTTCCTTCCTCTTTTTTATTGATTAATATTATGAAAAATCTTATACCGATATGTTTGTGACAATTTTATTTTAAATTATTTTTTTACTACAAAAATCCCAAACATATAAAGACCTTGAGCCATCCAGTTCTGTAATTTTACATCATTTGTAAAGTTATCTATCTCATAGCACTGATCCAAATGACTAAGCCTATAAACCCGAATCTAATATACAAGTACCTTTACCAAAAAAAAAAAAAATTCCCAAACATATATATTTGCGAGAAACTAACCTCATTTAATTTTCATTAAATTTTATTGTCAAATTCTCAAGTTTGATGATATGTAACGGTTAATGGGTGTACAAATTTATGATTTTTCGTGATATTAATAAAATTTAACGGAACCTCTTTACCAAAAAAAAAAATTTAACGGAACCACCTATGGTGGCGGCGTAGTGGTTGAATGCAGGTTCCTTTCAGAAGAGGTCTTGAGTTCGAATCATTGCGTCGTTTCTTTTGCGAGAAAGAAACCCACAACTTACCCGGGGCAGCGAAGAGCGGTGGTGACTCTACTACTTCTCCAAGGTTTACTTCGCCATGAAGCGACGCATGGAGGTTCCTTGGGTACCCAAAAAAAAAAAAAATTAATGGAAATCCGCCCGCAAGCCGACAACGCGGCTTTGGGCTCTCTCCCTCACGAAGGGGAGAAGTTCAAACCCTAATGTTGTCGTTAAGGATTCTTAAGCGTGGCCATAGTGGTGTCAACTAGCGGCAGTTCCTCCAGTTCTTAAAAAAAAAATATAATATAATAAGATAAAATATAATAAAAATTAACGGATAATAAATTTATCACAAATGTACGTATTTATGATTTTTTTTATAATAAAAATTAAAATAAATTGTCATAGTTATATTAAGGGTTAATCCTGAAAAATCCCAAATGGCACACCCTTTGTGACAAATTTACTCTAAACTATTTTTTTGACCACTAAAAACCCAAAACTGATATACTTTTGACAAATTTAACCCAAACTGGTACACTTGCCATTTATCAGTTTTCGTTAAATTTTATCGTCAAATTATTAAGTTAAATGACACGTGACGGTTACCGAGATATGCGATTTAGGATTTTTCGCGTCGTTTGTCACGGTTTACAATTTTTGTGATTTTTGTGATATTAATCTAATTTAGCGGATGATATATTTGTTACAAATTTACCATTTTAGAGTTTTTGAGGTTAAATAAATTAGTTTAGGGTAAATTTGTCATAAATGTCTCAGGTTTAAGATTTTTTATAGTCAGTCGGGGTAAATTTGTCACATGTGTACTAGTTTAAGGTTTTTCATGGTCAAAAAAATAATTTGAGGTAAATCTATCACATGTATACCAATTTAGAATTTTTCATGGTATTAACCCTTATAATATAGGCATCTCGCGGTATAAACTCTATTATCGACGATAATTCATTTTAATAAATAATACAACCAATCATTTTCCTTTTTCTTTTCCCGCTCTCTCCTTTCACATCAGAACGGGACAGGTTCGCAGATTGCACGAGGAAAGGTCAAAAAAGAGAGCAGGCTTTTCCAGAACCACTGGGGCCCAGCCAGCTCTTCTTTTCAGGCAACGCGACCCGGACATCCGGACCTCCAGCTGCGTCCCCCTTTGTCATGATAATAATTGGAATAATTGCACACCTCGGTCCCTATTTTTTTCGCCCTTTTCGGAAAATCAGGACCGTACCTTCTGAATTTTGACCCAAAATCAACACCCCCCTTCAATTTTTTTAAATATTCTCATCATTTTAACCCGCCTCCTATTGTCGTGACTCCTGATGGATTTTACCGACACCAACATTAACGGCATTGAATAATTACTCGCGTGAACGTCTTTGGCCTGGCGGAATTCATTTTCATCTTCGAAGTTTGAGCTCCGGGACATGGCATGGCTAACGTGTCGCCATGGCTGCTCGAGCTTACGGGCTCGTATCCATGGCAACTTTTTGGTCCCTAGATCTTCGAGCTAGTTGCCGTGACCGATTGAGCTTCAAGGTCGTGCCCGTGGATGCTCAAACTTGAGACGGCTTCGTACGATAGCGGCAGGCCACATCATTAGTGTCGGCGGAGCTAGGTGCTTCATTTAACGATGATAATATTGATAAATAACTAAGAGATTAGCTGAAGGATGAACATAGGAACTTTTTAAAAGTACAAGGACGATTTGGGTTCAAAGAAAAGTAAAGGGATGATTTTGCTTTCTAAGAAAATATAGAAGAGCCGTTGGTGTCATTATCTTTATAATAATTGTTAAATCGAGATCTATGTTTGGAGTCGAGATCTTCAATTTGTGAATTGAGAATCAAACTAAATTATAAGATTTAATAAAATAACTAAAGTGAGAATTTTATGTCATAGATATAAATGTTACTTTTGATTATCTTGGGACAATTAAAATGTTGGAATTCAATTGATATCCATAAAGCATACTAAAAATTGAATTTCCTAAATCAACAAACACTTATTAATTATGATTCTGCTTGGCTTTCACCAAAAAAATAAAATAAAAAAATGCATCAACTCTTGTTTGGTGTATTATTTTTGCCTTAAATTATCTATTTCACAAAGATAAACAGACTTTTTACCCAAGGGCCAATCTTGGCCACTCAAAATTTTATGACAAAATATGATTACGTCGCATCTGAGATAGCAAACACACATTGACATTTTTTTTTTTTGGTCAGTAACACACATTGACATTACAATGTTAGTTTCGTTAAAGCAGATGCATCTTCCATGTACGATCGACATTGTTTCCTAGTTACAGTGTAAACATCAATTTCAACCTTAACTTTGATCCCCATGAAGTACATTGTTTTCACTAAACAAGAGAAACAAACTGTGTCTCTGAGCGGAGAGAGAGAGAGATGCGAATTGGGGCTCAAGGTTATGCCTCTTCACAAAATCATATTAAGGGAAGATATTAAGATATATTATTGAATATGCCCTAATTTTGTGAAGAAACCCAAGCCCTAATTCTTATACCTGTTCTCTCAATCTGATTTGAAGCCATAATGTTTGGCTAGAAAACAATATCGTTTTTATTATTAATTGGGGACGTCGTCGTCTTAATTGTTTATGAAAGTCACGTTCATTGGCAATCACTAGTTGTTATGTCAACATTCGTTTGCCACCTCAAATGGCACGTGCGCACATTTTGACAAATTCTAATGACAGCCAAAATTTGTTTTTCGGATAACAGTTGGTGCATTTTTATGCAACGCTTCAAAGTTGAGGCCAAAATTGTTTTTATGGTGAATGCTAGTGCTTTTTTACGTGACATTGAAAGTTTGGGCCAAAAATTGTTTTAGAATGATGGTTAGTATCTTTTACCCAAAATGAGCGATCACCATTGCTTATACCTCGAATTGACTCGAATGTTCTCATATAATTCAAAAATAAACCGATTCTAATAACTAGGATCCCCATCTAATACAAAATTGACATTATTTGTAGTAAATATTATGGCTATTACAAATTTGACCTTTTTATGAGGAATGACTAAAATCTTTAAAATATGTATATTTATGTAACGTAGAATCAATTATACATTTTCTGTGAACTTTAGGACTTAGGATCTTTTTCATTCTTCAATTTTGGAAAAAAATAAAAACGTTAAAAAGAAACTATTTTAATTGTGGATGAACAGATCCATTGGATCCGCTTGATTTATTTTCATCTTAACCAAAGGATTGTTTATTATAATTTTTGTCACGAATAATTTTTTTATATCACCTTTAGAAATTCAGGATTGTTTATTATAGTTTCTGTGACGAATAAATTTTTTTATATTATCTTTAGAAATTCATGAAAAAGTTGTGATGATAGATACAGGATTTTATAGGTTTGACAGGTTAGGCATTAAATAAAAGTCAAATCGTGAAATCTTTAAAAGATAAAAAAAAAAAAAAAAGTGAAGATGAAGTTACACCATATATATGACATAAAAAAAAAACGTTACATCATATAAACCAGTCTAATCTCCTAAATTTTTTAGTCTAATCTCCTAAATTTTTTAACTTTAACTTCAATATTTACTTTAAACTTTTTTTATCTAAAAAAACCACAATTTAAGTCTAGACCAAATTTGCCCCACACTTTTTTTTTATCTAAAAAAATACTTAAAACTTTAGTTTAGTCCTAAATGTCCCAAACTTTTTCTGAAAAAAATCACAAAATTTAATTATGGGCCCAAATCTCCCCATCAGCATTCTGTCCATTGAGAATTTCCTTAAGTTTCACATCAAAAAAAAATTATGCTAAGAGAATGTTTCATGTTACATTACTGATGTGGATTTGTTACGGACGTGGAAATACCACATCAAACAACTAATGATGATTTTTTGACGGTTGTTTAATGGAAGTATATTTGCGACTATGGTGAAAGTTGATGAATTTTTTAGATAAAAAAGTGCAGAGCGAATTGGAGACTACAATTAAAGTTCATGATTTTTTTGGAAGAAAAAATGTTTGGAGTAAATTTCCAATTAAATTTTTCTTGAAAAAAAAAACGATCAAGAGATTCTCCGGGCTAAAGTTTTGCCCCTGCCATTCCACTACCTTGGGATGCTCCTTGCCATTGCCGCAGAATCTCGAGGGAAAGGGAAAAGAGAGGAGCACGAGCTGACAAAAAGTAAGAAAAATCTTTGTGAATTGGATTTCCCCCTTGGTTCCTGCACGAGGACCAAACCAGCCGGTGCTTTGAAGCTTGACTTCGACCTCGGGCTTGGGGGAGCTTGCATTGCACTGGGGACCAACCGGCCGCTGCGCCTGTATGTTTTGAGGATACTATCGAAACACCTCTCGCCCATTATCAACCACATCTGATCTTTTTTTTTTTTTGTTGATGTCGACGTGAATAGACGCATGGCTAGAAGACAAATGGTTGTCAGTCAAAAGAGTTATCCATATTGATATATTCTGATGATCATGAATCAGCTGGTGATATACGATGGCGTATGATTGGCAATTGTCATGGTAGACTTAGCTGGCAAAGACTTCGATGAAAAAAGGACAGTAAGTTCTTGATTGGAACACTGACGAAGACTAGATGTTTAGGAGGTGCCAAAAAATGATTATGATATTCTAATTTGAAATCACCCGTAGAAAGAGCAATGGAGTTCAGTAGATCAAGTGGAAGAGATAAAGTTAACTCAGCAAGGGCGAAAAATCAATGTGTGATTTTGAAGGAGTAACCACCTGAAGATGAGAATCGGGGTATCATGAGAACATGGGATCAAGATCCTTGGGGATATGGAAACATGACTGAAACCGTAGAAATTATTTCATGAGCACTATAAACACCCGTACTCAACTAGTGGAAAGTCCCTTGTGCACAAATAAACAAATATGTTATCTTTTAATTCCTGAACAGCAGTTAAAATTTCCAGATTTGCATTGTCGATTAAATTTTGGTTTGTATTTTTACTGTAGTTCTTTGGTGCCTCATTGTCGATTAAATTCGACGTTACATCTTTACGTTCTAAAGCTTCGCTATTGATTAAATTCTAGCAACATTTGTGTATATTTAGATCCGTTCGAAGTGAAGTTATTGATTCCCTTGTCTACTCATGATATTTCTTGTCTGGAATCGCCACGGAACTTATCTCATTTAATAAAAATTGAAAAATGACTTTTGGTGAAAGGTATTTTGTCCTAGTGTTGAATTTCGGTGAAACAACTGTCTTTAGGGCAAATTTATATACATGTGCATGTTTTAAGGATACTTTAGTAGTTGAATAGGGGCGGCTAGTGTTTGGCAAGTTACGCAACACCTCCAAAATTTCAATCATTTTAAGCCTCTCTCATATTCTCTCCTTCAAAGAATAGATCGAGTCTATTTTATAAATTCTTAGAGATTTGTGAAATGTAGATTAGTCGATACAATTAGTTGCACAACAAGTGCTCGATGTCTTCCTATTAGGGTGCATTTGGCCGCCCAAACATAAGGCTGGATAGAATAAAAATTATTTTATACGGCGTTTGGGGATACACTTGTAGAGGGTTAATGACAACTATCGCCCACGAAGTGATTGGAGTACTTTTTAGAAGGAAATCATTCACTAACTGAGTAATTGTTCCATGCTTGCAAATCCTTCCTGGTTCAGTGTCTCCAACTCAAACCACCTGCTCATCCCAAAACAGTCCATTCACTTGCCCAGAATTCAATGGCGTCTTCGGGTTTCGATTTTTTCTCTTCCTAGGGTTGAGGATATAAATCAGGTGGCAGTGATGGTGAAGTTGCTCTATCGGTGTTGACTGCCTTCAAATTGCGAACTTCTCATAGAATACTCTTCATTTACTGTATAAAGCTATGCAATACACAGAGAAAAACTCTCTAGTTTTAAGGTACTCTCTAACAGTAGTTTTAAGCCAAGTGCGTTTGTTTGCGTTTGTTTAAAAATTGTTAAGGAAACAGAAATAGAAAAAAGTGTTTCATTCGCAGGAACAATTTCGAAACAAAAACGCGTTTGGTAGCGTATAAAATTTACGTTTTCGGAATAGAAAAAAAACGAAACACGCGTTTGCTGAATCGTATAAAATTACGTTTCGGAATAGAAAAACAAAAACACGTTTGGTAATGTCAAAATTTACATTTACGGAATAGAAAAAAAAAAAACACGCGTTTGGTAATGTACAAAATTTCTGTTCCAATTTTTTTCAATTGTTTTTTTTTAATAAAATGTGAACTTGGTATTGAATTATCATTCTCATGAAATGCTCATCAATTTAATTTTGTTCATATTAAGTGAAAACAAACATTCTAAACTTGATCATATTTGCTTAGTCGGAAGAAATTTTTTTTTTAAGTTTGTACCAAAATTTTCCCATTTGTTTTTTTTTTTTTTAAATAAAGTGTAAACTTGACTTTGAATTCTCATTATCATAATGACAAGCGAGCGGTCTGAGTTAAGTTAAAAATTATAATAATAGACTGACCAATTTGTGCTCTGCACTAAACAGCCATATAGAGACCGTACAGAATTTCACACAAAAATATTATATTCTCTTTCGAGGCAACAAGAAATTCTGATCACAGATGTAAGTGTATAATGCAAGAAAGAGTATCCGTCTTTGTCCTCGCTTTGCTCACAGCACCACTGTACACAAACCAAAATGTGCCGAAAGACGAAAGTATAAGACTCATCAAGGTCTCAAAGTCTCTGCAGCATATAAAATGTATCCAACTTAGTAAACGCCGTACTAGTCTGTTCTAGCGACTCCATAGCGGATCTTGTCCAAATTTCGTTGCCATTCGTCAATCTCTGCTTGGGTGCGACTCCTTTTCGGTTCATCTTCTCTCTTTAGATGCTCCCTTAATTCCAAGATCTTTCTCTCAATACATTGAATCTGCAGAAAACCAAGATTTGGCTGAAGTGGAAAATTTTGGAAGGGCAAATTTCAATTCGAGAACTGAGAGAAACGAAAGGGAGTGTAACCTTTCTATAAGGCCACCGCCCCACTCCGCCTTTTCGGCAAATTTTCTTGACAACGGTAGGACACAAATGCAATCTTTCAGAAGCCTTTTCGATCGGAAGATGGAAGTAACCTCCGACATCTGCCAGGGTCATCTTTCCCGCTCTCTCCCTCTGCACTAATCTCAGCACATAAATACAGCCGTTTCAGAATAATGGAAGAAAAAAATGAGTGCAATACAAGTGACGTCCGTTGAACCAGATCATTATTCTAAAGGCCAAGTCCTAGAGGATAAAGACTAACGGAGTAATCTATATTTCAACAGAATCCACACAGAAACTGTTTGCGATGATAATTTGGTGAAAAACAGAACTCCGGATATCGCTTCCATTTATAACAGTCATAAGAGATAAGAAAATATGATTGTTTATCGTAGCATAAAAGGCTGTACAGGACACACATACACAGTTAATAATTCTAGAAAAGCAGTAACCTGTGCCGCAAGCCCAGTTTTAAGAGACTTCGCCTGTCGTTTCTTAGGTTTTGGCTTGTTGTTTGTTTGCCCGGGATTCTCTGCTTCAAGCAACGAAAATACAAAACAATAAACAAAAAGCATTCTACCGCTTCCAGCTATTCAAAAGATCGACGGGCTCTTGAATCTGATTCTCTATGTGAGGCTTATAATGTTGTGACATGGAGAAGTGAGAATGGCTATGCATCACCTGAAACAGTCGGAGGCAGAGGTAGTTGAAAATAATCGGCATTTACATTGCCATTGAAATCTATTCCGACGCACACAGCTTCATAGAACATGGCGAGCGGGTCCTGGTACATGATGTAGCCAGCCAGCCTCCTTCCCTCACAGTATTGCTGCAGAAAATCCTTCACATTCTGTATGCTTTTCTTGCAAAAACTGAAATGGAAGCAAGAAAGACAGGACTATATTGCTGCACGATACATATTTAGAACCCCAATTTCCCAAAAAAAGGAATGTCATCTAATTTTTTAAAGGAAAAGATCGATTGAAGTTCTTACTCAAACATTTGATACCGATCCTCACCGTTGGATGGTACCACACCCGGATTGTGCTGAGTGTCCAGAATCGCATGGCTGACCATACCGACTCTTCCATGGAGTTCGAGTTTTGTGGTATGATTGGTTTCCACTGATAATTTTTAAAGAACTTATGTTAGAAAGTGTCACAACAATTGTAATTAGCAAATAACACAACATTATAACAAAACACACTGGAAGTGTCATTACAGAAAGTATTAGCAAATAGCAAACATCATCGGTGCGTGATCAATCTTCGAACTTGTCGATAGTGTTCGACAGTGCCTGAACTCATCACGCAAACTAGTTCATCAAGAAAAGTTTCTACCCTATTGTAAGGACAATCAAACACACCGTGAGTATGAATGATCTCGCTGCTCTGCTCGCTCGAGCCTGAGCAGCAGCGAGCGAGCTGCTCATCTGGGCGAGCGTAAGCCTGCTGGTACAGATCTCGAGCGAGCAGACGAGCTGCTGCCGCAGATCTGGGCGAGCAACGCTCGCCCAGATCTGCGAGACTCGCTCGAGCAAGCGGCTCGCAGATCTGCGCAAGCGCTGGCTCGAGCGAGCCCTCACCCTCGAGCTCCGACTAGCCATTGCCCAGATCTGCGAGGGGCGGCTCTCGCCGAAGTGAAGACAATCGGTGAAGGAGGAGTAGTGACCACGTTTACCTGGTGAAGGAGCAGCGGCTGTCGAGACAGAGGCCGCTGTCGGCGCCGGAGAAGACGATGGACTTCTCTGCTCGCAGGAGGAGACGCTCGTCGCTCGTCGCAGGAGAAGCTCGTCGCAGGGGGAGAGAGGCGGTGTTCGAAGGGAGCAAGAAATAGAAAAGGAACACAATTTTGTTCCTTTTTTGTTCCTCAGATGTGTTTCAGAAATAAGAAACACAAATTTTGTGTTTCTTATTTCTGTTTCTTTTTTGTTCCTGGGAACAAAAGAACAAAAAAGGAACAGAAACGCACCCAAACGCGTTTCTGTTCCTTTTTTGTTCCCAGAAACAAAAAAACAGAAAAAGTGTTTAAAAAAAAAAAAAGAAACACAACCTAAGGTGCTCTCTTTTTGGTTCTTTTCCACGGCCTTAGATCACCGTCCAAGCAGCAAGGTGCACAGCAAGTCGAAGCCACTCGAAGAAAACTTCGAGTTCAAAGAGTGAAATGGCTAGCGAAGACGACGGTATTTTTCTTGAACCTCTTTTCCTGAGAGTTTTCTTCAGACCGCTCATGTGATGGTGGATATTAGAGTATCATCACATGAGAAGATGGTGACTATATATACACACGTGCATATTGAACAAGTCAAATTGATTACTCTCTGGCTGTCACTTTTCTTCTTTGTTTTTCACTTTTCTTATTAAGCAGGGATGACTACTCTGGATTTCAGAACAATACCGGTTGCGCATTATCTGTTACAAATGATTTCATTCTCTTCGTCTGCAAATATCATTATGGAAAAGTATGGAACAAGTGAGCTCGAAGCGGGAGGGCAAAAGTGGTAAAAGCATATTCAGTATCGACATTTTCGGAAACGAGGTAATATTGATAAGATTGTGTATTAGCTATTCACAAATTCACTAGCTACCATGAGTTTAGAGGGCGTCTTGCCAAGCTTTTACAGATTCTCTTCTCCATGTGGAACTCCGCTTGAATCAGCAATGTTGCTTGAATCTCGATAATACTAAATTGTCGTATAATACAAAGGTTTCTCCTTTTTGATTGATGTTTTGTCTTCCAAGGTATCTCCTTATTGTTTGCAAGTTTTCTTGGATCGTGCAGAAAAATGGTTCTCTATCTTGATGGATATAAAAGCAGAAATGGAGGAGATCGTGTTTCAATGTATGATCAAATTTGCGACATATCCCTGACAAAAGAAGGTCACATATCTCTAAATAATTAGAAGGAAAACGTGATCTGTACCTTTGATTGAGCAACATGTCAATTGCTACCGTTAAAGGGAGACCTGGGAGGTTTCGTTTGAACAAGATAGTATGTCGTCTTCCAAGATCTATGCCACTAGAGATCTTCACCGATCTATCGAATGGATACCTTGTGGATGACTTCCGCGCATTTGGAGTGGAGGTATTTGTTATTGAGAGCTTGGGAGTCGGCGAATGGTTGATGCTTGATGGAGAGAGTGTTCCATATGCGCATGAATGGAAGGCATCCGCTTCTCATGCACGGTTGAGGTGCACTGCTGTAAGCATTCATTGTCAGCGATGTGAAATAATAGGCTCCAATTTCTTCACTGCGTTTAGTCTAGTCTTTATAGCTAAAGCACTGTTAGCTTTCGCTCCGGTATCCTCATTGAGATTATATACAGGATATGGGAGCTATATCTAGGGGTCTGTCGCGAGAAATGAAAACGAAAACCTTTCGCTTTTTCCTTGTTTAGCAGATCCAGATGAACTAGATCCTAGGCGGAAAATTAACGCAAGCTACACCTTTGGGTTAAAAGGCCAAGATGGTGCTGTGCATCAGCAGACAGAAGTAAACCACTGATCCTAGTAGTTGAATCCTCTCCTTCTTTAGCGGATTTGTGTTAGAGGAAAGTGGAAAGAGGTAATTGGAAAATCGAACTCAAGCGCATGACCTGCTTCTTTCTTCATTGGTTCAGTTTCCTGGGTCAGGTATCGACACCAAGCTAATTTTTCACTATGTAGCGGCTTCACACAAGTCCTCCTTCTTGCCGCTAAAAACAGTTCGAGACTGCCCAGTTGATGATTGCTGCATCATTGAGGCTGAAGTCACAGTGCACAGGGGAAGGCGGGGAGCTTGGTAATGATGTCGTTGGATCATCAGTTCATCACCCTCTCAAACTTGGCCAATGCTTTGTTCCATGTTTTCTTTTGATGGAACCTCCCTTTCGCAGAGAACTTAGGAGCTACTTATTCGTGCAGTTTCATGTTTCCAGACGTCAATTTGTGTATGCATAATTGCCACACTTCATGTCCGGTTCCAATCAGCTGATTTGTAGCCCGAACTACCTTTAAAGGGTTTGCACTTGTGCAGAATTCGAATGCATATACAGCATAATGCAGATGGGATTTTGCAGATGCTATATACACACTAACAGCACAACCGCTCCTTGCTCCAATGCCATCAGTATGGACAAGTGCTAGTAGGTTTACAAAAAGCTTTTATCTTGTTAATTTGGCCGCATGAATAGATCCAGAGTGTTTTGAAAGAAGTTGCTGCGATGCCTACTAAACATGTCGAACTTCACATTCAGATGTCGTGCCTGCAGAAAGCTTGGCGAGTCCTAATTCAAAAAGAGACTACAAGCAAGGACACCGCATCAAATATGTAGAAACGAGTTATAAATGTCCTTGAAAACGAGGGAGGTCCTTGTCCACGTGGATGATTCAATATGCCTTTTGAAAATCACTGGCTATTTGTGAATGGTTTACAGAAAAGGAATCGTACCTACCTAGTACCTACAAATCGGATTAGTTTTATTTGCTCCCAAACATGGAGAAACCTGGTCCCAGGTTAAATGCACCGGAAATGACACAAAGTGCAATGTGGTCTTTAAATTTTTACTTTGTTCGATGTAATCCCTAAACTTTACTTCAATGTGCATATCATCTTTGAAATTTTAAATTGTTCAATGTGATTCTTGAATTTGTTGTACACATTTGATTTTTTTTTTTTTGATAAAGATAAGAATATATTGAGGAAAACCAACTATACACAAAACCGGCGCCATAAACTTTCACTCATAATGCAAACAAGCAGAATGAGTGAAAGAGCCGGTGTAAGAATTGTACATATTTGATTTAATTCCTAATTTATATAAAAATATTTAATATTATTTTTGAACTCAAATTAATGGAATGATAATATTGAATATTTTTATATAGTTCACGGACTAAATTAAATATACACCAAAAGTCTAGAGACTATATTGAAAAATTAAAAGTTCATAGATCACATTATACAATGAAGTAAAGTTCAGTGGATCATATTAAATAGATTAAAAGTTTATAAATCATATTGTATATATTGGGCGAAAAGAAAGTTTGTAGATAATTTATTTCATCATCTCTAAATGCATCCTAACTCAATAAATCGCAACCTACCCTGTTAAAGTCGGTTCCTAATTTTCAGAACTGAAATCTGAACAACAGGTCAACATTAGAGTTGGCTTGGAACCGAGCTGACCGTCGGGCCAACATTAAAAAAAAATAAAAATCCTTGGCTTCTCTGCGAAAAAATAAAAAGAACAAAGAAGAATGTCCTAAGCTTACAAGAGTCTGCATCAGAAGGATCATGCCTACTTCCGAACGTCGGGCCAAATCCTTGCGGATTGTCCGAGCGAGCGTGGATTGGAGTCGTCTTGTCGCTCGGCGGGCACGCGGTAGCAGTGCTCCAAAGCCTTCCTCGATGGAGCTCAGTCAATGACAAGCATCGCTCGCATTTTGCCGGCAAATCCTGCTCAGTCCCATTCCGATCGAGAGCTCGAAGTTCCTGATTCTTGATCCGTCCATGGCCAAATTCCTCGGTCCATGGAACCCGATGACGAAATACCCACTTCGTCGATTCTCGACCCTCTTCAGTTCGGCCCCCGAAACGCCCCTCCCCATCAGCCCCGGCCCCCGCCGGGACCCCATTCCGGTGCCCCACCGGACGTTCCCGGAACCCAGAGGGCGCGACCTCGACTTCGTCAACGTCGCGCACAGCCACCTCGTGCACTCCGACTGGGACAAGCTCGAGCCGCTGAGCGCCGGGCTGACTCCTCTCCGGACGATGCACGTCCTGCTCAGGATCCGCAAGGACCCCGTCCTGTCGCTCGAGTTCTTCGACTGGGTCGAGCTCCGGAGCCCGGGCGCCCACACCCTCGAGACCCGCTCCGTCGCGCTCCACGCCCTCACCAAGAACCGGAAATTCAAGTCCGCGGAGTCCATCGTTCGGGCGCTCGCGGCGGCCGGCCCGGCCGACCTGCGCGCCAGCTGTTCGACGCGGTGCTCCGCTCATACCGGGCGTGCGACTCCTCGCCTCGGGTTTTCGACTCGCTGTTCAAGACGTTCGCGCATTTGAAGAAGTTCCGGAACGCCACGGAGACTTTTCGCATGATGAGGGAGTACGGGTTCCTGCCCACGGTGGAGTCCTGCAATGCTTACCTGAGCGCATTGCTCAGCATGAACAGGGTCGATGTGGTTTCTCGTTCTATCGGGAGATGCGGCGCTGCAGGATCTCTCCGAACGTGTTCACCCTCAACATGGTCGTGTCTGCTTTCTGCAAGGCGGGAGAGCTCGAGAAGGCGGTTGATTTGTTTCGCGAGATGGAGAGTAAGGGCTGTTCTCCTACGGCGGCGTCTTACAACACGTTGATCGCGGGGCATTGCAGTAAAGGCCTTCTCAGCTCGGCCATGGAGCTTAAAGATAGGATGGCGAAGAACGGTGTTCATCCTAACGTGATCACTTTCAATGCCCTTATCAGTGGCTTTTGCAAGGAAGGGAAGTTGCACGAAGCAAACAAGATTTTTAGCGCGATGAAAGCTTTGAATGTGGCTCCCAATACCGTGACTTACAATACTCTGATACACGGATATAGCGAAGCGGGCAACAGCGAAATGGGAGGGAGGCTTTTTGAAGAAATGTCGAAGTACGAAGTGAGGGCCGATATACTGACATATAATGCATTGATATTGGGACTCTGCAAGAATGGTAAGACAAAGAAAGCTGCTTATCTGGTTAAAGATCTTGATAGCAAGGGTTTAGTTCCGAACAATTCGACCTTTTCGGCTCTCATCAGAGGGCAGTGTGTCAGGAATAACCCCGACGGCGCATTACAGCTATATAAAAGCATGATCAGGAGCGGGCGTCATCCAAATGGTGAAACTCTCACTATGTTGATGTGTGCTTTTGCGAAATGTGATGATCTTGAAGGAGCAGTCCAGGTCCTCACTGAAATGGTCGATAGGTCGATGCTTCCTGATTCAGATATGTTGTCTGAGGTTTGCCATGAACTTTGCCATTGCGGGAAAGATCAGTTGGCAATGGAACTGTGCAGTGAGTGGGAAGCTAGAACTCTAATTCCAGTAGGTTTTGATAAAGAGCTCATCTTTAGAACTGAGTGATGGAAAGTTGATAGCAGCAGTTGACATGTGACGATGCTTTTGAGTGGTTCTTGAAATGTAAATTCTTTCGATTCTTTTTTCTTGTTGACAGCAGACAAATCAATCTTAACAGTTTAAAAACAAATGAGTGTCTTTTTCTGTGGCCAGAGAAAAAGTAGCCTCTTCGCTTTTTAAACTTGAAGGCTTGATGCTCTGTTTGTGTTGCATTCACTACATCCACTGAGAGCTCATCCCTTCCCTTGTCTAGTGTTGAAGTTTATTTAGATAATCTGACTCTGCTTATCGGGTTTCATCCACAGCTCTTGAGCTAAGCAATCCGAATGGAGATCAACATAGCCTGATCCAAGTAGAAATTTTGCATTTTTGATTGTTTTTTGATTTTTGGATTGAATAGCACTTAGTTTGGTTGGCAACCTTAAAATTTAAACCAAAGAAAGAGGGTGCACCAAGAGCATTAACTGTGGAACAAGATGGCAAGAAAAATAACTTAGACGGACACCATTGGGAGAAGAAAGTCCCACCCCAACAGAACCTTTGAATCCTGTTACTTGCACACCACCTCATTCTCCCCAAATTGATCAAATTATAGGCCTTTTTTTCAATTGGAGTAGCCAGTGAGGACATCAAATTGAAGACATTTCCCAGCCACATATGACACTGACTTATGCTACAGGTAACTGTGGATTAAATTAGTAAAAGAAGGAACATGCAGCATGGCGTGGATATCTTGGAATCTAACTGATCAATTAGCCGTTGCCTAAATTACCAAAAAGAACGTTAACACTTAGACAAGAGCATCATTCTTCTTCAATGGCTTCAGCGGCAGGTATCTGGAATCTAACCGATCGATTAGTTGTTCGCTTACATGCTTAGCCACGGATATCATATAAAGTATGACACTTGGATCCAGACCTGCACCTCCCCGCTTGGTAAGACCACAAATTAACCCTTTCCTGTTGATGGAAACAGAAACAGCAGAGCTCATCTGTGATTCTTCCTCCAAAGTCGCATCTACAATGCAATGCCTGCCCACCTGGACAAGGCAGAAGATGAGAATTCGATGGTGACACTAAACAAATCTGGAAGTGGAGAAATACTGAAGCTTTAATACCTTTGTCACTGTAACAACGACAGGAACCCCAGATGTGTCGAATTGTAAAAATTCTTCATCACTGATGTCAAGTTTGGGTTGATCTTCACCGGATTCTTCGACTGTGACATGCACTCTGGGGATGCCTGTGTTGCTCAGAGCAGCCTACAATAAGGACCTTGTGAATCAGGACACAATTAATTACGAAGTTGAAGGTACCAAATATATCGAGCCCAAACCCATCTAAGAGTATGTTTGACAAAAACAGAATGCTCGAGAAAGATGTAGCTTGATGGATGCACCAAGAACATCTATGAGATTCCCATCTGAACTGACAACAAGACCATCGATATACGGATCCCAACAGACTTTTCCTTCCACAACTATCAGAGATGACAAATCAATTCCAGCACCTGTGAAATATAAACAATCACAGCTTGTGATTTAATACACATCCGATAGCACGTGGCCAAAAAAATAAAAGAAGAATATGTTTTCCCTAAGAAAAATGCAGAGAAAGAAAGTTTAAAGGATGTCTATGTAGAAACTCGGGGCATTTCAAAGTCAGTACGAAAATTTCAAACCTGCTCTACTTTTCCCACCCTAAAGACATTGCTGAAGAGCGACTGAGAGTTCTGTTCACAACTCCTCACCCCCTCTACCCTGCATAAAACTGCAATGTTAAATTGAAGTAACTATCAGAAGTTAAGAACAATATGGTGCACGATAGTGACAGTAAAACATCCAATTTGCAACTTGAGTGTTTACAGAGAAAAATTAGCTTTGTGTTGATTTTGCTAAAGGGGGGAAAATGAGAATATCCACAAACTGAGTCAGAGACCAGATGCCATCTAGAAGCATTAAGCAACCCCGTAATAACAAGTCAAAGTTCATTTTGAAGGCAATTGGGGAGCTATCAGTTAATTTAAAACTGATATGCATACATATTCTCTGATTGTGTACCAGAAGTGTACTGTAGCAAACATATTGCAGCTCATACAAACAAAGTTTCAAAATGTCAGAAATTATTTTGGTTTCTGTTGATCTTGCTCAAGAAGAGAAATTTGAAAGCCAAATCAGAGACTAGATGCCGTCTAGAAGCATCAATCAACCCCATAAGAACCAAGTCAACGTTCAGTTTGAAGGCAGCAATCAGCCACATATCAGTAAATTTAAAAAGTAATATACTTACCTATTCTCTAATTGTGCACCGGAAGCATACTGTACCAGACATGGTGCAGCTTATATGAACAAAGTTTTAAAATGTTAGCATTTGGCTTCAAAGCCACCCTTTTAATTTTAAACAATATCAATCCACTTATTCTGCTAACTTCATAGTCAGGGACATTCAAAAGAAACATGAAGGAGAAAAAAGTTAGAACTATCAGATCTATGCAAACTAAAATTACCAGAAGAGATATGTCGGGAAGCTGCAGAATTAAAAGTATAGGACCTCAAACTTTGGAGCGGCAGTTGGGCTGCAATCAACATATATAGAAACCTTCCCTCTGTTGGGTTGTTGTGGACTTGGTCTTCCAATTTCGGCCTGCATTGGAAAATATCAGGAGGGATTAATGAGTACCACGCTACGAAACACAAACAGCAGGATCCATGCGCAGATTGAGTAGAAACAGGAAGAGAACTTTCACCACCAAACTGTGAAGTCCCACAAAAATAAAAGAGAAAGAATCATGCTTTAAACTACCTTCACACTGGCAATGACATCAGTTCCACCCATTCTAACTATGGCCGAGCCATTGGCCTGTCATATGTGCAAAACAGTATTTGCATTGGATATATCTCACCACATAAAACATCAAGCGTGGCATTTCTATGTACCGCGAATCAGTGATTATGAAGTACCTGAGGAATGACCCCGGTTTCGACATATAGGGGTCGGTAAGTTCGTCGTTTATGACCATCAGAGCGGAGGTCTTGGGCGATGCCCCCTTGTATGAATTGCTTTTCTCCAAGAGATAAACCGGTCATACGGCGTATGCAAAAGAAAACTCTGGTCATTGTCATCATACTGGAGCACAAGGAGCAAAGACATGTGATGCTCGAAGAAAACAAGTTTCGGCCGCTCACAGATTTCTCTTGCCAAGCCAGACATAATCGTTTCATCCATTCAGACAAGCCCATCAGTTTCCATGGAGATGACAACATTGCCGCAATGACCAGCTTTACAGAGGTTCTATGCGCTCTCACAACTACCAAAATTTGTGAACAATATTCGAACTTCTGCGCTTCCAACCCCATTAGAATCAATAACTGAACTTGGGTGCATCATTAACAAATCACACATTCACCTTGGTTTCGACGGCGAACCGGCGAGCTAGGGGGGGACACAGTAGAGACTAGCGACCGCCTGGAGTCGGCGAGCTATTTTTAAGTATCCAGTCGACTTTAAAATGACTACTGGTTACTCCTAAAACGGTTTAAGATCTGAATCATTGTAGCTCACCCTAACGCTTATGATTTAGTAACACTTATTACAGTCCTATTCAATGTATCTTACATTTTTCAATTTCATAACATGAAGTCAAAAGTTAACTAGTTAGTTCATTATTATTTCCAAATGTCATAAAAGAAACTTCGTATCACAACTTTGTCTAGAGAATCCTGAAAATATAGTTTGTAGATACGTATGTGTAATCAATTCTTTAAATTTTAAATTTCGTGATAAAATGTACATTGAATCTCTTCTGTCACAAAGTCTAAGGAATTAACAGTAAAATTAGGCCATATCAATGTAACTTTGCTTTCGTACTTCTAGTTGGAAATAAATTACCCCCAGTCATTATATTTTCTGCTACGATGGTAGGTGTGAGAAAAGAAACTTGGGTGAAGATTTCTAAAGAATAGAAGGTCCTCGTCCCTTTGATATATGGCATAGATATTCAATAGACTAACGTTTTTTAGCAAATGTTTGTGCTTATACTTGGACACATATACAAAGGATGAGAATATTAAAAGTGTCATAACTTTTGTACAGCGCTTACTTGAATGTCATAACTTTTGACATCTGGACCCTTGGAGTGTCAAAAGTTGGCACAAAGGGACACTTAAGTGTCAAAAGTTACGAAAGTGATACTTAAGAAACTAAAGTCGGAGCAAAATGGATTACTTAAAATGCTGATGTGTCGATTTTTGGGCGAAATATGTGCAAGATGGCATCGTTTTGATGCTTGACGACGTGGTAAAAAATTAATATAAAAATTAATTAAATGACATTTAAAATATTTAAAAATACAAATACAAATATTAAAAAATTTTAAAAATATATATTTCAAATTAAAAAAAAAAAGGAGGCCACGAGGGTTGAGCCCTTGCCATTGCCGTCGGGAAGGGCTGGCGACGGAGGGGGGAGGCCCATCGGGCGGTGGCCCTTGGCCCAACCGAGCGAGGGCAACCGACCCTTTCCCAGATCTGGGGTGAGGGTTTGCAGCCCTTGCCCAGATTCGGCGAGGGTCGGCCAAAGCCCAACGACCTCTGCCGACCCTCCCCCTCCGTTGTTGGCCCTTCCTAGCGGCGGTGGAGAGGCGGCGGTGGCAAGGGTTCAGCCCTTAGCCGCCTCTTCCTTTTTGTTTTTTGTTTTAATATATATATTTTTAATTTTTTTAATATTTGTATTTGTATTTTTAAATGTTTTAAATAAATTTAGGTTTAAATTTACTTTAATTAATTTTTAAATTAATTTTTTACATGTCGCACCAAAACGACGTTGTTTTTGCATTGTCTAGCCACGTTAGCATACAAAATGACGCCGTTTTGCACTTAGTTCGGCGGAAATTGCGCACGTCAGCATTTTGCATTGTGATCCATTTTGCTCCGATTTTAGTATTTAAGTGTCATTTTCTTAATTTTTGGCACTTAAGTGTCTATTCGTGCCAACTTTTAGCACTTGAAGCGATCTTTTGCCCATAATTTTTGTTTTTTTGCACTTATTTAAGTGTCATAAATTTTGAAGATCAATTTACTTGAGTGCCATTGATAATTTGTTTTGCTGGAAAATTCGTTGTGGCATAAATTTATAATAAATCATCTGACGTGGCATGCCGACTAGCAAAAGTTAGCAATTGAGAAGGCAAACGGCGTCATTTTGTCATCTTATTGAAGAACCCTAACCTTATTTAAGGAAATTGAGAAAAAAAAATCAATTTCCATCTTCAAGAACCCTAATCGAACCCAACCGAACCCCAATTCTTCAAATTGGGGCAATCATCTTATCAAGTTTGTAATGGGGAGTAGAAGCAAGAGAAGCGGCTCATGATTGTATCAACAAAACCTGGAAGAAAGTCAATAAATTTGTTATTGTGGGCTGTGAAGACCAAGAAGAATAGCCCAAATGAGAGATAATCTTGAGAGAAGGTTCTATATATGCATCGGGCATAGAAAAGACTTCAATTATGTATATTTCATGTGGACTGATGAAAAATTTTCGAATTGAGTGACATAATTGATCTTGGAGTTACTTCGATGACAATATGAACTTCCACTTGTATTGACGGATGAATTGGATGATGCTGACTCAATACAAACTTAAATAAAAGGACTACAATCTTCGCCACTATTTCAGCCCACTCACCAATGGCGTGACACGTTCTGTGGACAATTCCCAATGAGTGGACATTTAATCAAAGCACTCCGCCAGACTTGGCTTGGTCCTAGTCCTCAGCAAGAGCCAGAATTCCCAATAGTTTTGTATATCGAGTCAAAACCACTACGTCTAATTTCAGCAGTTCTTCCAATATTGCCTGCACAACAAAGGAAATTAAATTGGATTTATTCCTAACTTACTCATATATTAAATAATAAAAGACCGTAAAAAGATGAGCACATTTCTTATACTTCCCATTTTGTCCGCTTTCTCACGAAACTACCTTTGTTTTGCTTTTAGACAGCCGCTTGACTTCACGCATGCGCGTGTCGCGTGCCCTGACCCTAGCTATAACAACGGGAAGTTTTCCTGGACGAGACGGATAGCCACGAAGCATGGCTCACAGTTAGAACTTTTTACAGTCATATTCGACAGATTTCCTATAGTGCAATTTTATTTTTAATTTTGACTGTCATAATATGATGTTAAAATCAAATAGGGTATTCATTGTTCTTTCCAAAAGTTGTAACCAAACACAATATAATAACTTTATTTTAGAGAATCCCGAATGAAAAAATTTAGAGATACCTATCGTTAATGGATTATTAGACTGATATTAAATGAGAAAATGTTGATTGAATCTCTTTTCCTTAGAGAGTTCAAAATATTAATAGAAAAATTTGACCTTTTCAAGGTGAATTTATTATTTGTTTTTCTATTTAGCAAAAATAAAATAAAAATTGACCCTTATTCCTTAAGCTCTTTCCTTAGTTGATAGTAAGTGATTTTTAAGTTTTATAGGTAAATTAATGTATTTGGACTAAACTTTTAACTTATAATGTAAGAATAAAGTCAGAATCTTTAACACATAGGTGATTTTTCGCTTTTATAGGGTTACAGATTTATCCTCGCAGTCATTTTATCTTGGATGATATATACAGGTGTGAAAGAGTAACTTGGGTGGTTGAAGAATGCGCTCAATGTGGGCCTTTCCGTCATCTGCCCTGAATTTTTCTTACTGATCTATTACCTTTTGAACAAACTTTGAAACTAATTTATGTTTAGATGGTTACAATTAGCTCATTAAATGGGTGGATCGGGTTGAGTCAAAAGTAGTCCGACTCAAATTGACCTATTTATATCTAATGCAAATGTGGCAACTCATACCCTACCCAACTTGTACCCAACCCAAGTCAAAATATATTTTTAGCAACTTTTCTTCTTAAATTGTTGTCTTCAAAGAATTGGTGGCTTCATGGACTAACTTGTCAAGTTAGTGAGTGAGCTCGAGAGCTGGGTTATGGATGGTGTGAAAGTGGTGGTGAAAGTCCATCCTTGCCCATCCATAAATCATTAAATGAGTTCAGGCTTTGGTTTTTTGTTAAATATAAATGAGCGATCTTAATGTATTGGGCTTGAAGAAAGCTCAATTTACATTTCTCTCATTACAAGAATGCATTCATACTAATTTATCTTCTTATGATCAATTTCCAAGTCTACACATCTTAAGCCGATAGAACTTTTAGCACTCAAAGAAGTTACAATATCCCTTACCTCTATGTAAAAGCAAAAGAAAGGACTTCACTTCCTATATAATCACACCCACAATTAAAGGAAGAAAGACAATGCAATGCATAATCCGTCACAAAGACAAATCACGGTCATGCAACAGCTAAATTATCATAACTATTTCTTTAAGTCCTGCTAAATGAAGGAAAAATCATAAACTTTGCGAAAAGTGTAAGAAGAGTCCTAAATCTTTTGCATTTGTGCCAATTTAATTTTGACCATTTTATTGGTGCCAATCAGTCTTAAACTTTTGACTTGGTATTAGTTTAGTCCTAAATATTTTATTGGTGTCAATTTAGTTCTAAAACTTTTGATTTTGTGTCAATTTAGTTATAAACCTTTTGATTTAGTACTAATTCAGTTCTTTCGACTAATTTTGATCAGACATTGCTCATGTGGATGCTAGTGGATTGACATGGCATTACCTAGTGCTGACGTAGATAATATTTAATAATATTTAAATATTTTTCGAATTATTTATTAATTTATTAATTTTCTTTTCTTTTTTTTTTTTTTTGTCTCCCCCTCCTCCTCCCTCCAGCTGGTCGTCGGCTGGGCGACTAGTAAGAGGCAAGGATTGACGAGGCTTAAGCCCTCACCAGCTACGGTGAGGGGGAGCGTTGCATTGGGTAGGCGAGGTAGCGTGAGGCCTAACCTTGCTAGATGTGGCAAGGCCGAGCTTCACCTAGCCACTAGCAAGGCTTGAGCCCTCGCCGAAGGCCGCGAGGTCACTCCTGCGAGGGCTCAAGCCCTTGCCGGTGGCTAGGTGAGGTCGTGGCCGGTGAAGCTCGCCCTCACCGGTGAGGTCAACCTTAACCTTGTTGGCCCTCGCCTTTGGTCGGTCGTCCAGCCGGCAACCGGCTGGAGGAAGAAGGAGGGGAAGAAAAAAAAAGACAAGAAAAGGGAAAGGCAAAAGAAAAGAAAAAAGGGAAAAAGAAAAGAACATAAATAAATTAATAAATATTATAAAAAATATTAAAATATTATTAAAAATTATGAACATCGGCATTGATCATGCCATGTCAGTGGACATGCATTCACGTTAGCAATATCTAACCAAAATTGGCCAAAAAGACTAAATTGATATTAAATTAAAATGTTTAGGATTAAATTGAGACTGAATCAAAAGTTTTAAGACTAAATTAATACTAATAAAATGTTTATGACTAAATTGATACTAATATAAGGTTTAGGACTAAATTAAAATCAAGTCAAAAGGTTTAGGACTGAATTGACACCTATAAAAAGTTTATAACTAAATCGGCATTAATGCAAAATGTTAAGAACTTTTATGATACTTTTCCCCATAAACTTTTAGCCAATAAAATAGAACAATGGACTGAATGTTAGCGGCATAAAACTAAAGGTTCTTCTCGAATTTGCGTCAACTTTCGAAGTTAAATCTGACCTGCAATGGATTTTCAAAAAAAAACACACACACACACACAACCACTAACACACGAACGATGTCTCAGAATGCAAAAACAAAACCCACTGATAGCCGGGCTTGCCCATGATTGTGAATCCCTTGAGTTTTTCGAGTGCTAACGTAGGACCAAAATGCAAAACACAATGTTCAATTCTTATCTTCAAGAACCAAAAATCAGTTATGTGAAGCAATTTTGAGATAGATTTGAAAATGGTACGAGTGCAACTCAAGAAGGCGGTTTTCTTTTTCTATTTTTTGCTCTAAAGGGGAAAAAAGTAAAAGAAATCAAATGCAGACCTTTCAACGACAACAAGCAAATCCATTTTGGCGAGAAAAAACAAAGAGAAGTTAAAGCCATACCTTTGCGAAGAAGTCACCAATAAAGTCTGGGTATCCTTAAAAGTGCAACTTGTCACGTGAGTGTAAAATTGCAAGCTACAGATGGAAGAAAACCTAAAATGGCCGAAGCAGAGCGAACGAAGGAAGAAAGTTGCGAGTCACAAAGAGAGAGAAGAGAGTAGCAAAGAAGGATCAAAGTGGGTTGAGCATGACCTATTTACTAGATGGGATGAAAGTGCGTTTATAAGCGACCCACTTATACCCATTTGTTTTGGGTTTTTAACTTTAAAATTCAATATGACCCAAATTTTAAGTTTCAAGTGACCCATTTTTTGGGTGGTGCTTTTTCCACTCCTCCTTTAATTTAGACACCTTGTTTTGACCATATTATCTCTTATGGCATTTACCACTTCTAATAACAATTATACAAAAATGATCTTTTTCTTTTTATTATTTGGTCAATACTTTTTATTTTGTTTCTTTTTTAATCTTGCGGGTCCCACGTTTCTTCTTCTTCTTTCTTTTCACAACTTTGACTTCTCTGTTGCTCTTGCAAATTGTCTCTCTTTTTTCTATCTTGTAGGTCATTCTCTTCTTTCTACCCTCTCATTTCTTCTTCTTCTTCTTCCACAAATCTGCCCTACATATATGATCCCTAAAGGGACATTTTCAATAGAAGTTTTAAAACTTGTCATGAAAATGTAAATAAACCTGTGACTTGCAAAAAGTGCAATTAAGTCCTTAAATTAATACCGTTAATTTAACTAACGAAAAATATTAACATAGCATTTTAAAAATAATTTCTATTTTCCACATGGAATTTTTATTATTATTTATTTATTTTTTAAAAAATTAAATTTAAAAATTAACAAGGAAAAGCTAAAATTTATTTTAAAAACAAAACTATATATAAAACAAAGGGCAAGGTCGCGGTGGTTACTTTCGTTGTTGCCACTCATGGTCGGAGGGGCCCACGACCGTTACCGGCCCTAGGCGAGGGCACCTAGATTGGGCACATCGGCCCTCACGGGGGCCGATGATCATCGCTTGCCCTAAGCGAGGGTTGACAAGGGTCGGCCACCCTCGCTCATGGCTAGTGACGATCCACGGCCCCTTCGGTGATGGGTGGCGGTGGCTAAAGCAGCCCCTAGCGTGCTACCCTTTTTTACAGTTTATTTTTTTAAAAAAAAATTAGCTTTTCTTTTTAGATTTTAAATCTAATTTTAAAATATTTGAATGAAAAAATAAAAACGCCACGTGGAAAATAAAAATTAATTTAAAAGTGTCAAAGCAGCATTTTTCGTTAGTCAAATTGACGGTGTTAACTTTAGGATTTGATTGCACTAATTTGACAAGTTTTATAAGTTGCTTACACTTTCTATTAGTTTTATGACTCAATTGCACTTTCATGACAAGTTTTAGGACTTCTAGTAAATATATCCCATCTTTGAAAGAACTTTTTATTTCAACAATCCGTGCCCTACTCATACTATTGAGGGTATGGTTCTAGCAAAAGCTTCTTTTATTACTTTATAGTTTTCTTGAGCTCGAATTATTTATGTGAGTTCGTCCTCAATTGGAATAACAATAGAGGAAAGTGTCATTGACTGTTGCTAATTCTTGACGATGCCTCTCCAGTGTTGCTATACCGTTGAATTGACCAAGTGTAGTGTGGCAACGCAAAACTCATTACACGCTCTCTGGATCGTCCTATAAACCCAAAGGGAGCAAAAGTTTGTAGGACGCATGGGTGCTTTAGACTATAACGCAACTGCACAATTATTTCATAAATATTGTTTTGATTCACCTACACTCTAAATACAGGATTGAAACTCAAGATTAAGCATTTTCATTACCCAAAACTCAAATTCTTTTTCAAGAAAAGATATTAAGAAACACTCAATAGCAACCGAAATGAGCAGGACCAAAGACCAAGCAACTAAAAAGGGAAAAAGTAAGCTCTCGCCAGAACCATACCTTCGATACCAAATGAGAAGCGTGCAAATTGTCAAAGTAAGTAGTTCTTTTGGGGATTGCAGATGCAGGAGATATTTGTGGAAGAAGAAGAACGAGAGGAAGGTGTAGAAAGAAGAGAATGGTCTGTAAGAGAGAAAAATAAACGGACGATTTCTAAGAGGGGAGAACCAAGATGTCAAAGCCATGGAAAGAAAGAAAAAGAAGGAAAGTGAGACCACAAGGAAAGAAAACAAACAAAATAAAAAGTGTGGAGCAAATAATAAAATGAAATTTTTTTTTTTTTTTTTTATAGAGTTGTATTAGAAGTGGCAAGTCCCACAAAGGATAGTATGGTCAAAACATTATAAAAAGAAAATGTCTAAGTCAAAGGGGAGAGGAAAAAGCGTCGCCCTCAAATAAACATGGGTTAGAATATGATGTTATAATCCTTTTGACAGTCCTAGATATAATGACAATTGATGGTGGCTCATTTAATTTAGCCTTCGAATCAGATATGCCTTCCCCTCTTTGCTGTGGAAGAGGATGAACATCATTCGATCACTTGAACCGAGCCATGCCCATAAACAAACCTAGATGGGTCGTTTGTTTTTTTCTTGTTCTTCGAAGCACTGGATATCAAGATTCTAGGATCAAAACGAAAAGGTGAATAATCATGGAAGTCAAAGCATCAAAGAAAATGGTTGTGTAGTCATGATCACCGTATAATATATTTAGAATACTTTGGATAATTATCCCCATTTTCTTCTATTAGCCAACTACTTGACTTCATGCATGTGCGTAGGCATGCCCCTTATAATAGTTATGACAACCGGAAATCTTTCTGGACGCGATCTATAACCATGAAGCATGTCTAACAATTACTAATATTTTATAGTCTTATTCAATATTATTATTACGGTACCATCTTTTTACTTTCTCACTGTCATTATATGCGGTTAAAATAGAATAGTTCATTCATAATTCCTTCCAGGAGTCATAAAAAAGACGGTATCATAACTTCATTTTAGAGAACACCGAAAATTAAAATTTGGAGTTATCTGTGTGTAATGGATTCGTTTAATTTAGTTTAAATTAAAATTATTAAACAAAATGTGGGATTGAATCTCCTTTTGGGACAACATTAAATGAATTGACAGTAAAATGAAGCCGTATGGTATGTGAAGATCTTTTATACTTCCATTTGGAAAAACATACCTCCAGTCATTATGCTTTTGCTTAGTTGATTGTAGGAGATATATTAAGTTTTACACAATTGCTGTTTTGAATTAATGTATTTGGACAAAATTTCTTATTTATGACAAAAGGAGAAAGTTAAGATCTCTGAAAGATACTGATTTTTCAATTTTATAGCGTTACGATATTTATCGTCACAGTAAAAATGTTTTAGATGGTATATTTAGGTGTAAAAGAGAACTTGGGTGGAGTATATTTTAGATAATATATTCTTCGTAGCGCAACATAATATAGCCTGGGATAAGATGAGGGGCACATACATGTCAAGTATCTCTAGCTTAGTAAGTGAATGTGATTATTTTATCTTTTGCTGTGGAAAAGGAGGAACCTCATTCAATGGCTTGAACCGAGGGCATGCCCATAGATAACCTACGTGGGCTGTTCGTCTGTTCTTGTTCCTCGAAGCCCTAGATAACAAAATTTCTAGCGTCAAAGTGAGAAAGCGAAACAGTCATGGAAGTCGAAGCATCGAAGAAGATGGTTATGATAGTCATGGTGGGATTGATATTCTCGACGTCTATAGTTGAGATAACTGCTACGGATTGCGACAAATTGTGCAAAGAATACTGTGCTGGTATTCATTATGAATACTCTACAAGCCCTTCCTGCGTGCCATAAATGACCTACGAATAGAAAGAATCCTAGAACAAAATGAGAGGTAGCTAATCAACTTCTAGGAGAGACATAATTGACTGCATTGATCTTGGTAACGACACCACCCACAGAATTTCAAAAACCTAAAGGAGCATGAGTCATATATTACGACGTTCTTGCCAAGGTTGTATATCTTTTTTCAGCCTACTCAAGTCCAATCCATTTGGATCGATTGGGCCAATTGGGCCGCAAAGGCCCATGACTGCGGTAATCTTTCTCCAAATTGGGCTTCTTCACCCCCCAAATTTTACTCGATCTGCTATGTACTGATGCCCTATATACGGGTTGTAACTTTAAGCATCCTTAAATGAAATGCTTCATTTTCAGATCAAAAAAATACTGTGCTGGTAGCTTAACCCAAGGTATTTGCTACCTCATTTGCATGAGAGGCTGTGTCGGGGGTGATCCGCCCGTTCCGTCGGAATTGGGCTATTGTAAGCTCGGTTGTGTGGCGTCGACGTGTATCGAACGACTTTCAGGTATTTGTTCGCCAAATTGTCGATACTTAAATTTAATTTTGGATAGCGATTGACTCGATTGATTCTGCTGGAATTGTGACTGGAATTATGACATATCTATCACATGAAAGAGGGCGGTGCTTTCCTTAATCATGGCATATCACGTTGAAAATGATTTATATCATCACTATAGCCTTGACCGAAAGATTTTAGCTTACATGAAAGTTGGGCAAACAACTCTAATTTCTCAAAGGATAGGAGAGGAATGGTGTATTTGGTTCAGTATTCTCAATGGACTTTGGTTTCCAAAGTCCCTTAGGGAAATATTGGACCGTTTGACACTATTTTAAAGGAGTTTTCACTTGAAAGTCAGCATTCGGAAGGCTAAAAACCCAATGCCAATAGGAACTAACATTAAGCTTTCAGCATTTGGCCAAATATTGAAACTCATTTTTTTTCCTTCCAAACTATCCTCACCAATTCTTCAAATTTTCAATTTTGTGCCCCATTATTATTTTTTAATTAAAAAAGGATCAAACCCTTCGTTGGGCCGCGTGACGCAGGCAACCGTGGTTGTCGGTCACATGACCCTCGCGAGACCTAGGCGTCGATTGCTTGGGTCGTTCACTACTTGCGTCGCGTGACCCTTGCTGAGTCGGGTGACCTCGATCTATACCGCTAGCGTCGGATTTGGTTTGCTGGCGATCGTAGCCCTTCGCCAAACCGGCGAAGGATTTGGTGTTTATTTTTTTAATTATATATTTGATTTTTTTTTCAATTTTAAACAAATACAAATTGAAAAACTAATATTAATCACCAAAGGGCATTTCAAATGTATTTTTTACTAATCGACACTTCTCTCAAAGTTGATTTTTAAAACATAGTTTACCAAATGGTCTTTGTATTTTTCCAAAATTCTTTAGACTAAATTGCTTTGCATGTTTTTAATGAACTTTCAAAATGTTGAACTAAATAGGCTCCATTCATTTCGTAGATAATAACTTCAAGGAAAATGTTTTCCGAACCATAAGGTAGATACTTCATGAAAATATCGAAGTCAAATTTTTTGGTGTTTGTTTCAAGAAGTCCTTTACAACTTTCGAAAAATGAAATAGTCAAGGAAAATGTTTTCCGAATTTTTTGGTGTTTGTTTCACGAAAAATGAAATAGTTGGGGAAAACATTTTCCATCAACAATATAAGGGAAAGTCTTTTCCTTCTTTCAAATAGGAGAAATCATCTTCCTCACTATCTCTCATCGGGAAAAGTACCAAAAAAGTCCTAAACCTATTGCATTGGTACCAATTCAGTCCTAAACTTTTCAATTGAACTAATTCAGTCCTAAACATTTTATTATTGGTACCAATTCAGTCCATCCAGCCAATTTTGGCTGGCCGACGCTGACGTGGACGTCGGCCGGTGGCCGGATGCGACGTGGCAATTTTATGAATTTTTAATTATTTTTATGATTTTTATTAATTTTTTATTAATTTTTTCTTTTCTTTTTTTTTTTTTTTTTTCTGTCTTCTTCCTTGCGTTGGCTGGCGAGGGCCGCGACCCTCGCCGGCTCGCCCGGCCTCTCCCGGGGCCACGAGCGAGGCGGCCTCGCCCGGATCGGCCGCTAGCAAGGCGGCTTCGCCGGATCCGGGCGAGGCCGGCCCGCCCGTGCGGCCCTGGGCGAGGCCGAGCGGCCCTCGCCAGCCGCCAGCGAGGGTCGCGGCCCTTGCTCAGCCTCGCCTAGGGCCGCGGGCGAGGCAGCTTAGCCCAGATTTGGGCGAGGCCAGCCTCGACCGCGGCCCGGGCGAGGCCAAGCGAGGGCCGCGACCCTCGCCGGCGGCCGGCGAGGGCCGCTCGGCCTCGCTCAGATCCGGGCGAAGCCTCCGCACCGACGGCCTTGGGAGAGGCCGGGCGAGGGACCGCGACCCTCGCCGATGACAGGCGAGGGTTTCGTGGCCCTCGCCTAGTGGCGAGAGCCTCACCGGAGGCTCGTCGGCCAGAATAAGACTGAAAAAAATTAATAAAAAATAATTAAAAATCAAAAAAATAATAAAAAATCATAAAAATTTCCACGTCGCATCCGGCCACCGGCCGACGTCCACGTCAGCGTCGGCCGGCCAAAATTGGCCGGATGGACTGAATTGGTACCAATAGTAAAAGGTTTAGGACTAAATTGGTTCAATTGAAAAGTTTAGGACTGAATTGATACCAATGTAATAGGTTTAGGACTTTTTTGGTACTTTTCCCATCTCTTATCTCATACCCCTATTAGACCCCACTTCTTTCTTTTTTCCTTTAAAAAAAATAAATTGAAATTTTAATTCTATTTCTTGTTTTTTCTTTCTTTCTTTCTTTTATTTTCCTTCTTTCTCGACTAGTCGCCACGACAGTGACAGCTGGTGATTGGCCATAGGCAAGCTTCAAGCTCGCTAGTCTCGAGGGAGTTTGAGGCTCGCTAACCTCTGGTGAGCTTGAGTGCAAGCGAGGCTCAATGTCGACAAGTGCAAATCTTACCACAGGCTCAAGCTCGTTAGCCTTGGGCAAGCTTAAGCTTACCTTTGGCTGGTCACTAGCCATCATTGTGGTTGAAGACCAACTAAAGAAGGAGAAAACAGAAAAAAAGAAAAACAAGGAAAAAAAGAAAGAAGAAAAATAAAAATAAAAAATTTAAATTTTAAAAAAATGATTTTTTTTTCAAAAGATAAAAAATTATAAAAAGGAGTACACGGAGGAAAATTAAATTGAATTTCCATATTGAATGGTAGAAAATAATTTATAGTTCATTTTTTAGTTTCAACTGAACAGGGGAAAATATTATCATTTTTTAGAAATGCCGTATCTTTCAAAAAAAACGAAACCTAAATTTCATGAGTCTCTAACAATGTTGATGAGCTTGCATATCTAAGGAAATGACCTTACTCTTCGTGTTTTTGTCAGTGCTCATGACTTACAAGGTTAAGCATAACTATCCTCTGAACGTTTGTTTCATCTTCCACAAAACTAACCCGAGCTCTTTTTTTTTTTTTTTTTTTTTTTGTAATGTATCGTAGATGTAAAGAATGTCGAAGCAGATAAGGAGAAGGCCGAAGCTTGTGTAGATTCATGTTCGGGAAATTGCCAAAAGTCTTACGTACCGCATTAGGGTTGCAAATGTGAAGGAGGGAGTGGGATTAATGCAATAAATATGTAATTCCATTCACGAAATCTTGATGTTGATGCGTGATTGTATGATCGAGAACTACATAAGGTTCGCTGAGATCTGGGTGGAGTTTTTTGTCTGTTGGTTAATGCAACTGCATAAAGAGGCATAGCTAGATGCCACCAATTAACGGTGATTATGGTGAACCTAATTAATGATGCCAGTTTCGACGTATATGAGCCGGCAAGTGTCGTTTTCGGTGACGTCTCACTTTGTTTGAAAGGCTTCTCGCCAAGAGATAGTCCGATCATCCTGCAGTGCATAATAAAACTCCCGCTGTTGTCATCATGGTGGAATGCAGTACACAAGATGTATAGTCCAAGAATACAAGTTGTTGTTGAGGTGCATAGTCATGGAAGTTGAAGGATCAAAGAAAATGGTAATGATGTTCCTGGTAGGGTTGATGTTCTGGTCATCTGTTGTTGAGGTGGATGCCATTGAGTGTAAAAGGAAGTGTCGAATTCTATGTGCTGGTGCTAACATCCCACCTATTTGTTACCTCAACTGTCTGACAAACTGCGATGCACTGATCCTAATTGTGTCTGACCATTGCAAGCTTGGATGTGTCATCCCACCTATTTGTTACCTCAATTGTCGGACAAACTGCGATGCACTGGTCCTAATTGTGTCTTGACCATTGCAAGCTTGGATGTGTCATGTCGATGTGCTTCTACCATCATTTAGGTATTTCTTTGCTAGATTATGATTGGTCATTTCAATTTGGGATAGGTAAAAAGACAGGAAAAGTGCCAAAAAAGTCCTAAACATTTTGGCTTTGTGCCGATTTAGTCCTAAACTTTTTTTTGGTGCCAATTTAATCCTAAACCTTTTTACGTTGTGCTAATTCAGTCATTTCCGGCTAATTTTGACCGGATTTTGTTGACTGGACGCCGGCCGGCTGACATGGCCTGCTTGGCGCTGACGTGTACGATTTTTAATAGTATTTTAATATTTTTAAATTTTTTTCTTTTTATTTTTTTCTTTTCTTTATTCTTTATTCTTTTTTTCTTTTTTTCTACTCATCTTCTTCCTCCAGCCGGTCGCCGGAGCTCGGCGCGCCGGCCGAGGCGACGGCCGGTGAGGTTGAGACCTCGCCGGCCAACTCGCCTGTGGTCCGAGGGCGGCCTCGCCGGATCCGGCGAGGAGGAGCTGGCGGGGCTCGCCCTCGCCGGCCGTGGGTGAGGCTCGACCCTCGCCGGATTCGGCGAGGGCGAGCCTCGCCGCCTAGGCCTCGAGGGCGGCCTCGCGTCGGGCGGGCGAGGCTCGCCCTCGCCGGATCTGGCGAGGGTCGAGCCTCGCCCAAGGCCGGCGAGGCTCGACCTTGCCGGATCCGGCGCGAGGAGGAGCGGCGGGGCTCGCCCTCGCCGGCGGTGGGCGAGGCTCGACCCTCGCGAGATCCGGCGAGGGCGAGCCTCGCCGCCGGGTCTCAAGGGCGGCCTCCCGCCGAGCGAGGCGGCCCTCGCCGGATCGGCGAGGCTCGACCTCGCCGGCTCCGGCGCGAGGAGGAGCTGGCGGGGCTCGCCCTCGCCGCCGGGCCTCGAGGGCGGCCTCGCCCGCCCGGCGCGAGGCCGCCCTCGCGGCCACCGGCGAGGTGGCCGGCGAGGCTCGACCTCGCCGGCTCCGGCGCGAGGAGGAGCTGGAGAAAGAAGATAAGCAGAAAAAAAAGAAAAAGAAAAAATAAAAGAATAAAAATAAAAAGAGAAAAAAATTAAAAATATTTGAAAATATTTAAAAATATTAAAATATTATTAAAAATTGTACACGTCAGCGCCGATCAGGCCACGTCAACCGGCCGGCGTCCAGTCAGCAAAATCCGGTCAAAATTAGCCGGAAAGGACTGAATTGGCACAACGTAAAAAGGTTTAGGACTAAATCGGCACCAAAAAAAAGTTTAGGACTAAATCGGCACAAAGCCAAAAGGTTTAGGACTTTTTTGGCACTTTTCCCGTAAATAGACTCAATTGGTGATTCCATTCGAAATTACGGGTACCAAATTATCTTCTTCAATAATTAGCAATATCAAATGTATTAATTACCAGGAGCTATATAGACAATTTGCCCTTTTTGAAAATGAAATGGATGAACAAAGCGCTAATTTTCAATGGTGGGAAAGAATCCTTATGGCCTACAAATTAGGAATACTTTTTTTTATAGAGGATTCGGCACACAAACACAACAAAATAGAGTATAAAAGCGAGAAAGAGAAATCGAGACATAAGATTTATCCCGAGTCATCCTTAAACTAGAGCTACATCAAACAAAAGATTCCACTATAATTAGCACTCCCCACCTCTCTATTATAACCCACAAGTACAAGAGAAAGAAACTATATATATATATATATATAATACATATTCAAATTATAAAAACTCTATGACGATTGGGGGCGCTACCCCTAAATCCCCACTAGATGGCCCCGGATCTCACCTGCCCTTTGAGGAGTATGAACTACACCCCAATACTCTTTTCTATCTTTCCCCCCATTTTAATGGATTGTAGATCCCAAAAGAGTTGAAGCAGACCAAAAGAGGATTGAAGCTTGTGCGGATTTATGCTCGTATGATTACCAAAAGTCTTACCCACTGCACTAGGGTTACAAGCTTGAATGAGGGAGAGAAAAGCAAATAAATGGGTAATCCAATTATGTAAATAAGTCTGTTTAATTGTCCATCATTTTTTCTAGTTGACGCGTAATTTTATGAGCAAATTCTACAGTTCGAGGAGATCTTGATGGTTTTTCCATGGTTTAACTTTCTTGTCAATGCTATGGATCGGTCCATGTCACTAAATTCGATGCTTTCAATAACAAAAGAAAAAGAGAATTTTATTACTCCGATCATTTCACCATAAAATTGAATTTTTTCAAATCATATATATTGCGGTATTAACACAAAAAATGAGGGAATATATGTTGCGCTACCATGAAATGATATTGTACAGAGCTTACTCAAAATAATCTATGGATCGAAAGTGCTTTTACAAGATAGTTATCCTTAGTTAAATTTGAAAGGCATATTAACTAGGAGAGAGAAAACTTTCTTCTCATTTTTGATTGATTCAATCAATGAATATATTCGTGAGAATAAGAGATATCTATCCTATTGTCTGAATCTTAAATTAAAATTATTTTTCCTTGGGACATCCAGTCCAGCACGTCTACTGGATATATGATACCATAATAGACCAGAGCAATTATCGTATGATCTGAAATGTATTTAATGATTATCCATCACCTTTGGGAACATATCTTGAAACTAAATTAGATTTTGAACGGCTACAATGACCATAAACGACAACTTATCGTGACAATTAACATATTCTCCCAATACGGTAAAAACATTTCATTATTCTAAAACTATTCCATTGACCTGAACCAAGCTACGCCTATAAAATGAACTCACATGTGCCCAGCATTAGGCAACAAGATCGAAGAGCAAAAAGAGATCGTGTAGTCATGGAAGTTGAAGGATCAAAGAAAATGGTGATCATGTTCCTGATGGGGTTGATATTCTGGGCATCTGTTGTTGACGCATCTGCGACGGATGCTATTAACTGTGTAGACAAGTGTGAAACTCAATGTGCTGATCCTAACGCCCCACCTGCTTGCTTTGTCGACTGTATGAGACACTGTTCAATCAGGTATCACTTTGCTAAATTACGATCGATCATTTCAATTCGGGGTTTGAAATTATGATATATCATCTAAAATAGGAATCGTGGGTGAAAAGTTATCTTCTTCGATAATTAGCAATATCAAAAATGAATAAATTTACCAGGAGCTGTATAATCAGTTTGCCCTATTTAATTAGGAAAAGGGTTCGCATCTCTAATTTTCATTGGTTGGGAGAGGATCCGTGTGGTCTCCAAGATTAGGGATAACTTTCCATTGACAATCTCTCCGTCTATTCATCCAAACAACACCAGCTCTTTCCTGTCTTTTCCCTCATTTTTTATGCGTTGCAGATCCCAAAAGAGTCGAAGCAGACAGAGAGAAGATTGAAGCTTGTGCGGATTCAAACTCGGATGATTGCCAAAAGCTGTACTGGGGTTACGAGTTTGACTGAGGGAGAGAAAAGCGAATAATTTGGTAGTCACATTATGCCAATAAGTTTGTTTAATGGATCCATCCTTTGTTCCAATTGACGTGCAATTGTATGAGCGACTTCTACAGTTATGCTGGATCTTGTCGACGCTGTGGATCGGTTTGTGTCTCTAAATTCGACGCTTTAGTATTGATCATCGTAACTGGTGTTCTTGTAGAATTTGGGCAAAGGTTACTTACACCTTGCACAGAGCTTGAATTTCTGGATCTCCAAACGAACAAAGTCGCCGCCCAACTGTTTTGTTCCTTGCGTCCTGCATTTTAACGATGACCAAATTATCTCATGGCACCTCGAAGAGCTCAATTTACAACGTGAGATCCCTCCATTAAGAGATACGATCATGGGGCATGACGCGAAACCCTCGATGAACCTGATCCACTCATCAAGTTTCGTGGATGATGTACCTAAACCATTTAAGTCATTTCCCTTTGTATTTGGTCATTCGGATTTTTAACCAGGATAGGATTGGATATGATAGGAAAT
The DNA here is from genome assembly GCA_014182375.1 of Eucalyptus virginea. NCBI lineage: Eukaryota > Viridiplantae > Streptophyta > Magnoliopsida > Myrtales > Myrtaceae > Eucalyptus > Eucalyptus virginea. The sequence continues at coordinate 36,959,265 of CM024520.1, read as the reverse complement.
AAAATCCATGAATTTTGTTATAAAATATCCATTGCTTGGTGATTATGGTAATAAAGTCAAATGTATTCATATTATATCATGTACATTGATTGGTATAAACGGCATATTAATTTATATGAATAAAAAATTTTACAAATAGAGATGGTAAAAATTTCTTACGACACTCTTGCCGACTTTATTTTTATTTTTTTTTCTTATTTTATTTTCCTCTCTCTTTTTAATTAATTTCCTTTTTTTTTTTTAATTTCTTTCTTCCCCTTTCATCGTTCTCTAATAAAATTTTATTAAATATTAATTTGTAGTAATATATCTAAAATAGAATAATACCTAAATATGTAACGAATATAAATATTTATTTATATTTATATATTTAATTTATATTATAAAATAGAATAAAATTTGAATATATAGATAAAAATAAGATTAAATTAAAATAGCTAAATTGTTATTTTTTTATTTTCAATTTATTATATTATAATTGAAATATCATCTATACTAAAATATAATTTTAATTTTGTTGATTTGAGAAATTTGTTATTCGAAAAAAATAATTTCCCTAATATGAGATCCCTCCATTTGGAGATACGATCATGGGGCATGACGCGAAACCCTCGATGAACCCGATCCACTCATCAAGTTTTGTGGATGATGTCCCTAGACCATTTTAAGTCATTTCCCTTTATATTTGGTCGTTCGGGTTTTAAACCAGGGTAGGATTGTATATGATAGGAAATGAAATCCATGAATTTTGTTATAAAATATCAATTGCTTGGTGATTATGGTAATAAAGTCAAATATATTCACATTATATCATGTACGTTAATTGGTATGAATGGCATATTAATTTATATGAATAAAAATTTTTACAAATAGAGATGGTAAAAATTTCTCACGACACTTTTTGCTGACTTTATTTTTTTATTTTTTTCTTATTTTTTCCTCTATTTTTTAATTAATTTCATTTTTTATTTCTTTCTTCCCCTTTCATCGTTCTCTAATAAAATTTTATTAAATATTAATTTGTACTAATATATATAAAATAAAATAATACCTAAATATGTAACAAATATAAATAGATATTTATATTTATATATTTAATTTATATTATAAAATAGAATAAAATTTGAATATATAAATAAAAATAAAATTAAATTAAAATAGCTAAATTGTTATTTTTGTTATTTTCAATTTATTATATTATAATTCAAATATTATCTATAGTAAAATATAATTTTAATTTTGTTAATTTGAGAAATTTGTTATTCGAAAAAAATAATTTCCCTAATATGAATATTAGAAATTCTATCCACCTTTATTCCACATCTCTCATGGGATAGTTTATCTGATCTATATTTTCCTTATATCTGACTTGATTCTATCTTGAGTATGCACCAAATGTAGGATATGATCAATTTTATTCTATCATGAATTTTATCTTGATTGCCAAATGCAATCCAAATTCTCAATCCGTTTCCAATCTTGCTCCTTTGAGTGTTGATCATGAGTCCAAAAGCTTTCCCTGTAACTCTAAAGTTGACATAAATGTCATGGTCTGGACTGCTCGGCTAGTGCGAAGGATTGTGCAAGCAAGAAAGCAAAGCCCCAATGCTAAAATGCGTCCACATTTCTCAAAATCATTTGTAGGAAAAAAGAACGAAAACGGGTCTTAACAAAATGTTTTAATCGGTTGTATTAATTAATGATATAAACAATGTACATTGAGGAACTATCAAGATAGGAGAGTTTAAGCAATACCCTCTTGCAGGTACTTGATGGCACTATCTAACAATTATGAAATACAAGAAACATAAAAAAGGTCTAAAATACCTCCCCACTCTGTTGACACATGCTTGACCCAAGTGGCCATTAGGGGTCTCAATGAGTTGGGTTGGGTTGAGTCAAGTTTTCATGATACCCAACCAAACTCGACCCTACCCATTCCCCTACAGGGAGCACTTGACACAACCCGAGACTTGAATATCATATAATATAAAAGAATGGGTCGAGCTAGCATCGATTAGCCAGGCTCAAATCTAAGGTTTCGTCCTCACTGCACGCACGCGCAAAAACAAAAGGGGAGAGAGAGGGAGATCGGGCTTTGCTTTGGGGGTGTCAAAAAAGCCTACACCGACCCAATCCTAACAATACCAACATCTAAAAATCCCTACTCAAAGAAGACTAAGGCCCAACCCCAAAATACCCTACTTTTAGGGTCGAGAAGGGTCGGGGACGCACAGGCTTTTTTGACACCCTTAAGTGGCCATGGACAATTTCAATGTGCTATGGACAAACCCATATCAAGACACTCACGAAGGACTTAGATGATGCCCGCTATGATAAAAAAAAAGAAGAAGAAAAAATGCAAGAAAATGTATGTCATTGTTTTTACTAATCTATAAAGTGTACAATTTGGAGGAGATATAAAGTGGAGGATATATTGAAATTATATATTACAACACTTTTATACATGAGTCAACCTACAGGGTCATGTGCGAAAAGGATTGGGTTCGAGTGTACGGTAGGCCATGAAAATGCGGTCAGAAGTCAAAGTTAAACGCTCGCTCTTGTCATCTTGCCACCTCCACCCTCAGCCGCCACTCTTCTTCTCTTCCAACTCCATGCCCACGCCACCACGACCTTGGATCAAGACCAGGTCGTGAGGGAATGATCATGGAGGGTGTGAAGGAAATTTCCCTAATTAATTTTGAAGATTAACAAAACCTTCTTTATATGATTATCGATTCTAACGTGAAGTTTTCTAGGTGTTATTTTTGAAGTAGATATATTCAAATCACGATCAAAGACTCAATAGAGATTTTGATTCTCTATGATCTTGATTGTATTAAGTCGAGGCAATGGTATATATCGTACATGGATTGTCTAGATTATACACATCATCGATTGATATGAGAAGATCTTCAATCTTCAAAACAAGCTTGGAATATAATGAAGCGCAATGCTTGGGAATTAGCTTGGATTTCTTTCTATATATATTGATTGTCCAGGAGGGACGAACATACTCATAATCTTTCATTGTTGGAGATTTGTAATCCATGCGAAAATCATTGGAGAGAAGACACACTTTCCAAATTGTGTAATCATTTTATGGAAACCTTATCTTTGTTGTATGGTAGCAGAATCAAGGGAGACTCTATTCTTAGCATCCTAGAAGCAATCGGATCATCCTAAATCATTCAAAGTCTAATGGGTGGATTGGATGAATGATCCTCAGAGTTTATGTCCAAGGGTCAGTTTGGACAATGAGGAGTATAAAAGGATATTGTGATGCAAATAACAATCGGAGTCTAAAAAATTCCAAAGTGCTAGAGAGCTTTGACACTACATACTCATTTTTGTGAGTTAAATTTGTAATCACTTAGAGATTGTTGTTGGAGTGTGAGATCGAAAGATCAGACTTATGTAAGTCGAGAGTACTCAATTATTATAACTTCTTATTGGTTCATTAGTAAAATCCAATCAATAGACTGTCAGTGTAAAAGAGTGGACTTAGGCTTATCTTAAGCTAAACCACTATAATTTTTGTGTGTATTTTTATATCTCTTAAACTCTTACTTATTTCTTGTGATAGAATATAGCATATCAATAAGATCTGATCATCAAACGATTTGTCACTAATGTTGTCCTTTTGCAATATTAAATTTATTTTTTCTTAATTTTACATATTTACCTATTCACCCTCTCTGGGTGATATATTTCTAGCGGGATAAGTACACTAATGGTGCCATAAGTTGTGTACAGTGCTCACTTTGGTGCCAAAAGTTTCCGTCGGATCACTTAAGTGCCAAAAAATTTGAAAAACGCTCACTTTGGTGCCAACGCCGATCTGATCGGCCGGAAATCTAACGTGGCGTTTTTTTATTAATTTTTTAGGCTGACGTGGCTTGCCGGAGAGCACAATCAGCATCTAAACCACAAAAACGACGTCGTTTGGCTTCTTTCCCCCAAATTGAAACCCTAAATCCCCAAATTGAAAGAGAGAGAGAGAGAGAGAGAGAGAGAGAGAGAGAGAGAGAGAGAGAGAGGAGGCACGTCGTCTTCTTCCTTGAAGAGCGACACCAGCAACGAACGGCACCAGTAGCAACACCAATAGCGCACCTGTAGCAGCACCAACAACGGAAGCGGCAGCGCACCGGTTGCGGCACCTTCAACCCCTCTTCTTCCTCCTCCTCCTCCGCCTCACCTCTTATTCTTTCTGCCACTTTTTGTTTGAGCAACAATCTCATTCCCTCCTCGCTCACCTGGTCGAGCATCTACAATGGTGGCCGAGCGACGGTGGCCGAGCGTTGGCGGGCGAACAACGGTGGCCGAGCGGCGAGGAAGAAACCCTAACCCTAATTTCAACCCATGTACGAGCTAAACGGCGTCATTTTTGCGAGGGTGTCCACGAATAAGAGCAAAACGACGTCGTTTCTTGAAGAGTATGGAAAACGACGTCGTTTAAAGGTCGAGCAATTTTTTTTTTTAAAATAAAAATGCCACGTAATCATTTTGGTCGGAATTTCTCGCCAGTGGCACCAAAGTGATCGTTTTTTCTCCGATTTGGCACTTAAGTGATCCGGCGGAAACTTTTGGCACCAAAGTAAGCGTCGTACACAACTTATGGCACCATTAGTATACTTATCCCTATTTCTAGCCCTAAGTGAGGGTCATGGCCAGGCAGAGATAGAGACACGCTCACACCAGATTTAGTTAGAGGAGAGAGGCTCGTGAGGACTAAGGGGGCAGAAGAGAGATGAAGCGATGGTAGCGGCGATCCTTGCGTGCAAAGGCTGGCCGTGGATTCCTTGAAGGCGATGGTGATAGGAGGCGTCGGCCATCACGATGAGCAAAGGCTGTCGACAGCGCTTGCGCTATAAGTCGGAGGAAGGAGGGTACTAGGGTTTTATCTTGAGTTTGGCATTAAATACTCTTGAAATCTTGGAAAAAATCAAAAGTCGATCTATCTATGTCATAGATTCAATTATTGAATAATAAAATCGATAGATTGATCCCTAATTTGGGAAATAAATTTTCCACCACTAGACCAAATAAAAGTCTAATTTCTTTTATCAAAATTCGGTAAAGTACATTAATAACCAAAAAAATTAAATGAATACTTTTACCTAAACATTGAATTTCCTTGAATCATATATTGGTAATATGTTTTTTTTTTTGTCATAAATAATAATATATTGAGCTTTGAGCCAAACATTTACACAAGATCCGGCGCCACAAAACTTGCACTCATGAAGACAATAAGTATAAACGAGTGGAAGGGAGCCGGATGCAAAAGAACTCCGCAAAAGCGGCCAAAGCGAATAACAACCTAAACAACAAGCAAATGAGGAAAGAGGAGGCCACGTAGGCCAAAAGGAACTCAACCTCGACAAAACAACCAAAACAAATGACAAACAACAAAGAAAGAAAACAGCCACAAAACACCAAGGAGGGAGTCACCGCCGTAGATGAATAGTAGCAAAACCAGTCAAGGTGAACATAGCCCCAACCGAAGGAAGAAAGCAGAAGGCCATCATACAGCAAGCGCCCGAGAAGTCAATGGCCGCGACCCAACCACAAGCTGTCTCTAAACCACTCCAAAGAACACTAAGGATACCGGATGAGGAGAGAAGATGCAAGGATTTATCCCCAAGTTACGCTGGAGTCTTCTATTTTTTGGATTATGTTTCTTATTAAATAAGCCTAGAGATTCTCTTTTGTACAATTAGATGTCAAAAGCTAAGGAGAAAATTGGAAAAACAAGAAAAACTCATTCCAGCACCTGAATTTCTGAACTTTTTCTTTTTTTCCAACGTTTGACATCCAAAGCATTTTCATTCTCTCATTCTCTTTTGCTTTTGTCCCCGGTGTTCGCAAAGTAGCTTTCTTGCTTTTCAAAAGGCAGGAACAGCTCTCTCTCTCTCTCTCTCTCTCTCTCTCTCTCTCTCTCTCTCTCTGCGCGAGGAGAGTGCATCCAAAGGGAGGGACATCTTCATCTGAGGAAAGAGGGAGATGTAAAATTCAAAATGCGTGCTAAAAAAATTGCTCCCACCGTGGAAGCCACAAAGAACATTCACATAATGATGTCCCTGTGCAGCCCACTGAGCCAACCTTCCCTGTTGGGGTTGACCACCATTCCAGATATGAAATTCTCTTTTCGGAAAGCGTAACAATAAACACTTATGATCATCGCCGGATTGGTCTTTCTGTGATTCTAACTCCTTTTGTTACAGCGGGAGTAGCGGAATTATTATGAATGCGATGAGAGGGGGAGGGGGAAAGGTAGTCAAAGCACAATTTTGCATCCTCTCTTGAGCTACTATGAAGAACTAATAAGACTAGTATCTATGACCACGGGGAAAATTTAATCTATAACCTTTTAATTATTAATTATGTCAATTGAATTATAAATACTTTTACGTTTAGCCAATTAAGTCTATTCAGTCAATTTTGGCTGAAAATTACTATGTGGAAGTATGTCATTTTGCATGGTGCGATCGACACTGACGTGGATATTTTTTTAATAATACTTTGATCAATTTTCAATTTATTTAGTTATTTATTAATTTTTTCTTTTTCTTTTTCTTTTTTTTTGTCCTTTCCCTTCTTCCTCCTGTAGCTGCTCACCAGGCAGCCAGTGAGGACGATCTTTGCTAGAGGCCAACAAGTGACCTCCTTGGCCCTTGCCTTTGGTTGGATACACTCAATCAACAAAATATGAAAAATGTTTAATAATTATGAAAAAAAGGTTTAATAATCATACAATTAATAGGTTTTGAACTGAATTAATAAAATGCAATAGATTTAGGACTTTTCATTATAATTGGTTGTTTGCTTGTTTAATCTTGAAATTAGAGAAACAAATACGTGATAATTGCTTGCATTGTCAAGCTGAAGCAAATTTTGTCTTAATAAGGGTGCGTTTACCTTAAAAAAATTTGTGTGTTTATTTTGTAGAAAATGAATGATTTGGATTATATTTTCCTAAATATGATCACTTGTATCATTTATAGAAATAAATAAATGAAAAATATTTTCATCGTCCATGAAAATATTTAGAGATAAACTGTTATCCACAATGAAAAATTTTTTATAGACAAATTATTTCAAGCGATATAAATAATTATATTTAAGAAAATGTTTTTCAAATTATTCATTTTCCGTGAAATAAATAGAGCCAATTGGCTTTGTCATTTGATGAAACAACGATTAGCCATGGCAATCGCTTGTTCAGATGACTTCTTCTAATCGGAAAATATGGTATTATTTCTAGACCACCAATTACCCAACAGATAGCGGCCCATTTTTATCTCTTGAAAAAATTTGCTTAAAGTGTAGCTTACAATCTATATGACACTTAGATTGGGGCTTGACCGAGGGAAATTGTCAACCTCCTGTACATATATTAATTTAATCTTAATTTTTCAATTTTACTATTTGAATTCTAAACCTTTGTGTAAAATCCCAATATAGTTCTTTTGGCTAATTCTAACTAGGAATTATTGATGTGGTAGTGTGCCATGTATGATGGTCAGCCATAACTAGATCATTATGTCAGCAATTTCAAGTGAAAATGTACTAAATTATAATTTTGCACAATGATTTAAGACTATATTCGCAAAATTGAAAAGTTTGGGACTTAATTGGCATTTGTACAATAATTTTAAGATAGATTGGATAATATTCTCAGCTTGACGACCTAATTCATTTCTTCTAAAGTTCGGTCCATCTAGACCCGGTCAATTTTACTAAAGAAAAAGGCCTTTAATTTTTATTGATTTAAATGATTCTCATAATACACGTGGATGAACACCAAAATAGCCAAAGCCTTTCAGCTCACTCCTAACGGATTAAGTACATTATTTCACCATGGGCAGAGAGATACATAAGGACTTCTTAGGTCAAGCCTTTCGTTCATCAGATATATACTTGAATGAAATCCCCTCTCCTTAATAAAAATCATGCGGACGCAGCACTATGATTTCAGGCGTTGATTAGAAAATTAAAGAAAAGTTCAATTGCCAACGCACTTCCTCCCCCATTATCGTAGCCGCTTCGACGATGATTTGAGAGGGAAATAATTGCATGCCCCTATCACGGGTTGACCTTCACGTAGCGTGGGCCTATGGCCTGCTTAATTTTCAGCCTAGCAAAGATCACTGGTTGCTGTCTGTTCTGATGGCGTTCATGCGTTTTGTAAGCATGCAAGGAGCTTTCCTAGATGGACCTGGTGTTCTTAATCCAACCAAATTATTGACCTAATCTTGCGGTTTCCCTTTTTGTTCCCGTGGCTTTCGATGCCTAATCTAAGATCAAAGTCAAACGTGTCCTAGAACAAGTATTAATTGTTGCGGGGTGATTGGTCCTATTCCCAAGACGTCCTGTAAAATAAAATCTACACAATGTTGTCTTCATTTTTTTTTTCCATTTTCAAGATTATTTCAGAATGTCATGTAAGCATTAGATTATATTACTTGGCCTTGCATTAAAAGCTTTGATCTTTGTCAAATTCAAAGAATAATTAACAAGGCCATTATCGACAAGGTGAATATAAGGTTATATCTCTTCGAGACATCGATAAATTTGAATAAGGATATAGACACAGGAAAAAGCATCTGTGCTTAGGGAAACCTTTTAAAAGTTATGCATGACAATTAAATGGGTTAAATGCTTGGATTTAATCAATTCGTGAGACTTGTAAGATGTTGCATGTGATCATAGAAAAAATTTGTACTTACTTTGACTATAAATAAATTAGTTTGAATGGCAGAAATGTAGAAGGAAACTAATTTGAAAAAAATGGGGAATAAGGGGGCAACAATAGATTAATGTGTTGGGTAATCAACTTTCTTCCACTTTGCCCCTAATTTACAAATTAAGGCCAATTAAATTTAGTTGAAACTTTTTATGCCCATGTAATTTCCACTGACAGCTAGTTCAAAAATTTTATGTCCATGTGACTTTCTTTTCTTTCATTTTTTTTTTTAATAATCCAGAGACACGCCTACCTAATTTTCACTCATTTCACCATGTCTCTTTTCATTATGGATTCCGAAACCCGAAATGCGTGTACATAACTCATTGAACATTTACTTTTTTCTCACATTAGTTCATCACCTAACTAAGCATTGGAGCAACTTGCTCAGCACTTGCACGACGCTGAACGACCGAGATTCAGCCCGCCATTCAATCCATCCTCTCTCGTGGTCAAAATCAGACCAAACGGTTCATCGTAAAATGCAATCTTCGATCTCAATCCACGCAAGCGAAATGAAACAAAATACAAAACCGGGAGACAAAAGTCAGGAGGGGAATGTTTCTGGTCCGAGCGACTAAAGAAAAGCATGTCACGGCCAGGGAGCGAACACGACGACCGACAAACCGCATGAATATGTTCGCTCTGCAATAAAAACAAAAGCCCTTTTTAGACCTGATGGAGCTTCTGCTGCTGCTGCCGCTGCTTTCACCCCCACAATAATGCCTCCTATCTCCTCCTTTTTATAAACTAATTCATTAAAAAGAAGACAAAATTCATTATGATCTTACCGCATCATGAGATAGGTCACTATGAGTAGCCCCTGTGGGTTAAATTCTCGCTTGTCTGAATAAGACAACTGGTGCTATCAAGGTCCAGCAATATTTTACATTTGTTCTCATGTCCTGTGGTGTGTACTGTGATCATTCCACTTTCACTGTATCAGAAGTTGGAAATATCTGGATATTTTACAAGTTTTTCTTTTTTTTGGGGGGGGAAGTATTTAGCAGCTCAATAGAGGTATCTCCTTTCGCAGTTGGTGATCATGAGGAAAGGGGCATAGTTAAAGACATGGCACTTTATCAGGAAGCATGAGTCGCCAAGTTATGTTAGATTTATGTGGCCTTTTATGGCTTGCAATCAGGAAAGGTGTTCAAGGAATCATGGCTAACATCTTCCTATAACGAGTGAAGGGACAAAAATGTTCTGCAGCACCTCAAAATTCATCACCTATTGACTGCGCCTAAGGTTTCTAGATACTCCTTGATCTACTTTTGAGGTTCCTTCTAGATCAATTTCTAAGATGGTCAGGTCGCTATCAATTTATTTATAATATTTAGATCGATTGGACATATAGAACGCACATGCAGTTTTTAGAATAACTAATTGTTCTAAGCGTGGTGTGCAAGTTGATTGATTCATGTATGCAAAAAATGAGTCTTACGTCTGAATTTTAGGTTAGTTGTGAGGAAAGTTTAACATCTCACCATGCCTTTTATAATCATAAGATAAGCGAAATAGGATCAAGAATGACCCGGTCATATCAAATCACATTTAATAGTTACAAATATGCAATACATGGATATGTAACATTTAACAATTAAAAATCACATGGGTGGAGGACACAACAAAATAACACGACATGTGATGTGGCATGCAAGGATGACATATATGAATGATTAGGCATGAAATGATAATAACTCATGGTGAATCATTGTATGGCATGAGACATTGTGCGGCGTAATAAAGTAGCGTGACAACAATTTAAATGAAATTATGTAGAGTCATATGAAAATCGAAGTCTATATTTTGAAGAAGAGTTTTAGAAAGCATGATTGGCAAGCACAAGGCCATGATGGTCCACATACTCATGTTAAACGTATGGCCTTTAGCTCTCTAGCCGCATCATCGCAAGTATGCCCTACAGCACCTCAAAACATGAAGATACCATAAAGCCAACTCAGCATCATACTTTTCTAAAAAAATTTCCAAATTCTAGGTTTAGGTCATCTACTAAAAAACAATCAACGTACTAAGTGTTCATTTTGAGTCGCCAATGATCTCTCTATTTCTAGATTAACATAAACATAAATCATATTCCTTAGTAAGAAGCCAATGAACCATCTAAGTGAAAAAGGCGCCACAGGGTCTACATGAAGTTGTAGGTCCGGCGCTCAATTACATGTCTAGATTGGATAACGCCCCGACAGCAGCTTTTGGATATCACATCCTCTAGTCATGTCCTAGATTGTGAATTTTAAATGATGTACTAGGTCGAGGGGTCCAACACTTGAATCTGTCTAAGAGATTTGAAAAGTTTCATGCCATTTGTAACGCCCTGATCATGGTTATAGGCATCCGAGGTTGAATGGAGAAAATTACCAAAAAAAAAAAAAAAAAAAAGTCTCATACCTAATATATTGATACCAATTCAGTATCAAATATTTCATTATGTCAAATTTAGTCATATACTTGCCGATCAATTTTAGTGGGAAATTGATAGTGTGGATGCTAATTTTCTATGTGGTATGACTAGCCCCAATGTAGACAATTTTTATAATTCTTTAATTTTTCTGAATTTTTCTTCGTTTTTTTCTTTTCTTTTCTTTCCTTTTTTTTTCTTTATTTCTCTCAATCGGCCCATAGCCTCAACGATGGTGGCGACCTCTACCAGCCACCAAAGAGGACTAGGACACCTGCGTCGTTGCCTAGATTTGTGCCTTTCACTTGTCTTGCCAATCCAAATAAAATAAAATAAAAAAAAAAAATAAAAAATTTTTTTAGTAAAATTATAAAATAATTGCAAAAATTATTTACATTAGTGCCGTTCATGTTATGTAGGATGATCAATATCCACATTGGAGAATTTTGGCCAAAATGGCCAAAATGATTATATTAGCAAATCATTGAAAAATTTAAGGCTAAAATTGATGAAACTGAAAGATTTATGACCGAATTGTCATTCGTGCAACGGGTTTATAACTATTTTGATTATTATCCCATTGAATTGGGCCTCATGAAAGTTTCATCATTTACAATAATTACTTTTTTTGTCCAATGCCCGATTGAGTTGATTTTTGTTGCGCAGGCAAGCTTGCAACCTCCATTTTCATGTTGTAATTATTATACATCGAGAGATCATAAACTTCCCGATAATGCCAAAAATGGGCCATCAGATCGAGGGTTTAAAAATTCGCCTTTCGACTGACAAGATAACATTGGTATCAAAAGGTTGTTTATTTATAAGTAAAACCCATATATGAAGTTAGAACAATATTGTTTACCCCTTTAAATATAGGCCAAATTTTTTTATGGCCGACCAGTTAATTTTCGAACTCAAAAATGAAAAAAAGAGGCATCAACGTTCGTGATGTTTCTGAGTATGATCCCTTCGGCATAACGATCTAAGGGCTGAATAATTGGCTGTTGTAGTTCCAAATTCAAAAATTCAAACCAGCGGTATGACAACATCATGTGAATTGTACAATTTCTAACATATTTCGGCGTTAGACAGCACGGTAGGATATGAAATAGTCACGCGAATTTCAATATAATAATGACCTAAAGAACGTGCAATTCTGACTAATATCCATAAATGTACTGATATCAATAAGCCAATAACCGCCTTCACCTCAAACTTTTACAAAAGAAATTCTACTAAAGAATAATCTAAATTACGTTGTGGCCGCACATAACTATAAACGCACAAAATTGTTGTTTGATAATCGAGATGATTGGGAAGTATTTAATGAATCTCTTACTTTCTAAATTTGAATTGAAATGAATTCCAAGTACTCCATAAATCTCTATCTTTCCTTTTAAGACAATCGAGATTACATTTTAAAAAAAAATGGATTATAAATAGAGTACTTGGACATTATTCTTTTCATTACCGAGTAGAGAGTTACTTCATATTTTATTAGGTGATAAAATAGAAATAGTAGATTTAGAATGCTAAACTTTGTATTTAGCTTTAGCCCAAAGGATTGAAATCTTTATGTACTATTTCATTATTTATCACTTTAACTTTGAACTATTTCTTTTCATACGCAACACTTGTGGAAATAGTTAGCGTGATTCGAAGCAACCCCCTTTCATCCTCCGACTGAAACTCATTAATTAAAATAAATCAATCTGAACTTCTCTTTCTTTGTTAAATTTTTCTTTCCATTTTTGCATACATAAATATGTGATTTTCTTTCTAGTTTTTTATAAGATTCGTGATTCATTTATTCATATTCTCATCACATATCTCACTGAGCTGGAGCCTTTTAAGTTCATACTTCCTTAGTTTACTCTCAATATGATCTTTTCCATGAAATTGGCCTGTTTAATTCTCTATGAAGTTAACATTATTACAATAATTGCTACACGAGGAAGATGAAAAGGAACAAGATAAGATTACTATTTTCAAGAAGAGGTGAAAGAATAAGTCGTGATGAACCAAGAGAAAGTAGGGAATATGAAGAGCATACCAAGACAAATTTCTCCACAAATTTATTATAGACTAATACCCGATGTTCTTTCCAATGGCACATGATGACCTAACTACTCCTAAAAATGGCTCCTTATATTTATTGTTCACCTATGCACTCCTCATCAAATCTATCTACATATATTATTTATTTATCTATCTTATTAGATAGATAGAGTGCATGTGAGTATAGACTTTTCGGGTTTTGCGCAAACGATAGAGAGAGAGAGAGAGGGGGAGGGAGGGAGAGGGGGAAAAAATAATTATTATAATTTTTACTATTATAATTGTTATTATTATGATAATAATAATAATTATTATTATTATTATTATGATGGAATTCAAGCAAGAGCTTTGCCATGTGAGAAAAGCAGCTTTCATCCTCTTGTAAAGCGACCACGCCCGTTTGGCTGCAATCATGCGGTCTACCTTGTTATAATTCCTTTCACTTGTTCCTTCTCGTTCTTACATATTCCCTTCCTCTCTCTCTCTCTCTTTCTCTCTCTTTTTTCCCCCCTCTTTCCTAGACCTTGTTTTTTAAAACAAAAAGGAGCGTTTTTTTTTTTTTTTTTGACAAATTGTCTCTTCCTCTCACCATCGTATGCCTCGCCATATTTTAACCTTAGTCTCGGAAATTACCCCAATTTTTAGACAAGCAATTAACATCTCGTGAAGGTGATTGGAAAACCAAAGCTTCTTTAACCTTCCCTCTAAGTTATTGCCCCAAAGATGGTGATGAATGATTGTTAATTTGTTGTGGTCGCGCACTCGTCGACCACGCTTTCGAAGTGCTTCCCACAAGCAAATTCGAGAACACTACCAACCGCACAAGCCATGTAACCATGTCTAATGGGCAAGGCGGTTTCTATTATGGCAAATAGAGTCGTGGTACTATACTCTATCCATCGCTAATTTCGTTCTCTTTTTTTCATTTTTCGGGCATAAGATACATCCCCTTTTTTCTCATCTTGCATAAGAAAATTGGGTTACCGATAATCCACGTGGCTAAATTAGACAATTTAATTTGCAAAAAAAGGGGAAAAGTGACCAAATTTAATGAAAGCGAAAAATGGGACACTCGGAGATTGGGAAAGCGTGGAGACCCGCTCGTGCGGAGAAGCCGTTCACGCTCCCTAAGCAAAAAAATCAATTAACAAAAAGAGAGAATTCCACTAAAGCACAGTAATATTTTAGTCATGAGCTAAACTCCAAAAGTCTTCATTGCAACAAATGCATCGAAGACCACACTTAAAACTCGTCAAACTCACCATTTCTAAGCAACCCACCATCATTCTTTCTCTTTGATTAAAAATACTTTTATAAAGAATGAATCTCAGGATACGAAATACGAAACACTCCGCTGATTTTTTACTCGAGTCAAGATTTTGACCCGAGCAATGCAAGTGGTAAAGTTGATCGAGGCGTGAGGGCTTCAGCCCTATGTCGGAGTTGTATGTGTGTAATGAGAGTAGATGAAATAGTAGAACGGAGATTTGAGCAACGCCCCAATTTAATGAGAAAAATGCAAATGACGAGCAGCTACTAATCCATACATGTATGTGAACTCAAAAAATGCTAGGCTCTCGAGACTCCATGTTAGTCTTTGCTAAAAGGAGAAGAGAAAATTACATCGGTCGTAACTTTTGAAACGAGATGTTATCACGAGGGTCTCACACTAAAGTCCAAAGGTCCAAATGGGCTTAATCGCATGGTCTTAAGCCATGCAATTTTTTTTTTTTTTTTTTAATTTCCAAACAAGCATACGTTAATTTAAGAAAATGAAAAGAAAAAAAAAGAGAGAGAGAAAGAAATTGGGTTATATTTTACTCGCTTCCCAAAACATCTCTCTGTCTCTCTCTAACATACCTTTCAAAGAGACACAGCCTTTTCTCAGCCTTCCCGAATCCTGTCCCAATCGATCCACCTATATATTCACACCACCAAACCCCAGCCTTTCTCCAAACTCCATTCCTCTCCTTTTGAAAACCCCCCTTAGCATGCTTGCTGTTTAGTCACTCCCCAAGTCAGGAGGAAGTCACAGTGAGAAGAGAGAGAGAGAGAGAGAGATGGCGAGCGACAAGGTGGTGGAGACAGTGATAGTGGGGAACTATGTGGAGATGGAGACGGAGGAAGGGAACCCCAAGAGCATCAAGAACAAGATGTCCAACTTCTTCTGGCACGGCGGTTCCGCCTACGATGCCTGGTTCAGCTGCGCTTCGAATCAGGTTCCTAGAACCAGATCTAATTCTTCGCCTCTCGGCCCTTTCGCCGAGATGGGTTATCTGCAGGATTCGTATAAAGATTACTTGCTCGGTAGCGATGAACGTCTCCCTGATCGACTGTTCCATTGCTGCGTGTGTCTCAGGTGGCCCAGGTCCTGCTCACGCTGCCCTACTCCTTCTCGCAGCTCGGGATGCTCTCGGGCATACTCTTCCAGCTCTTCTACGGCCTGCTGGGGAGCTGGACCGCGTACCTCATTAGCACCCTTTACGTGGAGTACAGGACCAGGAAAGAGCGAGAAAAAGTCGATTTCAGGAACCATGTCATTCAGGTAAAATCAACCCAACAACAGCAACACCAAGAAAACCCTAAAAAAGCTGCATCCCAGAAGCGCCCATGCCTTCTTCTTCTTCTTCTTCTTCTTCCTTCCTTCTTTATGCCCTGTTTCATGTTCTTCTTCTTGTATTGCTTTAGTGGTTTGAAGTTCTGGACGGCTTGCTCGGGAGGCACTGGAGGAACGTGGGTCTGGCGTTTAACTGCACTTTTCTTCTGTTCGGATCTGTCATTCAGCTCATAGCCTGCGCAAGGTCTCTCTCCTTGTCCTCTCTCTCTCTCTCTCTCTCTCTCTCTGTGACTCCTATTTTATCTCCATCCTCTCTCCATCTTTATTATATTCACATAATACCCATTAACGAGAGGAGGAATCAGAATGATGTGAACCTTGTTTTGATCTCTGCATTCTTTGGTGAAATGCAGCAACATATACTACATCAACGACAACCTGGACAAGAGGACGTGGACGTACATCTTCGGTGCCTGCTGCGCCACCACCGTCTTCATCCCTTCCTTCCACAACTACCGCATCTGGTCCTTCCTCGGCCTCGTCATGACCACCTACACCGCCTGGTACCTCACCGTTGCCTCCCTCCTCCACGGCCAGGTAAATGCAAAATTCTGTCGCGTTCGTTCGGTCCGGCCAATGCTAGCACCGCCGCGTGGTAGGCGGAGCCAGTCGCACATTTGATAAATGTTTGGAAATAGATGCGAGGGACTCACTAGATCTCACGATTCGCGCGGACCCTAGATTCGTTGCGCGTTAGATATATTTTGTCAAAATTGTCTAGGACCAGAGAATATGTGAATTTGAGCGAACGCATAATCCAACTGTTTCCACAAATCAAGCTATTAATTAATTATATGTCATTATTATTATGAGTTTTTAAATTTTCTCCTTAAATTAGGTGGAAGGAGTCAAGCATTCGGGTCCGACCAAGATGGTCCTGTATTTCACCGGGGCCACAAACATTCTCTATACATTCGGGGGACACGCTGTCACTGTGTAAGTCCTGTCTCCAGGGATTTATTCTATTTATTTTCCAGTCCCTATCTTTTACGTTATTTACAAATCTCCACGTTCATGTCCGTCTTTGTTGTTTCTTAATAATTCGCTTGAAAACATTATCTTATAAAAAGCCGGTCTGAAAATGACTGGAGCTTAGAGAGCTTGCGCTTCTTGAGAGGACATGATCTGACCCCCTTGCGCTTCTTTTTCCTGTAGGATTGGGAAAAGAAGGGGGGTGAAAATGACATAAAAAAAAGTAATTATGGTCCTTGTTGGTAAAATGTAGATTTTTCCTTTATGGAGTAAAAAGTCAAGGGATCTTTCTCATGTTTGCTTTTGCTTTTATCATTGATGGCATGCCAAAAGGGATCCGTTTCCATGAAAGAATCTTAGCTTTCGAAGCTGGCATTAATGTTGTCCCGGAAAAAAATAATAATAAAAAGTTGAAGGACCCAAAAGAAAAATTAATGAAATATGGCTCTTTACAGGGAAGAAGTAAATGAAAAGAAAAGCTTACTTATGAAGACAGTAGAATTGCAAAAAAAATCCAAAAATAAAAGACAACAATTTTTTCAAAATTAATTTCGCTTCTTGGTGTAGGGAAATTATGCACGCGATGTGGAAGCCCCAGAAGTTCAAGGCTATATACCTGTTGGCGACGTTGTACGTGATGACCCTGACCCTCCCGTCGGCGGCGGCGGTCTACTGGGCGTTCGGAGACATGCTCCTCAACCACGCCAACGCCTTCTCTCTCCTCCCCAGGTCGCCGTTCCGCGACATGGCCGTCATTTTGATGCTCATTCACCAGGTGAGCTTCGTCCTATTGATGATGCTTCGTGTTCAATTTAGTTTACTCTATTGTTCTTAAGCTTATAGTAGGTAAAGAATTATCAGAAAATATAATGTCGATATAATAAATTTGATCAATCTTCCGTGACCGCAACATCTTTGTCTACTATAATGTGTGTCCTTTGCATTGATGATATACATTGCTTGGGCACGCAGTTTATCACATTCGGGTTCGCCTGCACGCCGCTCTACTTCGTGTGGGAGAAGGCGATCGGTATGCATGAGTGCAAGAGCCTCTGCAAGCGGGCGGCAGCGAGGCTGCCGGTGGTCGTCCCGATCTGGTTCCTGGCCATCATCTTCCCTTTCTTCGGCCCCATCAACTCCACCGTCGGGTCCCTCCTCGTCAGCTTCACCGTCTACATCATCCCCGCCCTCGCCCACATCTGCACCTTCAAATCCTCAGCTGCTAGAGAGGTAACAAAATCGCTTAATTTCACCCTGATTTCTCTCACTAGTTTCCCTAGTTCAACGTTATAGAAAGTGGCACTGGCCCTGGATGCTTTTTGTCAGTGTCTCAGTTGTTGTCTCTGAAAGTTTTGACTGAATTAGTGAAAGAATTAAAGAGAAAATCTCTCTCTCTGTCTCTCTCTATCTTTTTCTTTCTGCACGTTTGCTTTAATGCCTAGAAGAAACAGAAGTGATGGCGTGTGGTCAGAGTCCAGCAGACCAGGCCCGGTCCTTTCTCCTATGACTTTTGATTTTCTGAGATTTCCACCTTTTTCTTGCCATCTTTTGCACTGTTTTCTTTATTAATATAGCGTAAGATGAATTTTCGAGGATTGCAATTTTATAGTTTTTTTTTTTTTATTTGTCGGAACACCTGCTGGTTTTCAAATGATGATGCTTAAACAAGAGTAATGTCAACTGACCCTTTCTAAACAGTCGTTAAAAACTTCATTTTTTTCTACTCTTTTCTTTTTCTGAGTGTGGCATGACTCCATGTTTTTTTTAACCGAGACAACGTAAGTTGAACATGGATGGGACACGGTACGAGTCAGAAAACAGAAGAGAATCTGCTCATCAGAGTATCATACAAATTTCATTACTTACATGGTGAAATATGAAATCATTCAAAATGTAGAATTTAATCTCAAGGTATCGTAGAAATTTTCATGAAACGATTTTCCTAAGGGCATCTTTATTGTTGTGTGGTGCAGAACGCAGTGGAGCAACCCCCGAAATTCGTGGGCCGGTGGATCGGGGCATACACGATCAACATGTTCGTGGTCGGGTGGGTGCTGGTGGTCGGGTTTGGGTTTGGTGGGTGGGCAAGCGTGACCAATTTTGTCCACCAAATTGACACGTTCGGGCTCTTCACCAAGTGCTACCAATGCCCTCCTCCTACACTTCCCCCGCCGACGCCCCACCCCCTCAACGTCACCGCATCTCCACCGCTCCAACACCCTCGCCACGGCCTTCGCAACCCTTGAATTTCCTCCTGATTTTCCTGCAATTAGCGATCGGGAATTCACAAAATCTCAAAGTCATGCCAAAGAAAAGCTTCAAATGTTGCTCCTAAAGAAGCTTTGGGGATTTTCCTAGTAGGCAGAGGAGATAGGAACTGAAATGCACAATCGCCCCCAAAGTGTCTATCTCCATTTTTCCAATTTACCCCAACACCACTTCTATTTTCTGAGTTCAGCTTATAGTTTTTGTCATGTCCTTGAGAGAGGGAGAGAAGGCGAGAGAGAGAGAATATCGATCCATCTGTATGTTTAGCTATCTTTTGATATGAGATGATGTTCTCAATTGGCTCTCAACTCTCCATCTCTACCAGCTATATAGTTCATTCACGTGAGTTTTTATCTTTTTCTGACAATGAGAGAATTAACTTTTAATCAGCTTCTGATCTTATTATGTCAAACCCACGTGAAAGTTCTATGTTGAAATTTAGAGCAGCAACAAGGAAGCAAAGGGAATTATAGAGATTCCAATGAGATTCTACTCAATTCATTTCAAGTTCATTTCAGAACTGACATGTTTTCCATCTTACTTCTTGATTAACCCTCTCTCTTTTACACTTGAAAAGGGTAATCAAGATGAACATGGCTTAGCGTGTGCAAACTCGACACGGGTCAATGAAAGAATGGTTAAAGCTTGGCACGCGCTTATAGGGAAAGCCCATTTATCGATTGAAGGGGAATCGAACATTGGACTCGTGATTCTGAAATACCTCTAAATGTGTGTACTAACATACAAAAGAATTTAATTGTTCAAGGACGGTGCTAAAATTTGCATTTTTTTTATCCTCACAGGAAGCTTGGCTATCAAATAGTCGACGGGGAAACTAGAGTAGGAATGTGCTGATTTTTTTTTCCTTTTGGTATGTGACATTCCTAAATCCTAGAGGGAATCAATGGCCCACCTCCAAGAGATGTGTGACCATTAGGTCACCGACCTTAGGAATGATCGATTCGATTTGAAATAATATGGAACCTACCCTATCAGGGATGGTTCCAGATTTTTGGAACATGATTTAAATCAGGACCCTTTGGAACCAGTCTTGAACTGAACGAACCAGTTCCAAGATAGATCTAGAAATTGGGTTGCAAGTTTTTTATTCATTTTAAAGATAAATTGGAATAATCGGTACATTAGCATCCTTTGGTAAAACGGCTGAAGTACTTCAAGCTCTTCAGAGTCACTTGGGATCAAAAGTCGATTTTGTCCGGGGAAAGATCCTCGGGAGAACCAGCAGTTCGGAGGGTTAATGCGAGAATCGTAGGGCATTTGTCAATGAACTTACTCGGTTCACTTGAGAACGAATTGGTTCAGGCTGCTTTTCAAGTCGAATTGGAACATGAGAGAAACTTAAAAAACTTCAGGGCAAAGCAAATCCCAAAAGGGCTGCAAAACAACACAAAACCCAAAAAACAAAAGAGCATGGCTTGCAGTTATAAGCATACTCTCATCCCAAAAGACTAAATCTGTTACAGTATCACCGGAACCATTAATAATGAGCACAAGCTGAGATCTTTCCCTCTAGAAAGTACGAGTTGCAGTGTGCACCTAAGTTTGACGTCCTCATCACTATAACAACAATAATATATTGAACCACCACAAATCAAATGCTTCTAAGAAACTCCTAGAGATCAAGAGAGAAAAGCTCCCAAATGTAGATCTACACCAAAATTGAGAGACCAGAGCTTATGTGGAATCTCAAAGAAATCATAGAACCACATATCGGGCATCATGTTCGTTGGACTCATGACCGCGTTCTCACAAATTTGCAGCTATAGGAAAATTTATTCACTAAAATGACTGAAGAAAAGCAATAACTATGCGCAAAATAAGATGTTAAACGAGGCGAAAAAAGTCTCCTAGATTAGGCCGGGAAAAATAAAAAAGGGAAATCAAGGTCTAGAAAAGAGAATCACAGCAAAGAAGGCTCTTTGAAGCTAAGAGCCTACACGAGAAGTTTCTTTGCGGTGGGGTTGCTTGGGAGAGGAAGGGTTTTTTGGGGGAAGGGGGAGATCTGTTTGGAGTTGACCTTAGTTCAAGTTAATGAAGCACGGGCATTTGTCTTTGAGATAGCTACTTACCAGCGACACCACCGTTAGAAAGTCCAAATTAGTTGAGACCAAATGAACATAAATAGCATTTTGTACCTGCTGTCAAGTAATGTAAGACAATATTTCGAAATGTCCTCTCACGTGCAAGCACGAAAAGTTTGACTAACCGAAAGTTTAGGCATATTCGTGAAAAGGATAGCGGTAGCTTTTATATTATGTTAAAAAATCAATCCGTTGTCAAGCGATAGAGAACAATATTTCAACAATCACAAACAACATAACTAATAACGTTATAACCTACATAGTTGAGATATGATCAGATCATTCTCAGGAGACAACTTGGGGTCGACATTGCTTTAAACACAAGATCAATGGAGGAAACATAAAGGACAAAAATGTTGCAGTTCCATTGATTACCAAGTCTAAAATCTCCAAGAACTTCGTCCCTCGTGATTCCCTCCGATCTCTCTCTCTCTCTCTCTTCCCGTATTTAGGGCAAATGGGCTCTTGAAAACGATCGGTCATGGACCAAAGTCACTCCACGCAGCGATTGTGCGAAGGAAGGGACTCAGAAGCACCTTTCGCTTTTCATCTACTCTTTTCAGACCCTTTTCTCAGCAAGAAAAAGATATTGGGGGGGTACAGGGTCAGACGGAACCCTAATAATTAAAGAAGCAAAGACAGTGAGAGAGCGACGCGAATGGCTTCCAAGGCATTGAGAACACTGCGCCTGTCTTGCTTCCACTTTAGGTGGAGAAGGCATGGTTTTTTGCCTTTGGTCCCTTTTGCTTGGAATCTCATGATTCTTTTTCCTGGGGATCTGCAATTGAATTTTCAAGAAGATAAATTGTGTGGGAACTCCACTTGCTTTCTGGGAAAGCACCAATGTCTTTACAAGCGCACGCAGCGCTTGGTGTGAGAGAAAGGTGTCTGTCTTTTCAGTTCCAAGTCAATTTCAGTCCAATAGGCTCTGGCCAGAATTCTTGAAAATGAATAAATAAAGACGGGGACCAATATCTTCCACCGGGGAGACATCTACAAGTTCTTATGTGCGGATCCATATAGCAGGCTTTCGAGCATGCCTCTCTCTTTTTCTTTTGTCTTCTTTTAACATAAAGCTTGAATTTCGCTCTTACCCTCGCTCTTACCCAATTTTTTAAGATCGAGAATGGTAAATTCAAGTAGAAGAACGAAAATGAGAGGTAAAAAAAAAAGAGTCGATCGTGTTTGTACAACTATAGTTTCGAATGACGACATCTTTTTCATGGATTAGGTTAGTCTTTTACCATTAGTAATGTTGGATATATGGGAAACAATTTACATAATCAATTTAGAAACTAATGTGGTAGGCTCTTGTAAGGCGTTGAACACGACTATCGACCACCGTGACCGCCTGGTTTATATGCTTGGTCCTAGTCTTTCTACTCACTCCACCTAGTATGTAATGGATATGCAGCAGGACTCATTTTTAATAGGTGATCTTATCAGCAGTTCAACACCACAATTTTGATTGACTAAATCGATCACAGTTATCCTTTTTCCCACAAGACCCAGGCTCATAAAACGAGATAGAGAGAGAGAGGGGGGGAGGGGCCCAGGAAAAGCCCATCCTTAGGTTAGGGCTTTGAGAGGGCCCATGGGACATGAAAGATGGTAGGAAGAGCCCATCCTTCACATCCACCATAAGAGAGGGAGAGCCCACGAAATGATTAAAGGCCTTCCTGCACGCCTCAGACATTTGTAATCTTTTCCCGTGGTTCTCAGAAACTTTGACAACATTCCATACCCGATCAACTAGCTACAACTACATTTCGAATAACATATAGCTGGTCTAACGATGAATTTTTGTCGTTAGAGCCAAGTCCAATTCATTCTGTTACGTGAACAAGCATAGATGAACTACGGGCTCGACCACTCCATGGAGGTTTATCTCCGTCCAACGATCGAATTTCTAAAGAACTTTTATCGAATTTATCTTAAGCATGAGCGAACCAAGGCAAGGACCTTTAGGCTTGATACCGAGACAAAGCCAACAGGAGCTGACAGTCAAGATTTTTATTAGGCACAAGTTTGATACCTAAGAGTCCTTAAGAAAAAAGACAAAAGAAAAATATAAAATGAATACGTCGATTTTCACTTAAACACCAATTACGTGTCTCTACAATTCAAGATACATTTTTCATTCTTTAGCCCAATTGAAATGACGAAAACATCCTCATTTTCTAAAAGCCTTCAAAATCCCAAAGCCTCAAACCTGGTCAAACTCCAAACAAGCTTGGATACTCTCTCAATCCCCATTAGCTCTTTGAAGTTGTTTGTTCTAAGGAATATGCTTTCCCGAATGAGACTTTTGGAATGCACAAAAAGGATTGCGCCCATATTGGGGATGGCAAAGGATGCCATCCGGGGGGAGGGGGATGGGGGATTCAATTTGCGGATATATTAGATGGGCCATGCGAGATGGAAAAAAAATTAAGGTACGAGAGAATAGGTGGCTGGAAATGGAAATCATTGGTGGACAACAAACCTTGATGAGTCCCAAAGGGTGGAGGAACTAATCAATCAAGAGAACGGGGCTGGGAGAAAGTGCGGAATCTCTTTGATGAGAACTTGGCTAGCGAAATCCTAGCAGTTCCTCTAAACAAGAAGTCAGAGGAAGACCGTTTGGTCTGGATAGGGAATAAGACTGGAAATTACATAGTTAAAAGTAATGGCGGATGAAACCAAATTACTTTTAAGGGCTTTTCCCCCCTTTCTATCAATATTTCTTTTAAATTAAAAGCTAAATCTTTGAATTATATTAGCGATCGTTAGCCGCTAGCCATCAAGGTGCTAAAAAAGAAAATAGAGAAAAAAGAAAAAGAGAGAAGAAAAATGATTTTTTTCTTTGTGATTATTCTCAATCTCTTTATGCCCTAATTTTGAGAGAAGATTATCAATGTATTCCAATTTTTTTTTAAGTCTAGTGGATTCGCAAAGTACCTCTGCACGGGGACATGGCCTAGGTTTGCGTGAACTTCGATAACAAAATTTCTGGTGTGTTCTTCCGATTGTGTTCTTTTACTATTATATTTCGTCTAGGTGAATTGATTGTTTGCGTTATTTTTTTTGGAATTGACGTGCGATTTATGAACAACTGGTATCAGATTTTAGGTTGGCTAATCGAGAATATCAAGGGTTTTATAGTGATGTTTGATTAAAAGCAAACAGTATGGTAGAAGATAAAATCATAATCGACAAGTTTGATAGGTAAGATTTCGGATGGTAGAAACTCCAAATCAAGGATTATCTTTATCAGAAAGATCTCTATACATCACTTGAGAGTTGGAAACCTGAAATCACGGAGGTGGATTCAATAGCAAAATTGGGATGAAAAATTCTTGATTGAAAGGCATTAAGTGTGATTCGTCTAGGGCTAATGAAAAGATATGGTACCACATCACAAAAGTAAAAACTACAAAAGAAGTCCACATCAAATCAGGTATTTTTTTTTTTTTTTTTTTGTGAGTGTACTTAATTTCTCTGTACCATAATCTTGAGAGAAGATCATCGCTATATTCCAACTTTCTTCATAATCTAGTGGATTCATAAAGTACTTCTGTGTGTAGACGTAACCTAGGTTTGGGTGAACTTTAATAACAAATTTTCTGATGCGTTCTTCCAATTATATTATTTCATTATTATACTTTGCCTAGGTGAATTGCTTGTGTTATTTTTTTTTCCTCGAATCGATGTGCAATTTCTTGGCAAAAAGTGCCTACAACAAGCCATATCTAGCAAGCCTACAATAACAAACAACCTCAGCCTCCACTTCTTTCCAAATTTCGAGGTCCTTTTGGACATATTTATGGAAACTAAACACTTCTTTCCAAAATCCGAAATTTCCTATAGAGTGCGTACCAAAATATCTTACCCATAAGAGAAAATCTCTACAAGAGAAAGATTTTATCGAATCCCTTGTGCCCTTTATGCAACCAAGTGCAAGAGATGATTGATCGGACACTCCTGCTTAGTCCTTGGATAGCTAATATTTGGGTGGATGAGGGACTAAAGCTGTAATTTTTAGACACACCCATTACTCGCTTGCATAAATGGGTCTCAAAGAGCTTTGAATCAACTACATACTAGCTGTCACATAAGAAAACTGCTAGTATCTTATGGTCAATTTGGAAGGCATGTAATGCCTTCATGTTTCACTCACACTGACCGGACTTGAGCAGAACAATAGATCTTGCAATTACAGAGCAAGCCAGCTTATTGAGGTGGAATCCAAGGTCGAAGAGAAAAAAGAAAACCACTTACCTTCTACGTGGCGGTTGCCAGCAAGAGGATCACTAAAAATTAACGTAGATTGCTCCAAATTAGAGGGCACGCTAGACTTAGCCATGGCACGGGTGGTTCACGATCACAAAGGAGTGCTGGTTATGTTGCAATAGCTAAAACCCTAGCTTTGTTGAGCTGCCTGCGCTTCATGGAGGAGAGGAGAGACCGAGATGAGCTAAGTGGAGTGCAGGTTGAAGTACAAACTGACTGCTTTGCTAGTCAATTGTCTTGTGGAAGGGGAGCATAGCCCATGGGATATTCGAGCCTAGATTGAGGAATGTAAAATGAAGTTGGCCCAACTAGAATTTCTAAGCTTGCCCCAATGTCCAAGAGAAGCGGACAAACTTGCGGATTGAGTGGTCAAGGTTCAGCGGAACCCTTTAATTGGCTGTTTCGTTTAGGGATATACAACCGGACCGAGTTACTAGGAAACCATACTGGACTACTCGAAAAGTATGTTTGGGAATAAATCCCTCTTTGAATCGGTCCGGGAATCGGTTCTCGGGTTTCAGTTCCAAATAAATCCATGCAAATATCATTCTCCCACGATGGGCATGGTTACCA
Source organism: Eucalyptus virginea (assembly GCA_014182375.1). Taxonomy (NCBI): domain Eukaryota; kingdom Viridiplantae; phylum Streptophyta; class Magnoliopsida; order Myrtales; family Myrtaceae; genus Eucalyptus; species Eucalyptus virginea. The sequence goes on along the minus strand of CM024520.1, from coordinate 36,933,229 downwards.
TGGCCATGTGTGACGTGCGCGTGGAGAGAGACGGCGAATGATATTTGCACCCGTGGCTTTGTTATTTCTCTCTTTCTCATTGTCTCTCTTGGCCGGCCACGACGGATTTAACGAGGGCCACCATGGTCTCGAGACCTCGATGGCCATGGTTATCGTGGCCATGTGTGACTAGTGCGTGGAGAGAGAGAGAGAGAGAGAGAAAAGGACAACTCTCAATTAGGGTGCACCCGTGGCTTTGTTATTTTTTTCAAAATAAAAAATTCACCCCTAGAAAGGACAAAAAAAATTAGATGATCCCTTGTTGCACCACTAACTAGCATCACACATTTCTTTAGTAATTATAGGTAAGAGAAAATGGAGTAGACTTGAATAAGCTAAGTGCGATTAAGATATATGTGACATGATGAAATGTACATCACGTCTATTTCGGCATATAGGGCTATGCTATAACCACGGTTGTGTTTGGGTTGTGCCGTGTTGTGACTTGTGTTTTCGTAACATATGATTTAAATTGCAGCAGTTTGAGGGTATTGCAATTTTGAGGAGTTCGCCAAAACTGTAGAACTTCTAACAATTATAACACTTGCAAGTAAGCCAGATTAACAAGGCTCTAGCTCATTGAGCCGGTAGGACGTGTAACCCTTGTAAGCCGCTACGAATTTATGGGCATGCAAATAGCTAACATGGGCCAATTCTAAGGTTTGCTCGGGCATACTCCAAGGTTTACCTGACTTGTTTGTGGCCTTTAGGTTTCCTAGAATTGACACCACAGGGCCCAATCCAACAGAGAAAACGAATCGACCCGACATGATAGTTATCTCTAGAAATAAACTTTGAAACCAATGACAACCTATACAACATGTTACGTATGCACCAACTTCATTTTGGTTCAATTTTGATTCAGATTCTTAGAAATTGCTAGACACCGACACCAACACAGATGCACCAAGTTGTTAAAGTAGGTGTTAATTTCACAATTTTGCTTCGGGAAAGTGTCCTTTCAAAAGCCAAATGAGAGATTGATCTCCAAGACACAGTGATAGAGGAAAATCCATACACAGATACAGAAGCAAATTTCAATTTGAACATGGTTGCAGCACACATCACGGCATTAATTACAGAACGATAAGTTCTCCCCCTTTTTTCTTCGCCAACCATTGAGTTGGCCCTATGGATAAGGGGAAAAAGGTGACTTTGATCCTTTCAATGGAAAAACAAGGACCAAAACGGATAGCCTCAATAAGTTTGTGAAGAAACTTTAAAAAGAAATTGACAAGTATCAATTAACATCGTGTTGGTCGATTCTCAGCCATAAACGAAATCCGTAAAACATCGGATCAATAATGTTGGGATTATCTAAGATTTTTCAAATGGCTGGATCCGCTGTCGGCACCTCAAAAAATTCAACAAATGACCCAAATGTATTCTTATGCGATCACACCGTCTCCTAAATCAAGAATCGGATTCGTAAAAATGCTCACCAATGGCCGAAAACATCGAACCTACTTTACGCGCCGGGTCATGCATCTTCTTTAAAGACAATTGAACAATTGAGAAACCCCTTTTGGGGGTGACCCATGAGAAAACCTAGAACCCCACTTTGCAGCAGACTCTGCACTCCCCTTTGATGGCTGAAATACGGACGATTATGGACCACAGAGACCCCAAAACCAAAAATATCCTAAGACTTAAGAAAAGTATTCTCCTATAATTGGGTGTCTCCTAGGCTTTGCATCATTAAATAAATGTTCCCAATCCCTTTTTTACAAGCTTTTGCCAAACCAAAGGCAGGCACTAAAAATTTCCACTACCTTTAATTCCCCCCTCCATCAGAAAAGAGAACATTTAAAGGCACAAGCACATCACTTTCACTTGCTATTCACTTCTGTGTAAGAACATGGGCAACCACATTTTCCACACAACCACAAAGTCTCCTTCCAATCCTTGTCACTGGCATCATGGCTAAGAATATTCTCTCCCAAAACATATATGTTCAAGTCATGTTAATCTTATGCCTGGTAAGAGTTGGATTTCCAGAGGACTAGGATTCCTCTTGCTGAAAAAAAATCCTCTGGAAATCAAAGATATATGTTCGAGTCATGTTAATCTTACTTATGCTAGACAGGGTTTGATTTCCAGGGGATTGGGTTTGCTTTCCACAGGATTCGTCTCACATGTCAAGAGAAAAATCAGGTACAGTTACATGTAAGTTAAGGAGTGATTAGGGTTAGCTCTTTGACAAAATCCATGGTTATACTCTATGAGGTTCCATTAGATGGGACTTGACAATCGCAATAGTTTTGAATCTCATACTCCATGTCAATGGGCATTAAATGTTGATAGAGACTTGTCTATAAAATGAAATGAGCTCACCAAACAAAACCAAAAAGAGAACATGGACCTATCCAACTGAAAGTTGAACCAAACACCAATCAAAATGAATGGCAATCTCTATGAACACAGTTCAAGAGAGCTCATTTGAGTGAAATCAAAACCATCAAAGGTTCACCACTCATCCCCTGCAATCCGCGAGACTTGAACTAAACATCAATTAAAATGGATGGCAATTTCTATGAACAAACACTTCAAGAGAGTTCATTTGAGTGAAATCAGAACCATCAAAGGCTCACCACTCATCCCCTGCAACCTGTGAAAGTTGAACCAAACACCAATAAAAATGGATGGCAATCTCCATGAACCCCCACTTTCAAGAGAGATCATTCGAGTAAAATCAGAACCATGACAGATTCACCACTCATCCTCTGCAAATTCACGGTCCAGTAGTCCAACCAGCCATTGAAGGCTCAATCCAGCAAAAGGCAACAACAGGTCTCAGAACTAACACAAGGAAAGAAAAAATAGCATCCACCCAGTAGAAAATCACACATCTTCTTGAGGGTTAAGCGTTAACTAACCCACAGCAACACACGAAATTAACAAAGAGAACTAGATGACCAAAAAGAAAAGAGTCCCACGTAACAAAAACAGTGCACCAAGCTCACCACCAGAAAAAGAGATACTCGCCAAACCAGAGACGATTTTTTTATGGACCTAATCCATTCGTGTTATCGTTACCTCAGTCAACCATTCCTGGGACACTCCCTGGCAAAGTGCCCCGACTCCCCACAGTTGTAGCAGCTCCCGCCGCCGCCGCCGACGCCGCCGCCGCCCCCGCCGTACCTTCCTCCCCCGCCGACGCCGCCTCCGCCTCCTCCGTACCTACCCCCTCCGCCGCCGCCGCCGCCCTGGTAGCAATCTCTCGCCATGTGCCCAGTCTCCCCACAGTTATAACAAGCCCCCCTCCTCCACCGCCGTAACCGCCGCCGCCGTAACCGCCGCCGCCGCCGCCGTAGCCGCCGCCCCCTCCACCATAACCACCGCCTCCCCTGCCGCCGTAGCCCCCTCCCCTGCCGCCGCCGCCCCGGCTCCCGCCGCCGCCGCGGCTGCTCCCCTGCACCGCGGCGCCGCCGGGGCCGGTCACGTCGACGGCCTTGGTGCGGCTGCCGTCGGACTCGATCTGGAACTCGACGGTCTCGCCCTCGGCGAGGCTGCGGAAGCCCTCGGACTGGATGGAGGACTGGTGGACGAAGAGATCCTCGGAGCCGTCGTCTGGGGTTATGAAGCCGAACCCCTTCTGGTCGCTGAACCACTTGACCTTGCCCGTGATCCTCTCCGCCATGACCCTCCTTCCCAAATCGACCTCGCCCGCTCAAGAATCGCAGAGAACGAGAAAACCCACCACCCAGAAGAGGCGGAACAGAGAGAAGATGGAAGAGAGATCTCCCTCCCTTCTCCTGCTTGAGAGCTGTGGAGAATTTCTGGTGGGGTTTTGAGAGCCCTTGGGGTTGTGTGGGAGCGTGGTGGCGCTACGCTACTGATGAGAAGAATATATACGGGAAGGTCAAAAAGAAAAAATGGGGAAGGTGAAATTACGGATTTACCCATTTAGGGCCTTTTTTTTTTTTTTTTTTTGAAGAACTCTTTTGACCTAATTTGCTTTGGCCCTTTGTAGATTAGGTTTGCAATGAATGATTCCAAAAGCTTTGTTTTCTGCTTCAAATGAATGGTAATTGGATGGTGCTCTTTTGTCAATGTGAACAACTTCAAAGAGAAGGTAAGATCGTGGTACTCGACCTTTCTTGTCTCGTTGTGAATTCGAGTAAATGATAGGTATTCGAGTTTAATTTTCATCCTCAAAGTTAGTCCACGTTTTTGGTGGGATTTGGTAAGTGACTCAAATGAGAAAAATATCTTGGAAGTAAATTATTTAATTATTAAATGCTGATGTGAGTTGTGGCAATTTGAAAAAAATTCAATTAGTTTAAACTGAACATGAAAATCTCAATTCAAAACGATATGAAATTTATCCAATTTTTTTTTTTTGAGGATATCTTATCTACTACTCAAATGATTGCATCTATTAAGATTTCGGCTAATTTATTACCTAATTTATTGTATATTAGTAAAGTTGGAGTTGAGAGATTATTTGCTCTATTGCTTACCAGGCGGCGCTGTATTTTGCCTTTTTGTTTACCACGTGACATGTGGCATGTTTGTGGTGCCCATTCAACCCATTATCTTTTAGTCCAATGATTTTGTCATTCACTAGATTCTGTCTCTTATTGATGTAACAAAATAAATAAAGAAATTTTATGGAGTTTTTTTTTTTTTTGAACAGGAAATTTTATGGAGTTTAAGCTGAAAAAAAAGGTGAAGTAAATAAAACATTCGTCTCTCCATTTCTTTATTCTACTTTTTTATTTATCATAAATGTTAGAAAATGGATAGAGAGAAAGTGTATGAAGATTTTATCTCTTATTAAATTCAAATTCAATAAGAGAATGAAGTAGAGAACGCATCTTAAATTATACTCTTCACTGCCTGGCTTATTTTCAACGTAGTTTCTTAAAATGCTCTTGTAAACAGTGACAATTTTGAACCAAATATGAAATTCTATATAAATATTTCAATGCTCAACGATTCTTATTGGCAAATGCAATTATCCAATCAAATTAGCATATGTACTCATATCGAACGATTCGACGTCAACGGAGATATTGGTTGATGGATGAGCTACATCGAATTAAAAATTATTTGTGTCAAAAAAAAATTGGGTATGATATTTTTTAAATAAAAGAAAATACATATATGGTAAATTTTCAATTTTAATTTTTACTAATCAAAAGCAATCGCAAGGATCAAAGACTCCTTACATCCTCTCTATAAATAAGAGGCCTTTATTCATTTTGAGATGGAGATGGAGACTTTAAATTCTGTGGAGCTGCTATCAAGTTCTTCAAAATTAAAGAACTTTAAAACACGAAACTTGTTAGATTCAATTATCAAGACGAAGACTTTAGAAATAGATCGGACAAGATCTCACTAAATATTCGGGTGATCAAAACATGGACAGTCTTATATTTGAGATGAAGAAGCCTTCAAGTCTTTGAACCCAATTTGTAAAGAAGAATCAAAGATTGTGTTATCTAATTCAAGATCAAGTCACTATGACGCTTGAATTGATCTAATGTGAAGAACAAAAATGGTACAATTTGATTTGAGATTAAACCTCATGCCCTCAAAGCTCGTGCTATTTGATAGAAGATTGTGCCTTCTAGGCCCTCGAATTGTCATTTCCATTACGGAAAAAAAGAGGAAGAAACAGATAGGCTCTAATTGAAAACAACGTGCTTTTTAATTTAAACTAATAAATTATTTTATCATTTTGCATAAAGCAAAAATATTATACAAATTATTTATTTTTAGCGAAACAAATGTACACTAAAAGTCATTGGATTAATATTTTATGTGCGTGAGAAGTATAACAAAAGTACCATAATTTTTATATAACGCTCACTTGAGTGTCACATCTGAGTAAAATCGATTATTTAAATGTTATTTCCAGCAAATCATCCTACATGGATTTTTCTATTTATTTCCCATCCAATGTGAATTATTTTCTATTTTCTATTTTTTCCTTTTCCTTTTATTTTTTATTTTTTTGGGTCAGACACTTATATGGACTTTAAATGTTAGAAAATTTATAAATAGAAAGTATATCAATATTTTATCTCTAATCAAATGTGAACTTAAAAAATGATGAATTAGAGAAAGTATTTTAAATTATACTATTTACTGAAATGGCATATTTTTCAATGTAGTTTCTTAAAGGGATTTTGTAAACATCGAAAATTTTGGGCCAAAAATAAATTTTGCATGTATATTCTATCCTCAACGAGTCTTAGTGGCAAGCATAATTGTCCAATCAAATTGCAATATGTAGTAGAATATTAAACTTGAACAGATAAATTTTGTTGATTAGATGAGTTAAACCAAATTAGCATTTATCCATATCAATTACAAATGGATTAAATAATTGTTTAAATCAAAGGACATATTGATCAAAATTCCTGTTGTTGATATACAATCGTAAAATATGACAAGTTAGGAACAATCGCAAGGATCAAAGACTCTTCCATTCCATCTATAAAAGAGGGCTCTTTATTCATTTTGGGACTGATAGACGAGGACATAAATTCTGGGAAGTTGCTAAAAGAAATCTTATTGAACGTCAAAAACACGAAACCTGAGAATTTAGGTCTTAAGACCTCTGTGGAAATTTTGATCGTCTAGACTTCAAATCATCAAATATTGAGTTGTCAAGACCTCAATCATTTTATATTCGAGTCATCAAGACTTCAGAATAGGACTTGCAACCCTTGCTGCTGCCATCGCTGTCGGGAAGGGTCCATAATGGTGGGGAACAGTTGGCAGGGGTCGGTGGGTCTCGATCAGGGGCAGCAGCAGCGGTGAGGGCTATAAGTTCATGCTTGTGTTTGCCTTTTTTATGTATTTTTTTTCAAGTTTGCTTATTTTTAATATAATTAAAAATTTTGTATTAAAAAAATCATATTTAGACCAAACAATATTGTTTTGGTCTCATGTTTCTTGTTTTAGATATCCCTTCGCCATGTAGAAGAGAATAAAAATAATTAAAAAGCCAGGTTAGCACTTTCCATTGATTAAGTTGGACGGAATTAATGAAATAACTTAATTGCAATAATTTGATAAGTTTAGGACTTCATTTCATTTTTTTTTTTTGAAAATTTTAAAACTCAGTAACACGTTTGTGATAAGTTTTTCGAGTGTACTTATCTTTAAAAAAAAAAATCCAAGACTTTGTCACCTCAAAATTAGTGCAAAAACTTATAATTTCTGGGGTTTTTACAAAAATCTGTTTTGATCCCAACATCTTTTTGCTTAATTTGGCTCAAATATAACCTCTCTCTCTCTCTCTATTAACTAAACCCAACGTGGGATCGAAAATTATAGTCGCAATGATTTCACAATGTCATAAAATCTAATGAGTTAACATATTTGACATTGTTCAAAAAAAAAAAACATATTTGACATTATTAAAATCAGTCAATGATTTTGAGGTCGTAAAATCTAAATATTTTAAGATTTTAATTTGGATTTTACCAAATTTCTACCAGGTAAGATCATTCAATGCCTTTTGAATCACAAAATCATATGATTTCAAAGTTTAAATCTAGATTTTATAAAGAACAAGAATTGGAACTCAAATTTTCCGTTTGGAAATCCGTTGGGTGCCCTTCTTTTCAAATTTGGAGCGGAAGGCTGCTCGGATTGATTTGAAATATTCCTCCTACGATTGTACTTTTGAATTTCAGGATGAGCTCTAATTTTCCAACGATTTGATTTGACAATGAATTTTTCCATTTGGTCCTCTGCTTGTACTCTCTCTCTCTCTACACTAAACCCTAATTTTTTTTCATTTTTTATTTTAGATATTTGACATATACAAATCACCACCCTAATTTTTGCTCACATGACATGTCATTTCTATGCATCACCACCATGAGGCGCCACCATGAGTTAGCCATATCTATTGCCATATAAGCTTGTTTCATCGAGAGATTAATTGTATTTGTCTCACGAGCATTTTTTTCCTTTTTTTTTTTTTTTCTCTAGATGGGGGTATTTTTGTCCTGAGGACATGAATTTTTGCTTTTCTTTTTGGCATATGTGGCTTAGAAAAGGGTGAAAAAGAGAAGATCGGAAAAGGGAGCAGGTGAAAGCGGAGCGTAGCATTCATAATTTGCTCTCAATTTGTGTGATCCATAAAGTGATCAACCACCGCGTGCTGACGCAGATTTGTTTGATCACAATCTAGTGGCAAGGGCAATGCAAATGCAAACGGCCTGAGATCGAACCCTCGGGCTGTGGACATTGAAGATGGCGCCTAGGGGTGAGCATCGGTCTAGGGTTAACCCTGGACCGGCCCAACTCTGCCGGTCTTGATCTCGTTCTCAGGGAGATCGGGTCAGTCATTGATTTTAGGATTCCTGGACCAACAATGTGGAGGTTGGTCATTAGTCCTGGGAGTTTAGGGTTAGTTTTTAATTTGCCAAAATCGAAAAGAAACAACTTCTCCGCTCGTCACTTGACACTCACCTCATTCGCTTTGGATCACTCGTGTCGCTCGTCGCTTGATGCTCGCCTAGCTTGTTGCTCCCTACTTGACGCTCAACGCTCACCCCACTTGACCCTTGTTGCTCGCTTCTCTTAGTTAACCTCGCTCGTTACTGAACCCATAGGGTTAGTCCGGTCCCGAGTTGAACCTAAAACCGGACCAAACTCATTGTGTTGGTATGGTCCTCAGTTACCTTTTAGATAGTACAAAAATTGAAATAAATAAGTTATCGGTTGGTCCGGGTTAATCCTGGAATCAGACCGAACCCACTGAGTTGGTTTGGTTCTCGATCCCAAGCTCAATAGGATTGGTTTTTGATCTCAAAAATTGAGGACCAGCACTGTGTGAATTGATCCTAGGATTAGGGGTGGGTCAGCTTAACCCGGACCATACTCACCCCTAATAGTGTCGACAGAGGTCAAAAGGGTTTTCTTATCGAAAGAGTTCATTTGCGGGCCAACCCGACCCGATCTGAACACCCATGACGGACTCTTCGTGGGTCTTCTTGCACTGGCTAATTCTGCTTAACAAGAAAATATTTTCTCTTTTGATGCACTGACCACACACGACACAAAAGGCACGTTATTGCGTTTGAAATAGGAGGCGGTATTTCATTTGCAGGCGGTCCCAAAATCCTCTGTCGATTAGTGGCGTAGTAGGACGTCGGCGACGGCGATTTGAAGCCGAAGGGACCCGGGAGGAGGAATTTTCTCAGGAAGGTGGGGGAGCCGACGATGAAGAACAAGAAGCGGAGGAGGGAGCAGCAGCCCCGACCTACGATCCACCCGAGGAACAAGTACTCCGAGAACCCGCCCGACTTCGCCCTCCTCGCCTCCCTCTACCCTTCCTTCAACCCCTTCGTCTCCTACGGCCGCGACGCCCGACCCAGGATCGACTGGACCGACTTCAACGCCACCCGCGAGCTCACTCGGGTCTTGCTCCTCCACGACCACGGCCTCGACTGGTACCTCCCTCCGTTTCCCCCAGCAAAATCCGAACTTTGAACACCCCTTTTTGTTAGATTTCCATTTGGCGTGCTGGTTCGTGGCTGACCATCGTGGCGGTCCGTCTGCTCATGCTTTTCTGGTCCGCGTTTGTGATATTTCTGGGAGTTCGCTTCGGTGCGTGAGTATGAAAACTTAGGGATAAGTTAGCTGGTGAAGGTGCTATTTGACGAGGGTCAAGATGAAAATAGCTAATTTCGTTGATAGACGATGATAACTTCCGAGTTGCTCTGTGTCCGAGTAGTAACAACTCTTTTGCAAGTTGGTTTGGGGTGATATGAGATTTTCAGTATCGGTTATGTTGGGACACTGAAACATGGGAAATCTCAGCTCTATAGTGGCATATTCTTATCAACTTATGCACGGGAATGGAAACTTGGAAGAAAGATTTCAAACATTTGAATGGTAGGAAACAGAACATGGCGGTATAAGACAACCCATATACTCGACACACTTATTGGAGAAAAAAGAGCTTGGTTGTTCATCGCTGCTGGCGTTGCTTACTTTGTGCCTTCCTCCTATGTATATTAAAATTTAGCGAATCATCTCTTCCACCTGTTTTGGATCTTTGGGAAGTTAAAAGTTTCAGTAATACACTAACTACTTGGGCATAGTTATTGCATTTGTCTTTGGACTCGAATGTGCATTTTGAGGTTCATATCATGGTTAGACAGCGCCTATATATCCTTAATGATTGCAAACCTCATTAACTCTCATTATGCCGGGCCAAAAATGATCTTATTCTGCTGATCCCTGTGAAAAGAAACTTGCAGTCTAATTAGTGAATGAAGTATGTCAGTGTGTTGTCTGGATAGGGTTGATGAACTCTAGTCAAGATTGGTTTTTGATATGGTGTAATTGTTTGTTTCTCTGCTTCTAATACTGTTTATCTTTTTGTCATTGTGCATGTGATTGTTATTTAGGTGGATTCCTGATGGACAACTTTGCCCTACAGTGCCCAACAGATCCAATTACATTCACTGGATTGAAGACCTTCTTTCATCTGAAATTATTCCTAAGATTAATAACGATGCAGATAATATTAGGGGATTTGACATAGGAACTGGAGCAAACTGCATTTATCCTCTTCTCGGTGCATCTCTTTTGGGGTGGAGCTTCGTTGGGTCAGGTGAGCTTCTTAGTTTCATTGTCAATTGCCAACGTCTAGATTTGAAGATATCTTTAAATGTCCAAATCATAATATTTCTCGACTTGGTTGTAGATATGACGGATGTGGCATTAGAGTGGGCAGAGCGAAATGTTAAAACTAATCCACAAATTTCAGACCTAATAGAAATTAGAAAGGTCAACACCTGTATGGATGCTGTTCTTGGGGAAGATTCTTCTAAGGAGGATCTCCGATGCTATGGAAGCAAAACAAATCCTAGCAACAGCATAGGTAGTGAGTCAGCACCTGTACCTTCCTCTAGACGTGATGATGCAGTTGAGGAAAACGGTTATTCAGGACCACCTATCCTATTTGGCGTGGTTAGGGATGGTGAGACATTTGACTTCTGCATGTGCAATCCTCCATTTTTCGAGTCAATGGAGGAAGCAGGTCTGAACCCAAAAACTTCTTGTGGTGGGACTCCCCAAGAGATGGTTTGTCCTGGTGGGGAGAAGGCTTTCATCACACGCATTATTGAGGATAGTGTTAGACTGAAGCGGTCTTTTCGGTATATTTTTGTTTTCATCTTCTTGTTGTTACATGCGTATATGTTCTTTGCATACATATGACATTGTCATCTATCATTTGTTTAGATGGTATACTTCAATGGTCGGTAGGAAATCAAACCTCAAGTCCCTAATTGCAAAGCTACGAGAGGTTGGGGTCACCATTGTGAAGACAACTGAATTTGTGCAGGGACAAACATGTCGATGGGGAATTGCTTGGTCTTTTGTACCTCCTGCCCGGCAGATGATATCGCCTTATGTGGCTGAGAAAAGCAATCTGTCTTTCATGCTTGAGGTGTCAATAAATTTTATCTCGCAGTTGTAGTAAGTTTATCATTTTGAATCTTCAGTGATGTGAATTTGTAGCTACCATTCTGCCACCTAAGAGATAACACATAGCCACTTAAACTTGATTCACACTTTCTCTGTAATCTGCCAAGAAAGATGCCTTCTGCTTTATCTGCTTTATGATTTTGCCTTTGCAGTGGTGACCAAAGCCATTACAGTTTCTAGGTTATATGTATGGCATTTCAGTCTTTCCCTGATTTTATATCTGTATGGATAGGTTGTTTATTTGTTGTGGTAGATTAAAGAAGTGTTATAACCGCCGTTGGTTAGGTTTTTGCTCTTAAAAGTTTGAGATACTTAGATAGATTCTATAGTTTCAAGAGCTGCAAGTTTGGCTTAGTTGTTATGTTAACCACTATTAAGTGAAGACTTGACTTTGAATTCACTATGCATGCTGGTCGGGGCATAATATCCCAATTCCAAAGCTTGAAGGAGTACCACTTTCCATTTCTTACTCATATCATTCTAGATGCATTCATTTTCTTTGCTGATATTTTTCCCTTTGTGATGTAATACTGGAACTTTTGGTTTTTCTAGGGCCTTCAACGTCAGTTTGGTGCCATACATGTCTTGCAGTCAGTTGAATCCTTTTTCCATGAAACTGGCGCATCCTGTAAATTGAATGTACATTCATTTTCTGCCGATGTAAGCTCTTTATGGCGTAACTATGAGTATGTTTTAGCTTCCCAAAAACTGTTGTGTTAGCAGTACACAATTTTTTCGTTACATCTAGGCCTTTTATTTTGAACAGATTACTGCATCAAATGATCATCTAAAAGGAATTTTGAGGAATAAGGTAGGGCCTCTTGAGGAATCTTTGGGTGGCGATTGTGAGGAAGAGCCACCCAGTGGCTCAGACAGTATGCCTTGTCCTTCAAATGACTTAAGTTTCCGCATAACGGTAAAGCTCTCACTATACTATGCTATGCTTGAAAAAAAAGTCTTTTTAATAAGTGAAAACAAGCCTTTCTTAATTTCTTACGATATAGTGCTATACTATTTTCTAAGCAGGTATTTCAGCAAATTCCTGGCACCCTGCTAGTAAAAGGATCATTGCAGCGTAAAGATGGCTCATCGTCAGGTTCTTATAACTAATTTTATGCTTGCAACTAGCAATGGTAGTGGATGTTCTCACTGGGGATTAGGTGCAGTGTTTTTTGTCAATGATGACTGGTGAAGGAATTCTGTGAAGGGGTTGATGATTGATTTGTGGGTTATTTCCTTTAGTGTGTACTTTTTATGGTTATCTGTATCTTGAGAAAACCAGCATTTATTCCTGGAGCATTATACATTTTGGTCGAAAGAGCACTACCTAATTAACATTCAGTAAATAGAACTTTCCTGCCATTTCGGAATGAGGATAAGCCTTCCTTCATGGTAAATTTATTAGGTACTCCCGGCTTATGTTAGCCCACTCCACATGAGCCGTTGAAGGGCTTATTAGGTAAGTTTATTTGGTACTCCCTTCATGGTAAATCCATTAACGGCTCATGTGGAGGCAGCGTCCAATAAAAGCTCTCATGGACTCGACCTCTACATTGATGCTTCTGCTTCTAGTTGTATCCATAAGGCCTACTCTCATTAGTTTTCAGATATATTTTTTCGACTCCAGGCAGCCCAGTTTTGCTCTATGATTTTGTCAAGTTGTTTCCTGTCCTGGGTGATGAATCCTTAAGTATCTTTAATGGCTCTTGCCTTGCTCTGCTCACGCTGGTTTGGTAGAGAGGATCTGTCATGTGACTCATCTTAAAGGAAAAATAAATGAAAACAAACAGTTGATGCCATACTCATATCTGGTGGGTCTACATTGTCTGAAATGTCTTACCATTTTGCCTGCTAAATATATAGGACATCGAGTCCGTCTGGACCTTCTCAAAGCTTACGGCATTTGGTGTAACTTAGTTTTGCATTGTCATGTTGCAGGAGCTTTTTCATCCATCTTCCAGCGGTTAGAGGGAGTCCTGAAACAAAAGTTCTGTAGAGAAAAGGCTTCTGTCGCTATTTCTTAGCAGGATACATGCCATCAAACTTGCACCTACATCTGATGCAAGCATCAATGTGTATTCTGCTGGAAGAAATACCATGCTTGGCATCCCTGGCAGAAAAACTCACACTGAGGGACCTTATTGCATCTCATGAGCGTCCCGATAAGATAGAACCTTTTGACCTGTGGCTCAAAGGTGGAAACTGAATGCACTTAGCTGTTTCTATCTTTGAGTTTCCACTGATGCCTACTTCTAGATACATTTCCAATGCAATTTGCTACTATGACTTTATGAGTTCTTTCTCTACAATTTGATGAGTCATTGTAAGGTTTCAAGTTTGATATGGCATCCATTTTATTAGATTACTTCTGCCCAGGTTTTATCCTCCTTGTCTCGTCATGCTTCATTTATTTAGCTGTCGCGTACGCATAATTTGGGTTATGAGAGATCAATGCGAGGCCACTTTTGGAAAAGGGGAGGTATTGGGAAAAATGTGGTCTTGACACCCAAAAGTGTGCTAAACATCTTTATGGGGAAATAATTATCAGCCAAACTGGAGAATGTCTGTGATCTTATTCTAAAACCCTGCTTTCATACCCAAATCTGTAAAGTGGAGCCATCTTATAAAAAATTTGCATTTTGGCCCATGTCACCCCACTTGAAAGTCGTTTGTCTTGTAGTACTTTTGTAACTTTATCTGATGCCAATTGGATGGATGTGATTTGCATATTGCTCTTTCAAGCTCTAATGTCCTACATTGAAAGAAAGTAGGAAGTTTCCTCCAGAATCCAACAATATCCAGAGAGTACTATTGCTTTTTTATCTCATGCCACGATTGATTACACCGACAACTCTTTGTACACAATAAACCACGAACAAACAAAAACATCAACTTAAGACCATACAAATCTTACACACCATCTGACCCCAAATGAAAAACTGTCACCTCTGATGTACGATTTGGCAGCAGGAAGGAGATCTCAAGCTCAATACAAGGACAGTGACATTTACACACGGCATATACAGCGAGAAAATTCCGCGAATTTCATGCTTTCCCTTCAATCCTGGCATGTGTGACCCCGACACATGCATCGACAAAATCCTCATCGATGAAGTCCGTCGACAGGACCTGCAGACGATCAGCACAACCCTTTGCAAAGCACTGCGATATAAAGAGCCGTGCGTACCCATGGATTCGGCCCGTCACTGGCTTAACACACACGATAGGATTGTCCGCTTTTGGCGTGACTGTGTTCTCCACCCGGTAGAAGTACTTCCTGGATGACACCGGCGGCTGGTCGCTCAAATGCTTAATGTTGCCGTCGAATTTAGTCGAAGGCAAATCGGTGTCGATCCAATTGTCCTTCAAATACCCGGCGCTCCACAGAGGATCACCTGCTTTCGGATGAGGCGACTTCCTAGGCTTCCAAACGCAGATTATCCTCCTTGGCAACAATTCCTGGATTGTCTTCCCGAAGACATGGTCATCCTGGTGGATTAGAAATTCCCCTAGCTGGTCAACCAAGTACTTGTCGAAGTCCGGCGGGTCCTGGTGCCCGAACTCAGTCCTGATCTCGAGAATCACGATCTCCTTCTCAGTCTCCGATAGAAACTTCTTGATATCCCGGATCACCACGTCAATGCTGTAGGCGACCAAGATCCCGTGGCAGACCTTGCGGTCCTCTTGCACCCGGATGTCCAGCACGCGCGTGCCCAGGACGAGCTGGCGGTAGATGGACAGGCTTTGGCATTGAGCGAAAGGGCGAGACACGAACGGTATGCCTATCTTGTTAGTCGCGGAATCGTGGGTTCCCGGCCAAACAATCTGGTTCACGTGGAGCTTCTCCGGGCCAAGGCCGGCCATCCAGGCTTTCCTGTCCGGCGGGCGGTAGTTGCAGCCATGGAAATCGCAGCCACATGATTCCTTGAGATCACACAGGACCTTCCTCTCGGTTGATACGGCCTTTCTTTTCTGTACCTGTGTGGAGACCGTGGAACCCATTCTTGAAACTCAAAAGGAGGAGGAGGAGGAAGATCAGAGTCTCCTCTTCCTCTTCTTGCTTGGGGGTGTAACTGGTGGGAGAAAATTTATATTTTCATCAAGAATGGAACATTGTAACCACAGGTGGATTGATGCCAAGGAGCTTGGACTTCTTTGGGATTGCAGGAAAAGACCAAAGGGGAAAGTATGACCTGTCATTAGGATTTATGTCTTATATAATTTGTATTTTTCAATGATGTTGGATGTCAAATCTGGATTAGGTGTGTTGGGTTCTCCTCCATATGGTGGGCCATGTTGATTGCATTATTGGTGGGGAGCTGTCATCATTGGTTGGTCCACTTGTGTGGCTATCTAGAAAGTTTATCTATCCTTGTGGGGATGTCTCCCATCCCTTCTTCCTTCACACGCTTTTTTTCCATTTGTTGGCCAACAGAAATGAAGAAACTCTGGTGCGAATTAGTTAGTAGCGCTGGAAAATCAATTTAAGGGGAAGAAGGTAATATAACATTAAGTTAAAAAAAGTAAGGATAATTACCAAAAAAATCTTAAACCTATATTAATGCTTTGTGAAGCCAGTAGCACACAAGGTTGTGACTTGAAATGGGCAGACCGGAAGAGAACAGCAACAGTCCCGACCTGCAAGAACCAAACCCATGTCCCACACATTGATGTCCCCAACCTAGTTTTTAGAATCTAACTGGTTCATATCTATATTCAGCTCCCTCGATCATTTATATGCATCTCTCCAACTTTTCACAGAACTTATTCACCATGGAAATTTAGTGTTAATTGAGTTTTCTTTAAACAACCAGGTGATCAATGCGATTTTTGGATTGATGGGCATTGTAGTGTAGTAATGGGGCTCCATGGCACACTTCATGATTAGGCATGAGATTCAAGTCTCATACTCAATTTAAAAGAGCAGTGCAAAAATATGCGATCAGAAATGGGAACAATATTAGTTGAAAAAAGAGTGAATTTATAAAGATGTAAGCATGGGTGTTCAGATGTGATTGATCCTTTCACGGTAGTTGGTTGAAGAAGGAGAAAAGTAAAAATCATAGATAAAGTGAACTCTAAATTTTTTTGTATTATGATGATGGGACCGAGTTATATCTTCATAGAAGATCTTAATGCAATGCTTATAAAGAGTCAGATGAAATATATCACTTTGCAAGTGCCATGTCATATCTCACATAAGGAATATCTAATTGATCTACATGTTTAATTGATTAAATCAAAATCTAAATGTATTGATCAATTTAATTATAGATCTTTTAATTTGATTAATTTAGTTCTAAACTTTTTAATAATTTGTCAATTTAGCCATTTCGGCCATTTTTGGCCAGGAATAGCTAACATAGACACCGACTATCCTACCAGCATTAACGCAACAATTTTTCAAATATATTTTTCTAATTTTTTCCTTTTTCTTTTCCTTTATTTTTCCTTGTTTTGACCCTCGTCGACCCTTCCTATGGTCAAGAAGAATGTCCTAGCCCTCGTCCATAGACCTCGTCAGCCACTAGGTAGGGGCTCATGGACCATCGTTGTGGCCGACAAAGGCCTAGGCAAGGGTAATAATAATAATAATAATAATAATAATAATAATAATAATAATAAAGGAAAAAATTCAGAAAATTATTTAAAAATTGTAAAATTATTCACATCGAGCTTTCTTTGTCTTGCGCCACATAAGACTATCAATATTCACATTAGCAATTTCTTGTCAAAATTGGCCAATAGAACTAAATTAGTTGAATTAAAATATTTAAGACTGTATTGGCATCCGTATAATAGATTTATGGCTTTTCTTTTTATAATTTTCCCTAACAAAGATAGTTGTAGAAGTTGTGCACACAGTCCATGTCTAGAAAAGGCCTTTGAGCACTATCTGAACTCTATTTGTCTTCAAACATCTAATTGATCTTATTGGTGAGTCCATGAGATCTTTCTAAATCCTTTCCTACGTTTCTTTCTTGCATAGGAGAAGCAAAACGGTAAGCATGTTTTCAGTGTTATTTTTCAAGGGTGAGAGATGATTAGACTTTAGCCAGGCCTAGAAAAATTTGGAAAGAAGTGAATGGTTCACCAGGAAAAGCGGGATGGCAGGTCGGACAAGCATGATGATCTAGGTCGAATCATTACAAAAAAATGAAAGATTAAAACGTAAGAATCACCCAAAAACATAATTTGAAAGTCACATACTTCTAGAAAAGGTAATTGGTCCAACTGATTGGCTTGCGAATTTTGGACTGATTTCAAGAGCAAAAGGCATAGATAGTTCAGCATCCGCTAAAGGAGTTAGCTTATGTTCCATATGGAAGTAGAGTATGCTCTACTGTTTTAGATGTTGAATTGTTTTTCTTTCTTGGCTTTAAGTCCTTTGTTTCACAAAAAGAAGAAAATGCCCCGAACCAAAAAAGTGACCTGTTTTCATGGATAGTGTCACGTAGCGCCTCGCCGGTCGATGCTCCATCGCACCGGCGGGACAACATTGTCCTGGAAGTTTTTCAAAGTGAGGAAAGTTTTGCTTTTAATATTGAAAATCGAATGAAATAGAAAGTAAACAGAAGACATCGTGATTTCAAAAAACCCTTCCCACGGTCTATGGCCTAGAGTCTTCCCTACCCCGGGTTGGGGTGCGCTATTGCAATTACAATCTGAAAACATAGTGCGAGTTGCCACCAATAATTTCTAGGTTGATTAGAAACCTAAAATCCTAAGTATTAGAAGGAAGCAACCATTGGGGGTTCGCCCCAGTGGTCATCCTTCCAACTTGGAAGGGGGAGGTGAGGGGTCAAATCCCCACCTTTTCGGGGATTGGGGTGGGGACGATTTTATTTCGGGAGTGGGTTTCGATTCCCACGCCCGCAACGGGGGCACGAAAGTACGAGAGTGAGTGGTAGAGTAGGATTAGAATATGACCGACCAAAAAAAAAAAAAAAAAAAAAGAAAGAAGCCAGCTAATCACCTAGGGGTCAACCGATCTGCAAAATCTAGATATCTAGGTCCGAGGGTTCATTTAGCAATCGATCGGGTATAAGAATTACACTGAAAACAGGGGATGAATCCGGCCCAGCCAACATCAATGTGGCCTATTATATCTAATATTCAATAAAATAAAATAAAAAGGGATGAATCTAGTCCAACCAACATCACTGTGCCCTAATATATATAATATTCAATATCAGCGTGCATTATCGAATAATATGGCATTTCACAACGGCAATCGGAAAACAGCATATAATTACAAGGCAGCGTGTGAATCAGAACATCATGCATTTTTACGTACTAATTCAAGGATGTGGACTATTTTGATCATCAATGTACACAATTAATCAACATGTTATTCATCATTATTATATGGCAATCGACATTTGAAATCAAATCCATTCGTATTCAGATGTCATGCAAAGCATTCAAATTCACAATTTTCATTTCGCAACATTATTTCAAAATATGAAAGCAATTTTGAATTGATAATAGGAGTGAGCAAGACAGACGGACTAAATCAGGAATCATTCAGAGCGGCTGGTCTGGTTTCTGATTCCAAGGGTAACTAGACTAATTACTTTTTATTATTTTTTTTTATTTTTTAAATATAAACCTAATAATCTAAAATCCCTCATGCACACCTCCTCTTGCTCTCCTCTTTCATTCTTTCCAATTCACCCGTGACACTCACGTCTCCTCTTTAGCTGAACTCACATTGGGGCACATGCTTCACTAAATTATGTGTTCAATTAGAGTAAGTTTTGTGATCAGAATGTAGTTCAAATAAAAGTGATGCAAGTAAAACACTCCTTTACGAAGGAAATCTATTTGGGTAACTTGAGATTTTGTTTATACCATTTCAAAGTATTCATAGTGAGATGAGAACATGGTAGTTATGTATTGGACAGGTTTGTTTACTTTGGACGTGAAATTTCATTGCAAAATAAAGTGCTTAACCCTTAGGAATCAAATCACATCAAACCGAGACCAATCCGGTTCCAAGGACCTCCGGTCCAGTCCCTAGTCCAATCCCTCTAGTTCAATTCCTAGTTCCGGATGGGACTGGATCGAATTGGACCAGACCGAGAACTAATCGCCCCTAATTTACAGAGCCGCTTTGTCCAAATCAATTTCAAAATTTTATTTATCTACAAATACATATAAAAGTTGTCACACATATTGAGCCTCAATTCACTAACCAACGATCCTCGAGAAACTCTATCCCTTCAGCTCGTCGGCTTGATCCTTTCAGTACGCAAACCTTATTCGAAAGGGATTTCTAGATATGCAATCAATATTTTAGCAAATGATGATCTATCTATCTAATGAAATTAATTTTTTCTAAACCAACAGTAGAACGACCATACAACTCAAATTCCTAAGCCAATTTTAGCTTTGTAACGGCTGATCTGAAATAAATTTTCCAAGAATGAGCAAGAAAGGAATCAACCTTTCAGAAAAAACAATGAGAAAATTGAAGCATATTTAAAAGCAAATCTAGCCTCAAAGAGAGCAAAGCGGATCCGGATTGAAAAGCCTCATTTCAGCGTGACTTGGGCCTTGGGAACGGCCTAAGTCTGAGCGGTAGCGTGCAGCCCGGCAGTGCTTCTTCGTGGGCCACACGCACTGGGCACACGAGGCCCAGCACATGACTGGCCGCCCATGGCCCGGGCCTGTGTGTCATCTCCATCGGCCCATCGTGTAGGCCCTTATCGTCGCTGCATTGGGCCAACGTCGGAAGTGACGTGCGGTGGCCGCCGATCAAAAGGCTTCGGCCAAGGGTGGCGGCGAGGATGTTGTCATTTTATAAAAAAATTTAAAAATATACTTTTCTAAAATTTTGGCCAAACTTCAACTAATCGCAATTTTTTAGTTGAAAATCCAATCGACCCGATTCTTGTTAGGGGTGAGTATAGTTCTAAGGTGAAATTAGAAACTGGGCTGATTGGAGGTTCTAGTGAGCCTTGGTCGATTCCCAATATCATTTTTTTATGAACTGAAGCATGACCTAAAAAACCCTAAAATACAATGGAGAAAGGCCTAGATCTAAGGTGATTTTGCATGTGTTTTGAGAAAGATGATACTACTACATGTGTTTTGAGAAAGATGTTATTGGAAACAAAAGCTCCTCGTCTCTCCTTAACAATTCCAACAATGTTACCATGGAGAGTCAATGAACTTATGTAAATATTTTAAGAAAAGTTGTGTATACTACTCACTCTAGTGCTAATTTTTTTTATCACTTAAGTGCCTTTTAAAAAAAAATTAACACTTAAGTGACAACTCCTATTTGAATCGGCGGAAATCCCACATTGTCATATTTCACTAATTTCTTAGTCTTATGTGGCTCACCGGCGTCCCCAACTAGCATAAAACTCCTAAACAACATTATCTATCTTTTTTTAAAAAATGGTTTGAGTGCCAAATTTTATTTAAAGTGATCATTTTAGTGTCATTATTGTTAAAAAGTAATCACTTTAATGTCGTCATAATTAAAAATTGATCATTCATTGACAAACACACACTAGCACAAACAAGTATTGGTGCAGTCTTGTGCTTGTATCAACTACACAAAACGTGTTGGTGCAAGTACAAACCGGTAGAACCACCTACCTAAAAGCTTGCACCAACAGCACATTTGGTGTAGTCCTGTGATAACCAGCAGCATCTACTACAAAAGCCAGTCACTAGCAGTCCCATAACAAACTTGCACAAGCAGCACAAGACCAAGTAAGCCAAAAGCAAGATTAAAGATAGGCAATAAGCAAAACTTAGCTAGACCAATTGGTTGGTGCAAACACAAAACTATATCGACTGGCTCATGCAAGCATAAACTAGCAAATACAAGTGCCGATGCAATGTTGTGTGCATCACCTGTAAAAGGAAGTGCAGCACAAGCACAAAACTGCACCATGCCAGCACAAATCACCACAAAAATTTGCACAACCCATCACCTCAAAGCCAAAAGCAAGACAAAAATTGAACTAGTAAAAGCATAGACAAAATAAACATCATTGCTATTGACATTCAACTACTTCTTTACATTTAGTCAATCTGGCTAATTGGAAAAAGCATCCAGCTTCCCCCTTTACCAAACAACATCAACCCAAAGCATGTGCAGCTTCCCCTCCCACCAAACATATCATAAACAAATAATATCAACCCCATCAGTCAAGTTCCACTTTTGTCTTTGGACCTGTCTTTTGTGTTGTTTGTTTTAGAGCTTTGATTGATTCTTGTTGGATTGCGCTCCACTTGACCTTAGTTGGGTTCTTCTTTTGGGTGCAGTCATTGACTCTTCATTGTTGCACGATTCCTCCTCTAGCACCATCGTCCCCACAACTGTAGCTAGAACCCTAATTTTTCCCTCTAAATCTAATTTCTGCCTTCAAGCCCTAATTTTACCCTCCAAGCTCTAATTTTTTCCTCCAATTAAGCAACTCAAAGAAGATGACAAACTCGAGAGAGCGAGAGTAACAAAGACGGTGAGCGAGTGACGGTGATAGGGAGAGTGCTGCGACTATTGGCCAGCATTGAAGATGATCAAGCTAGCAGTGATAGGGAGAGTGGTGCGACATTATTTTCCCAAATCGTGTGGCGACGTTGTTTTACTTCACCAAGCTACGTGGGATTGCGCAACATCATTTAATCTGTCCACGTAAATTGATTTTTATTTTAAAAATATGCCACATTATATCGCACTTTTAATTATAAATGTCACATACTTATTTTGACTAAAATTTCTTGTCGGATGCATTTAAGGGATTGTTTTTTTTCTCTAATTTGACACTTAAATAAAATAACAAAAACTTTAAGAGCATCATTGTACACAACTTTATGTATTTTTAATGTCCTTTTCCCGCCTTCAAGGGACTACCTCGTCAAGGAAATGGGATTATTGTCACATCTGGGCAGGCTGAGGAGCTGCATTGTGTTGCTGTCATTCGTCAGTAGGTTGTGCCACCCACCACAATTATTTGGGGCATTAGGCTCCTTTTTCGTGTTACATTCATATGTAAGATGCGCAGCAGTGATGGTACTCCGAAACAGAAAGTAAAGTTGAAAGTTACTGAGGAAAAACTTCCGAACTTGATGCTCAAATACAACGGAGGCAGGCCTAGATCAAAGGTGATTGTTCCTCCTTAATGTTTCTAATTACAGTTTATCGTTTATCTATTTTGTCATTGGAACACTGGTTGATTCACTTGCTGGTAGACGAAACTCAAAAGCGCTGTCCAATTGCAAGATTTGTTAGATGCAATAAGGACTTCCTCGCACCAAAATTTTACTTTTAGGGATGGTTCTCAAGTTTTACCTAATTAAAAAAGACTAAAAAAAAAAAAATCGGCCAGTTGCCAAATAGATCCTAAAATCTATGATAGGGTATGTTCTAGATTCCAACAAACCTTCTAACCTATGCAATTATATTAAAGAAATGAGGATGATGATAAATTGTCATCTCATCTTTACTCTTCCACACTAAAAAGCTAAATTAGCAAATACTAGTGCTACAGCACCTGCACGATCCTGAGTAGGTTACCCATGAGGAGCAAAGAATCACTTTTTAAGGAATTTGTGATTATTCAGTTGATTTAATGTACACTTGTACAGTTAATGGTTATTAAACATGTGTAAATTGGGTGGTTGCTTATGAAGACAACGTAATGGCTTATTTTAACTTTTGATGCAAGGGTAGATTTGAAAAATAAAAAGCGAGGCAAATGGCACTTTGGCTTAGTTAAATCAAGGTATCAGAAAAATTGTGAAGTCAAAGTGAATTTATAAAATTAATCATTGCAATTATTTTTTTAATCATAAATAAGATGTAAATATCTTACGATTTAAATGAAGCTGTGACTTTTAAATTTTGTAAATTTAAAGATATATTACAGGTTGAAAAGTTTTTGCTATAATCTTGAAGCAATAGGATTGTACATTCTCTTTAATATCCTTATAATTGAAAGCAAGAATTTGATTCACTAAATGGCACTGCCTGGATAAAATAAATTATACTTCAAATTTGCAATATCTATTGAATAAAAAATATCATTAATTTGTTGCATTTTGCTAGGTAGATTTCTTTGTTCAAAGAAATTTTCTATATTTGAGGAACACGATACCTTTAAACTAACGAGATTCTAAGGTTTGAGAATGATATAGTAAACTATATGTTTGAGAATATATTTCTTTATTTTTATCATGTATTGAAACTTAAACTCCTTAGAGATGCAGCTTGCAGATGACAATTTAGTAAGCTAACGCATATTGGCTGAATGTGGGCCTCGTGATAGAATTATGCAACAAGTTTAACCACGTGAGAGATATAGATGTAAAGTCAAGCGTTACGTGATGAACAAGAGAACAAACAGTCTTTTAATATATATATTAGGTAGATACACAAGCATCATGACCTTTGTAGAATCTAAGTCTGAGCACGAGCTTGTAACTTTCCTTACAACGATCCACTGGAGGTAGGAAGCAGGGCTTCATCTTTTGTAGAAGGTAAACGTCGCAGTTGAACTGTGCCGACTTCTATTGCCAACATTGTCGACTTTTCACAGCCCCGTTTGATCACCGTGGAACTGGTAGTTGCTCCTCTGCTATGATTTGCTCTAGTTTGAAATGGTTTGAGGTGATGCTCTGAATCAACTTACGTCGAATAGGAGGTAATTGCGCCGAACACTTTGCGGCCTATGCATGTACGATGCACCATCTTTGCTTAAGGGTGTAGTTCACATACGTGGAACGAGGCGAGAGGATGCATAGACCAAGAGCATCCCTACATTTCCGCCTGTGACAGGAAAGCGATAGACGGCAACTAGGAGGTTGAACTAACATCACAGTTCCTAAACAAACCATTGGATGAGTCATGCAAATTTCAATCTCCCACAAGAACAAGGATCACATGTTACCGACCACATAATCACGTTCGAAACTGTTAGGCATAATTCAAGTCAAAGCACTTTTTTTGGCATCTCAATGGGAGATTCACAGAACAAATATCACTCCCCATCTCATTTACCTTAAGAATATCCATTACAAAGTGAAAGTCATCACTTCTGTTATGTTAAGAAAAGATTATAAGTACTGCATAAGGAATTTAGTGACCGAATTTCTCAAAGGTAAACCCAGAAAATCTTATTATTTCTCATTCGAAGTACAATAACAAAAGGAGGTGAATGAAGATGACCTGAAGCACAAAAAGTCTTTAGCAGCCTGTCAAAACTTTGTTGATTCTCAAGTATACTATGAGTTTACTCAGAAACTCTCTAGCTCTTTAGCATCAAAAGAATTGATGTTGGTGTTATAGGCCCTCATCTAAGTTGAGCACAAAAATTACAGGTTGATAATCCCCAACCAGAGCATGATCTTCCTTGACCTAGCTCAAGAGAACAAGAATTACAGGTTGATCTCCCCAGCCAAAGCATCATCTTCCCTGATTGACCCCGAGCTGTCCAAGGATTGAGGTTACATACGGTGACTATTGAGTATCGATTCGTAACTTGTCTTCTTCCATCTGGATAGCAATCTGATCCAACATTGAATATATTTCTTCTTTCGAAGGATGCGAGTCCTCTGCAATGGAGAAAGAATGCACCTTACTGTCCGTTTCTATCCAACTGACAGCTCGATCTTTCGTTACACATTTATCATGCATAAGTTTTCTAACTTCCTCTACTGATTTCCACTCCCCAAGTGATGCATAGACACTTGACAGGAATATGTAAGCTTCAGGAGAGCTCGGTTGCAACTCAAGCAGGTGTTCAGCTGCTTCTTTTCCTAAAGCCAAATTGCGGTATATCTTACACACACAGAGCAAGGCATTCCATATGCGCTCATCCGGTGGAAAAGGCATCATACGGATCAGTTTAATTACCTCGTCGAACAGACCAGCTCGTCCCAAGAGATCAATCATGCATGCATAATGTTCCTGATCTGGAGAAATTGCATGATCGCGTGTGATGGAATCAAACAACTGCAGTCCTTCCTTTGGAAGACCGGAATGACTGCAAGCATTGACAATGACAAGTAAAGAGATCCTATCTGGCTTAATGCCCAACCTGATCATGTCACCAAACATCTCTATCGCACCTTTACCCTGGCCATGCTGCGCTAGGGCAGATATCATTGTGTTCCACAAAACCACGTTATTCTTGTCACCCTCAAGATCAAAAACCAACCTAGCAGAACTGAGAAGACCACATTTAGAATACATGTCAATGAGAGAACAGACAACTATTGTATTGGGCTTAAAGTAAGTCCTTATTAAGAAGCCATGGATTTGTTTACCCTGGTTCAATGAGGCCATGCTAGCACAAGCACACAGGCTGCTACTGAAAGTGAATTGGTCAGGTTTAAGCTGAAGTTTCATCATTTCTGAAAGTGACTTAAGCGCAATATCACCCAAACCATTTCTAGCATATCCAGCAATTAAAGCAGTCCAAGAAACTGCGTTCTTTTCAGGCATCTGATCAAATATTCCCTTCGCAGCCTCCATGTCGCCCCATTTGGCATACCCAGAGACCAATGTCGTCCAAGCAAGAATATCTTTCACTCGCATGCCATCAAATGCTCTCCGCGCATCACTCATCTCCCCACACTTTGCATACGCATCGACTATAGTGCTGACGATGACTGCATTGGATGAGTAGCCAGAAACCAAGACCTGCCCATGAACCTGCTTGCTAAGGCACAAATCTTTCAACTTCACACAAACAGTCAAAATGCCCGCAAAACTAAACTCGCTGCACTCAGTCCCCGACCTCCTCAACTCTCTATACAGCCTCGCCGCCTCATCGCAACAACCGCACCGTGCATACCCCATCACCATGGTATTCCACGACACCACATCCCTCTCCGGCATTCTTTCGAACAGCCTCCTCGCCGAATTCATCCTGCCGAACTTGGCATACCCGGAAAGCACGCTGTTCCACGAATACACGTTCCTCGCCGGCATTTTGTCGAACACCTTGCGCGCGGCGACCAGGTCGCCGCATCCGAAGTACATTTCGATCAAGCGGTTGGACAGGAACGTGCCGGGCCTCTCCAGCCCGGTGAGCTTCAGATGCAGGTGCACGCTTCTCCCGTGCCGGAGGGACGCGGCGGCGCCGCATTGGCGGATCAAGTGGGCGAGCACTCCGGAGGGCAAGCGGACGCCGTTCAGGGCCAGCCGGCGGAGGGAGTCAACGGCGTCCGCGAGTTGACCGCGAGAGCAGAGACCGAGGAGGGAGCGGACGGCGCAGGAGGGAGGGCCCGAGTCGCGGGAGGGTCGTTTTCTCGGATCCGGGCGGGTCGGGAAGTCATCGAGAGGCTGGGGAGGGGATGGAGGGGGCATTGGGGAGAGAAACCATGAGAAGTGGAGAAGGGCGAGGATTCCTCATCTAGGGTTTGCTCGGGGCGGCGGCGGCGGCTGGTGCGCGGTGGGGTCCGGCGAGCATCGCCGCTGGAGGGGGGGGCGATCGGGGGAATGATTTTTCGGTGGCGCGGGTGGCGGCGGCGGACTGGCGGTGGTCATGGGCCCGCTTTCGGGTATTGGCCAATAGCATGTCGCCATGTCAGCAGCAGCGGAGAAAGGGCAGAGGAATAAAATGCGGGGCGACGCTTGGGAGATCCGAATGCTTATCATTTCTCGTTGATCTGAGCGGTAAGATCAAGTGTTTTCACTCTGGGCCCACGTGGTTGTACGGTTCAGATCGGTGGGCTCATGGGGAACCGAAACATGTAATAATTTTTTGCTTAAAAGCGTGCGCAAGGATGGAGGTAGGTGGAGTTCGAAATGACATGCTTCGATAAGTCGAAGTTAATCCCCTACGGGGGCTTGATATAACTCCTTAACCACGTTAGGTAAATTAAAAATTTGGGAATCATAGTTGAGCTATAAAAATTTATCGATTATATTAAATAAATTAAAATTTTAAAAAATTAAATTATATATTTGTCTAAAATGAAAATATTATTTGTATTTGTGGGTGGTTAGAGGACGTCAAAAGTACTCTATTATTTAGGTCTAGAATTTCTTCTACTAAAAAGGCGGTAGGTCATCTAGGGTTTGGCAGAACATGCATAACAAGTCATCTCACCATCAGAAATTTCTATAAACATGGACTAATATTGATCACGAGATATTTCAAGTTTGCGAAAAATGGATTATTATTAAGTAATGTGATGAGATAATTGGTATAAGTTGAATATGGGCATTTTTTTTCTTTGGTAGGAGATTGTGTACATTTACACATAGGCCATCCGTAACCAATTAAGGGTAGAAAATACTAGATAAAAGAAAATTATAAACCGAGCGTGTAATATATACTAGTAAAAGTCCGAGCATGTAATATATGGCTTAAAACTTTAAACTCTATGTTTTGCTAATTAAATGCATCTCAAGTAAATTGGAAAAGAGGATTTCGAATGCCATTAGCTTATTCACAAATTCATTTTATTTAGTCTTAGGATATGTGGATCTTCTTACTTATGCGTTGTATTCTTTGAACGTCACTTTTGTTAAATCTTTGTGAATGGTTAAATTAAAACTTGAAATCATCTCTTTTTATCCGATACTTAAATTTTATTTGCATTATGGCATTTTAAATAAACCTATTGAAGAACAAAATAATACATTAAAGTTCATGAATTTCTCCATTTATCTTTTTTATGAACCAATTCCAAACTACAAGGACTTTACACAGAATTATATTAATCTCTGTATTGTACTTATGAACACCGGCTTAAACATAGTTATTGGGAAGCTAATCATTGCTTGGACCATTTGGCAACACATGGGAGGGAGGGACCAACTTGAAGGATTGTCTATGTATCGATAATGGCAATATCTTTGTTTGACGAGCCCCCTAGAGCACTTTTGAACAAAAATCTTTTCTTTGTTTTAGTCGATTCATTAAGCGACGGTGTAATTTTTCGACTAATGTCTTTTGTCCCGTGTCTTAAGATCTTAAAATACTTTAGTCGTAATGAATGGATAAATGAAAATATATTTAATTAATTAAACTACTAAAAATTTCGACCACTGTCTAACAAATAATGTTAGGACGGTCATATGGGTTGGAAAAAAAAAAAAAAGAATCCTTTTGTCTTTTAGGGTTTCAGTTTGCGGAGAGAGTAAGAGTAGAGCTGGTGAAACAATTTTTTTTTTGGGGTGGTATTTTAGTACAACTTGTAGTGGTAATTACTAAAAAAATTGCCGCTAATAGCCCAACTTTTTATTGCAATTTGCAAAAATTGCCACGGTATGTTATTTTTATGATGGCAATTTGCCCAATTGTCACTACCAATTGGCCTAACAATATCGAATTACGGCTATTTCAGAATTGCCACTAAATAAATCCCGCCAAAATCCAATCATCTTGAGTGGGGGTGACTTGATTTCGGCGGTGAAATTAACTCATAGCCATAGGAGAGAAATCATGTTGACGCTTAATACGACTGAACCATAAGTTTTCAAGTCATGTCATTCAATTAGTAATACCTCCATTGACTTGTCTCAACTCGATCACGCCTATTCGCCAGTCGCCATTCCAATTCAAGCGGAAAACAATTGAATCTGTCTCTCCGGCCTCTACTCCATCTCATTCCAAGTGACATGGGTGGAATAAAGGACCAAAAGATAACCAGCCAAACAAGAACACACGACAGCCAAATCGCAAACGGTCCAAGCGCTCCGTCCTTCGATCTAGACATATTCACGTGGGCGACGATGATCGTTTGCAAATTATTTCTCCAAGACAAGGCGGAAGCGACCAAGAACGACGAGCCCACATGGCGGGACGTGGGGGCCGATGGGCGGTGGGCGGGCGGCGGTGGGCGCTCCGCCCGG
This sequence comes from Eucalyptus virginea, assembly GCA_014182375.1. NCBI lineage: Eukaryota > Viridiplantae > Streptophyta > Magnoliopsida > Myrtales > Myrtaceae > Eucalyptus > Eucalyptus virginea. The sequence continues at coordinate 36,903,891 of CM024520.1, read as the reverse complement.
GAAACTCCATTAGCGCCGCTCCAAGCTCTCGAGTGATGGGGGGCCAAGTTGGGGAGGGGTTTCGGCGATCTCGTAGATCTCGGCATTTGGATGCGTTGTGGCTTGGCGGTTTCGAGGCTGGTCAGACAGACAGCGTCCATGCGACGACAATTGCTTCTTATCTTGCGCATGAAGTCGAGGAGCACAACGCCAAATTCGCGCGCTCTCTCTCTCTCTCTCTATCATTGGAAGGTGGGGAAGAGATTTTTCTGGGGTGAGTTTTGGCTCTAGGGAGGTGGGTATTGCTCGTTCTTGCTAATTTATAATGCGCGATAATGTCTTCTTTATTGTATAAATTAGGGTTGTTGAAGCGGCTTTTGTTCAGATTAGAGTACTTTGGAACGCATGGCTTTCGAGAATGTGGCATGCTTTTGGCCATGGCATGAAAAGTCAAGAACATGAGTATCTATTGCCGTGTCGTCGGAGACGTCATTTGATCTTGAGTTGAGAACCTGCAAAGTGACTAGCGAAACACTTTAATCAAATAGCCTAATTCCCTAGAAGAACCTCCCGACTTTAGGTTCAACCCCAATTTTATCCCAACCTCTTTTTTTAAAATAAAAAAACTCAAACTTTAACTCTAGTTATAAGTTTGCATTAAATATTTTCTAGCTTAGAAAAAATCCCAAACTTTAGATTTAGTCCAAAATTTATCTCGAATTTTGTTTTGTCTAAAACAAAATCACAAATTTTCAATCTATTATTAAATCTTTTCCATGGTTTACTCCCAACTTGACGTGATATTTCCATTTCGATAAATCCATATAATTAAGATGATATAGAAAATTTTCTTCAAATCGAAACTATTCTAGGATATCAAAATTAGGGATAACTAATGACGATTTTTGGAGTAGGAGGGCAAATGGGGCTAGATTTGAGACTAGAGTAAAAATTGATGATTTTTCTCTTAGGCAACAAAAAAGAAATTGAAGTAGATTTAAGATTAAACCTAAATTTGGATCTTTTTTAGGTAAAGAAAAGTTTGAGGTAAATTTGGACTGGATCTAAAGTTTTGAGTCTTTTTTGAGAAAAACAAAAGAAGTTTGGGATGGAATTAGGATTAAACTTAAATTTGAGGGTTTTTTTTTTTTAAAGAGAATTAGGTCATTGATGAAGTCCAATCTACACTACAAGCAAAAACTAGTCCAACGTTTCTTAGGGGTAGGAAAATTGATCGCTCTAATTCGTAATCGAGTCAAATTAATCTCGTAATAGTTGTGCACACGTCACATACAATTCCAACTCATCTCGATTGAGCTCAACTTCAAAAATGTTTTACTAGTTGAAAAGCATGCGTGTAATTTGATATATGTATATATATACACGTTTCGAACTTATTGCATCATTCAAACTCGTACCCTAACTCTAATCCCATTCGATCTATGCTCGGATTCAATGTATTTCCCAATTGAGTAGGATTGCTATCAAAATGCTTTTTTCAAGTCGACGACTACAAGTCGTACCGCCACCAATCGGGCTCAATCATAAATTCGCGTCGGCTCGACTCGACTCGATTACACTCCGCCGGAGAAATACCGTCCCCCCTAACGCATTCCCCAGGGTCCCCTACGTTCTCCCCCCCCTACCCCCGGCACGTGACGCACGCGACTCACGTGACAGGCCCTCCCTCACGTGCTGGGGCTCTAGCTCTCATTTCCACACGAGCCGAGCCCATGTCATCGCGGGCTCAGGGGGGGCCGTCTCTCGCGATGCCACCGATGCAGGGGCCTCCGCCGCCGTCCGATCGATCCCGGGGGGGCCGCTATCAGCCGTCGATGGCCCCCTTATCTGGTGACGAAATTGGGCATAGAGAGAGAGAGAGAGAGAGAGAGAGAGAGAGAGTTAAAGAAGGGGGGGAAGAAAAAGGGAGGCGATTGAAGAGAGAGAAAGGGAAGGGAGATCCCTAATTTTTTCCCCTCAGAAATCTTTTGCAAAATTTCCATCTTTCACTGAAAACCAACAGGAGAGCCACACACACAAGGGGCAGAGAAGAGGCCCTTTGCCCTTGCCCTTGCCCTTTTCTCTCTCTACACCGGCGCCTCTTTCTCTCTCTAGAATCCTCAAAAGCTCAGCCAGGTGAGCTTTTCCCATCTAACTGTCTCGCTGCTTCGGTTTCGTCGTTCCCGGTAGCTCCGTCCCCGTCTGCAAAAACCCTAGCCGAGCGCCTTGGAGGTTAGATACGGTCCACGCGAATCGAAATGAGTCCCGTTGTCTGCGTCGATTGTGTTCGATTTCTTGTGAATTGGGGTTTTTGATTGGTGTTGTGGATTGGGTTTTTTTTTTTTTTTTTTTTAATATGTGTTGGGTGTTGGTTGATTGCGTTTCTCTCTGAGATTGGTTTCTTCCGGGTGTTGTTGAATCTAGGTTTCCTCAGAGTGAGGCCTGACGGGGATCGGCGATGGAATACGCTGCCCGAGATGTCGATGGTCCTCCGCGCGTGGAAGAGGGAGTTAATGGGGAGGCTGGGGTTTTGGAGGAGAGAGTAGAGGAGAGGGTCGGTTCGGCGGCGGGGGATGATTCGACGGTCGTTGAAGGAGAAGAGGTTTTCGAGGAGGCGGTGGTGGATGCCCATGATGACTCCTCGCGAGAGGAAGGGTTGAAGGTGGTGGATGCCCATGATGACTCCTTGCGAGAGGAAGGGTTGAAGGTGGTGAATGCCCATGATGACTCCTCCCGAGAGGAAGGGTTGAAGCTGGTTTTGGGCGCCGGCGTACCGGGTCCTGATACGGATGATGTCGCGGGTGTTGATCCGAGTAGCGAGGTTTTTAATGAGAATACTAGTGTGGGACATGAGGATGAAAAATTCGAGGAGGCAATTGGTACACCGGCGAAGATGGAGAATCCTGAGGAGATAGTCAAGGAGGTGGATGTTGAGGAGAAGGTAGAAGGTTTGGTGGGTGGGGAGAGCATCGGCGGTGCTCTGGTGGCAGATGGAGTTGATGAGGGAGGGACCCTTGAGAAAGTGCCGGTGAAAGAAGATGATGGATTGATGGGTAATGGGGAGGATGCTGTGAGGGAAATAGCCGAGCTTCATGTAGATGAAGAGACGCACAATGATTTGGATGGGTCCACTCCGACACATGGTGTAGTTCTCGAAAAGCTTGACAATGGGACTGAAGATGAGTTGGAGAATGGGAATGTCAGCATGGAAGGACTGCTTGACACTGAACATAAGGGAACTTCTAGTGTGGAGGTTCTGTATGCGGGTGATCAGCATGAAGAATTAGTAGACACTGACTTGGCAACTGAAGGCAAACTTATCATTGACAGGGATCTGGAAATTGCTCCAGCTGCTAATCATCCTGATGATCTGGATGAAGGGAATGCTACTTTGGCTACAGAAAACAAAGGTGATGTGAAAGTGGAAACTGAAAGTGTGACAGCTAGCTTTGAGTCAGTCTATCATGATGCTGATAGAGAAGTGAAAAAGTCATTTTCCTGTACTGATACGGAACATCAGAATGACGTCAACAAGGAGGTGAAAGATGCTACGAATGGACCAGATTCCTCTCAGGGGAAAATCTCTGAACAGGACCCAACTTCAATTGACAGGCCTTCGTCTATCTCAGACGAGCCAGTCACTCGTGAGTCTGGGATCTTGACTACTTCAGAGGAGCTTAAGTCTGAGAAGGATGAGCAAATTACGGCTGGAACAATTGAAATTAACCAAGAGGATGTGACTTCTCGTACTCAGCAACCTGTTGAAAATGTCCAGGAAAATCATCACAAGCACACTTCAGCAGAGAAGCTTGAAAAGAAGGATTCTGATAGTGGGGGTGATGGGAAGAAAGTAATCAGGGAAAATGGTATACCGGCTGCCAAAGAAGTTGCATCATCTGGAAGATCGATGAATCATGCTTCGGTACCTGCTCGTCCTGCTGGCCTTGGCCGTGCTGCTCCTCTGCTGGAGCCTGCACCTCGAGTCTCTCAGCAATCGCGTGTTAATGGAGCTGTATCTCATGCGCAAGCTCAGCATATGGAGGAGCCTGCAAATGGGGAGTCTGAAGATCATGATGAGACCCGTGAACAACTCCAGATGATACGTGTTAAATTCTTGCGTCTTGCTCATCGACTTGGGCAGACACCCCATAACGTCGTTGTGGCACAGGTCCTGTACAGGCTGGGATTAGCAGAGCAGATTAGGGGTAGAAATGGAGGCCGTGTTGGTGCCTTCAGTTTTGATCGTGCAAGTGCCATGGCAGAGCAGGCTGAGGCATCTGGGCAGGAACCTCTTGATTTCTCTTGCACTATTATGGTCTTGGGGAAGACAGGTGTGGGAAAAAGTGCAACAATCAACTCGATATTTGATGAAGTGAAGTTCAGCACTGATGCTTTTGACACAGGCACTAAGAAAGTTCAAGATGTCGTAGGAACTGTTCAGGGGATTAAGGTGCGCATCATTGACACGCCAGGCCTTCTGCCTTCTTTGACGGATCAACGCCAAAATGAGAAGATCCTCCATTCTATTAAGCGATTCATTAAGAAGACTCCACCTGATATTGTGCTGTATCTTGACCGCTTAGATATGCAAAGCAGGGATCTTGGTGATATGCCGCTTTTGCGCACAATTACTGAGATATTTGGACCCTCTATATGGTTTAATGCAATTGTGGTTCTAACACATGCAGCATCAGCTCCACCTGATGGGCCAAATGGAACTGCTTCTAGTTATGACATGTTTGTCACTCAGCGATCGCATGTTGTGCAGCAAGCGATTCGTCAGGCAGCTGGGGATATGCGGCTTATGAATCCTGTTTCTTTGGTGGAAAATCACTCAGCATGCAGGACAAATAGGGCTGGACAGAGAGTGTTGCCGAATGGTCAGGTTTGGAAGCCTCATCTGTTACTGCTTTCCTTTGCTTCAAAAATTTTAGCCGAGGCTAATGCACTTTTGAAGCTGCAAGATAGTCCAACTGGGAAGCCTTTTGCCTCTAGGACAAGAGCCCCTCCTTTGCCTTTCCTTCTTTCAACTCTTCTCCAACCAAGGCCACAGCCGAAGCTGCCTGAGGAGCAGTATGATGATGATGATGGCATGGATGATGACTTGGATGAGTCATCCGACTCTGATGATGAATCAGAATATGACGAATTGCCGCCATTTAAGCGATTGACAAAGGCCCAGGTGTCAAAGCTTACTAGGGCTCAGAAGAAGGCGTATTTTGACGAGTTAGAATATAGGGAGAAGCTTTTTATGAAGAAACAGTTAAAAGAGGAGAGAAGGCGACGGAGGATGATGAAGAAGATGGCAGCTGCAGCCAAGGATCAGCCAAGTGAATATGTTGAAAATGCAGAAGAAGAAAGTGGCGGGGCAGCATCTGTACCAGTACCCATGCCAGATTTGGCCTTACCTGCATCTTTTGATTCTGATAATCCTACTCACCGTTATCGTTACCTTGATAACTCTACCCAGTGGCTCGTAAGGCCTGTTCTTGATACTCATGGTTGGGATCATGATGTCGGTTACGAAGGCATTAATCTAGAGCGATTGTTTGTTGTTAAAGACAAGATACCTATCTCTTTTTCTGGCCAGGTCTCAAAAGATAAGAAGGATGCAAATGTCCAGATGGAGGTAGCTAGTTCCCTAAAACATGGGGAGGGAAAATCAACCTCACTAGGATTTGATATGCAGACTGTTGGGAAGGACCTGGCTTATACGGTTCGCAGTGAGACTAGGTTTAGTAATTTCAGGAAGAATAAGGCGACTGCTGGATTGTCCTTTACTCTCTTGAATGATGCCTTAACGGCTGGATTGAAAGTTGAGGACAAACTGATTGTCAATAAATGGTTGCGTTTAGTTATGACTGGTGGTGCTATAACTGCTCGTGGTGATGTTGCTTATGGAGGCAGCTTAGATGCCACCTTGAGAGATAAAGATTATCCTTTGGGTCGTTCCCTGTTCACTCTTGGCCTTTCCGTCATGGATTGGCATGGGGATCTTGCTGTTGGTGGCAATATACAATCTCAGTTGCCCATTGGGCGGTTTACAAATCTGATCGCACGTGCAAATTTGAATAACAGAGGGGCAGGACAGGTCAGTCTTCGGGTAAATAGCTCTGAACAGCTTCAAATTGCTCTGCTTGGCCTCATTCCGCTATTCAAGAGGTTGCTGGAATTTCCTCAACAATGGCAGCTTGGACAATGATGAAAAATAGTTCATACTTACTGCATGATACATGCAGTGACAGAGAATAACTTGGATATGGTTTTTGTCACCGTTGTTGGACCAGGAAAGTTCCATCTTGACATGTGGATCATAGTATTCTAGGTTTTTGTTATTAGAAGTTTGGCATATGATGAGTTTTGTTCCCTTGAAGCTAATGGACACAAGCACTCCCTCTTCTTTAATGGTGTTTCAGTTAGTCATTCTCTTGAAATGACATTCCTGTTGAGGAACCATTGATGTTCTTTCCTTTCCCCCTCTGAAAATATTTTACTGGTTCACCTTTTGATTTACCTCTCTCTTTGCCTGAAATGAAGCTTCTCTACAGCTGTTTCTGTTTTTGGATGACATGGTATGAGATGATTATAATCTTCTTTCTGCAATTAAAAATGCTGGAGAGTTTTGAAAGCTCTTGGTGTTTCTTTGGTTGTTTAGATGTTTATTCCCCTGCATTGTTAGATTCGTTGAAGCATGAGCAAGCTAAAGATAATGCCAATAACATTAGATTCTGTTGCTTGTGGAATGATGTATTGTAGCATGGTAGGTTAAGTCTTGTTCATTTTCGTTTTCCATGAAAATGGGGGTCAACTGCTGAAGCATTTCGATCATTGTTTGCCGTAGCTTTCTCATTCTTAATCGAAAGGTTCGCCCTAAAAAAATTTTAAACATGGAGTATGGTTTGAAGTTGGTTTGGTCTTGCTGTAACTTAATAAGATCTGTTGTGCAGCAACGCTGCTCTAGCTATGGAAGTTGTTGGGGGATGAGTATGACAAGATTGCTGTGTTGTGCTGAAAGAGAAGACGTTTAGCAACTGGTCTAGGACTGCCGCATTTGTTGAAAGCTTGGTGAGGAACGTTAGCTACTTTTAAATCACGCACTAATTTCTCTAGGCACGTAGGTGGACTTTACTGATGCCGCCCGCATCAGAAGAAGAATGGTCTAAACGCTGTTAAGTGTAGAGAACGGGGAAGAGGAGCTGATGAAGTCCACCATATTTCCCTTTTCTTCTCTGGGCTGTTTCTGAATGGATCTTTTCGAGTTGTCCCGTGCTATTAGTATATAAGACTCTGTCAAAGGAGATCTTTTGATGACTAATACAAGGTAGGGTGTTAGAGCAAACCTCAGTTGTTTGTCAGTGGAATTAGGAAAGTCTTTTTAAGGGTCTTCTTGACATCTCAATTATAATCCTAGAAAGAGATTCGACAAATTAATTTGTCAGATCAACTGGACGTGTTTATGTCCCACCCACCTTTTCCTTCTTTCAAGATCGCCGTCCGTCACACGCCATTGATCTCGAGTTTATTGGTTTCTCGTTGGAACTGTGACATCGAACGTGAAATGTCCACACCATCGAGAGCCTTTCAACCTCGTCCATCTTTCCAAGAGCCTAGTTGCAGCAAAAAGTTGTCGTCCTCTTTAATTGGGCCTGAGCCCACCTTGTTCAGCATTGAAAGCGAAGCAGCACGGCCAACACGAGGCCAGGCTGTGCCTTGAAGGTTGAAGACTACAGCTGTGCCGCTAAGCACCACCTCCCAGGCGAGCCTGGCTCCTCTTTAGTCGAGCATGCCTTGTTATTCTGACTCTACAAAATCATGTTAACTCGGGAGGTTTTTACGACTCAACTAGGGGAGCACACTTGAGGTGAGTATAAAAGGGTTAAGGATAATTACCCCAAAAAAGGTAAGTCCAATGTTTCTACTAGATTGGCTTTCTCACCGAGATAGATTCTCTCTCAAATTCTCTCATTTTTCTTTTAATTTCTCGTTACTAACCGAAGCTGAGGCCAAGCTTTCAGGAGCTTTTTTGCTTGGGGTGTGCTATTCGATCCAATGTACAAGAGTTCCACCCAATCCAAGGGAGATTGGGAAGAACTGTGCACCAACACTGATAATAAACTTTACGCTTTGTTAAGGGTGAGCTATGGTCCTAGTCAACCAGGGAACTGATCCGCTCAAGGCTAGTTTTTTTTTTTTTTTTGATCCGCTCTATTCCTACTCTACACAAGGCTGGTTTGCTTCCCAGAAAGTCCCCACATCGAGAATGTGGGGATTTGAAAATGTTCGGAACGAATCCCAATGGTTGCTCAAGGCTAGTTTGCTTCCCAGAAGATACGTTCACGGGTTAAAAACTAGGAACCGAATGGTTCAGTTTTAAGGTTGAACCTTGAATCCATCAATTCTACTTGGGAACCAAACTGACTGAGCTAGTTCCCCGAAAGGCCTGATTCTTGTCCGGCTTTGAACTGGGTGGCTAGTTCAGCCGATGTTGAACCAGTTTTCTAATTGCAAAATTAGAAAAGTAAAACTAAACTTACATCACCTAAATTAAAAATCAAAACCCAAGCTCTCTCTCTCTCCACCACCCAGGGTAAAAAAGGGATTTAATGCCTGCTTCGAACTTTTTTTGAATAGGCCCCTAATTCGGTTCCCCGCTTCAAAGTCAGCACTAGACCACCGAACTATGATCATCAGTTGTTATAGACCTCTTCATTTATATTTAGTAAACACCAGACGAGAACAATAGACTTCACTTTACGCATTGTAATAATGGCCGCATATCTTCACAAGCTCTCTTAATTTCATTAACCATAGGCATTGCTTAATATGTGGTGTTAGATTTACAGTTGTCGATTTGTAGCTATATTTACCGTTACAGAGATAGTGAGAGTTGTTTATTCTTAATTTCATTAACCATAGGCATTGCTTAATATGTGTTGTTAGATTTACAGTTGGCAAGGATCGCATGTCAATTTATTGAAATAACTAACGAGATAGAACACATGATTGCAATCTTAAATTGTAACATGCCAATGGTCCCCTCTATTGACATTATTCATCCAGTCATAGCTCTTACATCGCATTAGCTATGTGTTGGCCATCTTAAAATTGTTGTGGAGTTGTATTTGTTGAGATGCATGAAAGTGAGCTTGGATACCATTAGAGCAAAACGATAAAGCCAAAAAAAAACCTAAAATGTCGATTCTACAAACTACATTTATCTTCGCAATTAATTGGACCAACGCGCCAATGATGGGTTACACTTCGATCACTTTCCTTGTCAAACCGTACGCGCACCACCGACAAAGATTTCTAATGGGGAAATTGGGATGATTTGAAAATTAGACCAGGAAGGACCATTTTGTCTTTAATAGGTTTGATGTGGGTAAAAATATACCCGGCCCATTTTTTGCAAAAGGCCCAACTTCATACCTTAGTCCAAGGTTTATTTATTTATTTATTTATTGTTATTACCTTAGTCCAAGTTGAAGCACCGAATCGTCCGACTGGACACTACTCTAATAAAAAGTCAGGTAAGCCCACTTTCAAGATTCACGCAACCCATAGACATCTCTCTTAAGTCTCCAATAAATAGTAAGAAAGAGATGGATCTAGTCATATCGCTGTGACCCGCCGCGGCGTTTTATAAATACATCTTGTTTGTCTTTCCAGTGTTAGGCTACGCTTTGGAGATTGTTTTCAAGAAACAAGACAACGTTTAGCGTTTGGATAAATCTTTTTACTTTCACTTCTATTCCGTTTGTGATTGCCATAATAGCACAAATGGTCCGTGAACTTTTAATTTGTGCATTGTGTAATGTGTTATTTTATCCTTGAATTAATTTGTATAATGTGGTCCTTAAATTTTGGCTCAATATGCACTATCGTCTATAAATTTTTAATTTGTTCAATGCGATCTCTGAATTATTGGTAAAAGCTCATATATTTCCTAGATTATATGAAAATGTTTAAAAATTCAAGGATCATATTGAACATTAGACAAAAGTTCAGAGACTGGACGAATTAAAAATTTAAAGATGATATTGCATATTGGATCAAAGTTTATAGACAATTCGTGTCATTTTCCCTTTGTTAATTTTTACAATTTAATTATTATATAATGCCAACCAATTAAACCTTTTAAAGCATTTGACTGTTTATATTTATGTTATCATATAAATTTTTTCATAAATATTAATGCTTGAAGTTATATATTTAATTAACTTAAATCTGAGAGGGCAAGCAATTTGCATACAAAAGAGTAATTTTCCGGAAGAAAAATAAGAACACATAGATCCCTTTTTATTCAATCTTTGGAAGCGAACATTGACCAGATATCTCTCCTCTAACACCGAATGAGTTGTAATCTTCTTCACGCTGCAATCCATATTGAGGCACTGCACTTCAAGAGGAGGAAGAAATCGCCTCACATCATCAAGGTTTGAATGAGGGAGGCTTCCTGACCTTTGTAGCTTGCTCAAATGAGTAGGCAATCTCGATCAGCTTCGGCTCCGAACCCTTCAGCCCTCCAAAGCAAATTGCGAACGGTGCTCCCTTGTTGTCGTAACCGGCAGGGACGCTAATCGCTGGGAATCCGCCAATGGCAAGAACCGGAGCGACTTCGAACCGGGGAGTGACGATCGCATCTAGATTGTACTGCTTCATCAGCTTCTCGAATCCATTTCTTGATAGGTTTGCTAAGCTTGACAGAGCCGACTTCTCCGCGTTGCCGATCCCGTTCGTGGCTTCAGATGCCAGAAAGATGTCCTGGCCGATCTGATCAGTCAGTTCCTGTGACACCATTCAGGCACTTATTTGTCATTCCCAGACTTGACCGGATATGGATGTTTTGTCAAACTAGAGCTTTAGGTTGTCTCTCGGCAAGTATCAGCTCACGTGTCTCCTCATTTTTAGGTTTTGTCACGCAATCAAGAAAACCGAGTCGGTTGAAAATTTATTTTCTGAATCAACACCAGTGGTAACATTCTGAAAATGAATTATTGAGAGGCAATTTGAACATGCTCACCAGTTTAGAGTTGTTCTGGTTGAAAGCTATGACATCTGCTAAGGATCGCACTGGAGACACCACGAGGGCCTTCAAGTAAGCATTCAAATTTATTTTGAGCTCTGCTAGTGTGGCTATTGCTTCACCGCTCGCAGCGGAGTTCAAGATGATGTCAATGTTGTCTATCTTCAGATTATCCACCAAAACTGCTCCTGCGTGCCTAGTATGAAAAAAAGTTTTAAGTCGTCATCCATGAACTACAAATGATCAGGCATTCAGTACAATTTTATTTCTTGCTCATAACACTGTACTGGTGATTATTGTTACCGCAGTGTTTGAAAATGATTCTGAAAAGCAAGAGCTTGGTCGGGATTATCGGTGAAATTAAAGAAGGGATCTCTCACTATCCCCAGCCTCTTTCGCTGGAGCCCCTGAGCTTTGAGAAACTGTCTATATCCGCCTCGAGGAATATATTTTGACGCTTCTCTCGTTGCCCCATCATTGTGGTCATAACCCACGATGGCATCAAGAACGTAGACGGCATCCGAAACAGTCCGGCATAGAGGCCTGTTACATCAAGAATTTCAGGAGTGCTCTATGAGAACACGTGATGCAGATGATAAAGTATTCGGGGTAGAGTTGACATATGAAGGTGACAAGATTGTTTGCCCCATCTGCAACAGGTAATCAACCATGAAAAGAAAGATTTTGCAATAGTTTTATTATTTGAGCTGTTTACTGTCTGCGAGAAATTCTATGAGCTTGGTTAGGCAGCCACTTAGAAAGAAATCGCGCATTCTACGTACCCGATGGTGTCTTGTCTGGGAGTGACAGGAACAACCCCAGCTCGGCTCGTGAGGCCAACGGTTGGCTTGATGCCTACTACGGAATTAAAACTAGCAGGGCATAATATTGATCCATCAGTCTCGGTTCCTAGTGACACTGCCACCATATTAGCCGCCACCGAAATTGCCGGTCCACTACTTGATCCGCAAGTAGTCGCTGAAAGAACATATGGGTTCTGCACGCCATTCAAAATGCAATTTGTGACTTTCGTAAAGGCTTGGGTACCTTCAATACTGATAACTAGCTAATTGCTTTGCAACAAAACGGATGACATTGTGTTGAAACAATGGCCAGATAGACTGAATGCTAGCGGTATGCTTGGAATGTCTGAGCTTTCTGGGCATTATTCACTTGTTTTTGTAACAATAAGAAGGATCTTATCATCACATTATGTGAAAGACTGAGAGTTCCTCCTTTAGGGCTTCACAAACTAAAACTTTTTGATGGTCTTTCTCCTATTGTTGCATTTAAGTTTTGCTTCTTTGTCACTAAGATTTCAATGAACAATTTGACAGATTATTCTTGTAGCCTCTTCATTCTTTACCAGTTTCTATCACAGTAATTGCCTGGCTAAATTGCTAAGAATAATCTAGCCACATAAAGCATAATGCAAATATTTCCATTTAACGTACTAGTAAGATAGCAAATCACCTTGCCCTGACCACCTCTGGCACTCCAACCAACTGGTGCCTTCGAAGACCTTACGTTAGCCCACTCGCTCAAGCTAGCCTTCCCCAATATAACAGCACCGGCTCTCCTCAAGCGAGCCACCACTCCCGCATCACGAGCCACAACCGAGCCAAGCAGCGCAAATGAGCCGGCCGTGGTGTTCAGCTTGTCTTTTGTACCAATGATATCCTTGAGCAGGATTGGAATCCCATGCAGGACAGGCAGCGAGCCATTTGGCTTGGCCTTGCGTTTCCAGTCGGCCTTACAGGCCTGATGCAAGGCGTCAGGGTTCACTTCGATGACTCCTCTGAGGACTGGGTTGAGCCTGTGGATTTCACCGAGGTAGAACTCGGTGAGTTGCTTGGAAGTGAGTTGGTTCTGCTTGAAAGCTAGTTGAATATCACTTATGCTTGCTTCTCTGATGGAGAATGCTTGCACAGAATCAAAGAAGATTGCGCCAAATGACGATAAGTACAGGAAAACCGGAAGGAATGATGATAGTGGAGGATTCATTTTGGGAGTTTCGAACTTAAAAATGTGTTCGAGGAGATGTGGGATGATCATTGGGAATGAGCGATTTATATAACGTTAGGCTAGAAGTTACATAAATAATTGTTTCATTTGTTTATTCATTTAATAATTTAGAGCCATAAGCCTAAACCCTTATTTGGAAATCGTGAAACACCCTACAAGTTTCATGAATCGATTAAATCTAAGCTTTTGGCTTGCAAAGATAAATTAACCCAGAATAGTTTATGTACAACTGGTAGGATCCGAATAGATAACATATACTGAAAATATCTTTATGCCTTAAACAACTACGACAACCCTAAAGGGTAAAAAGTACAAATTTGACTTTTTATCCATTTCAGAAGGTTTTTTGGTTAATTTGCCGGCGACTCCACTAGTTACCTCCCCCAGCGATTTTAAAGGCTCAACTCTTGACACCAACTTTATACATTTAAGTATTTACTCTTAAAGTGCTGTCAATAAGAATTGTATTGTAAACTTACGTACTTCGGATGATGTTGGTTATTTGATTTGGACAGATATTTGTTTTTAGCAACACATTTGTTATAATGTAAACTTACGTACTTCGAATGATTCCTCTGTGTATATGCCGACAAACTTCGAAAAAACAAAAGAAACTCTGAAATGACTGTCTCTTGACTTAGTATTTGACATCCTGCCATGACAAATGGCTCATTTGGTGATGCCAAAGCGTCTAGAGACGGGAACGAAGATAGGGTCTTCTGAAGTTGTAAACGTCCGGGTAACCGCAGAAAGCTTATATTTAAAAAGGAAATAATCGAAATGAAGGTGATTGACCAGTTCAGCAATTGGCCAGCTCCATCGAATTTGTTTGCAGGGTCTTGGAGTTTCTTGTGCCAGTCGGATGCATTTGGAAGGCCGCTGGAACATCAATTCTTTGTGAGGCAATAAGCCGATCACACTGTCTCTTCCAAAGGTCAAAATCGATGTTGGCCATTTTGTGATATGTGGGTATCTGACCCAGTGAAAAGGCAGAAAAAGAAAATGAAAAGAAAAAAGGAAAAGAAGAAGAAGAAGAAGAAGAAGAGAGAGCGTGTACATGCCATGGACGTCCTGCCCACTTGATTCCATTTCGAATTGTAATGCTGAGTAAGAATTTAAGCCTATTATTCTTGTAATTTGAGTAATTTTTGAAGTTATGGTCCAAAGTTGGAGTTACATAGATTTTGAACTACAAGGTTCGAGGAATTTTTGAGTTGCGATTTTTGTGAAAAGTGTTGTGGAGTTCTAAGTATGATTGGTTAAAGTTAAATTTGGAAGTTTCACGTGCTAGTTACACATGATGAATAATTTACATAAGTAAAAAAATGGATGTTTGCTATATATAAATCTATCCATTACTGAGCATCCTTGACATGACTTGTTCTTAACCAAGGTCAATTATCGTAAAAATCCATCCTGAAGTATCGACTTTTCTGTAAAGCTTCTACAAGTTATGCCTTGTAGTCTTATGGGGTGTTCCGACTTTTGGCTACATTGTCACATCATTTGAGAAGCGGCTCACATGGTTTCCGAGACACAAGTTGGAAGGAATGTGATTAAAATCAATAATCCAAAATTGACTACATGTTGGATGTTCGACACCTGTCGACCGCATGTGAAAATGTACCGAGTTATCCGACATGACACCGAGGCTTTCAGATAGTGTATGTGCTTATTAGTCAATAACCTCGCTAAGTGTGACAAAGATGATTGACCAGTTCAGCTTCAGACATTAAGCAAACCCTTACCAGAGTTTTCCTAATTGTTAGGAAGCTTTGGATCTTGCGTAAAGAGAGTTATTTGAGTGTTTTTTTGAAGTCAATGGCTCTTCAATCTAGGTAAGGTTACTATTCTCCTGGTATATTCTGTCCACGACGGCCGTATTGTATTCGTAACCCCGGATTTGAAATGACCAATTCATTGGAGAGAAGCTTCCAAAGTTCAATGTACTGATGCACGATTGAACAAAGCAGCAATAGGTTCATGCATGTGTGTGGCCAATTGGCCATGAGATGAAATATAATTCCCTAGAATAACTCTGCCAACTAATGAAACGTAATCGACCAAAGCCGCGTCTTTTATGATGAACCTCCACTTCGGGAACCAATGATTGTGTATGGCCAGTGGTCCCCGTACCGGTTGCCCCATGGCGCAAATGACTCGTACGCAATGAGACGTTGGAAGTTCGTAAGAATAAAAAGTTTAAGGTGAAGTAAGATTACTCCATGATGATGGTACCGTATCTGCATTGAACTCCATATCACAATGCTTAATCCGGGACTTTCATTTCGCAAAATTATCGGAGAGGAAAATGCAGGCACAAATCCGACTTCAACGATAATCCACTTCTAGTAAACATGTCAACTACAAAATGTGGTCCAGAATGACTCTTATTTGCCCAAAGTTGGCCCTCCTGAAGCATAGCCCCATGAGGAGGACGTTCTGTGTCGAGCCCATCAGGGCCTATAGTTCATGTCCTGAATCATGCCGAGGGTGTGATAAGGGAACTGAATGCTCTTCTAGGAGCTGAGGAGCGCGGTGGTGCCCTCCCTCAGGAGGGTCCTGTACGGGTCGCCCCAGCCTTGGGGGGCCTCGCCACACCGTCACATTGGTGCCATGCCTCTGAGCCGCCATTAAGCCAAAGGCTAGAGCCGCCATGGTGTCGGGGTTGACCGCCCTCTAGTAACATTTGTATTCCGGCAACATCCATTTTTTGAGAATCGCAAAGTCAGTTATTGGATTCCAAGGCCTTTGGATCATGGATCCCGAGAATACGATGGTCTCGAAGTACATGACACCTGTTCCTATATCTACCTAAACCTTTCATCTATGTATAAGCAATGTGTACCTTCATGTAACTATTTAAAATATTATTAAAAATTGTCTTCAACGCCAGCCATTATTGACCATGCCATGTAAAATGGCTAGCGTTGACTAGGTACCCATGTAAGCATATTCGGGGAAAATTACTCGGATAAATTTAATTAGCAAATTGTTAAAAGACTCGGGACTTAATTAGCAAAATTGAATGGTTTAATACTGAATTGGTAAAAGTGTAATAGGTTTAGAGTTTTTGGACAATTTTCCCCTTTGAACATGTGACCCTTAACCTTGTTATGATGATTATCTTACTATTGAGATTTTGTTTTGTTTTAAAGTTGTTTAGGATTTGTATTGGTTTACAGTTGAATTGTGTTTTTTCTCTTTTGTTTTTCTTTGAAATAAATGAAATTATTTTGACAAGAGAATAAAATAAAATGTGCAAGGGTGAGCCCTTAAGATCGTCGGGAAGACATATTTGTTGAGATGCACGAAAGTGAGCCTGGATACTATCCGAACCACAAGAAAAAGGAAAAAAAAAGAGGGGAAAACGTTTATTCTCCAATCTACATTTATCTTCGCAATTAATTGGACTAACGTACCAACCATAGGTTACACTTCTATCGCTTTCCTTGTCCACCGTACGTGCACCACCAATAGAGATTTCTAATGGAGAAATTGGGACGAATTGAAAATTAGTAGACCAAAAAGGCCATTTTTTCTTTAGGGTTTTTTTTTTTGGTAAAGCCATTTTTTCTTTATGATTAATACTTTGAAAAACCCCAAATTGGTACATCTGTGACAAATTTACCCCAAACTATTTTTTTGACCACCAAAAACTCTAAACTGGTATATTTTTGACAAATTTACCCCAAACTGATACATTTGTGACAAATTTACCCCAAACTGATACATTTGTGACAAATTTAGCATTTGTTAATTTTTGTTAAATTTTATTGTCAAATTATTAAGTTAAATAACACGTAATAGTTGATTGGTATTCCAATTTGGGATTTTATGCTCCGTTTGTCACAGTTTACAAATTTTATAATTCTTTTGTGGTATTAATCCAATTTAGCGGATGGTATATTTGTCACAAATTTATCAATTTAGGGTTTTTGTAATCAAATAAATTAGTTTGGGGTAAAATTTGTCATAAATGTACAAGTTTAGGGTTTTTTATGATCAGTCGGGGTAAATTTGTCACATGTGTACCAGTTTTGGATTTTTTATAGTCAAAAAAATATTTTGAATAAATTTGTCACAGATGTATCAGTTTAGAGTTTTTGGGATATTAACTCTTCTTTAGATTTTTAATAGGTTTTGATGTGGGTAAAAATACATCCGGCCTATTTTTCTGCAAAAGGCCCAACTTCATACCTTAGTCAAGCTCAAGTGTCAAACCGTCCCATGGTACGCTACTCCTAAAATAAGTCGTGTAAGCCCAATTTCAAGACCCATGCAACCCATGGATATCAATCTAAGTCCCTAGTAAATAGTAAGAAAGAGATGGATCTAATCATATCGTTGTGACCCGCCCCGGCCTTTATATAAATACATCTTGATCGTCTTTTCAATGTTAGACTGCACTTTGGCGATTGTTTTCAAGAAACAAGACAACATTTAGCACTTGGATAAATCTTTTACTTTCACTTATATTTTCTATCTTATTAGTACAATAGTATAAATGGTCCATAAACTTTTAATTTGTTTAATGTGGTCCTTAAATTATTGATAAATACTCATATAATTCCTAGATTATATTAAAATGTTTAAAAGTTCTGAACTACATTGAATATTGGATCAAAATTTAGGGATCACATTGAACAAATTAAAAATTTATGAATAACATTGCATATTGGATCAAAGTTTATAGATATTTTGTATCATTTTCCCTTTGTTATCATTTTCAATTTGATTGCCAATCAATTAAACCTTTTAAAGCATCCAATTATATTCCCTTTTAAATTGTTAACAACATTGCTTTAGAATTAATGTCATAAAGGATAAGATAATGTGAGACCTGATAATGAGACCGCAGTTTGAAGTTGAGAGAACACAGGCTTCATGGAAAAATAATGTTCCGTTTTTTTTTTTTTTTTCAATTGAAGGAACAAACATTCAATCTTTGAGAAGAATTATCTGTTTCAAAAATTTAACTATTTAGCATAGGCAAGGATTGTTACAGTGTAGTCTTCGTTATAGAAAATATTTGAGGTTTGATAGTGTTTAAGAGCAATAAGATTTACATTACATACCCAATGGTGTCTTGTCTGGGTGTGATTGGAATCACACCAGCTCGGCTAGTGAGACCAACGGTTGGTTTGATGCCTACTGCTGAATACAAGCTGGCAGGACATAAGATCGATCCATTAGTCTCAGTTCCTAGTGACACTGCCACCATATTTGCCACAACTGATATTGCCGATCCGCTACTTATAACGCAAGGATCTGCAGAAAGCACATAAGGATTCTGCGATGCAATCAAAGCAAAACTTAGGATTAGACAAAAGTAGAGTTTTGCATGAACAAATGCGGTTGTCTATTGGTAAGAAGCACTTAATTGGAAAAAAACACTCACCCTGCCTTGTCCACCCCTTGCACTCCAACCATTTGGTTG
The DNA here is from genome assembly GCA_014182375.1 of Eucalyptus virginea. Classification (NCBI taxonomy): domain Eukaryota; kingdom Viridiplantae; phylum Streptophyta; class Magnoliopsida; order Myrtales; family Myrtaceae; genus Eucalyptus; species Eucalyptus virginea. The sequence continues at coordinate 36,885,421 of CM024520.1, read as the reverse complement.
AGTCAAAAGACCTAAAACCAGCCCACTCATTCAAATTGGCCTTCCCTAATATGACAGCACTGGCTCACCTCAACCTAGCCACCACCCTTGCATCCTGAGCCACAGCGGAGCCAACTAGTGCGAACGAGCTGGCCATAGTGTTCTACTTGTCTTTCGTCCCAATGTTGTCCTTGAGCAGTATAGGAATTCCACGCAAGATGGAGAGCAAATCGTGTTTCTTGGCCTTACTTTCCCTGTCTGCCCTATTGGCGTGTTTCAATCCATCTAGGTTCACCTCTATGATAGCTCTCATGACCAGATTGAGTTGGCGGATTTTGCAGAGGTAGAATTTGGTGAGTTGCCTGGAAGTGAGCTTGTTTTGATTGAATGCTAGCTGGAGATCACTTATGCTTGCTTCTTGGATTGAGATGCTTGACTTGTGAAGACCAGTGACAGAGATGCTAACAGGCACAGGCACTGTAAGAAGAGATGGGACATCATCAGGATGGAGACCATGCCTACCTTGGAAGGTTTGAGTTTCCACTCCTTGTGAATTTGAGTGAAAATAAGGATTTGGATGGGATTATTCTCCAAAAACAAGCGATGAAAGAGCTTCGAGCTTAACTCGTATATAAGACTTTGAGCTCAGCTATAAAAGTCAAACGCGACACTTCAAATGTAAGATTTTACTGAAGAACAGGCGGGTAAATGTCTAAAACACTGACAAGGGGGGTCAATTACTTTGTAATTACGCTAACCTACTTCTCAGTAAGATATTGAGCATCCCTCACATGACTTGCTCTTGACCAAGGTTATGTACTTTAAAATCCATTCTAAAGAATTGACTTTTCCGTAAAGCATCTACAAGTGATGCCCTGTAGTCTTACGAGGTTTTCTGACTTTTGGCTACATTGTCACTATCATTTGAGAAGCGGCTCAAATGGTTTCCGAGAAACAGGTTGGAAGTAATGAGATTAAAGTCAATAACCCTGCTAAGTGTGACAAAGATGATTGACCAGTTCAGCTTCAGTCATTGAGCAAACCATTACCAGAGTTTCCTTTATTGTTAAGGAGCTTTGGATCTTGTGTTAAGAGAGTTAATTGACTATTTTTTGAAGTCAATGGCTCTTCAATCTAGTTAAGGTTGCTATTTTCCCGGTACATTCTACGCCAAATCTGTCCAAAAAGGCCATCTTTTTTTCGTAACCCCCGATTTTGAAATGATCAAATTTATTGGAGAGGAGCTTCCAAAGTTTAATGCACTGATGCACCCTTGAACAAAGTAGCAGGATGAGGAAACATGTTTGAACTAGTTTATCTATATATAGTTCAGTTTCAGGTTCTTGCATGTGTGTGGCCATGAGATGAAATTTTCCCTAGAATAATCCTGCTAACTAATGAAACATAATCGACCAAAGCCGCGTCTTCTATGATGAACGTTCACTTCAGGAGTCAATGATTGTATATGGCCAGTAGGCCCTGTACCGGTTACCCCAGAGCCCAAATCACTCATACACAATGAGATGTAGGAAGTTCATGTGAATAAAAAAGTTCCAAGGTAAAGAAAGATTACTCCATGATAATGCCCCGTATTTATAGGGAAAATGGTCCAAGAGATCTTAAATATTTTGCACTTTTATCAATTCAGTTATAAGTCTTTCAATTTTATCAATTGAACCCTAAATATTTTGCCAATTTGCCAATTTACCAATTGAGTCCATCTAACCAATTTTGATCGGAACTCACTAACGTTGACACTTGCTGTCCTACGTGGCATGACCAACGTTGACGTTGACAATTTATAATACATTTAAAAAAATCAATTTTTTTATTATTTTATTCTTTCTTTCTTTCTTTTTTCCTTTTTTCTTCCTCCTTTTGTTGATGACTGGCCACTAGCCATAAGCTATGACTAGGTGGGTTGGCCTTGCCTGAGCGAGGCTTGCCGTCACCTGCCATAGGCAAGGCTAGGCCGGGCAAGGGCCAGCCTCGGGTTCCAATATGTGTAAGGTTTATGAGTCATCTCATAAAAGGCAGTGTAATAAAGCATCAATATTGATTCATCCATAAGTATATGAATCTATTCATAGAAAAAAATCAAGAGCCTCGACCCAATAAAGACTAAAAAGATTGACTCAAGAACAAATTTCATGATGGGCTCCATTGTAGAATTCAAACCTAACCATTAATTGTGAAGCAACGGGAATGATGGAACCTATGAATACGTAAGATTCTATTGAAAAATGAATCCTAATAATTCATTAGGTGGGATGGCGGAATGAACTAGGGCCCAATTCATTTATTCCGAGAATTCATGAGCTAACCCTACAACTAAAATAGATATTGAAAGAGTAAATATTCGCCTGTGGCGGGTGACAATGAACCTCGCCTTGGCGAGGCTAGCTCACCCGACCATCACTTCTGCCTGGTGGCTAATCATTGGCAAAAGGAGGAAGAATGAAGAGAAAAAAGAAAGGAAGAAAAATCATAAAAATCATAAAATATTAAAATATTATTAAAAATTGTTCACATTGATGCTAGCTATGCCAAATAGGATGGCCAGTATCCATGTCAGCGAATTCTAGCTAAAATTGGCCAGATAGAATCGATTGGCAAATTGGCAAAAGGTCTAAGGGTCAATTGCCAAAACTAAAGGGTTTTGTAACCGAATTAGCAAAAATGCATTGCGTTGAGAACTTTTTGGACAATTTTGCCTTCATTTGCATTATACTCATTATGACAATGCTTAATCCTGGAATTTTGTTTTGCAAAAGAAAAAAATGAGACAAATGCAGGCACAAATTCGACTTCAAAGATAATGCATTTCTAATAAATATATGAACTAAAAACGTGGTCCAGAATGACTCTTATTCGCTCCAAATCAGGAAAATACCAATACACTAGAATATGAAGATCTCCTGTGGCACAGAGCATGGCATAGTAGCGCAGGCATAAAATAGCCCTGCAAAATATTTCTAGTGTCTAATAAGATCTCGGCAAGGCAAGATCCAAATCCCATCCATCTAGCAATGGATGGATACATTGCGATCACTTGCAAGGGGTGAATTTGCAGGTAGTGGTGCCATAACCCAAGTTGGCCCTCCTGAAGCGCAGCGCTGTGAGGAGGACGTTCTGTGTCGAGCCCATCAGGGCCGAGTTCATGTGCTGGACCACGCCGAGGGTGTGATAAGGGAACTGAATGCTGCTGTAGGAGTTGAGAAGCGCGGTGGTAGCCTCCCTCAGGAGGGTCCTGTACGGGTCACCCCGGCCCTGGAGGCCCTGCCACAGCGTCAGATCAGTGCCGTACCTCCGAGCCGCCGTCAAGCCGAAGACCAGAGCCACCTTGGTGTCCGGGTTGACCGCCCTCCAGTAACACTTGTATTCCGACATCATCCATTTTCTGAGATGTAGAGACTCGCAAAGTCAGTGATTGGATTCTGAGGCCTTTGGATCATGGATCCTGAGAATACGAGGGTCTTCAAAGTACATAACGCACCCATTCCTATATCTGCCTAACCTTTCATCCTATTTATAAGCAATGTGTACCTTCATGTAACTTAGTACAAATCTTCTGTCCGAAGAAGCTCTTGTCTACATAGGATTGATTGTTTTGCCAGACAATAGTGGCTTCACGAGTCTTTGCTCTTAGCTTTGATTAGAAGAGAACGTAGCTGGACTTTTCATTTTCTCATAATGAGAATCAACATCTCATCTTATCCTCACATAATGTTCATTTGGGATGACTAAAGATAGAGCATGAACAGGGAGATCATCAAGATAGAGTCCAAGTGCGAGCCTGTCATCATTTACTCAAATATGCTCGCAATACTCCCAACTAGGACATATTAATTGTTCCATATCATATATTCTCTGATGTAAGACTCCTATAAGACAACTTACACGTGCATTCTAACGCTAGTGTTATCTAACTTCAATGCCAATTGAAATAGAAGTAAATGCAAATATGCTTGTAACACTCCCATTTAATGCCTAATCTCACTAAATTTTTCGTCATCTGATTATAGTAAGCGCGAGAGTTATTAGAGAAAGGCATTCTATGCTCCCTTTGAGGAATACTGCACATTTCAAGAGGATTCCATTTCCTGTATTAGCAAGTATAATTGTAAATGCGAAACAGATTAATCACGTCACGGAGAGTCCTGACCTAAAGAGAAAAAAGAAGCATCTTTAAATCTAACTTACTCATTTGCGCAAGCTGAAGCTTCCAAGAAAGGGGCAGGCGGCAGTGGTGGCATGGGAGGGAGCCTGAAGGCGGGCGGCAGTGGCAGCATTGGAGGGAACCTGAAGGCAGGTGGCGCTGGTGCCAAGGGAGGGAGCTTGAAGACCGGTGGTGATGGCACGGTCGGCGTGACTGGTGCGGGAGACTGTGGGCAGAAGGACATGGGCTGTGCGGGCTGAGAGAGCAAGGTGTTCACCGAATAGAACTCCATGTTGAACATCTGGAACATGAGCCTAAGCGGCTGCGCAGGACTGGCCGATGCGGAACATCCCATGGAACCCTGACCGCTCCCTCCCATCACTTGTGCATGACAACTGCTCAGGTCGGGAGTCCCTTCGAACCTCATGCCGTAGTTCCCGAACCAGTTGGTGGTCTCTTCTCTCGACATCGTGACTTGGCCGTCGCTATTGGTGCACGCCACCATAACCTTAATCCCTGCACAACAAAAAGCACGAACTCTGAATCCATCATGGATTGCTTCTAGGATCGGCTCTCTTCTTTTCCCTCCAAGTTAGGACAAGCATATCACTAATAGAGCTATTACATACACATAATTGATCAAGCACCCAGGATTCTCTAGTTCTTCTCTAGAAGCCTGATAAATGCGAACCCCGTCGCTATCTGACACCAACTGATGCTGAACGAGATCTAGAAATGACTAAGGAGAAGGTTGGCACATGCATGCTGCATTTACTTTGACCCAGGTGTTTTTATTAGTGTTGGCTCAAAACTCCAAGAATCGATAACTAGGAAATAAAACATATGATTGAATAAGAAAAAGTTGTGAGAAACTTCAAGTTACCGTAAATGGGGTAATCAAAGATGGACATCCGACCATCCTTGCACTGGTCACAGATGACGGTGCCTGTGACCATGGCATCTCCTCGAGTGCCATCAATGGCAGCTGCAAGAATGAGAAGAGCTGTGAAGAGGAGTCTGCGCATTGAATCCATCAAGTTTGGAACAAGCTGCGAATGAGAGGTCAGTCTGTAAAGAGAGCTTGGGAGAAGAAGGGGTGACGCAGACACGCTTCACTGAAGAGCGTGATCAGCATTTGATGCAGAAGCCTTAAAAGTCAGGAGAAGTAAATAAAGGCAGGCCAGCGGCTGGGGGTTTTTTTCCAACACTCAACTGTCTAAATTTATGAGGGTGCAACAGAAGTTCTTGATAGTAAAGAGACTTGGTACGGCTAGCCATTCTCGTCTTTGTGATGCGATGAATCGGCAAGGGCATAGATCTAGAACCATGAGATAGAGAGTTGACATATAATCTGGTCTAGAAGCAAAGGCAAATTCCACTTACCTATCTCTATTGGATCATTTAAGGTTTTATGGCATTTGATGATTTTGATTTGTGCATTAAAGCTTGGGAAATGTCCTTGTAGATGTCAATGAATATGCATTTGCTGATAGGTTTAGACTGGATGGAATGGATATTGGGCGATCTAGGATGTGCATTAATTCAAGTCCTTAAGAATGAGAGATAAAATCTTTTTTACTTTCTTTTCCACAAGGTCCCGGAAGAAAAGCATAAAATTTGAGTTTTTGAACATTACAAATCCACAAGGGTAAATGGGTTAAAACCCATCTCTGAGAAAGAGTTTTTTCGAAGTTGAGAAATAGAAATCTTGTTCAATACTTGGTAGCATGGGCGATCTTGGACATATGTTAAATCAAGATCTAGGACAGAATTTCTTAGCTGACCCATCCTCCTACTTCATCAAAGTACCATCACGAAAATATAATATATGGGTTAAAAATCACATAAATATGACCCATCTCAATTATTGATCATGTGAGTTTTGCGAAGGATCATAGCTACTGATTGAGATGATATTGATCCACATGATTCCATTAATCCATATGGTTAAATTTCTTTTTCTTTTTCTTTTTATTCACCTAGACTTGAGCGAGGCTGGGCGAGGGAAGCTCACCTTACCAGCCACTAGGGCAAAAGAAAAAATAGAAGGAAGGATTAAATTTAAAATTAAAATTATAAATTATAAAAATAAAATGAAATTTTATTAAAATTGTCCACATCTGGCGTAATTACAAAAGGTTTATGACTGAATTAACATAATTAAAATATGTTTATAATTATTATTATTTATTTATTTTTAGTAATTCTCACCCTTCTTCTCCTTATTAGTTTCAATGAAAATAAAAGGTCATTGCAAATGTGATGAAGGGACAATGATCGTACAGGTCTTGCACGGTATTGACTGTTGAGAACAAGAAGCGGTGGCATCGAATCTCCAGGCCTCCAAGCTAGCTCTTCGTCCCCGAATACCCGACACGGATTCGAGGAGGGGATGTCGGAGCGATGTCGGAGCATATGACCGGACAAGATCGTTCTCGTTTACTAATTAATTTCTGCTTTGACATGGATTGAAAACGTTCCTGCCGTATTTTATGGAATCATTCATCGACTTCACCAGCTCAACAAACTCCAAACAGGGCAAATGACATTCCAAAATAGGAAAGGAGCAGTGCCCTCAAAGACGTGCACCAGGTGCAACGTCCGCATCCCGCCTCGAGAAATTTAATTCTGGAAAAATAGAAAGATGGCGAGTGCTGTCGTATAAAGGACAGTTTATCTAGGATCGAAAGGAACGCTAGCTATATATGATTGCAGCATATTACAGTAGTTAGGTCAGGACTTTCTAATGACAACTAAAGAAAGCAATAATGAAAAATGAATATCGCACATCTCTTGATAATATGGTATACAATAAATGCAGGAAAAGTACCAAAATAATCCTGAATTTATTTTATTAGTATCAATTCAATCCTAAATATTTCAGTTGAATCAATTTAGTCTTAAATATTTTCACATTTTACCAATTGAGTCTATCTAATTAATTTAGGTCAAATTACTAACGTGCACATCAATTGTCCTAAATGGCATGACATTTGTTAATATTTTTATTTTTTTTTTGTAATTTGTTAATTATTTTATTAAGTTTTTCTTTCCTCCTCCTTTTTTTTTTCCATTGTGGTTGGCAAGGGTCGCCGAAGCTTCGTGCAGCCCTCACCCCAACTTGCCCAAATATGGTGAACATAGCCTCCCCCGCGATCAATGAGGGCTTCGCGGCCCTCACCCAATTGCTAGCGAGCTCCGGCGACCCTTGCCAACCACTAGACCTATCAAAATGGATCATAAACTCATTAGTTAACCCATATATAATAAGTTGAATATATGATGAATTAGTTATATTCAATAAATTGGTCATAAATGAATGTGAATAATACATGAGTGTTATATGTGCCATATGTGGGTTTATAACTTATTTAAACCCAACCCACCTCTATAACTCTCTTTTCATTTTCTCTCGCCCTCATTCGAGCTTGTACTCACTCACTCCACATCCTCACCTCAGTTTAGGTATGGGTTTTCCTTGATTGGATTAAATGTGAAATGTTTTAGCAATATGGTTTGGGTATGAATCACTAGATTTTTATTAAATGAAAAAAAGTGAAAACGACTTAACTTGATCTATTTGGATTGGATCATTTTTTTTCATCTTACCTAATCTAACTCACTCGTTTGATGGGTCTACCAACCATAGTGGGAAAAAAAATAAAACAAGGAAAAGAAAAGAAGAAAAGAAAGGAAAAATTAATTAGAAAACTCAAAAGATTTTAAAATTTTAAAAATTATTAACATCAGTGCCACTGGCTGGATAAATTTAATTAGCAAAACGTGTTTAGAAATAAATTGATCTAATTAAAATATTTAATACTGAATTGGTACTAATACTATCTTGGTATGCTACTAAATGATATTATTAGGTCAAGCTGACAAATGCACGTATTAACTATACGTATGACAGAACTACTTTGATTTCCACTGCCAAGCATAACATGAGATATATGGTGCATTGAAAATAACAAAATTTTCTCTAGTTATGTATGGAACAAGTGTCTTCATATCACTAGATTTAAAACCTTGACAATTGGCTGAAAAGCTAACGGTATCAACAAATAGATAAAACGTCAGAAAGTGTGGCTGATCAAGGTCCATCGCGTGCGGGCACCACGCGGTGCAAAGATTCGATTCCCATCCTCGTCCTGCGCTCACTTGTAGCGGAGCGGAGCGGAGCAAGTCCCCCGTGAGCGAAATACATGTCCCATTGACAAGAGATTGTAAATGAAATCGCTTATATCGCGAACAAAAAAAAAAAAGCCAAAAAAGCTATCACTAATTCCTGTGGTGAATTAAATCACCCCCCTTGGAGGCACACAATGGGTTCATGTGGAAGGACAGAAGTAGTTGTTCTTATTTAGTAGCCTCGACATGGTGATTCAAATACGGATCTAATTTGAATTCAGATCATAAATGAGACAAATGGACACGCTTCACACTTTAGCAATACCATACAGTTGTCAAAATCACGTAACACGTTATTGGGAATGTGGAAACACAATGATTCAAATCCGGACTAGAGTAAGGAAAATTGGGTACGTTCATGATGCGGGTGATCCCACAAAATGTCATCCCACCTAACTCTCTCGATGCTCAATTCATTGTACATAACTCTTCGGACGTGTGAACGTTCGCAGCCGCAATCCCATGGTCATGTGATGAGGGTAGTTATAAGTTGGCCGTCAAGGTAGAGAGATTGGCATTGATGGCAAATTGCACAGATGTCTCCCGGCTGAAAAAGCTACAAAAATAGCCGATTCTGACCCATCTTCTAAAATTAAAAATAGTCACGAGTATAAACCGTACATAATTCTAAAAGGACACAAAAGGACCTCTTCTCATCATATGAATAATGGAATTCTCGATTATTTTTAAGTGATGAGTAAAAAAAGGATTAATACCACAAAATTTTCCAAACTAGTACACTAATAATAAATTTACATAATCACAAAAAATCTCAAATTTGTATACTTATGATAAATAACCCTCAATTAATTTCCCTTAAATTTTACTATTAAAGTACTAAGTTGAATAACATGTGACGAGTGTATTAGTTTGGAGTTTTATCAATAAGTATACCAATTTGTAATTTTTCGTAATATTAATCCAATTTAACTTAAACTAACGGATTAATAGTTTGAAGTTTTTAGGGATGGTTATAAATGTAGCAATTTGAGATATTTAGTGATCAAAAAATTAATTTAAAACAAACTTCTTATGGATGTATCATTTTTAAGTTTTTCATGATATTAATTAAAAAAAAAAAAAAGAGTAAAGGGGCCTCTTCTGGTTTGTGCCACGGGAGGGCAATGCAAACAGCTGTTCTTGGCTGTAAAAGAAATGCTGTGAGGAAAGTGCAACATGACCGATTGAATCCACGACACCCACACATCATGGCCTGCCTGAATCCTATGAGAACGAATTTGCTCTTCGTCCTTTCTTTCGATCGTTTAACAGGTCAGGACAGACCCACCTAAAAGGTGCGGTAGATTGAATCCATGCACTGAGGAAACCAAATGAGAACGAGAGCTGACTGGACATGCCTTAAGGAAAATGGATAGGCTGTAGTGCGCATTTCACGCACTAGCACATTCACATGAAATTATTTAGGTTTTAGCGTGAAAAACCTTACTTTTGAGGCTGATTGCAACGAGGCACTGATGAAATTCCAATAATCACCATTTGACTTAAGTCAATATATATCTCTTACCTTTATCAAAAAAAAAAAAAAAAAAAAAACCTCACTTTTTGAAAAAAAATTCCAATAATCACCATTTAAAAAAAAAAACTTGAGCTGTTGCGTTGCCTATGCCACCATCGACTAAGGTGATGATTTGGGGGATGCGATTGGTGTCCGACTGTCCAGTATCACGATATGTCAAAAGTAACGAGGACTAATAAAGAGCAACACAACAGGTTAGATTGGATTAAGGCATAAAAATTGCAACGATTGGTGCTTCTGTGTCAGCTATCCTACGTGTTAGTCGATCCAACATGACATGATGGTGTTAGCCGATCCAACATGACACGATGGTTATGATGCCAGGCTGTTCGATGGAAAGTAATCAATCTCAGCCAAACCTCTGTGACGGAGTTTTTCCGCTATGTGCCGCTGGGAAAATAACACCTCTGTGTGCGGGTGTGGTGTGTGTGTGTGTAAAGAGCAATGGCATGACTTGTAAGATTGTAACATAAGTATGAATACCTTTCCTGTTGCACAGACTTCCCATTTGTATAAGGAACGCTGTCATCTCACGCGAGCACTTCCCTCCTGTAGCTTTTGGGGGAACTACAAGTTAAGGTACAAAACACATTTAGGCTTGCACAGAGAATGAGATCAAAGCCACGATCCTCAATATTGGAGGCAAAACTTCTTCATCAGCATTGAATCTGCATGAAAACTATGCGCTCATTCCCAACTCAGGTAAACACTAAAAAGTGGTTGAATGAAGAAAATGTCAGAACATATGTACACAAAACAATTGCTTTGTTGCCAACTTCATGTCTGGGACCTCTGGGTTGATGGGATGCCACTCACATCCAGTATGGATTTCAGTGAAATGACTTAGAAAATGGTGATTCTTCATTTCAAAACGCCAGCGCAAGGCTCATCAAACTGGGACTAACAGAGATACTGGCCGCCCAAATTGGCTCCCTCACACTTTGCTTGGCAAAGCACTAGACTCTCTCCACCTCAACAGCATGAAAAAATGTTGGGTGGAATGTTCAAATAATGAAAAGACTTTCCAAAACTAAAGGAGAAAACTCTCTTGAGTTCATTCTAAGTAAATTCTCGACGCTCCAAGTAATCTGAATTGCTCAATGTGACTAGATGTTCTTCCTCAACACTTTTTACAGAATCCCCACCAACATACCACGGCACAGTGCCTACAAAAATTCAACGGACTCTGATGATTAGATCCCTTTTAAAGGCATAAAATAGCTTCCAAATAGTCAATCACACTGATGAGCATGACAGCCCAGTAAAAGCATACTCTTAGGGATACTTTCATATGAATAATAGTATTCCTTTTGTATTCAAAGTCATCGTCACTGAGAGAGAAGCACTAGATTATTTTTGACACGGTGTATATGTTTCATAGTAGGTATAAGCTGGTGGACAGCATTATACTCCTGCAAGAAAAGATATGAAGGACAGAGTTTACCTCGTGCATTAGCTGATTCCTGTTCTCTTGTTGAATGAAGTATGATTGTTCCTGAAAGTACAGTGATGAATCCACATATCTCAGATGCTATGCTGCTTGCAGTCTGACCTGACCAATCCTGCAAAAAGAATGCAATTTGAACACACTGTTCTCAAGAAAACTGAAAGCTAAAGTCTAACTGGCTGAAAACCTCACTAGGTAAAGTAAGCCACTTGCCTTGAACATTATTGCACTAGCAACGATTGTCAGAGTTGTGAACATCACGTAATATACTGGTGAAACGATGGCAGCATTGAATGTATCTAATGCCTGAAGAAACATTAAGAAGACATCATTAGTATGTAAGTCTTACACCAGGTTTTACATTGATCACTTCTTGATAACTGTAAACATAAACTCTAAAATCTAATAAACTAAATACACAAAAATTCACAAGCAAGCATGTTTGTCTAATGAGGCATCAGAATCATTTCCAGGGATCAACAATCTGCTAAGCTTGATTGATGACACTTCAACACACGGTGGACATACAGAAAGGAAACTCTTATGCAAGGACATGGATGGCTAAAAATAGAGTAATTGATGGCAAGTCAATGCATCAGGTCATTGTATATTGGACAGGAGTTCTTATGCTTCAATATAGATGATTAAACTAAAGCCATTATTCCACTACTGCAAATTTATGATGGTAGAACGTTATTGGACAGACATTTGCAGGGTAAATTCTAAATCTTGACAGAATCCTACCACATTTATGGTAACAGTTCAGAAATTTCTTTCAGGCAAAAACTAAGATCTGCGAGGCCTTCAAATATATATACAACAAATATGCTGTAGAAATAAACAAGAATATGGTGGATAAGTTATTCAAACTGTGTGCGAGAAAATGCACTGAATGGTTGCAATAGCAACTTGTAGATTTCCAAGGTTCATGCACAACAGCACTACACCCCTGTTTCATGCAACAGACAGCAGTGCCACTTCAATACCTCAAATGGAAAAAGATTAATCCCTTGTTTGGGAGAGGAAGGGAGGAGAAAATCATGGGTGGGTGAAGACACTTTTGCACTTTCCCTCCAATTCACTCCCACAACCAATACAAATTTTTACAAATTTCCCATATCCACCTCCTATTTTCTCTTCCTCCCCTCTCTCTCAAACAAAGCCTAAAAGACTCAAACTTCTTTTGTCTCAAACAAGAAAACAATGGAGCACTGCCAAATAATGTTGCATTAGGCATTAGATATCATGAGTCAATCGTCAGTAGACCTACTCCAACCATAATCACCTAGCTTCTTAACAATGGACTCTTGCTAAATAAAAGTGAAGACACGAAACATTGCTAAAACATAACTTGTATAATAACCTGATAAAAGTGACATGTTTCATTTCATCAAATTTCCGTAGGCAAGCAAGTGTTTTTCTCGTATTCTTAAGAATCATCATCCCAAGTAAAGATGGCAAATGCATTGACATAGAGAGGCATAGAACCAAGTTAAAAGGCAAACAAACTTTTGGTGGTCTGCTATCCGCTCCAAAATGCAATACTCACCTTGTTAAGGTAGTTCAACTGGGTGACGACACAAACTGCAGCAACTGTAACAAAGAACCAAGTCTGTGGATAAGCAATTTGACTTATCCCCTCCAAAGTAAGCTTTATTGCGATACCAATAGCTTTTATGCTGACAACCTATAAAAATGCACAGAAAATTTCCTGATGAGCTGGTAACAAAACAAAGGGCACATAGGGATTTTTACTATAATTTGCAGAGAATTTGGCAGTTCATGACTCAATGCGAGATGGTTACCGTAAGTGAACCCATCAGAGAACATATTCCCAAGTAGACAAGCATGTTTGTCTGGCCATAGTGAGGTTCAAAATACAACACCAGAGCTAACACCGTAGATATTGTTGCTCCAACATAAATAAGAAAAGCTGTTGATGGAAGCAGGAAGCACAGTTCATTAGTAATTCTCTCAGATGAGGTCAATTTCTAACCAGAAGATCTGAAGATGACAAATCTAATAGACCTGGTTGTGTGGCTAGATCCCAAATTTCTTGGACTGAACTTGGAGTATGCTCTTGAGGAACATGGATTACAATCACCACTGAACCAACAATGCAACAGACACATCCTACGATGCCCATCCTTTGCAACCGTTCCTTCAACATGAAGTGTGCCAAAAAAGCACTGTCAAGATTTGCAAGAAAAGCTGTCAGCTTAGAAAGGCAGAGTTATTTCTAATCAGCATAAGCACAGGAAGTGAGGTTGAATTTTCTGCACACCTGACTATTATACTCAATGCACCAAGAGGCGTCACCAGGACAGCTGGAGCATAAACATAAGCCACAAAATTGGCAACCTCTCCAACAATCACTTTCACCATTAAACATGCAGCAAGGAAAAATATCCAGTATCAATGCTTGTTGACTGTAAACATGGAGTTCATAGTCTCTGACTTTCCAAAATCTAAAAGTAAAAAGTGGAGTTACAACAAATAGTTGTTCTCTACTTTCATTCTGATATTTTCTATGAAACAATTGAGAAAACCATGGCAAAGAGAAACCTCCCCAAGGATGTAAAGCCTATGGTACTCATACAATATTAGAATCAATTTCCTGAGGTACTTCAACACTTAAATTTCCAAAAGGAGAAGGAAAGCAAGAACGAAAGCTTCAGCCCTTCCTTCAATACCCACCCACCAAAGAGCTTATCAAGTCCCTCATTTTCAGATCCAACCGCTAGCAGTGAGAAAAATTATGAGTAGATGATTACATTAGCCTTATTGAGAGACTGAAACATTCGACAAATATTGAAAGGTGTGGATCCAACTTTGGAATAGTGTACAATTGTGAAATTCAAATATATATCAGGTTAGGTGGTAGAAAGCTTGGATATAATGATTCTACAGAGCTAGTAAAGCGTTCAGCTGCATCAAAGGCTTAACCAACCTATCTTAAAATGTGAGGCATGCCCACATCTATATAGAAAGAGGGGAAGAGAGGGAGACAGCGAGGGGGGGGAGAGAGAGAGAGAGAGAGAGAGAGAGAGGGATTTACTTGTGACCATTCCCGTCCACCAAAGTGGCTCTAATAAGTATGTATATCCTCCAATCCCTATATTATCAGAGAGAACTGATGAATATCACAAATGAGCTTGATATTCAGATATGCATAATCACAGGAACTCAGGGCCACTTAATACAATTATTGATGCAAAAGCAAATATTATGTAAACAAAAACCTGCTAATCAAAGTTAGAGATGGGTCCTCAAAGCAAGAAAAGGCCAATTTTGGGCCAACAAGAATCTCGCCCTTCAAGAGTTTCCACTCATGCAAGACTAATAGAACTTAGGACGTTAACACCTTGCACACATCACCCCTAGATTATACAAGATTGCTGCGTATGTGCCATGGCCAGTTTTTTCCAGCAAAGTTGACTTTTAGTTTTGTAAAACATGCTGAATGGAATCAAGAATATAATAGTGCATTTCCTAGTGGATGACAATTTCTGAAATTAACATCTAAGTAAAATTCGTACATTCATAGCACAACTTCTTTTTGTACACTGTGGTCAACGAGTAATTAGTAAATCTCACAAGTTACGACCAAATAGCTTGCTCGCTTTTATGGATAATATTGTGACCCCTGCACACCATTAAAGGGTGTCTTGTAAATGCTTTTTTCCCTATACGCTTGCCCGATTACAAAGACGACCAACCCTCCGTTCTAATATACCATTTCACTGAATGTAGATATCCAAGTTCGGGGATCACGCCAGGATCAGAGCGCAATAGGTCGAGGAATTTAGCAATTATTCAAAGCTCTATCTACGAGATGTACTTTGTAGTTGCTGAGGAATCAGCAAACAATGAAATGAAGATACACACCCACAAGCAAACATCCATTGGATAAGCAAGCAATGATGCAGCAACAAACGTGTTTACTTCCGTATCTAACATAATTCAGCCGACAATTATCTATAAAAAAAAGCATAATTCTTTTGACACTCTCCTTCCAGCGCCACTCAAAAAGTACGAAACATCGACCTGCAACTCCATTCAATCCAATCCAATCCAATCCCGACTCCATCATCGATGCACAACCACGGCGAATCAAGCGCAATAACTCGAGCAACGAAACCGAGAATTCCGGAGCAACGCGAATGCGTGGGGGAGGAAAAGAAGCCGACCTGCGCGAGTACCGTCGGAGGCGGCGCGCTTGAGGCCCTTCTTCTTGAGGATGAAGCTCGCGCCGATGAAGGCGCTCGAGGCCACGGCCAGCACGAGCCCCCTGGCGTTGTCGGACATCGCCATCGGCAGCTCGGCCCCCGCGGGCGGCGCCGCGCTCATGCGGATCTCCCCGAGCGCGCGGGCACGCTACTCGCCGGGCGGGCTCGGAATCGCGCGGGCCGCGCGGGTTCCTCCGATCGGGGGGAAGGAAGGATCACTCCGCAGTCGATCGAGACGGAGCGTCTCGCATCGTCGGAGACGCGAGGGACGCGGAGAACGAGAGGATCGCGGAGCAGAGGGAATCTCGACGGTCGCGCCAGAGAGAGAGAGAGAGAGATCTTCGACGGCACGCGGAGCTCGTCGTCTGGTCGGAAGCTTCCGGTGGCTGGAGCGACTTGCGGCTGCTGCTGCTTCTCCCAGAGGCGGACCAGGACATAGGCCGACCGGCGTGCCAATTGTCGCTGTTTAATTCGAATATACGTGAATTTTGTGATTTTTTTTTAGTCGGTCTTATTTTATCCATATTTTAACTCTCGTTCTCACTTTTACTTTACCTTTACGTGACAGTCAAAATTTACACTTAAAACTAAATTATACTCACGTGAGTCCTATTTTCATCCCGATTTTGATTAAAACAATCATTTTTTTCAGATAACCAATCCAAATAACATTCTAAATCCCCCCTTACAACCAAAAAAAGAAACTTAATCAACCCTATTTACACTAAAAAGATAGAAGTGACAAAAAGATACTAAAAAGACAAAATTGTCCTCAATCAATCAATTACAATTTAAGTCGGTGGTATCAAATTTATTTACTTGCCTTTTTTTCTAGTTTATCTATATCTATGTAGGATCTACTTACCGTTATTAAAAATTTCAGATGTTAAGTTTTTGTTAATGGAAGCTTTCTCGTGTCTATTAATAGCATTTTCTTTTATCATTAGATATTACTTCCACAAAAATTAGTCTATTGAAAAGAGAGATTTTCAACAAACCTGCTTTCTTTATGTTGTTAAGCAAATTATGGATAATTTGTTAAGTAGATCTAGAAAAAATTGACATTTTTATGTGTTTTCACTTTTGTTATGTATATTACCATATTGATTTTCTTCTTTTATATACATATACAAATGATCAAATGAAGCCAAAAATTATATTCTTTTATTGGGCAAGCTAAAAATTGATATATTTATGCGTTTTCACTTTTGTTAACCCTCTGTGAAGATTTTCTAGAATAAAATCATAGTTATATTCTCCGACATGAAATTTTAGAAGATAATATTTAATTAAATCAAACCATTACATAATATAAGAATTTTTTAAAAATTTTAGTGAAACTATGATTATTTTGAATTAACAAAAATTAATATCATCCATGAACTTGTTTAGGAAAGAAAATCAAGATACCTTATTAACCACAAAATTTTTAGTATATACCTAGATATTCCCTTTACGTATTATATGCTTTCTAAGTCAAAAAGACAAAATCTTTAAAGGGAGATTCGACCTCTATGAAGGCTTGAATGTGAGAGAGAGAGAGAGAGAGAGAGAGAGAGAGTTTTTCTCGAGTGCTGCGTCCTTTGGTGATTGAAGCCACCTGATGGTTTATGTGGACTTTTTTTATTTATGAAAGAGTCACATAGACAATAACATTTTAATTAAAAAAAGTCATATAATATTTTTGACTGAAATTTATATCAAAAGTATTTAAATGATTTTTTCTCCAATTTAATTAAATAAGCCAACGAAAATTTTTCATACTTTTAGTATTATTTCGTGGATAATTACTAGATATTAATTTTAAAATAACAGTTATTTTTTTAATATGAAAATAAGAAAGAAAACGAGTGGTCCAATTCCAATCTTATATTATGCACGGATCGCCTCTAATCTATTAAATATCATCGGATGGGATCGATGTCCCTAAGCTAATGGTCTATGGACTATGTGGTAGGTGCACGTGATTCAATCTTTCTATAATTCCCGGATCGCATCCCTAAGCACAAATCACGGTCACGCGTGGCACGCGGGTGCCTTTGAAATTGTTTTTTTTTTTTTTTTAACAGAGATTACACTCTGAGTGCTAGACAGGGAAATTATACTTTAGAAAAATATTTTGAGATGACAAAAATTTCAACTTCACGACATTTTGTTATTGTTTACGACGGATCATCGTAAATCTTTCTCCTTTTTCATAAGGAAAAAAAATTTAAAATTTTTATTCAAGTTGTGATGGATTTGTCTTAAACATTTGTAAATCGTCCCAAGTGAAGAAAAAAGTTATCAATTTCTTCATGATTATAATTGGCCACCGTGAGATTTTATGATTTGACATGAGAAAAATGATTTTCGATTTTACAACGTTTTGTTCTTTGTGGCAGCAGATTGTTAAAAAACTTTTGTTAATTGTCGTAAGAAAAAAAATTTAGTTCACAACATTTTATTTTTGGTTGAATGAATCTTTATATATTCTTATTATGATGTTATATTCTTGATTACGATTAATTATCGAGAACCTTTTAAATTGCCATGAAAAAATAAATTCAATTTTATGAAGGTTTATTCTTGACTATCAATAATCATTGTAAACATTCCTAAATCGTCGTAGGAAGGAAAATCCAATTTTACAGCGCACGTGAAGGAAAAATTAATTGTTTTCGAGGTTAAGACTAACAATCCTAAATTTTTTTAAATCGTTAGAAGGAAATTTATAACATATGACTTTGGAATGGACTTTAATAAATAAATCATTGTAAGAATTTTTTTTTAATTTTACGACGTTTTATTTTTAATGACCACAAACCTTGGTAGCCATTCATGAATAATCGCAAGAATTTTTCTTTTTTCAATTTAAGGACATTTATAATAAGGTTTATGACCATCGTCATCGTTTGTAACTATCATTAAAAAAAAAAAAAAATCAAATTCACGACGACGGACCATCGCAAAGATTCGACGGACATTTTATCCTCGTTAACCACAGAGATTGAAAATCAAGGTAAACAGGCATAAATAAAAGTTAAAAAAATCGAACTTTACTGCCTTGCCCGTCGGTATTATTGTAGGTGCACGAAAGTCGAAAAGTTATTCAAAAGTGGATAATTGGATGGAAACTGGCTCTACTTTTTTTTTTTTTTGATGGAAACTGGCTCTACTTCTTTTTTTTTTGGTTGGAAACTGGCTCTACTTCAACGGCCGAGATCGTCCCAATCCCAAACGAAGGGCCCAGATTCACGGCAACCGTACCAAATCGTGATGCACGACTCGGCCCAAAGCAAAAGTACTTCCCTCCCCCACAAACCAGAATCGTGCCAAAAAGCAAAAATTCTCCACCACTGAATTGGCTTTAATTTTTGACTTTAATTTCAAATTTTCAACTTTATGGGTATACGGCCACTTTAATTTCAAAAAGTCTCATATCAGGAAAGTTATTAACGAATATTTCGAAATAATTTATACTTAAAATACAACGCTTCCTTTTTTTTTTTTTTTGGTAACGCACGTTTGGCAAAATATATAGATAACGGACTGGAATTATGTTTATTCAAGTCTCCAAAGATTTTCCAATTTTTTCCAACTTATAATTCTCAAGATCCCAGATCTAAGTCCGGGCTTTCTTTATTGTGCTGTTCTTTTCTGCACTTTCTTCGGAATCGGCCGAGTGGACTCGGTCACCCGACTCAGTTCAGACGCCGCGACTTTAGGTCAATCAATCACGGTGGGCCCCCCACCCAACCCCAATCAGTATTATAATAATTATCCCTATCCATTCGCTACCCACACCTGTCCTTTCCTCGCCTCCTCAGTAAATTTCCAAGAACTTGCCACCAAGACTCGACTCGATCTGATCTCCCTCCGGATTCGATCCGAAAACGCATCACGCACGCGCATGTCAACGCGAGGGTCAAGCCAGGCACGTCGTCATCTAACCCCACATTTCCAGGTTTCACATTCAAGAAACACAACCAAGAATCGCCGGAAAATCGCCGGAAAATCGCCAGATCAAGAAACAAGAACCAAGGACCAAGAACCAGAGAAATGAACGAGCGCCACAGGGTAAAAAGAGGGTCGCATTTCAAGAAAAGCTCCCTATCTTATTTTTCCAGCAGTTAATGGCAGACTGGCAGTTCAACATAACCAACATAAAAGGTCTCGACGATCCTACAGACAACAAGGATCGCCAAGAGACCCATAACCAGATCTGGCCGAACACCCCACACGCTAAAAGCCGAAAAAAAAAGGAAAGCCCTAAAACACCATGCTCGGAAAAGGACTCCAGATCAGATAAGATTCCACACGCACACGGGGGGGAGATCCCGGCGACCGACGGGGGCCGCCCGATCTAGGAAAGCTGGCCGCAGTCGGCGACGACGACGGGCTTCGAGGTCCTGCCTGAGCTGGACCCCACCTTCTCGATGGCCTTCACCACGTCCATCCCGTCCACGATCTGACCGAACACGACGTGCTTGCCGTCGAGCCACTCGGTCTTGGCGGTGCAGACGAAGAACTGGGAGCCGTTGGTCCCCGGGCCAGCGTTCGCCATGGACAGGACACCCGGGCCGGTGTGCTTCTTGACGAAGTTCTCGTCGGCGAACTTGGAGCCGTAGATCGACTCGCCGCCGGTCCCGTTCCCGGCGGTGAAGTCGCCGCCCTGGCACATGAACCCCGGGATCACGCGGTGGAAGCCCGAGCCCTTGTAGTGGAGGGGCTTCCCGGAGCGGCCGACGCCCTTCTCGCCAGTGCAGAGCGCGCGGAAGTTCTCCGCCGTGCGCGGCACCACGTCGGCGTAGAGCTCCATCACGATCCGGCCGGCCGGCTGGCCGCCGATCGTCATGTCGAAGAACACCTTCGGGTTACCCATGGAGATCTTTCGGAGAGATAATTTGGCTGGTTCCTGGTTTTCTCGGGAAAATTCAAGGGGTAGACAAGCGAGAAAACGTAGGGTTTTCGGGAAATGGGGAAGAAAGGGGTGCTTATATAGAGGGGTCGGTCAGGTTAATATCTAGGGAAAGCCGGGGACGACCGTCCGATGGGAACACGTGTCGGGATCCGGGAAGAGGCGGGACTAACCGGGGTTGGGTCAGGATCGGACCGCGGTTAGTTGTTGAGATCCGAGGCGAAGCAGCGCGGCATATGCCCTTTTTTGTCGGTTTCTAGGGCTTTTTATCTATAAAGATTGAAGAAAAATCTGGGATAATGCTTTGGGAGACGGCGCGGAACGACGTCGTCGTGGGCCTCGCACGCTCCGCAACGTCGTACGATGTGCGCGACCTCGTATGCCGAGCCAGGGACGGGACGACACGTGGGGAAAAACGTGGACGGTTCGAGAACTTGCACGGGGTTTCGTTTTGAAATGCCCGAAAGGAGGAGGAGGAGGAGAAAATTCTCGGTTTGAATTCGTGAATCAAATGCGAGCTATTTATTATCCGAGGAAATATTCGGATTTTCATAGTGCCACGTCAGCAATTCTTCAAGCGATAATGTTTAAATAGGAAAATGCCGTTACGTTTCTTTTTCTATTTGTGGGGTGGGTTGGGTTGAAATGTGAAAATGAGTTTTGAATATAATGTGAATGGTATAAATCAAAGTCCTTTTAAAAAAATATATAAATTGTATTTGATAAAAATTCTTTGTAAAGTAAGTTTAGGCTCAAGTAGTATTTAGCAAAAAAAATTTTTACAAAGAGCTTTGGCTCAAATTTTTTATATATTTTTATTAAAAAACCCAAACCTTTCCTCGGAGGAGCTAGCAAAGGGCTTAGGTCGCCGTTGAGCTAAATTTGACATTGACGGCCATTGGGTGACACCGACGAGGGTTACACAACCCAAGTACGCGACCCTAAGCATGGGCTACCTGGGTCTCCCAAGGGTTGTGGGACCTCGGCGAAGGTCGCATGATACACATGACCGCCGCCAAAGATTGCACGAACTCAAGCGAATTTGGCCTCTTTAGCCCTCATGCAAAGAGATGTACGGCAACAAAGTGGGGCAAAATCGAAAAACTAAAAAATGAACTTCACTTTGAATAATACAATTTAACTAAGCAAATCAAGAACGTGGATAAACCACGACATCGCCGCTCCACGCAGAGTCCCTTTTCTAGTTTTGGAAATAATTAATGGACCGCTCCAAGATTATATCTCCCGAGCAACGTCCGAATTAGAGACTCGATCGTTTGACTTGAAGAACCTCCGGAGATTTGTAGAAAAACACTTCCGAGCTGTGAGAATCACTTTTGCTAGTTCATTCGCTCCCGTGTCATGATTCGCGGTGCGGCGGTGGTAACTAAAATCTGAAAATGAAATCAGAAATTGTTTTGCGTCCTTGCGAAAGAAAACTTATGATATAAAGTTTACACATGCTATATCATCAAATTTTAAATAAAATTGTATTGAATTAAATTTTCATAATATATAATTTTATAGATCGTACACAATTTATTTCTTCCTCATATGGAATCAGGGCTTGGGTGCTTAAGTCCTACGCTGAACCTTAGGGTACTTGGGTTTGACCTCCAGGGTCCCAGACCCAACCGCCGAGTCTCTCGTTGTAGGAGTTGTGTTTCTTGGGCCTACATAGTGGGAACCCAAGCATGGGCGTTGGGGACTCAACTCCGATCTCAATGGATCGGAAACTTGAGAGCCGATGACTTGGGCATGGGAGCCAGGTTGCCAGGCATGGCCTTAGAGAACTCAGGGATAAGCAACCGGATCTTGGGCCCACCTAAAGGGACCAAGGATAGCCTTTGTGGAACTGAGCTTGGACGTCGAGAAACTGGGCTACTGCAATGGACTCGAACTGATGTAAATGACTTGACCAAGGGTATGATGGCCTAGAACATCACGCACAACACGTTTCCTTTCTAAATATTATTTTTCAATTAGCATGTAAAAACTTAATAAAATTTTCTCAACCAAAATCCCATACCAAAAAAGTGCATTCGTTAAACATGAATATTATCTTTATTTATTATAAACATTAATTTTACATTACTCAACCGAAACATAAAATACAAAAGTCATGGGAAATGGTTGGGTCAACTAGTGTCGCCACTCCCATACTAGCTCAAAAGTAAGCTACTATCCAACTCAGGGATTGATGGTTCTCAGGCATCGTCTCATCACCTCCACTGTCATGTCCAAGGAATCATCCTACAAACTGAAAAATAAGGCATGAGCCAAAACCTAATAAATGAAACTTCTAGATTTAAGTTAGAAAATCACCTTACTACTCAACCTAATATCAACAAACAACATGAGTGCACAACAAATTAGAAAGTATGTTGAGAACATGAGTAATGCTTTACCTTTCCCAATGTGATATGCCACAATCATCATTACTCCACAATATTTCAATCTAGGCTCATGCATATGGTATAATATTTTCTGATACAAGGTAATCGATTAAATAATATTTGAATCTACACATACACACAAATATGCTTGGGGCATCTCGACTTCCAAGGCATCCTGAAACAATCCCTAGGGTATCTTGACACATGGGGCATTGTCACCATAAATTTATGGGTAACGGAATTATAGTGTTCTCATGCACAATGAATACGTTAACATCAATCTTTCTTACATCAACCATGAAGTAAACACTCATTACAACAATCAACATCCAATGCATAACTTATTTTCATGCATATCATTACCTTGCCCTTTTCATGATCACATAAGATGATGATGAATTTACAAGCTTACCTCCCTTCCTTCTTCACCATACTTTTCAACATTCACATAATAACATACTTAACCTTCCCATTTTGAAATAATGTAAGTAATGATGAGTATATATTTACATGTATTTCAACATTCCCCATCTTCTTACTTCATCACATGTTCCTCAAAGCAATGAAATGCATTAGTCATAACATCGAGTAAGAAGTAACTCATGATTATACTCGAAATGTGAATCTGATCAATAATAAGACTTTTTAAGAAAATCAGACTCAAACAAATCAAACCAAGAAAGTAAATATACTCAATTGAATAAGTAAATATATTCAGATTTAGAAGGTAAATATACTAGGAATTAGTAAAATCTAGTCAAAGAAATGAACACATTTAGACTTTCTAAATCTGATCGAACAAGGGAATATGTCCAGACTTAGAAAAATCTGATTGAACAAATGAACATGTCAAGACTCAGTAAAATTTGGTAGAATTAAAGAATAGATTCATGCTCGGCAAAATATGGCCGAACAAATGAATAGATTTAGACTTTGTAAAATTTGGAAAAACTATTGACCAGATTCAAATCTAGTAAAATCTAGTAGAACTAATAGTAGAACTATTGACCATAATGCCGAGTCTCGATTCTAGGCCAAGGATCAGCCCAGCCATGAACCGATTGCCCCTAATCAGCAGCTACATCCTGTTGACACCTAATTTTATCAGTTTGGTAAATTATCTTTCCTTACAAAAAAAATACAAAAGGGTCAAAATGATAGAAATTAAAAAATAGACAAGTGGGAAGATTAGCAAATAGGTATAGAGTTATTTGAAAACGTATACACGTATATTTCTTCAAATAATAACCAACATAAAAGAAAGAAAGAAAAATGAAAAAGAAAGATAAAAAATGAGAAATGAAAAAGAGAAAATTCTCTCTCCTGGACAATTCTCTCTCCAACCCCCTTTGCCGTTAGTAGCCTCCGAGTTGCGACCGGACATGCCCTCGTTCGGTCTAGGGAAAAGTACCAAAAAAAGTCCTAAACCTATTGCATCGGTCCAATTTAGTCTAAACTTTCAATTGAACCAATTCGATCCTAAACATTTTACTATTGGTACCAATTCAGTCCATCCGGCCAATTTTGGCCGGCCGACATGACGTGGACGTCGGCCGGATCTTGGCGTGGCAATTTTTATGATTTTTTAATTATTTTTTGAATTTTTTTGAATTTTTAATTAATTTTTACTTTTTCTTTTTCCTTTTTTTTTTTTTTTTTTTTTTTTTTTTCTGTCTTCTTCCTTGTGTTGGCGGCGAGCCTCCCGGTGAGGCTTGCCGGCCATTGGGCGAGGCCGCGACCCTCGCCCCGGGCCGTGGCGGGGCCTCGCCCGGATCGGCCGCCGGCGAGGCGGCTTCGCCGGATACAGGCGAGCCGGCCTCGCTCGCACGGCCCCAGGCGAGGCCGAGCGGCCCTAGCCGGCCGCCGGTGAGGGTCGCGGCCCGCGCTCGGCCTCGCCACGGGCCGTGGGCGGGTGGCTTAGCCCGAGATACGGACGAGGCCGGCCTCGCCCAAATCCGGGCGAAGCCTCCTCACCGACGGCCCTGGGAGAGGCCGGGCGAGGGTCGCGACCCTCGCCGGCGGCGAGCGAGGGCTTCGCGGCCCTCGCCCGGTGGCGGCCACGAGATAGGAAGAAGACAGAAAAAAATAATAAAAAATAATTAAAAAAATCGAAAAAATAATTAAAAATCATAAAAATTTCCACGTCAGCGTCCGGCCACCGGCCGACGTCCATGTCAGCATCGGCCACCCAAAATTAGCCGGATGAACTGAAGTGGTACCAATAGTAAAAGGTTTAGAATTTGAATTGGTTGATTGAAAAGTTTAGGGCGGGTGAATGCCAAATGTAATAGGTTTAGGACTTTTTTGGTACTTTTCCCTTCGGTCTAGTCTTCCGATTGAAGAGACAGAGGAGCTGCACGCTCGCTTCCTTCGAACATTTGCGTTCCTGTCTTTGTCCCGGAGAAATACGCTCTCTCTTAATTGCCATGGAGCCTTAGTCGTTGACCACATCAAATTCCTTATCTCTGGATGCCGTAGCTTCCAAGAGTAATCATTTTCCCCATCCTTCAAGCCGCGTCAGAATCTTTCGTTCCACTCATTCCTACTGCCAAGAAGACTAAAGTGGCTATCTTATTAGGATGTGCATATAAGTGAATCATGTTAGAGAAATTCCACATTGAAAAATCAGTTTGATATGGTGCGCTTCTAATAAATGGTATAAAAATCAATAATTAAAGTTTTCAAGTAAATGGCATTGTGGTGTGGTAATGCGAACCCATATGAATGAAATTGGGTATTGATAAAGATTCAACTTAAGATAACTTGATATAGAAGGACCAAACACATTTCGCAAGACTTGATATTGATGCTCACCGGAAGCACTAGTCGCTTCGAATGCTCGTCTGTAGTAAAAGATGAGGTTGAAAAAGTTAAGACGCTCTGTTCAAATCCTATGAAGACTGAGTTGCTATAGGTACTGCAAGGTCATTGTGGGGTTTTTGGCATCGATATGAAAACGAATCATTGTTAAATCCCTGCATTTAGACCGTTAGATAGCGACGCCCATCACACGTTCGAATTTACTTTGAAGTCTGATCGTGAGCCGAAGACATACGAATGGGGTTTGCATACTTTTACTTGATATGTTAGTCATTAAGCATGATTTTGTGGAATCCTACTCAATAACTGCTAGTAATCCATGTCTTTATCCTATTTCCGGGTTTGCTTGTTACGGTTGTCATCAATGCTTGTCATCGGTGGGGCGTTTGGCTTTGAATCTATGTTACGAGCATCAGATCTCCGGACAAGCTTACGACCGGTTCATCTTTAGTATTCCCGTTCGCGTACATGTTTCCTTCGGTTGTGGTGTGTTTGCGAATATGTGATTTCAAGGGAGGTTGAGGGAGACGAAGGTCAACAGATGGTGGTCCGGTGACCGTTGATGCGGCAGGCGACGGCAGCGGCAGAGTCGGTCTGGTGGCCGAAGTCGTTCGTCCATGAAGGCGACGGCGTTGGAGTGAGGCTTCCTGAGAAAAAGATCAGAGGGCGGGCTTGAGGTTATCTATTAGCAGATTTGGATATGTTCTAGGAATCTTGGGCTTGGTTTGGCTGGTTGAGATTGACTTTGGTTGTGGTCTTGTTGTGGCCAGATTGGGCTTGAATTCATTAAGTGCATTCCTTTCTTCAGGCCTTTGGCGTCCATGGACCCGTTCCGTGAGACCAGTTTGCCGTCCACATTGGGACCGGACTCAGCAGCCCAGTCCGAATCCCTAATTTCGGACTCTTTTTAAACAATAAATAAATATTATAGTAATAAAAATTGAAAAAAATAAAAAATAAAGAAACATCGGAAATGGCTTAGAAATAGGTCTTGACTTAGTTGTGTGACCTAAGTATTGGATTATTTTAGTTTAGTTTTTTTTTTTAAAGTATATACAGTTTATGTTTTAATGGGTTCTTTCCATAAGTTTGGTATTAATAGTTTAATCCTTTTAGACAAAGAAATTGAATTTGATTCAAGTTTAGCTCATGTAGGATCATGTCCCAGGGCTTATAACATTACCATGCATATCTTTTCCCGATAGATATCAGATTTTTCTTTCTTGCATTTATTTTTTATGTCGTTTCAATTACTTAAGTGTTTACTTACTGTATCACATCTCAATAAATTGTTTGTTAATTTTTTTCTAACCAACAAAAACAATTGCATGATCACCTAGCAGCTTTGATACCTTAGGATCATAATTTGTAATCAAGACCTTCTAAGATAAAGGTATCAAAAAAGGCGCTAATAGGGATTAGCATAATTAAGTCATTGACCTAAAATTGAGAAAATTACCAAAACAATTCTAAACCTATTGCAATTTTTTTCAATTCAATTCTACACATTTTTTTGGGGTCAATTCAGTCATAAATCTTTTATAATTATGTCAATTCAATCCATACGACCATGTTTTGGCCAATGGGGCATTGACATGGATGCTAGTTGACATGAACAATTTTCAATAATATTTTATTTTTTAAAATTTATTATTATTATTTCTTTTTTCTTTTTCTCTTCCTTTTTTTTTTTTTTTTTCCCTTTACTTCCTTCTCCTTCCTCTAGGCGATTGTCGGTGGTGACGGGTTAGAGGCAAGGCCGACAAGGGACCTCGCCAACCTTGGGGAAAGCTTGGCCATGGCTGAGCGACCTCGCTAGCCTTGGGGAAGCTTGGCCGTGGCCGAGCGACCTTGTCCAGGTTGCCAGTTGTGCTGGCGAGCATCGAGCCTTGTTGGTCATAGGTGAGGCTTGACCATGCTGGAGGCTGCGACCTCACGTGGCCTTTGCAGCCTCCAGCAAGGGTTGCCAATGGCTGGGCAAGGCTCGCCCTCATTGGATCTAGCGAGGCTCGAGCCTTATCGACCATGGACAAGGCTCAACGTCACGTGGCCTTTGGACGGTTCGAGAACCGCACGGGGTTTCATTTTGAAATGCCCAAAAGGAGGAGGAGAAAATTCTCGTTTGAATTCGTGAATCAAATGCGAGCTATTATCCGAGGAAATATTCGATTTTCATAGTGCCACATCAGCAATTCAAACGATAATGTTTAAATAGGGAAATACCGTCAAGTTTCTTTTTTCTATTTTAAGGGTGGGTTAGGTTCAATTGTGAAAGTGGGTTTTGGGTATAAGTAAATGGTAAAAACCAAATAATTTTGGGGAAATGCAAATTGTATTTTGTAAAAACTCTTTATAAAACAACTTTAGGTTCAAGTAGTATTTGGTAAAAAAAAAAAAAAAACTTTTGCAATGATTTTGACTAAATGTTTTTTTTTATTAAAAAAGACCTTTCTGGGAGTTAGCAAAGGGCTCAGGCTGTTGATAGGCCAGATTTGGCGTTGGTGGTCATTAGTTAAGGTTGTTCGACCTCAAGCGATCCCCGGCGAGGGTCACACAACCCAATTGTGACCCTAGGCGAGGGTTGCTTAGGTCTCGTGAGGATCGCGTGGCTCCAGGTGAGGGCCACCTAAGGTTACACGACCCTTGACAAGGTTGTGTGACCTAGGCGACTGCCACTTAAGGTCACATGACCTTGAGCGAATCTAGCCTCATCGGCCACCCTCGCACAAAGAGATGTACAATATCAAGGAGGGGTAAAATTAGAAAACTAAAGAATTAATTGAGGTAGTTTTGGAAGAAAAAATATTTAATCATAGTTTCAGTATTTCGCAAATACTACTTCAGAAGACTAGTCCCTACTTGCTTTAGATTTTTGGCATTTTAAAAGTTAGCATTTGGGGAAAAGCTATTTCAAAATGCTTGTCACACCATGGCATTTTTTCAAGGGTTTTGAAAGTTGAAGACACTTTGAAAATGTTGAACCTACTACACCTTTACTCTCCTACGGCATATTCTTAATTGTGTTTTCACCCCATTTGGTATATAAAAATAATATAATTGAAATAAAAAATAAAAAATGCAAAATTAATCTAAAAATTATTGTTTTAGGTGACACCTCGAAATTGGGATGTGTTATAAGAGCGTTTTAATATTTTTTTGGTTTCAAGTAGTTAAATATAATGGCAAATTAAGTAAGTCTAATTAATTTATCAAATCTTTTTTTATGAAAAAGTCACAAATCTTGAGTCTTATTAATAATCCACTTGTGTGCTTACCTTATTTTAGTAATTCATTATTGGACATGATTGTCGAGAACTCGGGCACAAGCATTGGGGTCTTTGCCTTGGCCATCAAGGACCTAGGACTAACCTTTGTAGACTTGGGCCGGCACCACTGTCTTGGGCATGGGAATTGGGTACCCAAGCATGTCCACTTAAGGACCCAAGCTTGAATGCCAAAGACTTGGAAACGAGAGCTAGATACTATAGAGCATGGCCTCGAGGGACCTCAAATAGCTTTTGTGGAACCGGGCCTAGTGCTAGTGACTTGGGTGTGAGAGCCATGTACCCGGGCATGGCTATTGAGGAGTTGAGAATGGGCACCGATATCCTAAGCCTGACCTTGAGAGATATGAAGTTGGTTTCTATGGCCAAGTTCAACCACTAAAGATGCGCATACGAAGTTGGTTTCTAGAAGAAAAATCCATTTGGTAAAAGTATTTCATTTTCTATTTATGGAATTGATTTTTGTTCTAAAAATAAGTTGAGAACAGAAATTAGAAGTAATTTTTTTTTTTACTTTTATATTTCTAGAAAAGAAATGAGAAATAAAAACTCTTCTCATTATTTGTCCTCACTACTAGCCGGTCACCCATCTGTTGCTGTCGACCAGCGCCTGCCAATTGTTGTCAATCACCTCCCATTGTCGGTCGCCACCGCCGTCGAGAAGGAAGAAAATTTGTGTTGTTATCAAATAAATTTCTATTTTGAAAGTCGAAATTTGTATCGTTATTAAATGGGTATTTTTCTTAGAAACTCATCCAATAATATAAATAAAAAATCCATTTCTCTTCAAAAAATCAATTTCGACCATAATGATTATCATTCGCGCCTTAAGGACCTAGACATACCCAAGCGATGAAATCACTAGTCCAAGCATTCATGTCTAGTCGTATTTTAGAAGATGATTTCTGAATTTTAAATGAGTAAACCATTTTTTTTTTTTTTTTTTTTTACTTTAGAAATTGGTTTTCCATTGATTGTGAAGAGATTTTCCTTGACTGATTATCCCGAGCAATCCAAATGTCGAGAAAATATGGAAAATATTTTTTTGATAAAACTTTTGCGAAACAAATTAAACCGAACTTGAAAGAAATGCCTCTTGCAGATAAATTTGACACACCAAACTTGACCTAACTCAAATAAGTGAATGACTTTAATCATGGAATGAAAAAATGACATGTTTCTTAAGAATAATATTTTTGATGGAGAATAAAATCCCAATTTTCTCTTTTTATTGTTTTCTTCTTTTTTCTGTTATCTCTAAAAGGATGTAAGAAAGATCTCTAACTAGATATCAACAACAAGGTTCCACCGAACCAGCGTTGTTCATCACTTAACTTTTGCCTTTTTTTAACAAATAGCTTTGAGTATGTTATCTGGTAATTCACAAATTATAGGAAATTTCCAGTAATGTAGAATATCACATATGGGCTATATTTTGTCATAAAAAGTAAAAAGGCAAAACGTCTCCTTACTTGCAAATCGTTGTGGGATCTCACACTTGAACTCTATTTTGTTTTTTTCAATTGTAGTCATCCTAAAAATTCGTCTTACATCGATCCGCAAGATATAATGCCTTTTTCACGTTCAAACCATTTAGAGAACAAGATAGCCGTGCTTAGTCTCAATCCTCAAGAATTAGATTGAACTAGGAGCCATAAGGTTGAGTCCCAGTTCTAGGTTGAGGATCAGCCCTCCACGAGAGAAGAAAAAACAGGGTAGCATGGAGGAAAAGGGGGCGGCGGAAAAAAAAAAAGAAAAGGCAAGCTCATTCTCCTCAGCGACTCTCTCGTCCAAGCTCCTCTAGATTCCGTTGTTAGCAGCCTTCGAGCTGTGACTGGACACTGCGAGTAATCCATGTCTTTGTTCTATTTCCGGGTTTGCTTGTCACTGTGGTCATCAGTGCTTTTCATCGGTGTGGCGTTTGGCTTTGAATCTATGTTACGAGCATCAGATCTCCGGACAAGCTTAGGACTGGTTCGTCTTTGGTATTCCCGTTCACGTACATGTTTCCTTAGGTTGTGGTGTGGCTGCGAATATGTAATTTCAATGGAGGGTGAGGGAGACGAATGTCAACAGATGGTGGTCCGGTGACCGTTAATGCGGCGGGCGGCGGGCGGTGGGCGGCGGGCGGCGGCGGCGGCGGCAGAGTCGGTCTGGTGGCCGAAGTCGTTCGTCCATGAAGTCGACGGCGTTGGAGTGTGGGCTCGTGAGAAAAAGATCAGAGGGTGGGCTTGAGGAGGTTATATATTAGTAGATTTGGGTATGTTCTCGTTCGTAATCTTGGGCTTGGTTTAGCTGGTTGAGATTGAGTTTGGTTTCGGCTGAGCGGGCTTGGTTTTGGTCTTGTTGTGGTCGGATTGGGCTTGAATTCATTAAGCCCATTCCTTTCTTCAGGCCATTGGCGTCCATGGGCCGGTTCCATGAGACCAGTTTGCTGTCCACATTCGGACCGGGCTCAGCAGCCCAGTCCGAATCCTTAATTTCGGACTTTTAAAAAAAATAAATAAACATTATAATAAAAAAAATCAGTAATGGCTTAGAAATAGGGCTTGACTTAGTTGTGTGACCTTAGTATTGGATTTAGTTTAGTTTCCTTTTTTTTTTTTTAGAATATATAGTTTACGTTTTAATGGGTTCTTTTGATAAGTTTAGTGTTAATAGTTTAATCGTTTTCAGACAAAGAAATTGAATTTGATTCGAATTTAGCTCATGTAGGATCATGTCCTGGGGCTTCTAACATTGCCATGTGTATCTTTTCCCGATGGGTATTAGATTTTTCTTTCTAGCATTTACTTTTTATGTCATTTCAATTACTTGAGTGTTTACTTATCGCAGTGCATCTCAATAAATTGTTTGTCAATTTCTTTTTAAACCAACAAAAACATTTACATGATCACCTAGCAACTTTGACACCTTAGGATCATATTTCGTAATTAAGACCTTATAAGTTAAAGGTACCAAAAAGGCGCTAATAGACACTAACGTAATTAAGTCCTTCATCATAAAATCTTTGGTTTCATAGGAATTGAGACAATACTCATGCATCTCAATCGGTTTTTAGCCTACCCCAATTAGTTAGCGGTGAATCTTAGTAAATATATTTAGGTTGTTAAAGAACTTAAAAAGTGTACTGCGTGAGATTTGAACTTGAAAGAGTATATGCTTGAGATTGACGAACCTTCTTTCAGGTGATTGAAAAGATGATGTGTACGAGCCATCTTTTCAAATGAACCATTAGAATTGTCTCTCAAATAAATATATTTACACCTATTAGCCGAGGACGGCCCGTCGAAAAAGTAGGTCGTGACACATCTCTTTGAAAAGGATTTTGAAATATTCTTTTTTCCAACGATAAATGAGGGCCTTTCAAAGTCAGAAGTCTAAAGCACAATCACACTAAATGACTACCAAGGAGTGATGAAGGATAGCTAAAGATGTGAGTAGGATAACTGTTAAAGTAAATAAATATCAAACCAGGTTTCATCTAACACTTTAAGTTTTTAAAAAAATTAGTAGTGATTCAACAAAATCCCACGTGATATCATAATAGAAAGTCTTGAATTTAATTCACCTAGCCATCTAGGATTGTGCAACGTCATTTTATCTGTTCATGTGGATTAATTTTTTTTTAAATGCCACATCATATTAAACTTTTAATTATAAATGCCACACACTTATTTTGACCGGAATTTCTTGTTGAAGGCACTTAAATGATCATTGTTTGTTTAATTTGGTCCTTAAGTGATCCAGTGAAAATTTTTGTTATTAAGGTGAGTGCGGTACATAACTTTTAGCACTTTTAATATCCTTCTACCCTTTTTGGACCTTTCTTCAATTTTTCTGGTTGTTGCTTATTTCTTCATCTGTTTTACTGGTTTCTCTTCTTAACAAAGCCATAAATAATAAGCATACAAAATTAATTTTACAAAAGAATGTTTGCATACAATGTGATCAACTTTTATAGAATACTATTTGGGCATTTAAGTATGATCACCTTTAAAATGTCTGACTGCAGTTGTCACAGTTTTTTGTCAACTAATTTGTAAATTAGGATTAGAATTAATAACATTACTTTCTAGGGCACGATATCAAGGTGGTAAATGTGTAATATGAGTTCATTTAAGGTAACAAAGCATCAAATGTAATCAAGAGTTCCAAAGAACAAAACTATTATTATATTCTTGCCCTAGCAAGATTCAATTGTATTGAGTCTGATAGCAATAGTTCAGGCTAGAAATGAGTGATTTTAGGGTGGGTTGGTTGGAGGCCTAGAACCTGGAACCTATCTTGTTGGGACCAGTTGCTAGTTGGAACTGAATATGTTGGTTTGATTTGATTCTAGGGTTTACTCGGGAATTGATCAATTTTTCTTTATTTTAATATTTCTTAAAATGATAAACTTTAGTAAAACATCTCCTTATTTACAACTGAGACAAATAATTTACAACAAAATAGTAGAGCAGCAAAACGTCAAGAAGTACGATACAAAACAAATAGAATTATAAAGCAATTGGGAAGTATCCAATTCATCCCTTGGTCGAGCAAAATGAGAATTATAGCAACAACAAAAATTGCTATTTGCCAAAATCAACAATCCTTAAAGATCTTTACCAACCAAAAAAAAAAAAAAAAAAAAAAAAACAGTCCATAAAAGATGAGAAAACTAAGGTATCTTTAGCTACATTATTGTGGAGCGTCGAGAGCCATCGGGTTGAAAGAATTGAATTCTTTAAAGGAGGTGGAGATCAAACAATCTAGGTCCTCGAAAAGTGTCCCCTATGTGCCGGCATTCACCAAGTTAGAGATAGATTAGACGCCGCCAGAAGTTGTGGAGCACACATTCAGTCGAGGAAGCGATTGCAACTCTTGACATTGTATGACAAATAAGAATCATCTCGAAAGTGCAAGAACTTTGGCCGGATGAGTATGAAAGGTGTGCAAGTTAAGGGTGAGCGATTTTAGGATGGGTAGGTTTTAGCTTTTGAACCAGGAATCTACCTTATTGGGGCCGATTTCTAGGTTTTGGAACCTAAAATATACCTTGTAGACCCTAGAATGGCCGAATAGAGTCCGTTTAGTTCCAAGGTCTACCTTAGACCATTGCTCCCCCTAATCTAGACATACCAACCAAGAATGGAACCAAGAGAAAAACTGCATGCTCGGTAGACCAAGTTTACTCAATTATTGATTATGTGAACAACCTCTTAGTTGACCCAACCAATATTCATTGAGTCCACGTTGTTATTCCCCACACTCTTGGAGAACCTCTTGCTACAATGATCCAAACAACAATAATTCAAGTCATATTTGTATCAACTCTATCACAAATCTTTTAACACAATTTATGATTATGCCCCTCCTCTTTTTTTGGGAAGAATTACCAAAAAATTCCTAAACCTATTATAATTGTGCCAATTCAGTCATAAACTTTTTTTTTTGCCAATTTAGTCTTAAACCTTTTATAATTGTGCCAATTCAGTCCATTCGGCCAAAATTAGGCGGCTGGTGTTGACGTGGACACCGGTGGGGAATAGCCGGCCCCGCGAATGCTAATGTGGCAATTTTTTTTTTTTTTGAATTTTGTAATATATTTATAAATTTTTTAATTCTTTTTTTTTCTCACCTTATCCTTCCTCCGGCGTTGGCGAGGCTCGTCCCCACCGGCTAGAGGTGAGGGCTGGCAAGGCGAGGCCCCGCCCGATTTGGCGAGGGCGAGGCCTCGCGGATTCAGCGAGCTTGACCGTCTGCGCGGTTAGACCTCTCTATCGAATGGCTGCTTGCTGCCGCACACCGATCCTCGTCCCGCCCTGCCCGCTAGCCCCAATCTCAACCGCGCTCGCGACCTCAAGTTCTCGCAGGACGCCTTCGACGCCATCTCCGACTTGTTCGAGAAGCCCGGCCTCGCCGCCGGGCTCGCCCTCGACTCCACTTTCGACGAAGCCGGGATCAAACCTTGGAACAAGCTGATGGATGCGATGTTCACTCGCTTCGACTCGTCACCGAAGCTGCTGTTCGATGCATTCGGCCGGGCGGAGAAGAAGCTAGAGTTCCGGCCGTCTGCCGGGTTGTTCGACACGATGATCAACGCGCTAGTGGCCGGCAAGGGCGGCCTTGCTAGATTTGGCGGGGCCTCGCCCTTGCCGGTGGTCGGCGAGGTTGATCTCGCCGGCCCTCACCTCCGACCAGCAAGGGCAAGCCTTGCCAGTGGCCGGCCAAAGGAAGGAGAAGGTGAGAAAAAAAAAAAAGATTTTTTTTTTAATTCGGAAAAAAATTAAAAAAATATATTAAAAATTGCCACATTAGCATTCGCAGCCGGCTGTCCCTTGTCGGCATCCACGTCAGTGTCGGCCGGCTAATTTTAGCCGGATGGACTGAATTGACACAATTATAAAATATTTATGACTAAATTTACAAAAAAAAAAAAAAAAAGTTTAGGACTGAATTGACACAATTGCATAGGTTTATGACTTTTTGGTAATTCTCCCATTTTTGTGTGTGTTTATTTTTAGGACATCCCTTCGCCCTCCGCCCTTTCTTATTTGTCAAGTGGCGACAACACTTTTCTAAGGGAAATATCCTCTAGACGCCGGCAGCTACAATCTGGAGCTGCTGTGGAACGGAAAGCGGTGGGCGGCAGCCACAGAAACCTCGCGTCGGCAAGGTGCGATACTGACGCAATTAGGAGGAGTTAGCGACGGCTAATCACAATGGTAACAATCGTGGAAGAGGAAGCTTATTCTACTTAGTTCCTCCCGTGTATATTCTCTTTTGTCTAAACGTCTTAATTCTCTAATTTCTGTGTACCTCTCCCTAAACTTGATGAGGACAAGTCTTTATATGGGCTTGACCATGGAAGAAGTCACTTTCCTATTTAAACCCAAGGTATATATGATAAAGTCAACGATAGGAAACCTCTCTTCTATTCGTAAGGATTTAAATTTTGATGATATAAAGCTTAAGTACTCCCCAAGTTTTCTTTTAATAATTCAATTTTTCCAACTTCGTACTCCCATCTTTTATAATGTTCGGCCACTACATGGTTAATGGCTTTGACCAAATTTTCCCTTTGTGGGCTTAGTCTAATTGATCTAATTAAGCTCAAAACCCCTTGCTCGAATCCACTAGCTCTTAGTCCAATTAAAATGCAGTTCTTGTGGGCTTGTTAATGCAAATGCTCATAATATGCAAGTAAAACATTAACAACCTTTTTATTCAGAGGTCTAGATCGATCCTAATTTATTCATGCAATGAATAACTAAATGGATCACCAAAATTTATGTATTGACAATAGCAAAGGAGAGTTTGATGATGCTAAGAAGTGATCCCTCGACTGCAAGTCTATGCACATTCTATATTGTGCCTTAGCACAATTCAAAAGATTATCAACTCGCAAAAGTGCAAGGAAAACATGGGGTAGATTAGTAACACATGAAGGACCGAACAAATATGGCAAAGGTGCAACGGAAATCTGACTGTACTCGTTTTACTAATATTGTAACTGAGATTGGATATCTTGAAAAAATCTTTGAAATTCCTATACAAACCTGGGACAAATCGCACGTGTTATCAGTACATTAAATGACATGTTTTCTTTTCTATAATCAATAGGTAGGACTGCAGAGACCTGTCGATATAGAGATTCATGCAACATCCCGAAAACCCGAAAAACATGTGATATGTCCATTATGCATGCTCTATAATCATTCTAACTTATGCTCTTTATCTAAATCAAACCTAAGAGTTAAAATATTTAAATAATAAATCATGCATTTATCTAACAACTTAAGTTTTTAATATAATTGGCAGTAGTCCTTAAAATCTTATATGGTATTAGAGCTAAAGGTCCTAAGTTTAAATCTTTTTAAGCCCCATTTGCTTATCCAATTAAATATGTCCATACTTAGTACTAAGCAAAAAGACAAGACTAAGCGTGAGGGGGATTATTGGAATAATTAAATATTAAACCATCCTTATTTAAGCTTTTAGAACAGTTGGTTGTGGACCAGTAATTTCACAAGATCTCACACTAAGAGCTACTATTGGTTTAGACATTTTTTAACACACTCGATCTCGATGCCAGGAGTTTTATTAGATCCCGTCTATGTAAGAAGAAAACACACAAACTTCTTTTGGATGAATGTCATGCGTTAATATCCAATTACATAATACATAATAAACTCTCATCTATTTATATGTATGGAGCTAACGAATTTCAATCGTTTATTTAATCTTGCAAATTTCTGTAAAATTGGCACACGAGCTTTGGAAAAAGGTTTTCCATCTAGAGCTTTTACAATGTCAACTTCTGTTTAAAAAGATGTATGGGCTTCGTAAATATTGTAGACAGTGACGTTTTATGGAAAATTTAATCAATCTAACTTAAGTGGCTCCACTGAATGTATTTATCTCATAGTTCCTTGGGATTTTTGTTAAGTGCACTGGGCATTTTATAAAAATAATCAAATAAAGAAATATTAGCATTTCTAATGCGCCGGTTGTCCTCGTAATCGAAGCAATCAATTATTCGAAAATCTAATATTTTCTTTTGAAATATGTCTAAGGAGTGTCACGAGGGCACTCGTTCATAAGACACCCCATCCCTATTGGCTTTTTCGTATTTCTTAAATTCCATGCTACCGATCTTTCTCACGTGTAACTCTCTTTTCTTTGGCTGGATAGTCTCACATATAGCTCTCATTCACATATCTTTTCATCGATAACTTTTTTTCAGGTTCTCCATATCTATCTATACTGATATCCATATCCATACAGTAAAGGGAGGATCCTCCATTTGCACACATTGTTTAAATTTGTCACTTCATTTCAAGGATACGTGGCAAAAACCAACCAGTCATAAAATGGCAAAAAATGGCAAAAAATGACCAAAAAATCGAAAAGGAATGATTTATTTAACAGATATAAACCCACTCAATTCAACAATAAAAATATATAAATTTATTTAAAAATAAAAATCTAATCAATTATCTATAGAATTCTTTCATTGGTGGCGAAAAATTCTCACGTTTGTCACCTTATTTCAAGGATAACTGGCAAAATTAACCAATTATACGTTGCCAAAAATTGAAAAAAAAAGTGACTAATAAAAAGGAAGGTTTAATACAAAAAAAAAAAAAAAACCCTAAATTGGTGCACATTTGATAGTCACCCAAACCTAATTTTTTTACCACAAAAAAAAATCCAAAATTGGTGCTTTTGTGACAAATTTACCTTCTGTTAATTTTCGTTATATTTTTCTATCAAATTGCTTAGTTGGATGACATGTGGCAGCTAACGGGTATATCAATTTCCGTTAAATTTATCCCAAACTAATTTTTTAATCATCAAAAACTCCAAACCAGTGTACTTATGACAAATTTACTCTGTTAGTTTTTGTTAAATTTTACTATCAAATTGCTAAGTTGGATGGCATATGACAATTGATGGGTGTACTAATTTGGGGTTTTACTGTTCGTTTTATCATAGGCATACAAATTTATAGTTTTTCATGATATTAATCCAATTTAATGGAAACTAACATAGGGTAAATTTGTCATATGTGTACCAATTTGGGTTTTTTTTTTTTTTTTTTTTGTAGTATTCATCTAAAAAGGAATGATACGTTCAAAAGATATAAACCCGATCAAGTCAATAATTAGAAATATATCAACTCATTTTGATTTGTAAATAAATTGAGTTAAAGTAATATATGTAGAGTAAGATTCCCTCGAAAAATTAACCAATTATGAGAAGCTAAATGGTTCAATGAAAGTGAGAGAAATATAAATAAATAAATAAAAGCGGGATTTGTTATAATAAATATATATATAACAATAACACAGGATGCGTTTGTCATCTTCCTTAGAATTTCTCAAAGAATATCTAAATCTATCAAATGCCCTCAAATGTTGGGTTGAAAATAAAAATCCGAAAGCCACATGCTTAGTCCAAAATACCTTAGTCCGAATAGCTCGGGCCTGGCTTTCGACCCTCAACTTATATTACATTTCGGGCCTCACCAGGCTTTTCAGACTCCATTGTGTGTAGCCCAAAGTTGCCAGCCTAACTCCGAGATATTTTGTTTTTCATTTTTATGATTTTCGTAATATATCATTAGTATTTTTAAATTCTCAGTGCTTTTTTGTTATCACATTTAAACAAGTTAAAACTATACAAATCTTGAACATTTACGTCTTAGACAGTAGACAACAAACATAAAAATGGGAATTTCTAAGTCAAAAACTTAGAACACTTGGGATTCTCACTTCAGCTAATTAGTGATTTTACTTGTTTGAAGTTCGATCCGAGTTTAGGTGTGCCCATTTGATGAAATAAAATAATTCCATTGGTTTGTCTGTGGTGGGAATATTCGTTTTTGTACTTGTAAAAGCTTTCTGTTTACTGTCAATGTGCAATTCCGCCAAGTTCATCTCAAATTTGTAGATCGGACTGGCTTTTGAGCCTTCTTAGGCTTTTGTAAGCTCCACCAATAGTTCATCTAAACCCGCAGTTTCAATGAAACGAGTTTGCCTGATAAATGTTGCATTTTTCTCCAAAAACTTCAATCCATTGCGAGCTTAGCCCGGCCCCAACCGAACATGCTGAGAGAAAGGCAGGCCTTTTTTCCTTGTGTGGATTCAAGTCTGGGTAGAGCTGCCAAACTAGGTCATAAATCCATTTTTTAACTCATATTTGATAGGTTGAATTGTTATATGTATTAGTTATTTAGTAAATAGGTCATAGGTTTCAATGTTAAGTCCAAAATAATATGGGTCTTAAATTAGTTCACAATACCTATAAACCTAATCCACCTTTATGACTCCCTCTCGTCTTCACTTGCTTTCACGCTCGCTTGCTCCACGCTTTACTTAACTTACTTAAGAGAAAAAAGACTTTTTTTTCATTGTACAACGAACAATATTAAAAATAATAATAGGATTACTTTTTTATTTTTTCTTTTATTGATGAAAACTATTGATAAAAATAATTAGATATAATAGCTTCGACTTTGTCAACAGATAGTGAAAGAACGAAATCTGGATAAATACCAATAGCTATTATTGGTAGAAGAATAGAGATGGAAACAAATAACTCTCGCGGCCCAAAATCAAAAAAAAATAAAATTTTTCTAAATTTGGTTAAATAGTGTTTTAATAATGTGAATCGAGTCAAGTTTGGGTTACAAAATCTGTATTGCATAAAAATATATCAACTTTGGTTAGACCATTTTCAAATCAACCCGACTTATCTATTCAACAAGTCTAAATTTGAGACAGGGCCTAGGATGTTCAGCCCCAAGTGTTCGGGTTGCGCTTATTAAGCCTGGCCCACCTGCCCACTTATGCCACTCCTCGAATGCATATTGTAAATTGTGGTCGAATGTTTCGTAAGTGAAGCACATGGAAACCGAAAATGAATCTATTGCGAAAGTCAGATTGATCCCACAAAACACAAAGATGGATATAGAAGTCTATTGAGTTCATTTACTTCGCACAAAAGAGCCCTTATAAATCAGAATCAATGATTTGCACAGTAAGTTAAGTTTGATTAAGCATAATATAGGCTCATAAAAGTAGATGGGACTCCCTATTGATTCCTTCATAATTGAGTTTGTCATGCGGTAGGCTTGGTCTCTAGAGCCCATGAATCTTTCTCGATCGACTCTAAGGTTTATTAGGAACCTACTTTCTACAAGTATAACAATAGCAAGCTACTAGTGAAATTAATAACTTACCAACATATGACCTCTTTCAAGACGGTACATTACAATCATTAACCGACGCCACTAGTAAATATACTTAAACAATACGATAATTTTTTAATGGAAAAATGTGCCCACTTGCAAAAGCAAATGACTATTCACGATCTATAAGCGTAATGTCACTCACAAATAAATGTTTTTTCTTTTTTGGTAAAAAATTTAGACTTGTTGAATAGATAAGTTAGGTTGATTTGAAAATGGTCTAACCCAAGTTGATCTATTTTTTTGCAACACGCACTCACAAATAAATGTTGGCACTCGTCAAATCGAAAAAACATTGACAATTTTTTTTTTTTTTTTGGTCAGAAGTATTGACAATCTACTATTGACTTATAGCAGTAAAATGATAATTGTGTTGGTGAGTCACACTGTGAAGGGATATTAGTAATAAAGTATGTAAGCAATTCATAATCACGCATACCAATAAAAGTGAATGATTATTTGCAATTTGTGCCGGCATTAAAGCCTAGTAAATTGGATATTTTGTTAGTATGGTACCCGCAAAATCTAAACATTGCTAGTAATCTATTATGAGTGCGCATTGATGAAAGAGTAGTTTTGAGGTTGGCAAGTTTAGACCGTTAATCCTAACCGCTACTGGATAATTACTGTCGGTATTTCGACGATTGAGATGTTCTTGTCTCATTCGAGTCCCCCGTGTGATTCAGATTCACGACCTGACAAAAAGAAAGTGGATGTCCTTCCCCAGGTCGCAATTGCGCCAAAGACAACAACCCCAGGGATAAAGACAGTCGAATTTCTCGTGCGTTTATTAGCACGAATGAATTGCTTTCATTACAGCTTTTTTTGGGACAACGCATCCTTTTCTCTCTGGCGGATGTTTCATTTTAGGAATACTCGGCAGCACACGTGTCTTGTCCCGGGCAAGGGTGGCCTTAACCGGGGTTAAGTGAGGGTTCGACCGCAGTTAGTTGCGGAGACCTGAGGCCAGGAAGATGCCGTGTCACTTCAGACTTCATTTTGATAGCGAAGTCAAAGGGTTCGGACGCGCATCGTCCGTGACTTGCGCGCGGTAAAGTTTTCCATTCGTGTGCGGAAAGACGGAGGACTCTTGCATTAAATAACCACGTAGAAAGTCTTCTTTTAGCCCACGAAATAAATCCTAGCAAACTCTAGCTTCGAGAGCATCGAAACCTAAGGTTTGTAGTGTCTTAGGCCGACCATTTGCTGATGTGGGCGTGTCCTTTTTCCTGATCACGCGACCACGAAATTCCTCGCTAACTTTATAAATTAAGTAAAAATGCAATTTTCAATTCGAACGAACCGCCCAAATTTATTATCCTTTGCATTTGACGATAAAGAGATTATTGCGTCACACGCCTAATTTGCTTACG
Source organism: Eucalyptus virginea (assembly GCA_014182375.1). Taxonomy (NCBI): domain Eukaryota; kingdom Viridiplantae; phylum Streptophyta; class Magnoliopsida; order Myrtales; family Myrtaceae; genus Eucalyptus; species Eucalyptus virginea. Next base: position 36,843,366 of record CM024520.1, on the reverse strand, counting down.
TCATGCTCGCTCTTCAATCCACGAATGAGTCTAATTTGGTTGCTCTCCTTTTTTATAGAAGTTATGAACTAAAGATATTGTAATCTTGACTAGGCCGGACATGGGAAAACCGTGATATCGTGATCAGTGCAAGCAGGTGCACCTAGAGTAGCTCATTGCCCTTTTCAGACTATTTTCACTTTTGTTTTTTTGACATGATAAAGTTTATTTAAAAGGCGGTCTGAACTTCTTCCCTATCAGTCACGTAAAAAATTCAGTGTTAATTGTAATGGCATAAACTACTTGGAGTAAAGTTTCCATAAATTAAACGACATGTCCAGCTCCGATCAACTCCGAGTTTTTACCATGATCGAATCCCACCCCCACATTTCCAGGTTTCAAATCGAAGAAACATAGAACAAGAATTGCAGGCAGATCGCCAGAACACGAACCGAAAACCAAGAACCCAGAAGATCAACGAGCAAAAGGGGAAAGAGGGTCGATTCAAGAAAAGCTCCCTATCTTATATTTTCTGGCAGTTCAACATCAAGGAGGCCTCGACGACCCACAAACACCGCCGATCGAGAGAGACCACAATAACCAGATTGGCCGAACACTCCACACGCTAAAAGCCGAAAAACAAGAGGCCCCTAAAACACCGACCGACGCAAGCTCGAAAACGGACTCTGATCACATAAGAGTTCACCAGGACACGGGGATCATTGAAAAGAGTTTGCCTGATAAATGTTGCATATTTTACCTTAATGCAAGCAGGGATCTCCGATCTAGGCAATCTGACCGCAGTCAGCGATCACCACGGGCAGCCAGGTGCGGCCGAAGTTGGACTCGAAGCTGGACCCGACCTTCTCGATCGCCTTCACCACGTCCATCCCCTTCCTGACCTGCCCGAACACGACGTGCTGGCCGTCCAGCCAATCGGTCTTGGCGAAGCAGATAGCGAACTGCGAGCCGTTGCTGTCCGGGCCGGCGTTCGCCATAGACAAGATTCCCGGGCCGGTATGCTTGTCCACGAAGTCCTCATCGGCGAACGTGGGGCCATAGATGGCCTCGCCGCCGGTCCCGTCCCTAGCGATGATGTCGCCACCCTGGCACATGATCCCCGGGTACACGCGGTGGAATGGCGATCCCTTCTAGTGGAGTGGCTTTCCGTAGCGGCCGACTCCCTTCTCGCCTGTGCAGAGTGCACGGAAATTCTCAGCCGCCCGTGGCACCGAGTCGGCGAAAAGCTCCATCACGATCCGGCCGCCCGGCTGGCCGCCGATCGTCATGTCGAAGAACACCTTCGGGTTACCCATGGAGATCTTTCAGAGAGATATTTGGCTGGTTCCTGATTTTCTCGGGAATATTCAAGGGGCAGAGAAGCTAGAAAACGTGGGTTCTCCGAAAATGGGGAAGATGGGGGTGCTTATATAGAGGGGTCGGCCAGGTTAATATCTAGGGAAAGCCGGGGACGACCGTCCGATGGGAACACGTGTCGAGATCCGAGCAGGGACGGGACTAACCGGGGTTGGGTCAGGATGGGACCGCGGTTAGTTGTTGAGATCCGAGGTGAAGCAGCGCGGCATATGCCCTTTTTATCGGTTTGGTGGGGCCTTTTATCTAAGATCCACGAAAAATCTCAGACATGCTGCGAAGACGGCGCGGACAAGTTTAGACTTTTTATGAGGTAAATATTGCGAAAATTCTAAAACTTCTTATGAAAATACATTTCAGTCTTAAAATTTATAAAAAGTACAAATAAGTCCTAAAATTTATCAAAATATTTCATTTGACTCCTAAAATCGATGTCGTTAGCTTTTTAGTTAAAAATCTTAACGTGGCAATTAATTTTTATTTTTCAGGTGGCTTTTTTTTTTAATGATTTTTATTCATTTAAAAAAAATATATTTAAAAATTAGATTTATTCATTTTATCTTATTTAAAAAAAAAAGGAAAGTGAAAATTTATTTAAAAAAGAAAATAATTTAAAAAAAAAGAAAAAAAATGGCAGCCTCGGAGGGGGCGGCGTCGCCCGGCCTTGGGCGCCCTGGCCGGGGGCGCGACCGTCGCCGGTCCCTCCGGCGAGGTTGCCATTTTTTTTAAAATTATTTTGAACTGTTTTCTTTTTAAATAAATTTTCACTTTTTTTAAAATAAGATAAAATGAATAAATCTAATTTTTAGTTTTTAAATCTATTTTTTAAAAATGAATAAAAATAATTAAAAAAAAGCCACGTGGAAAATAAAAATTAATTTTAAATGCCACGTTAGCATTTTTAACGGAAAAAAGCTAACGACGTCGATTTTAGGACTCAAATGAAATATTTTAACAAGTTTTAGGATTTATTTGCACTTTTTGCAAGTTTTAGTGACTAAAATGCATTTTGACAAAGTTTAGTGACTTCGCAAAGACTTATCCCATTTTTTATGTGTTACAAAATAGAACTCGAGAGTATTTATGTCATAATGAACATAATTTAGGTTTTGTTTTGTTTTCTTTGTGGTATTTGCCCAGAAGAAAAGGAAATGGCAATTTTGTAATATAACCACAACACAGAGCCAAAATTCATGCCACCTCCGTCGTCATGCGTTTTGTTTTGACTTTCTGATTTCATCTCTCCACTTTCCAAGTTAGCAAATTTTAACTTGAATTGTGAAATATTTACAATGAACATTTTCATATATCTTACAGACTAGATTAAATATTTACTTAGCGGTTCATATATCACATTTAATGAATTAAAAATTAAGGAACAATATTACAATTGAATCAAAGTTTATGGATTATTTATATTTTTTTTTTATAAATTAGAAGAATAGAATAAGAAAGAAATAAAGAATAAAATAGGAGAAAAATAGGAAAGAGGGGTTGTGCCTTTACGAGAGGAGGGAGGAGGAGGAGGATGCCATGGGTGAGCAATACCTGCCTAATCTTGATAAGCCGAGACTCAGTCTCAGCCGTTGGATCATATCGAATTGACATACGGTCCATGTAAGTGAGCGTGTCAAATAAATTGGACCTGCGCAGTAGGATGAGCCAATAATTTTTGTGGTCGAGTGGAGCGGTGAGTGAAACACTTGCTGGTGCCGTCAGTTTGTTTTGTTCACGGGCAATGCAAAACAAAAGAAGAAAGAGCACGCCATTAACACACGCTTAAAAGTCTCCATAGACCACGTGCCCTTTTTGGGTCCACTATGATCGACATAATTTGGGAATTTGATGTATTTAGGGCCTGTTTGGTTCAACTTTAGGGAAATGGCTTTGCATGTCCTCAAGTATCTTAGAAGAATGGGCATTTGATGAAGGCAAAAGTGTTTGGGTACTCTCATTTTGGTGTATTTTACAAAGTAGCTTTGAGATGAAAAGAAAAAGGAGAAAAAAGAAAAGAAAAAAAGGAGGAGGAGATGCTGAAGCAGAGGGGAATGATTAGGAGGCAGCCGGAGCTAGTGGTTGTGGTGAGGGAGGCGGCTGGTGGCAGTGGTGGTGGGGAGGCAGTGGGTCGCGCAACCTAGGCAGCGTCACCTGAGGCCGCGACCCAGGCGACGCTGCCTGAGGCTGCGACCCATGCGATGGCAGCGCGTGGCAACGGCGGTGCGTGGGTAATCAGATTTGACCGGCTAAGCTCCACCGACTGAGCTTCACTCGTGAAGAAACAAGTCCAATGAGGAAAACGATGAATAGTAATTTTTAGGGTAAAACAGGAAAATGCAATTATCGGTAAGAGCAATATTGGAAGAAAAAAATCATTAAATCCCTTTTTAGCATTTCGAAAATGCTGAAAGCTCAAAGTAGGTCCTCACCTGTCACCTGCTTTCAGCATTTCAAAGGCAAATATTTGGCTAAAGTGACCTCCAAATGCTGAATCAAATATCTAAAATTTTTCCCAATGGGCTTGGGGGGCTTAAAGCCTCTTGGGAATGTTGAACCAAACGGGATTTAATCCTTAGACACCTTCTTTTTTCTTTTTGAAAAAGATTGATACCATTTGCATAAAGGAGTTTTAGTGAATACAAATCTAAAACTTCAGAGCATTATATATCAAACAAGGCAGGCGAGGAATTCATAACCCAATTACAAGGTAGGCAATTTATCCATTAGGCCTTTGCAACTCGATTCGTAATCTTGTTAGTTTCCCTTTTGTAGTGGGCTAAAGTGAGGCCGACAATCTCAATAGCACCACCTTGGTTCATTCTACAGGTACTTGTACTTCCCAACTTAATGGAACAAAACTGAGAATACTTCCCACAAGTACATGATAGTCAGACTCCACGCAAAGCTTCAGTTCAGATCGGTGAGTGTTTTACGTTACCATGTGTATCTTTTCTCGGCGGGTCTTGGATTTTTCTTTTTGGCATTTACTTTTTATGTCATTTCAATTACTTGAGTGTTTACTTCTTGTATTGCATCTCAATAAATTGTTTATTAATTTCTTTTCTAACCAACAAAAACATTTGCATAATCACCCAGCAACTTTCACACCTTAGGATCATATTTCGTAATTAAGACCTTATAAGTTAAAGGTGCAAAAAGGCGCTAATAGACATTAATGTAATTAAGTCATTCACTCTAAAATCTTTGGTTGTGTATACTCATGCATCTCAATCGGTTTTTAGTCTACCCCAATTAGTTAGTGGCAAATCTTAGTAAAGATATTTAGGCTGTTAAAGAACTTAAAAAGTGTATCTTGTGAGATATGAACTTGGAAAAGTACATGCTTGATACTGACAAACCTTCTTTTAGGCGATTGAAAAGATGATGTGTTCGAGCCATCTTTTCAAATGAACCATTAGGATTGTCTCTCAGATAAATATATTTAAACCTATTTGCTGAGGATGGCCCCTAAAAAAAATAGGCCATGACACATCTCTTTGAAAAGGATTTCGAAATATTCTTTTTTCCAACTATAAATGGGAGCTCTTCAAAAGTCAGAAGTCTAGGGCACAATGACACTAAATGACTACCAAAGAGCGATGATGCGATAAGGATGGCTAAAAATGTGAGTAGGATAACTATTAAAGTAATTAAATTTCAAACCGTATTTCATCTAACACTTTAAGTTTTTAAAAAAAATTAGTTAACCTGCCCCGAAACATACATGACACTTTGAAAGGAACATTAGACACCTCAAGCCCCGTCGCATAACCAAAAAAAGCACGACCTAATTTTTGGCAAGAAAAAAAGAACGGCGGTGCCGAAATATAAATTTTGTCAAAACAAAAGAGGGCTAACTAAGCAAAATGAACTTCACTTTGAAAATACAATTTAACTAAGCAAATCAAGAACGTGGATAAACCACGACATCGCCACTCCACGCAGAGTCCCTTATCCAGTTTGAAATAATTAATGGACTGCTCCAAGATTATATCTTCCGAGCAACGTCCGTATTAGAGACTCGATCATTTGACTTGAAGAACCTCCGGAGATTTGTAGAAAAACACTTCCAAGCTCTGAGAATCGCTTTTGCTAGTTCATTCGCTCCTGTGTCATGATTCGCGGTGGTAACTAAAATCTGAAAATGAAACCGAAAATTGTTTTCTGTCCTTGTGAAAGAAAACTTATGATATACAAATTACACATGCTATATCATCAAATTTTAAACAAAATTGTATTGAATTAAATTTTCATAAATATATATACTTTTTTAGATTGTACACAATTTATTTCTCCCTCGTATAGAATTAGGGCTTGGGTGCTTAAGTCCTGCACCGAGCCTTAGGGTACTTGGGGCTGACCTCTAGGGTCCCAGATCCAACCACCAAGGCTCTCATTGTAGGAGTCATGTTTCTTGGGCCCACATAGTGGGAACCCAAGCATTGGCATTGGGGACTCAACTCCAATCTCAATGTATCGGAACTTGAGAGTTGATGACTTGGCCATGGGAACCAGGTTGCCGTGCATGGCCTTAGAGAACTTAGGGATGTCTTGGGCCCTCCTCAAGGAACCAAGGATAGCCTTTGTGGAACTGAGCTTGGACGTTAAGAAACTGGGCTGCCACAATGGACTTGAATGTAAATGACTTGACCAAGGGTGCGATGGGCCAGAACATCATGCGCAACACGTTTCCTTTCTAAATATTATTTTTTAATTAGCATGTGAAAACTCAATAAAAGTTTCTCAACCAAAATCCCATACAAAAAAAAAGTGCATGAGTTAAACGTGAATATTATCTTTATTTATAATAAACATTAGTTTTAAATTACTCAACCGAGACATAAAATACAAAAGTCACGAGAAAGGGTTGGGTCAACTAGTGTCGCCACTCCCATACTAGCTCAAAAGTAAGCTACTATCCAACTCACATATTGATGGTTCTCAAGCATCGTCTTACCACCTCTACTGTCATGTCCAAGGAATCATCCTACAAATTGAAAAATAAGGCATGAGCCAAAACCCAATAAATTGAAACTTCTAGATTTAAGTTAGAAAATCACCTTACTACTCAACTTGGTATCAACAAACAGCATGAGTGCACAACAAATTAGAAAGTATGTCGAGAACATGAGTAATGCTTTACCTTTCCCAATGTGATATGCCACAATCATCATTACTCCATACTATTTCAATCTAGGCTCATGCATATGGCATAATGTTTTCCAATATAAGGTAACCAATTAAACAGTGTTTGAATCTACACATACACACAAATATGCCCGGGGCATTTCGACTTCCGAGGCATCCTGAAACAATCCTTAGGGTATCTCGACACATGGGGCATCGTCACTGTTAATTTATGGGTGACAGAATTATATTGTTCTCATGCACATTGTATATGTTAACATTAATCTTTTTTACATCAACCATGAGGTAAACACTCATTACAACAATTGACATCCAATGCATAACTTATTTTCATGCATATCATTACCTTGCCCTTTTCATGATCACATAAGAGGATGATGAATTTACAAGCTTACCTCCCTTCCTTCTTCACCATACTTTTCAATGTTCACATAATAACATACTTAACCTTCCCATTTTGTAACAATGTAAGTAATGACGAGTATATATTTACATGTATTTCAGTATTACCCATTTTCTTACTTCATCACATGTTCCCCAAAGCAATGAAATGCATTAGTCATAAAATTGAGTAAGAAGTAACTCGTGATTATACTCAAAATGTGAATATGATCAATAATAAGATTTTTTAAGAAAATCAAACTCAGACAGATCAAACCGAGAAAATAAATATACTCAATTGAATAAGTAAATATATTCAGATTCAGAAGGTAAATATACAAGGAATCAGTAAAATCTGGTTAAACAAATGAACACGTCCAGGCTTGGTAAAATCTGGTCAAATAAATGAACATGTCCAGGCTCGGAAAAATCTGGTCAAAGAAATGAACGCATATAGACTTTGTAAAATCTGATCAAACAAGGGAATATCTTCAGACTTAGAAAAATCTGATTGAACAAATGAAATGTCAAGACTCTGTAAAATATGATAGAACTAATGAACAAATTTAGACTTGGTAAGATTTGGTAGAACTAAGGAATAGATTTAGACTCAGTAAAATTTGGTAGAACTAAGGAATAGATTCATGCTCAGTAAAATATGGCCGAACAAATGAATAGAATCAACAAACGAATAGATTTAGACCTCATAAAATCTGGAAAAACTATTGATCAGATTCAAACTCAGTAAAATCTAGTAGAACTAATGAATAGATTTAGACTCAGTAAAATATGGTAGAACTAATAAACATAAGGTAGATATTACCAATGGTTATTGAGTCTAAAATTACAAAGACGACATTTAAAAATTCAGATTCATTATTTTCAAGAAAATAGAAGGTGAATATTACTAACTATTGTTGAGTTTGAAATCCGCAATACACTCAGCTGTGACCTACTTTTTCAGTCCGGAGGAAAAAAGACATATGGGTATAAAGGTACTGCCTTATTTGGGTTGACTGCCCTTGATTAAGCATGGGCTCTCTTAAACCCATATCTTTTGCGACGTTGGATTTTATTTTTTTTAGTTTTTAACCACCTAGATATTTGTAGAAGTTGCCATTACCCTATTAGGGTTGACTGGAGACTAATCAAGATGTGGGAGTGTTGTCTTGATTTCTACGCAATTTTAGATTTTAGAGTTGGGGATTTGATTACACCAATATTTATGAGCACCCTTTCGGTACTTGTAACTTGGAAAGTTGTTACTTAAGTGGTCACATGGTCTTGATTGCCAATCATAGTCCTAAAGGAATCAAAGTTGCTAAATGGTTGTGCAAATGTTTTTGTAGTGTGCATTTCATCAAAGTCTAAACTAATCCTAACTTATTATAGGAAAGTGATAAACAACTAATATATGGAAAGATAGTGCGATAAGTAAACACCAAAGTATTGAAATCACTTTTAAAGTAAATGCAAAAAAGAAAACCCAATACAAGTCAAGCAAAGAATATACATGACCATATTGTAAGCCTCAAGACATGATCCCCTTAAGCTACATTCAAATCAAGTTTAATTTCTTTCAAAAGGATACTCTACTAAGACTAAGCTATATGTATACTAATTAAATGAAACAAAACTAAACTTAATGCTAAAACTTAAAAAAAAAATATATATGAAGACCTATCCCAAGCATATTCTTAATTTTTTTGAATTTTTTAATGAATTTTGAATTTTTGAATTAATTTTTTATAAATAAAAATAAAAAAATAAATTTATTCAAATATTCGGGAGGCAGGACTTGGGCCGGGTCATTCGAGCCGGTTTAAATGTGGGCCTTACCGAGGCTCTATGGGTCAGGCCAAAGAAGACACGATTGGGCTTTGGTATGCAATCCATTTCTGAAGGAATTTAAGTCCAAGCAACTTAAATAGCCCAATATTTCTATCAAAGCAAAACGAGCCCCCGAAAAGAAATCCCCATGTAAGCCCACAATCAAATAACTAGAGTTAGCCCCGAAGTCCTAATATTATATCAAGCGAGCCAGATATTACAAGAGCCGAACAAATTAAGCCCACTTCACCTTCAACAGTTTTCATCATCCCCCCAGGTCAAGAAGGACAAAATTCACGTATTACCCACGAGAAAAGATTCAATACACAAGATGTGCTAACTCAACAAATTACTAATCCACTTACCGCGTGGCACATGTTCCTCATAGGCCCTTTGTCAAATCTTTCTCCTTTTATCTCTCTCCTCTTGTGGACTCACACATATGTTTCTCTTCTTCATTGTTGTTTCTTCCATTTATTTTTCTTTTCCCTTTGGCTTGTGGCCGGTATTTGGTCATGGTCGGTGACTGGCCACAAGCGAGGGTCGCTTTTGTCTATTTCGATGAGTGTAGATCCAGAAGCTAGGTTGGGAGGCCACGACTTTGGAGCTGTAGGGGACCTCGAGGATGCAGGGCCCAAGGGAGGGGTCGGGGTCATGGATAGGGACTTGGGCTTTTTCTTGGAGGGGGAGGGGGGACAATCTGTGGAGGGATGGTTGCTTTTGTTAGATTTGGTGAGGGCTTGACCCTTGCGGCCAGGGCGAGGGTCCCCTTAGCCAAATCCAGAAGCTAAGTTGGGAGGCTACAACTTCAGAGCCGTAGGGGCTAAGGGAGGGCTTGAGGTTGCAAGTGATGAGGACGGGGGACTTGGGCTTGTTGTTGGACCTAGGGGTGGCGGACGACCACAATGGTGGAGCAGTTGCTGCAGGGAGATCGGCAGACGAGGCGATGGACGAGGTAGAGCAGTGCTAGGTTGTCGCGAGAGGGAGGGAGCAACGTGTGAGATTACAAAGAGGGAGAGAGAGAGAATGTGATGAGACGAGAAAGACAAAGGGAGAGAGATCTAACAGTGGACCCACGAGGGACACATGTCGCGTAATGAGTGGATTAACAATTTATTGAGTTGGCATGATGTGTCTTGATAAGAGAAATATGAGAGTGGTGACTCATGGTTTATTTGTCAAGAAGCATTTACGTATCTTATCTTGAAAGAAACATGTGGTTTTATTAAGAATGATTAAAATACATCATAGTGAGAAGAAATTTTCCGCCTTCGGCCACATAAGTGAGTCTATATTAATGCAAGTAAATTGTGATTAGTATTATGTAGCTAAGGTTAAAATTAAATAACGTAATCCATGACCCTTGAATGTACTACAATTATTAGTAAATCATACCAAATGCTAGGAAATCATTGATTTAGTAAATTTAACTCGATAATAATTTGAAAAAATCCATTGCCACCGATAACTAAGATAATGGGTAAATTATTTACCATCACTTTACACCATTGATGCACACGTCAACATTTATCAATTCAATTTAACACGTCGGACTCAAAACGATTATGGTTGCAGGAAATCATTCTCCACGTTTTTCGTGCCTCGTAAGATTAGCATTCCATGTAAGATTTTCTACCTGTCCACCCGATATCTAAGCTAAATAATACTTAACTTTATAACCTAATTATTATTAGAGGACATTGAAAGTTCCCAATGTCACATAAATATTATTACGAAAAATTCTAGATGTCATAGAGGGAGTTGGGTACCCAAGAGTGGTCGCCAGGGGCTTGGTCCGGATGCCGGTGACTTGGCCACATGAGCCGGTATTTGACTACGGCTGTCACTAACTTGGGCACAAGCATTGAAGTCTTCACCTTGGCCATCAAGGATCTAGGACTAAACTTTGTGGACTTGGGCTAGTGCTAGTGTCTTGGGCATGGGAACTGGGTACTCGAGCATGTCCAACAGGGACCTAGGCTTGAACGCCAAAGACTTGGGAACAAGAGCTAGGTACTCTAGGGCATAGCCTTGAGGCACCTGGCCTAGCTTTTGTGGAATCGAGTCGGGTGCTGGCGACTTGGGTGAGAGGGTCATGCACCTAGGCATGGCCATTGAGGAGTTGAGAATGGGCATTGGTGTTCTAGGCTTGATCTTGAGAGATATGAAGTTGGCCTCTATGGCTAAAGTCAACCACTAAGGTCCTAGGCACGGTTGTAGGTCCATATGCCCAAGCAATGAAATCACTAGTCCAAGCGTTCATGTTTAATTGTATTTTGGAAGATGATTTTTTATTTTAAATGAGAAAATCATTTTTCTAACCTTAAACATTGGTTTTCTGTTGATTGTGAAGAGATTTTCTTTGACTTATTTATCAGAGCAATCCAAACGCCGGAAAATGTGGAAAATGGTTTTTGATAAAAAAATTTGCAAAACAAATTCAACCGAACTTAAAAGAAATGCCTCTTGCAAATCAATTTGATACACCAAACTTGACCTTACTCAAATAAGTGGGTGACTTTAGTCATGTAATGAAAAAATGGCATTTTTTTAAAGAATACTATTTTTGATGGAGACTAAATCCCAATTTTCTCTTTCTCATTTTCCTCTTTTTACTATTTCTAAGAAGGATGTCAGTAAGATCTCCGAGTAAAATTTATATATCAACAACGGGGGTTTTTTTGACCGAACTAGCGCTGCTCATCACTTTAACTTTTGTCTTTTTTAACAAATAGCTCTGAGTATGTTGTAGTAATCCATAAATAATAGGAAACTCCCACTAATGTAGGATATCACATTTGGGCTATCTTTTGGCTTAAAAAGTAAAAAGGCAACATGTCTCCTACTTGCAAATTGATGCAAGATCTCATAATTGGACTCTATTTTTTTTTTTCTTTTTCTTTTTAGTCATCCTAAAATAATGTCTTACATTGATCTGCAAAGAAAACGATATGGTGCATTTTTTATCTGTAAATTATTTAGAGAACAAGATAGCCGTGCTTAGTTCTCAAGAATTGGACTGAACTAGGAGCCATAACACTGAGTCTTGGTTCTGGGCCGAGGATAAGCCCATCCACGAACTGATCGCTCCTAATCAACAGCTACGTCTCGTTGACACCTAATTTTATTAGTATGGTAAGTTATCTTTCCTTACAAAAAAATACAAAAAGGTCAAACTGATAGAAATGAAAAAATAGACAAGTGGGAAGATTAGCAAATAGTGATAGAGTTATTTGAAAACATATACATGTATATTTCTTCAAATATTAGCAGATTTGGGTATGTTCTAGGAATCTTGGGCTTGGTTTGGCTGGTTGAGATTGACTTTGGTTTTGGTCTTGTTGTGGCCAGATTGGGCTTGAATTCATTAAGTGCATTCCTTTCTTCAGGCCTTTGGCGTCCATGGGCCCGTTCCGTGAGACCAGTTTGCCTTCCACATTGGGACCGAACTCAGCAGCCCAGTCCGAGTCCCTAATTTCGGACTCTTTTTAAACAATAAATAAATATTATAGTAATAAAAATTGAAAAAAAAAAGAAAAATAAACATCGGAAATGGCTTAGAAATAGGTCTTGACGTAGTTGTGTGACCTAAGTATTGGATTAGTTTAGTTTCTTTTTCTTTTTTTAAGCATATACAATTTATGTTTTAATCGGTTCTTTCCATAAGTTCAGTGTTAATAGTTTAATCCTTTTAGACAAAGAAATTGAATTTGATTCAAGTTTAGCTCATGTAGGTCATGTCCCAAGGCTTATAACATTGCTATGCATATCTTTTCCCGACAGATATAAGATTTTTCTTTCTTGCATTTATTTTTTATGTCATTTCAGTTACTTAAGTGTTTACTTACTATATCACATCTCAATAAATTATTTGTTAATTTCTTTTCTAACCAACAAAAACAATTGCATGATCACCTAGCAGCTTTGATACCTTAGGATCATAATTTGTAATCGAGACCTTCTAAGATAAAGGTATCAAAAAAGGCACTTATAGGGATTAGCGTAATTACCTTAACCCTAAAATTTAGAAAATTACCAAAACAATTTTAAACCTATTGCAATTTTTTTCAATTTAGTTATACACATTTTTTTTTTTTTATCAATATAGTCCTAAACCTTTTATAATTATGTCAATTCAATCCATACGACTATTTTTTGGCCAATGGGGCACTGACATGGATGCTAGTTGATGTGAACAATTTTCATTAATATTTTATTTTTTTAAAATTTATTATTATTATTTCTTTTTTTTTTTCTCCTTTTTTTTTTCCTTACTTCCTTCTCTTTCCTCTAGCTAATCGTCGGTGATGACCGATTAGAGGCCAACAAGGGACCTCGCCGACCTTGGGGAAAGCTTGGTTGTGGCTAAGCGACCTCGCTAGCCTTAGGGAAGCTTGGCCGTGGTGGAGCGACCTCGCCCAGGTTGCTAGTTGGGCTGGCGAGCATCAAGCCTTGTTGATCATAGGTGAGGCCTGACCTTGCCGAAGGCTGCAACCTCACGTGGCCTTTGGAATGGGTTGCCAGTGGCTGGGCAAGGCTCACCCTCATTGGATCTAGCGAGGGTCGAGCCTTATCGACCACGGATGAGACTCAACGTTGCACAGCCTTTGGCAATAGTTGCTAGTTGGCAGGTGAGGCTCACCATCACCAGGGCTGGCCAGTGTCAAGTCTCACTAGGCATGGTGGTGCCCGACGTCGTCGAATCTGGTGAGGTTGGGCCTTGCCCAGCCATGGCGAGGTTGTTACCTACCCATAGTCAGTGAGGCTTCCCTAGGCTAGAGGTAGATGGGACCTCGCCCAGCCATGGCGAGGACGGCCTTGTCGTTGTTGGGTGACGCTCGCCCTCGCTAGTGGCCAGCATGGGTGAGCCTCGCCATTGGTTGGCAAGGTTGACTTAGCCAGTGCTCACTTGTGGCTGGACAAGAGGAATGAGGGAGGAGGAACAAGGAGAAAAAAAAGGAAAAAAAATACAAAATTCAAAAAAAAAAAAAAATTGTCTATTTTAGTGATAGTCGGATGTTTAGCATTGGTCGATGTCCACGTCAGTGCTAGTTGGTCAAAATTGGCCGAATGGATTGAATTGATTCAATTGCGAAAATTTTAGGATTGAATTGGCCGAAAAAAGTTTAAGAATGAATTGGAAAAATTGCAATAGGTTTAGAATTGTTTGATAATTTTCCCCTCTAAAATCTCTAGTTGTGTAAGAATTGAGACAATACTCACACGTCTCGATCAGTATTTAACCTACCTAATAGGTTAACAACAAATCCTCGTTAGGATATTTAGGTTGTTAAAAAACTTAAAAAGAAATCTTATATCATGCGAGATATGAATTTGGGAGAGCACATGCTCAAGATTTACGAGTCTTCTTTCAAGTAATTGAAAAGATGATGTGTTTGAGCCATCTTTTCAAATGAACCATTAGCATTGTCTCTTGAATAAATATCTTTAAACCTATTCGCTGAGGATTGCCTCTCACAAAAGTAGTTTGTGACATGTTTTTGAAAAGGATTTCGAAATATTCTATTTTCCAAAGATAAATGAGAGCTTTTCAAAAGTCAAAAGTCCAAGGCAAAATGACACTAAATAACTACCAAAGAGTGATGATGCAATAAGGATGGCTAAGGATGTGAATAGGATAACTGTTAAAGTAATTAAATATTAAATCATATTTCATCTAACAACTTAAGGTTTTAGAAGAATTGGCTGTGGTTCAACAAATTCCTACATGATATCAGAATAGGAGGTTTCGAGTTTAAATTTTTCTAAATTTTTATTTGCCTCCCAATATATATTTGACAATGTCCAATAAAACCTCACAATAACTAGTGAAACTTTTTTTTTTTTCCTTTTTTGGAGCACTTGGTGACCGGGTTTGTCACACGACACCTAAGGATGTAGTATGCAACACAGGATTTTCAGGTAGCTACGTGCCTTGTGGTGTACTTAGAAAAACTCAAGCACCGCCGGCACTTGAGGTTTGTGCTAGAGAAACTCGAGCTCCTTATTGAGACCCAAGATATGTGCTCCACCCTTTAGATTTTGAGGTACCGACGTGCTCCGTGGTATGCTGAAAAACCCGATCTCTGAGAGCATCGAGACCTAAGTTTTATGGCCTTTATCATCATCTTTTAGTCTTGTGATTGTCCTTACTCTAACTCTTCTCTCTCTATCCTCGTATGTGGTGGACAGAGTCCTCTTGTGGGGTCATTTTGCCGAAAGAAAGGAGTAAAAGTTGGCACCTTTGTGGGATTACTCCGACATCCGTAGTTTGTGACAATGCAGCGAGTGTCGAATTAATTTGGTCAAAATTAGAGAGGTGTCCGGTGAGCCTATTTATGGTCTCCAACTTGCATCGTCCCTTCAACACTGTCTGTTCATCTTCTTCCTTCGCAATCAAGTCAGTCAATCTGTTCCATCAAGATTTATCATTAATGGGCATTAGTAACAGCGCTACAACGCTGTAATGGCATGACAAATTGTCTTCCTTGGCTAGTGAGTGAGGGAGAGAGAGAGAGAGAGAGGGGGAGAGAGAGGAGAGAGACAGACCATTATGTTCAAGGGTGAGCATAGTCCGGATTGGACCAGTCTACCCCTAACCTCAGGACATACCCGTATAGTACTGGTTATCAATTTTTGGGACTGATGACCGACCCTATTGAGCTTGGAACCGAGAATCGAAGCGACCCATTGGGTTTGGTTCGGTTCCAGGGTCAACTCGGGACCAACCAATAATTTTTTTATTTCATTTTTTGTATTCCCCGAAAAGGTGATCGAGGATCGGACTAACTCAATACGTTCGATTTGGTTCCAAGGTCAATCCGTGACCAATTGATAATTTTTTTTATTTAATTTTTTGTACTCCCTGAAAGGCAACAGGAGACTGGATTGACTCAATGGGCTTGGTGACGAGCAAGGTTAGTCGTGAGCGGTGAGCGTCGAGTGGGGTGAAAGTCGAGCGTCGAGTGGGGTGAGCGTCCAGTGTTGAGTGGAGAGCAACAAGCAGGGAAAGCATTGAGTGGCGAGTGACACAAGTGACCCAAAGCGAGCGAGGCAAGTGTCGAGTAGCAAGCGGAGAAGTTGTTTATTTCGATTTTGGCAAATTGAAGATTAAGGGGATAATTGAGACAGAAGAGAACAAGTTGTTGGAGAAATCTTTCTGGAATATTTTGAAGCTGACAAAACGTTTCCATTAATCTAGTCGAAGATTTGCGAGACTCTACTATTTAAAGTCCGAAGACCTCCAGGACTGCCCGGACTCAAGACTCAAAGTCTATTCTCATTGACAGTTTCTAATCCGTTGAAGAAAGGCTATCCGTAACTGGATGCTTCATTAAGGATTTAGCCTTATCGACCGGAGAAGATCTCTTGGCTGGATATGACATAAAGGAATCCTTTATTCGAATCAAAATTGATTAAGGATCCGATGATTGGCGAAGTATACTTGGAAGGTTCTACTTATGGAAACCAAGATCCTGATTGTATGGGCGAGCAGGATTGATGGGCTATTGACATGTTCCTTTAATAGCTCGAATGATCTTCCTAATTGATTCCGTCCAACGAGTAGATTGGAGGAATTCCTTTGGTAAGTGCCAACGGGTATGATGGCATAAAGGAGTATAAAAGGAAGACGTTCCAGTTGTTCGATGAGGTGCACGATAGAAGAATTCCAAAGTCTGAAGCTCCTTGATTCTTAGTCAATTCATTTTCTGAGCGAAATCTTGTACGCAAACGAGAGTTTATATTTTGAGATACATTGAGGAAGTGTGGTAGAGTATCTACACTATGGAATCAAGGGAAAGCATTGCTTTGTAACATCTCTTTTGTTCATAGTGAAATCCAGTAGGTGGGGCTGTCGGTGCGAAAGAGTGGACGTAGGCTTGGAATAAGCCGAACCACTATAAACCTTGTGTTTAATTTTCTCTTCCCTACTCTCTGCTTTACTTTGATCATAATTCATTTTGATAACTAAAGGAGAACTTCCTTTCTATTGTCTGCCTAGTATTACTTTCGTATCTCGAAAAATTATTTTTACACCTATTCACCCTCCTCTAGATGCTTATACTAGCTATATCAATTGGTATCAGAGCTTGTGTACTCATTTTGTTTGAAGTGTTTTACTTCAGAGTTAAAGATGCATGGCTAGTATACTAGCTCCAGGGCTAGTGGAAGGGCAAAGCAATACCAGACCACCTTACTTTGATGGAAAGGATTACAACATCGGAAAAACAAGATGAAAGCGTTCCTAAGATCAAAGGATCCTCGGAATGGGACGTTGTAGAAAAAGGAATCACTCCTAAAGCTGCATCTGTCTCAGAGAGAGGAAAAGAAACTGTTGAGACTAGTGAAATGACTCAAGAAGAGATAATCAAGAGACAAGCTCTTGATGCAAAAGCAATTTATTCTTTATATTGTGCTTTGTCACCTACTGAATATAACAGAATATCTTCTTGTGTTACAGCAAAAGAAGTCTGGGATAGATTACATATCACCTATGAATGAACTGATCGAGTGAAAGAGACAAGAATCAATATTCTCCTTGGTCAATACGAAGCCTTCAAAATGAAATCAGGAGAATCTATAACTGACATGTTTAGTCGTTTACGGATATCGTGAATGGTCTTGAAAATCAAGGTCAACCAATTTATGATCCCATGAAGGTAAACAAGCTACTGCGAGGACTCTCCAAGGATTGGAATCACATAAAGACCTCAATAAGAGAGACACAAAGGATCATGCCACTATCTGTCGATGAGTTGGTTGGAACTCTTCAGTTTTATGAAGTGGAACGAATCAATGAAGACGAAGATCCTAAAGGTAAGAAATCCATTGCATTAAAATCCAATGATGATTCGATGTTACTGATTACGAAGACGATATGGATGATGAGGAGCTTGCCCTCATGATAAGAAGATTCAGAAAGCTAAACAGAAAAGGAAGAAGATTCAATCCAAAGAAACAGAGTTTTCAAAGGCAACATACCAAGTCTGTTGATGATGATGACTCAAACAAAGATGTAGTCTGTTTTGAATGTAAGAAAAAGGGACACATCAGACCCAACTGTCAGCTTTTGAGGAAGAAGAAAGGAAAAGCTGAAAAGTATCGAAAGGCCCTCAAAGCAGAGACTTGGAGTGATACAGAATGTGAAGAAAGTGATGATGATTATGCCAACATATGTCTAATGGCACAATCGGATTGATTCAAATTCTGAAACGGACTCGGATTCGGACGGTGAATTCGAGGTAAGTAACTTCAAAATCCCTGTTAAAGTTTCTAAATACATTGATGAGTTATGTTTTAGTCTTAAGACTTCTCTTAAAAGGATTTCGAACTCAAATAGGATAATTCCCGCATTGAAACAACGGGAAAATGCTTTGAGAGAAAAGATTAAATGTTTAGACACAAATGTCTCTTCTCTTAAAGAAAGTGAAGATAATCTTCTAAAAGAAAATGAATTTCTAAAAAGGACATCAAATATTTCAAAAAGATTTTCAATAGGATCCGAAAAACTTGAGAAAATTCTTTCAAAGACAAAGACCTTATTTCAATAAATCTGGTTTAGGAATGACAGCAGAAACCATTCCTTTAATTGATTTTCCTAAAGTGAAGGAAAGAATTAAGCAAAGACCCACAAGAAATGCTTACAAGGATCATTTCAAAAGGTTTTGTAAAACCAAAAGAGGTCGAAATGCTCTCGGATGTTCAAAGTGTAATAGTGCAGATCATTTTGAAAAAGGGTGTCATATGTTCTGGAAACCTGTTAAGAAAGTATGGGCTAAAACCGCATATCATACTAACACAAATGGACCCAAGAAAATATGGGTACCAAAGAAAGCTTGAGTTTTTTTTTAAATGTAGGTCACTATCAAGAAAAAGGTAAAATGGTATCTGGATAGTGGATGCTCAAGACATATGACAGGAGATTCAAATTGCTTCATAAAGCTCGATAAAGTAAATGGTGGAAAAGTCTCATTTGGAGGAAACAACAAAGGAAGAATTGTGGGATTTGGAACTGTAAAGATTGGAAACCTCACAATATGCAATGTTTCCCTAGTAGAAGGACTCAACTACAATCTGATCAGTATCAGTCAGCTGTGTGATACTGGTTTCAAAATCAACTTTCAAAAGGGAATATGTTCAGGAACCAGTAAAGATTCCACTCAGTCATTCATGGGCCGAAGACATGGAAATATCTACCTCTTGGATGTGAAACCGGATGAATCGCAATGTCTAATCTCAATTCAAGACGAAGCGAGCTTATGGCACGAAAGCTTGGGCACATCAATATGAAGCGAGATAGCCAAAATTTCAGCGAAGAAGCTTGTTCGTGGTCTACCCAATTTATCATACCAAAAGTCGATCTATGTACACCATGCGTATTGGGAAAGCGGTAAGAAATTCATTTAAACCAATAAATCAAGTTTCCACTAATCGTGTCTTTGCAGCTTCGCATATGGATCTCTTTGGACCAACCGAACACGAGCATTGGAGGTAAGAAATATTGCCTAGTAATTGTGGATGACTACTCACGATTTACTTGGGTATATTTCCGGCAAGTAAGTCTCGAAACCTTCTCTTACTTTGAAAAGTTTGCTAAAAAGGTTCAAAATGAAAAAAAAGGGTATGTTATCTCAAGAATAAGAACAGACCATGGAGGTGAATTTGAAAATCAAGATTTTACAAAATTCCGTGATGAATCTGGTTTTCAAAGCATGTGTTCTCCTCTCCATATACTCCGAGCAAAATGGAGTCGTGGAAAGAAAGAATAGGTCGCTTCAAGAAATGGCTAGAACTCTTTTAATTGAAAGTAATATATCTTCACGTTTTTGGGCGAAGCGGTTTCAAAGCATGCTATATTATCAATAGAGTTTTTCTAAGGCCTATTCTGGAAAAAAACCCCCTATGAGTTATTCAAAGGAAAGAAGCCTATTGTTTCATATTTTCATGTGTTTGGATGTAAATGCTTTGATCGAGTTGGCAAGTTTGAAGAAAAGTCAGATGAAGGCATCTTCCTTGGATATTCAACCTCAAGCAAAGCTTACAGAGTCTATAACAAGAAGAGTCAATCTGTGGAGGAATCAATGAATGTCAAATTCCAAGACTCTATGCAAAATGAATCTATTCATACTCTTCTTGAAGAATCTGAACCTGCTCCAGACTCTACAAAGTCTAAATCTCAAGAAGAAGCTCAGACTCTGAAAGACCAGCAACAAGTGGTTAATGAAGATTCAAATGAAGGAAGTGATCATCAACCTGACAAATCAACCAGCAACTAGAAGCATAAGTCCAGTCATCCCAAAGATCTCATTATTGACAACATTAATGAAGGAATTCGCACAAGATCCAAAAGGCGCGAAGAGTCTAGTACTGTGGCTCTTATTTCTGAAATAGAACCCAAAAGCATAGAAGAAGCTTTATCTGATGAAAGCTGGATTGAAGCTATGCAAGAGGAACTCAGACAATTCAGCATTAATGATGTCTGGGAGTTGACTCATAAACCAAAAGGTAAATCTGTTATTGGAGCTAAATGGGTTTTCAGGAACAAGATGAACGAGAAAGGAAAAGTCGTAAGAAACAAAGCAAGACTCGTGGCCAAGGGATATACGCAAGAGGAAGGGATAGACTATGATGAGACTTACGCACCAGTAGCAAGGTTAGAAGCAATTCAATTATTACTTGCTTTTGCTTGTTATAAGAATTTCAGGTTATTCCAAATGGACGTCAAAAGTGATTTCCTAAATGGATTTATCCATGAGGAAGTCTATGTGGAACAGACCACCGGGTTTGAAGACCTAAGGAAGCCGGACTCGGTTTTAGACCTGAAAAGGCCTTATATGGTTTAAAGCAAGCACCCCGAGCTTGGTACGACGATCGAGTAAGTTTTTAATACAAAACGGCTTTGTCAAAGGTAAAGTAGACACTACTCGTTTATCAAAAGAGAAAACAAAAGTTTTATTCTTGTTCAAATATATGTAAATGATATTATTTTTGGATCCTCTAATGAAAGTTTGTGCAAGAAATTCTCTAAGACTATGCAGGATGAATTTGAGATGAGCATGATGGGTGAACTAACCTTCTTTCTCGGGCTTCAAGTTAAACAGTTGAAGGAAGGAACTTTTGTTCATCAAGAAAAATATGCTAATGATCTTGTCAAAAAGTTTGGACTAGAAAATTGCAAAAAGATCGACATACCAATGTCAAGTTCTTTGAAGATAGACAAAGATGAATGAGGAAAGAAAGTTGATCGAAACTATACAGAGTATCATCGGTTCACTTCTTTATCTTATCGCTTCTAGACACGACATTTTGTTTAGTGTTTGCATTTGTGCTAGATTTCAAGCAGACCCAAAAGAATCTCATCTAAATGCTGCAAAACGTATTATCAAATACATTGCTTCAACTTCAAGTCTCGATCTTTGGTATTCAAAAAGGGGAGACTTTACTCTTCTTGGATACTCAGACGCAGACCTAGCCGGTTGCAGAGTTGATAGAAAGAGCACCTCGGGTACCGTCGTTACTTGGAAGCGGGGATGTGTCTTGGTCTTCAAGAAAGCAAAATACAGTAGCTCTTTCTATAGCAGAAGCAGAGTATGTAGCTCTTGGAAGTTGTTGTTCACAAATCCTGTGGATAAAACAACAACTAAGAGACTTTGGAATTGAAGATTCATACACGGAGATTAAGTGTGACAACACCAGCGCAATCAATCTGACAAAAAATCCAATTCTTCACTCAAGAGCAAAGCATATAGAGATTCGACATCACTTCATCGAGATCATGTTCAAAATGGAGAAGTTTCGATTCAGTTTGTTGACTCAAAGAACCAATTGGCGGATATATTTACAAAGCCTTTGGAGAAAAATCAATTTGAAATCATCCGTTCCAGACTCAACATCCTGAAGCTTGAAAAAGTTAAAGTCTAGAGACTCTCAGACTCAGACAAACATGGTTCTTGACTGTAAGTTATTTTCTCTTATATTAAATCTCGGAAAGGTACGATCATTTATCTATTTATAATTGATTTATGCTATCTTCAATTTCCGTGAAAAGTGCAATTATACCTTTTCAAAAGGAGTTAATTTCTCTTTAACAATGGCAGTTATCTATTTTTGAAAAAGGCAGTTATTGTTAAAAGAGGCATCTTTCATTTTCCTTTACAACGTTTGGTATTTACCCCTTTTCGACTGAGCTATATACAGTCGGTTCCTCTTCGCTTAACTCCAAAACCCTAAAAAGCATCGATCTTCCACTTGCGTCTTCTTCTCTTGTTTAATCTTCAAAAAGTTGTCATCTTTCTTGGGAAAACAAGTTTGGAATTTTCCGAAGACTGTGAAAGATGTCATCTTCAAGAAAGTCTTCGAGGATCGCAAGCAGGGGACCACGGCGAATGAGTGAGGGGCCTACTCACTTTGATCTCACTGAGGAAGAGGAGTCACCAAGTCAGCAGCAGAGCCCACAACATTCTCAGCAACGTCATTCTCCACCATCTAGTCCACAGGGTGTTGGTCATCAACAAGATGAAGAAATCGTTGAAGATGCAGACCCTGTAAGAATTCAAAAGCCCTCTTTTATTTATAAGCTTTACCGTGCTTTAAAGAGGACTGGTACTCCATTGAACTACATCGATGGGTTTCTTAAAGACAAGGGATATGGAAATGAATATATCTTTTTGCGAAAATTGGAGGATTTGGAAATTGCTCCTAAGGGTTTGGCAGAAGAAACCCTTGCAAATATCCTTAGTGATCCACGTGTTGGAGGATTTAATCCGATCGATGGGAATGATGATGACAAATTGTACAGCCAATTTCAACCGAGAATGGGTGTTGCGGCTAAAATTCGAGGAAAAAGGACAGAGTTGTTTAGATCGAAGGAACATAAGGATCTATACTCCAAATTGTTGAAGTGTGGGGTGATAAACCCTAGGAGTGTGGATTTTGACTTCCTTGATGCTGTGAATGTAAATTTGAGGGAAAAGTTCAGTTTTCTTCAACTTGAACAGTTCTGTTCTGACACCACAAAAGCCTATGCTCAACTAACTGCATATTTCTATTCAAATCTTAGCTTCTTGGATGCGAATAGAATCTCTTTTAGTGTCCGAGATAAGGACTTTGTGGTTGATGTGGATATGCTGGCGGATGTGATTTGGGTTGAGAGAGGGAGATATCAACCCATCAGTGTTTCTATAACCCGTGCCACATTAGAGCTTGTTAAAGACAGAAGGACAGATGGAAGGATTACATACTCAAGGATGTGTGCGTTCAACATGCTGCTTCACAAGATTGTGATTAATTGCCTCAGGCCAAAGTCTACTTCCAAGACTGATGTTTCCAATTTAGAGGCAAAGCTGATGTACGCCATCAATGCAGGGAAAAAGTTTTCTCTTCCTCACACTATTCTGTTCCATATGTATAGAGCAGTGGTAAAGAATAGGGGTTAACTTCCTTATCCAGGTCTTGTGTCAAAGTTATTCAGACATTTGAATATTCAGCCTCCACAAATTTTCTGTGTTCGACCGTGTGACAAATTGGTGGTAGGACTGAAAATGGTGTCCAAAATGCGTCTGAAAGAACTCGAAAAGGCGTTGGAGAAATTGAAGGAGACAACCCCTGCCAAGCCTCATCAAGTCTCTTCTGCAGCGAAAAAAAAATGGAAGGAGCCCATGGTTGCTCCATCCAAAAAGAGAAGAGCTCTCATCATTGAGGATGAAGATGATGAGGATGACCTCACCATTTTTGCTATGGCATTGAAGAAGCTGAGTCGTTCTGTTCCAGAATCAATGGAACGACAGGAGAAAGAAGCAGAGGAGAGAGAAGGACGGGGAGAAAGAAGAAGAAGAGATAGAAGCGAGAGGAGCAAGAAGAGAGGAGAAGGAAGAAGAGGAGAGAGAAGTGAAGAAAGAGAAGCAGAGGAGGAAAGGTTTGAAGACGAAAAAGAAGAAAGAGAAAATCAAGAGGAAGGAGAGCATGAGAAACACTCTTCTCCACCTGAAGTCATGAAAACAGGGGGAGATGGTGAAAATAGAGGAATGTCCTCATATCCTGTTACCAGTGAAGGAGTCGGCCGCTCTCCGGCGAGATCCAGAGGACATCCATGCCTCTCAATTTCCGAGGAGGGACATGATGTTTCATCGCCAAATCTGCGTGACTATGCCGATATACCATCGTCCGCCTTTACTCCATCGATCGAGCCGAAGCCGTCACGCAAACCGATAATTCAGCAGATTTCCGAGAATCCTTGATGTTCTCTTGGAAATGAAGAGTCAGATGTATGTTTTGGAGTGCGAAGTTCAGAACTTGAAGAATGCAGGACAAGCTTCTTCCGTTTCCTTGTCTGATCAGATTCAAGCCCTTGTTCTTCAAAATCAAGCAAATGCTAAGAGTGAAGAGGTGGCTCAACTTAAGGAAGATTTGAAAAAGCTGGAAGGCATCGTATAGTCAATGGGAGATTTCCAGCTTGTTCGCATTCCCAAGCAACCTTGACTCCATTCTATTCCCATCTCAACCTTTTTTTTATGATGACAAAAAGGGGGAGAGATGCGAGATTTGAAAACTTTAAACTTAAACTTGTTGATCGTTTAGTTTGTTTTGATGTTTGACTTGGCTTGTGTCTGAATGTCGACTGAACTTTGATTTGGATTTGACTGCTGCTTATATTAAGTACTAGTGATATCTTATGAATGGCTTTACTCTCATGCAAGACTAACCTATTTTCTGTGGTTGCAGATTTTAGTGTTATCATTAAGCCATTAATTTTTATGAGATATCCATATTTGCTTGAGTAATGTTTTGCAGGTCAAAGTTATTCAAATCTGCAGGAAAGTTTTGTCACCATCAAAAAGGGGGAGATTGTTGGAGAAATCTTTCTGGAATATTTTGAAGCTGACAAAACGTTTCCATCAGTCTAGTCTGAAGATTTGCAGACTCTACTATTTAAAGTCGAAGACCTCCGGATGCCAAACTCAAGACTCAAAGTCTATTCTCATTGACAGTTTCTAATCCGTTGAAGAAAGGCTATCCGAACTAGATGCTTCATTAAGGATTTAGCCTTATCGATTTGGAGAAGATCTCTTGGCTGGATATGACATAACGGAATCCTTTATTCGAATCAAAATTGATTAAGAATCCGATGATTAGCGAAGTATACTTGGAAGGTTCTACTTATGGAAACCAAGATCTTGATTGTATGGGCGAGCAGGATTGATGGGCTATTGACATGTTCCTTTAATAGCTCGAATGATCTTCCTAATTGATTCCGTCCAACAGGTAGATTGGAGGAATTCCTTTGGTAAGTGCCAACGGGTATGATGGCATAAAGGAGTATAAAAGGAAGACGTTCCAGTTGTTCAATGAGGTGCACGATAGAAGAATTCCAAAGTCTGAAGCTCCTTGATTCTTAGTCAATTCATTTTCTGAGCAAAATCTTGTACGCAAAAGAGAGTTTATATTTTGAGATACCTTGAGGAAGTGTGGTAGAGTATCTACACTTTGTGGAATCAAGGGAAAGCATTGCTTGTAACATCTCTTTTGTTCATAGTGAAATCCAGCCGTGGGCTGTCGGTGCGAAAGAGTGGATGTAGGCTTGGAATAAGCCGAACCACTATAAACCTTGTGTTTAATTTTCTCTTCCCTACTTTCTGCTTTACTTTGATCATAATTCATTTTGATAACTAAAGGAGAACTTCCTTTCTATTGTCTGCCTAGTATTGCTTTCGTATCTCGAAAAATTGTTTTTACACCTATTCACCCCCCTCTAGATGCTTATACTAGCTATATCACAAGTACTATAGGAAAATGCCATGAGGAGTTGTTTATGTCCTTTTGGACGCCGTGAGAACTTCTCATAAAAATATTTTCCTCATTTGTAAATTATGGTTGTTAATACCGTAAAAGATATTTAAAATCTAAATTATTAAAGAATAATATAAAATTACTTAAACTATTTACTAATGAGTTATTTAATGTTGTTGACGTCGTTTATTTTAGGGTTTTCTTTATATAAAAAGAATTATAAACAGTATATTATATATATAATATATATAGAGAGTTACGGTCAGTTCAATCCAAACTGACTCTAAACTTTCAGGATCGAGAACTAACCCACATAGTGTTGGTTCGGAAATCTTAAGATCAAGGACCGTCCTAGTCTCATTGGGAATTGGACCAGGACCGGCAAGATTGGGCCAGTCCACGGTTGGTCCAGGGTTGAACCTAGACCGACGCTCGATTTTATGTTGGAAATCCTTATATAAACTATCATATATACTAGAATATTTCCACTTTGCAAAGAAAACAGGTTGTCCTTACATATATTAGACTGCCCCGAGACCTTGTCTTAAGGTGATCCATTTGTTTATGGCCTTCTCACATCATCATTTACGTTTTGAATTTTGTTGGGCGGCTTGATATAGGTCACTGGACCACCAATGTGTCTAAACGTTCCTCGCTCGTAACATTCAGCGTCGGTTCATATGTATTCTCAGTCGTCGTTTGTTTTTTCTTGTGCTCAGAGTACATGTATGTGATTCTAGGAAGACTCAGAGCTACTACCGGCTGCTATTGTTTCATTTTGCAAAAGCTGTCCTGAACATAAAGATCTTAGCTTCTTATAAAGTGGGCTGTGTTCTATGCAGGCTGATTAGTTTGCAATTTAAGTCCATGGACCGTGCCTACAGAAACAACCAATCTCATTGGATTGATCCTTTAATTAGTCTGATAAACTAAAGAAAGACACGGAACTTTTAAAGGAAAATCGCTGTAGCAACATTTTGATTCTTCGCCTTATACAGCAGAATGAAGAAAGTAAATTACAGAGCAGTTGCACATCTAGGAGATCTTCCAATTCCGCCAAAGTAAAAAGAAGTGCAAAGCACGAGCATCAAAAGGAAGACAAGCTACATTTACATGAATTGTGACACGACATACAAAACCCACTTTTACAATTGCACTTGTCAATCATGCTGCGTTGCACCCAGGGAGAATTAGCAGTGAAAATCAGAAATTAAGTACTAGGCGAGTGATGGTGAGCAACATGAAAATTGCAACGAGAACATTCACAAGATAAGACAGTGGAGAATTTGTGGAACTTTTTGTGCCCTCGCTAGTTGTTACGGGGGATGCAGCCACTAAATTTGATTTCTCTCTGACATATTCATTCTCCTTGCTGTTTGTCTTGTTGGTAGAATTACGGTCTGGACTGCGCTCTTTGTATTTTCGTACCTGCCAACATGAAGTGTTTCAAATGGTGAACCGATAGGGAAAAAAGAAGAGGAAAGGATTAACAGAAGACTACAGATGCAGAATTTTCCTAGTCTTTTCAACTGTTTGTGTCAGGCAATTGTCCATTATAGATAGTTGGCCATACGGCAACAAAGCATTGCATAATATCAAATGGATAGACGGGAATAATTGAGGCATTATTTTCATCTCATGACAAGCATTCATGTTTTTGTTCTCAAATTGTCTGGAAGTTCTAATCACATGGTCAGCCCTTTGATCATCTCTTATTACCTTGTTCAATATCTCATCTGCAATTTTTTTAAGAAGATATATTTTCTGCTCTGTGCTCTTACCATTCTTCTTCTCATTTGAATCAAATTTGATAAAGCAAGAGTTTAGAGTGAAATTTCACTTGCGTTTGGTAGAAGAATGCTAGAATCCAATATATAGTTCGCCGCAGTCAAAAATGGAATCCCACCATCTGATTAACTACCCAAGAAATGCACGTCAACATATAAGAATAGCAATAAGACACGGTGGGTTAAGTTTAGGAGCTGCTTTCACCTTTGCTCTGGCTTCTGTTTCATCCAAAGACAAGAGTTCTGGCTTGACATTTTTGGCTGCAGTTTCCTGCTTAACCTTTCTGAACCTCAGCTCTTCATTTTTGCTATAGCATTTCTCACTTGCAGGTCGTATGGGAGGTGCCACAGGTCTGTGAGGCACCCCAGGTACAGGATGCAGCTTAGGTTTCTCAGAGGTGACAGTTGAGCCGTTGAACTTCTTCTCCACCACGCCTTTCTTTTCCTCGAGAGAAACAAAACCGTGGACTGAGTCGGTTGTTTGTGCTCGCCGATTCATTTGAACAGGATGTTCACGATGCAAGTAAAATGTTTGGTCATACTGCAACCACAGATTGCATGAGATAAAATGAATCAGAAGAAATAATTGAGGCATAAACTTAAATTTCATAACCAAACTTCAAGATTATATTTTAAATTGTCCATCGTTCTTATGTAATTGAGAGTCAATTAAGCACGAGTAACTTGAGTGAAAGTCCACTTAGACTGGTTCTATAATGGACTCACTATTCTACACAAAGAAGATTGGAGCAAAATCATCCTTATTTCTCAGATAACCTGGAAAAGGGAAGTACCCTTCTAATGCATTTTGAACCATTCATTAACCTAACTTTACTAGACATGTAATCACATAAACCAAATGACTTTCAAGTGAAGAATTCTGACCTCTGTTTGCATGTATCCTTCCAAGAAGTCGGCATAAGCAAGATCTGCCCTTTGCATGTCACCAATATCTTCGTCTTCTTCACTTGTTCCAGACATTGATTGAATTGATTCATCAGTAAGGCCATCGTCCCTTGGTATGTCCATGACAGAAGGACCCTCAATATTTGCAGGCTCGTGCAAGTTGGAGGGGAAGCTATTATTTTGCAATCTTAGTTCAGGATGAAGCTGCTGCAGGAAGCCAGCCGCAAATTCAATTCGGTTCTCGGGCGGAATTAACTCCATCAGCGAAATCATCTTTGCTTGGATTATGGGCTGTAGTAACAAGTGAAAAAATTAGCCATCAGCACATTTCGCGTACTCATTAAGACAGATATTTAGGGTATAAACAGAACATTTTGTCCTCCACACCTCTGGGAACAAGTCCTCATCAACAGGTCGATGAAGATCCAATTCGAAATCTGTCAGGTTAATGGCTCCACGCTCTGATTCTACGGTTGAATTATGAGCCTTCTCATCTCGTTCATGCTTTAAGTGACACAGAACGTGAGTTCTATTCAACTGCCAAAACACCATGTTATTCCAGTTCATAACATTAGATCATCTTTTCTTCGAAAGTAAAATTCTGCTCACAATTTTGGCAAAAATAATGTCATTCTCTAAATATGTATAAGATTTCAATCTTTTGTAGTGGAAACTGGGCAAGACAATATTTCTTTGCTTCTTACTACTCATGGAAACTTTTGATTGAGCATTTCTGCAGATTATTGTAACTATACTTCTGATATGAAAAGTTAACGACTTCATGCATCTTGTGAATATAACTAATTATAACGAACAAAGGAGGGATAGATTGAGTACATCATCGGCGGGCAGATGATATGCATGTATGACCCAGTTGGTCTTGTCAGCTTTCTTGCCTCGACCTTGGTAGAAGACTAGATATTCCTTAATACCGATTACTGTGCCGGTACCTCTGGCCTTGACTTCCTTGTCGTCGCCAGTCTTCTTCCAATAGCCAGAGGGAGTCGATCTTTGAACCCTAGTCGGTCTTTGAAACCTTTGGGGTGTATCTGGACTGAAGAACCACCACTCTTGAACTTGGTCATCCCGGCCAATGATTGATTTATCTGTCAAACTCATCAATTCTTATTATCAAGAACTTGCATTTCTATTTCACGACAAAAGGAAGGATTTGCATCTCACAATTGTTTGCCACTTATAAGGTGAAACTTCGCCACCAGAAACGATCAAATTGACACCGAATCAGCACATACTCTCAGACTTTTCACTGATTGATGTTAAATATGTGTGTGTGTTTTTGATGACCATGGAACCGCCTCGCGGCTGACAACAACTACACGTAAACCACGGGGGTGATAACCGTGGAACCGCCTCATGGCCGACAGCAGAGCATAGGGACCACCTCCCATGGCTCCCCATTTCAGTCGCGCATCATGATGAGTTGGGGAATCGAACCCCGGCCTTGCGTGTGGCCAACGTGCGATTCCACCAACTCGGCCACCACGGGGTGGATGATTGATGTTAAATATTATGCTAAAAAAACCCATAAAATGAAGGTAATAAGTTTCCGACAATCATGGCTGCAGAGAAATTGTATCCAAGGAGCGAACAAAGTGATGGCTGTTTCTGTTCTTACCATGAAACAAGTCTGGTAATTGCCCAGGATCGTATTGGTAGATGTCGACATCGGGAATTATGCAGGGACCGCCTTGGTTTCCTAGGACTCGCCTCTTCAAGTAATGATTCACGAACTCCTCCCCAGTTGGATGGAATCTGTATCCAACCGGAAAATCCTGCAGGTTTATCATAGCCCCCATCTCCCTCCCTTCTGTTCTTCACGCAAGACACAAGGAAAAGCAACGAGCTCACTTCAGTTTGAGGAAGCAGAGAAGTCAGCATGGACTCGCTTTCCTCTGGGAGGGTGTATTTATTAAGTCTTCCCTTGTCTGACAAACTAAGGAACTTTTTCGGAGGTGGAATTAGAAAAATCTTATCAGGAATTTTTTTTTTGGATCCACCAAATCTTCATCATTGACAGCTGATAAGGGCTGGTTTTATTGGCTCGTTTCCCTTGTCCTGAAGGGCACGCCCGTTGACTACAAAGAATTCGTTCTACTTTCTCATATGACAGTGGCAACATCCAGGAAATTTCTGGGATTTGCTCCTGCCCTGCTCGTTATTTCTGATTACACAGGAAACCTATTTTTATTTCATTAATGACCGTGAATTGGTGTTAGAATCGATCGGCTAGAAGTCAGTTAATATTAGGGCTGTTCATGTCAAAATATAAGTTTGGCCTGCAAGATAAAATTCGATCCGAGACTAATTATTATTCATGGAGGTCTCCGAATTGGATTTCTCCTATGTGGATCGATTAATTATTATTTATGGAGGTCTCCGAATTGGATTTCTTCTATGTTGTCTTCGTATCTGATTGGTGGGCCCAAGGAAAGAACATGAAACAAAAATGGGGAAAGTCATGTCCACTAATATTCATATTCAGATTCGGTGTTGGACATGAGAAGCGAACTCAAATTAGGAGTCTTACTTTGACCAAGATCTCCTTGCATATTTCATATATGAGTATCCTTCGGTAGACAAAAGGATGTCGCAAAAGGATGTCGCAGTGTGATCTTTGTGCCATTTATGTCCAATAAAAGTTTTTTCTTCATTGAATTATGCCAAGGGTGTGGTAGTAATCTCCGTTTTATCTTGATTTATAATGGAATTCTTTGCTACTCTCCCTGTGAATGTACTATATAAATCTGTTGCCCAGTTTGTTTCCCTTATCTGTCTATTTTATTGTTCGATCACTTGATTGTGCAGCAGTCCATGCACGTGCATTTTCATTTTAATAACATAGGTTCACCTTGCAGGGTCTCTTCTTGTGCCGAAAGAAGAAAGAACCTCGCTGGGTTTATGCTAAGCAGCATTATAATTAGCTTCATCTCTATTGGAAATTGTGATCCAATTTCTGACATGGAATTCTCTAGTCCAATCTAGACAACTCTAGTGGATGTGATAAACAAACAATGAAAAGACAACCAACAAGCTGCCATCTTTGGTATGTTCTAGAACACTCCATTACTATAAAATAATAGTAGCTATTTGTAGAGAAGTCTAGAGACTTCCTCCACCAACTTTGGTAACTTATATAAAGGAACAAGTGCTCCATGTTTTAGGTGGGAGCTAACCATAAAAACCACATCTCACCAACACCTCTTTCAACTATTGTATAACCATCTTTATAAGCTAGTAAAACTATTTTTGTCCCATAAACCTTCTCAAAATATCCTATAATTGTACATCATCTATTAAATATAAACTATACCATGCTTCCGTGCACATTTAAATTCTAACAATCTCCTCTTAGTTTAGATTACACTAGACTAGGATTGGCATTTCGACACCACGGGTCATAAGGTAATTCATAACTGGCACTTTTCCCCTAATATTTGTACTGTTAGGCTAGATTAGCCTTTTCATTCCGAACTCATTTACCTTCAACAACTTGTGCCCATGTCATTACCGTTTCGCTGTTATAGGATGCTGATAAACGAAAGTTCAGATTAAAAAAAGGCGCTAAACAACAAGATTTTATTGCAACTCCGCCTTAGATAAATGTACCGCCGGTCTCCAAAAACATTCCTCTGACCCCGCGGACCAAGTGAGATTTGAGCATAAGCCCTTTGTGCGTGATACAAACATAAGATTGGATGCAAGTTGCGGTGTTGGAGAATAAAACCTGCGTCACATGAAATATTCCACATCCAGGTCCGGTCCTTCACTGCTAAGCCACCGGCATGGGGTTAAAAGACTCCTATCGTGGCTTCCTTTTTCTGGGTAAAACCTATGTACTCTCTGATTCTAGTGATCATCTTCTCCTTTTTCCAAGATGGAAGGAGTCCACGTACTCTTGCCTCACTTACCAATTCTTGCACTTTTAGCTAGTTACTTAAGTTTATTACAAGCCCATCCTTCTGATATAAGTCATAAATCAGGCCATCTTACATGAAATTCGGATAGGTTGTGAGTTCCAGAATGATAAATGCAGCAAAGCATGCGGACACTCTATTAAGACGACCACACCATGACACCATCCAGAATATTTTAGGTAATAACAGGAACCCATGTGCACCTCTAATTATGTTAGGAACAGATGTACCACAACCGGTATGATATTTCCCGCTTGTTCCCTCCTAATCATGCTAGAATGTTAACTTGGCAGATTCTGTCGTGGAGAATACAGTGAGAGAAATAAGAGAAGTAACACAGAAGGCTATCAATCAAAGAATAGTTATAATTGTTTAACGATTACGGCCATGGAATGCCGTGATATTAAAACTAGAAGATTGATAATTCACCATTATTTTCTCCAGTACTTCCCTTGCGCTGGGGACTTCATTCTGGATTTTAGTTGAGATTCTGAGATGCTTGTGTGCCGTCATAAGCTCATACTAGGAAATAAGACGTTCTGTAGGCAAATTTGTAATCTGCCGAGCTTGCCCGAATCTGTCCATATATACTGAGTAGGAGAAATACCTCTATTTGGGTTGAACAATTTTTGAGCAATTATTCTCTTATTGAGATGAAATGAAAAGGTAAAATAAAATGAAAAGACTTCTCGGCAAGAATAAAGATTTTACTTCTAATACACAAAACATATTGTGAATCCACAATAAGCATGTAGGAACCTAGGTTGAATATGGCTTCACAAGTGTCTTCAGTCACATGGACACTTACCATTTGGGAGCGTATTTATTATGTCATCCCTTGTCTAAGAAGGTAGGAAACTTTTTTGTCGGGGGCAAAATCTTGATCATAATTGACAGCTGATTGTGGTGGTCTTCTTTTGCCTGCTTTTCCGTGTCCGTTCTATGCATTCTGAATGGTAGGCGGTTGACTGGAATGCGGTTGACTGAGACTTTATTCGTTTCCCAAAAACGTATCATTTTTCAAAAATATTATTCGAAACATCATTTTTCAAGAGATAATATTTTTCACGGTAAAAAAAAAAAAAAAGAGATAATATTTTTCAATATTTTGTTGAAACCTAAAATCCAAGTGAAAAATATTTTTAGTCGTTTGGCCTCTTATTTGATTTTCCTTTGTGCAATTCTTTTAATATTTTTATTTATTGCATTCTTTTTTATTTTATTTTTTATTTTATTTTTAAAAATTCTAATATTTAATAATTTTTTAATTTCTCTTTTCTTTCATTTCTTTCATTTTTTTCCTCAACCAATCGTTGGCCACGGCCATAGCAACAGTCGGTGAGCTTCATCATAGGGCGGGGCTTGGGCCTTGCCACCCTCTAGCGACGCTTGATTGTTGCCGATCTACAAGACCCGAGCATCATCAATTTGTGAGGCCCAAGCCTCACTATCCTTTGGCGACGCTCGAGCTCGCCAATTTCTGATTGTCAGCCTCAGCCATGGTCGAGATCGACTGAAGAAGAAGAAAAAGGGAAAAAAAATTAATAATTCGAATTTAGAAAATAAAAGTAAAATAAAAAAAATAATTAAAATGAGTGGTGAAAGAAAGAGTTCGGGAAATTTTTCCACTTTTTGAAAAGCAAAAAACATTTTACTCTATTTTAGAAGACTTTTTTTTTTTTTTTTTTTGTTAATGGAAGATACCAGTTCATTTTCGTGAATCGAACGTTGAAAAATTCAATTTTTTTTTTTGGTGAAAAGTTATTTTCCGTGAAATGAACAGTGGCTAATAGAAAGTTCATTTTGCTTTCTCATATCATAAATACAACGTTTTAGAAATTCCTGAGATTAACTCGTGTCCTGCTCATTACGTCCAATTACAATAGGAGACCTTTTCATTTCATTAATGACAGTGGGTGAATTTGAGCTAGAATCAACCTACCAAAGTTAGTCAACATTAAGGCTGTCCATGTCAAAATATGTTTTGAGTTTGGCCTGTAAGATGAAACCCGATCCAAGCTTTGGTGTTGGACATGAGAAGCAAACTCAAATTAGGAAATCTGAGTCTGACTTTGACCAAGATCTTCTTGCTTATTTGATATGTAAGTATCATTCTTAGTTAGACAAAAGGTTATTGCAGTGTGATCTTCGCACCATTCATGTCAAGTGTAAGTTCTTTTTTTCATGGAATTATGCCAAGATTAATGTGTTGAAACCGCTTAAATCTTGTGAGTGAGATTAATGAATAACTTTGTGAGATAGAGAGATTGTTTCATGAGGAATTGTAGGCTAAATAATGTATGAGTTTTTGGGGATAATTATGGGTCGAGAAACACTAAGATTATTTGAGTGACTCAAGTATAATTGTAATATCTGTTATATCACTTAATCTCTAGTGGAATTCTTCATTGCTCTTCCCGTGGATGTATCACATAAATTTGATGCCCGATCTATTTCTTTATTCTGTCTAATTTATTATTTGATTGCTTACTTTTGTAATAATCCATGGATGCGTGCATTTTCATTTCAATAACATAGGTTCACCCTACACAGTCTTTTCTTGTCCCAAAAGAAGAAAGAACTTGCTTGGGTTTATATTGAGCGGCATGCTAATTAGCTTAATCTCCTCTCAGTTTAGATTACACTAGACTAGCATTGGTATTTCAACATGACTAGAATTGATAACTGACACTTTGGGAAAAGTGTTAGAAAGGTCTTAAATATTTTGCATTGGTGCCAATTTAGTCCTAAATTTTTTGACTGTGTGTGTTAATTCAGTCTTAAACCTTTTATTGATGTCAATTTAGTCCTAAATTTTTTGATTTAATACCAATTTAGTCTTAAAACTTTTGACTCGGTCAATTCAATCTTTCCGACCAATTTTGACTGGATATAATCGACGTGACATAGCTAGTGCTGAAGTGTACAACTTTTAATAATATTTTAATATTTTTTCGAATTATTTATTTATTTATTTTCTCCTCTTCCTCCTTTCTCCAACTAGTCGATGGTTGGGCAATTGGCCAAAGGTGAAGGTTGGCGAGCCTTGCCTTCTACTAGCGAGGCTCGAGCCCTCGCTAGCGGCCGCAAGGGTAGCCGCGTGTTGGGTGGGCGAGGGTCGAGCCTCGCCCAAACCTTGGCAAGGCTTGAGCCCTCGCTAGAGGCCGCAAGGTCACACTTGTGAGGGCTTGAGCCCTCACCAATGGCTAGGTGAGGCTCGATCTCGTCGGATTTGATGAGGCCAGGCCTCGCTCATGGCCAACAAGGCTGGACCCTCCTTAGATTTGGTGAGGGCGAGCCTCGCCCGCTCAGCATGGGGTCACCCTCATGGTCGCTGGTGAGGGCTCGAGCCTCGCTAGCCCTCATCTATGGCTGATCACCCAACTGGCAATCGGCTAGAGGAAAGAGGAGAGGGGAAAAAAATAGAAGGAAAAGAGACAAATAAATAATTTGAAAAAATATCAAATATTATTTAAAGTTCAGTAATATCCAGCCAAACTTAGTCGGAAGGACTAAATTAGTGCTTTTGGCTATACCACGTCAATACCAGCAATACCAAACTTCATAACTCAAACCTAATATAAAAACTCATTTAGATCACCATCAAAATTCAAATATCAATGGTCAAGTGAAATGTTAGCAATATCCAATATCTTAAACCAAACAAGTAACAGCCAAACTTAGTTGGAAGGACTGAATTGGCTGACTTGGCACAAAGTCAAAAGATTTATGATTAAATCGATACAAATAAAAGGTTTAAAGCTAAATTGGCACATATGCAAAAGATTTATAAATTTTCTCACGCTTTTCCTTAGCACTTTCCCCCTAATGTTTGTGCTACGAGGCTAGATTAGCATATCACTCCCAGAAATTTTCCTTCGACAGCAATGGAAAATGAACGCTTTCTTTCATTTTTGTGCGTGTCATTACAGTTTCTCTGTTATAGGATGTTGATAAATAAAACTTCAGATCAAGAAAAGGCGCTAAACAGCAGGATTTTTCTAAGATGACTTGCAACTCCGCCTTAGATGCATAAACCGTGAGGCTCCGAAAACATTCCTCTGACCTCGTGGACCAAGTGAGATTTGAGCATGAGCCCTAAGTGCATGTACAAATATAAGATTGGATGCAACTCGTGGTCTTAGAGAATCAAACCTGCGTTATGTGAATTATTCCACACGCAGGTCCGGTCCTTCACTGTTAAAGCACCAGCATGGCGTTAAAAGACTCTTATTGTCTGCAGCTCTAGCCGGAAGCCCTGCCGATACCAAAACGGTACACGAATCCTCGCCTTTCTCTGGGAGTTCTAATATGAGCATTTGATCGCGTGCTTGGCCTGTCTTTTGTTTATTGTATGGGAGGACATTCTTCCTTTTTCTGGGTAAAACCTATGTACTCTCTGATTCTGGTGATCATCTTCTCCTTTTTCGTGATTGGAGGAGTTCAGGTACTCTTTCTTACTTACCAATGCTTGCACATTTTGCCAGTATTTTGGTTAAGTACGAGCCATCCTTCTGATATAAGTCATAAATGAGGCAATCATACATGGAAACCGGATAGATTGCGAGTTCCAAAATGATAAATGCAGCTCAGCAGAAGTGTCCCTCCCTCAAGATGACCACGCCATGACACCATCCAGCATTTTTAAGGTAATAACAGGAATTCATGTGGAACTCTAATTATGTTATGAACAGATGTACCACAACTGGGATGATGATTCCCGTTTGTTCTCTCCTGACCATGCTAGAATGTTAACCTGGCGGATTCTGTTGTGGAGATTACAGAGGGCAAAAAAAAAAGAGAGACACAAGATGGAATCTCAATTATTTAACGACCATGCCTTTGGAACGCTGTGATCTTAAAACTAGAAGATTGTATCTCAATTATTTTCTCCAGCATTTCCTTTGCGCCAGGGCCTTCATTTACTGATGTTGAGAACTCTGAGATGCTTGTGTGCGGTCATAAGCTCATAGTAGGAAATAAGGCATATTGTAGGCAAAACATCAATCTGCCGAGGATACCCGAATGCATCATTTTTACTGAGTTGGAGAAGTACTGTAATTTGGGTTGAACAGTCTTCGAGCTATCGATGTTCTCACAGTGAGATGGAATAAAATAGTAAAATAAAATACAAGATTTTACTTCTGATGCACAGCTTATTGTGAATCCACAATAAGCATGTAGGATCTGAAGTTTAATATGGCTTCACAAGTGTCTTTGGTCACTTGGATTGCGTTGATTTTATAAGCAATATGGCCTTCTTAACCTGCCTTCAGATGAAGTAGGCCTAACCTGCCTTCAGATGAGGTAGCTGAATCCATTAGGAATGTCTGAATTATCAGCCTTCTCATCCTGTACACCTCCAGAAGGCCAAGAACAATTACTCTGCACGCATTTGAAAAAAGAACGCTACATGAACCAGATAATATGTAAAAAGTAGCAAAAGGCAGCGACATATCCTCATAGAACTGAGATGTACATAGCAGTATGCCAACTGGTGTACATTGAGTATACTCATGTATACTTGACAAAAACAATTGGACAAGCAGAATCGATAGTTAGACATTAGTCTGCAAGCCAAGCTGAGCATAGACATCAAGTGAAAAATATAATATATGTACCTGGCCTCCTGAACTGTACTAAAGAAGATTGACATTTAGGTGATAGGAGAGCATGGCCCTTGCCCGTATGTCCCGATCAGGAGTCAGGAGTGATCGGGGTACCGAGGCATAGGTTGCTCTTTCAGCTTCAAGTAATGATTGACGAGTCTTCCGGTCTCGGCTTCAACTCCGAATCCCGGAGGGTAACTTTGATCAATGATTCCTCTGTTTGCATGTCTCTGTTGAAGAAGTCGGCATAAGCAAGATCTGCATTTTGCATGTCACTAACATCTTCATCCTCTTCACTTGTTCCAAACGTTAATTGAACAGATTCATCAGTAAGAAGGTTGTCTAATGATAGGTCCATAGCAGATGGACCCTCAATATTCGTGAGCTGATGAATGTTGGAGGGGAAGCAATGATCTTGTGATCCTAGCGTGGGCTGAGGCTGCCACAGGTGGTCAGCCATAAATTCAACTCGGTTCTCGGGCTGAATTAACGCCATCAGTGAATTCATTTTTGCTTGGACCAAAGCCTGTATTAAAAAGTGAAAAATTAGCCATCAACACACCCTGCGTGCTCGTTAAGACAGATATTTAGTGTACAAACAGCGCACTTTGTCCTCCGCACCTCAGGAAATAAGTCATCAGGAACAGGTTGATGAAGATATAATTCGAAATCTGCCAGGTTAATGGCTCCACGCTCTGATTCTATGGTTGAATTATCAGCCTTCTCATCTTGTTCATGCTTTAAGTGACACAGAACATGAGTTCTGTTCAACTGCCAAAACACAATGTTATACCAGTTCATACCATTAGATCATCTTTTCTTCAAGAGTAAAATTCTGCTCACAAATTTGGCAAAATTAATGCCATTCTCTAAATATGTATAAGATTTCAATCTTCTATAGAAGAAAATGAGCAAGAAAATATATCTTTGCTTCTTAGGACTCGTGGAAAGTTTTGACCGAGTGTTTCTGCAGATTATTGTAGCTATACTTCTCATCTAAAACGTTATCAAATTCAGGCATCTTGTGGATCTCATTAATTATAACGAATAAAGGAGGGATAGATTAAGTACATCATCGGTGGGTAGATGGCATTCATGGATGACCCAGTTGGTCTTGAGCCCCCTCTTGCCTTGACCTTTGTGGAACACTAGAAATTTCTTAGTGCCAATTACTCTGTCATTATCTCTGGCCTTGACCTTCCGGTCGATACCCGTCTTCTTCCAATAGCCAGAGGGAGTCGATCTTTTAACCTTTTGGGGTGCATGTGGACTGAAAAACCACCACTCTTGAACTTGGTCATCCCGGCGAATTATCGATTCACCTGTCAATCTCACCAATTTTTTATCATCAAGAACTTGTATTTCTTTTTCACGATGAAATGAAGGATTTGCATTTCACAAATGACATCTAATCAGCACATTCCCTCACACTTTTCACTGGTTGATGATAATTACTATGCTCCAAAAAACCCATAAACTTAAGGTAATAGGTTTCCGACAATCATGGATGCAGAGGAATTGTATGGTTGTATCTGTTCTTACCATGAAACTTGTCTGGTAACTCCCAAGGATCCCACTGACAGATGTCGACGTCGGGAATTATGCAGGGATGATCTACGATTCCTTGGACTCGCCTCTTCAAGTAATGATTTACGAACTCCTCCCCAGTTGGATGGAGTCTGTGTCCAACCGGCAAATGCTGCAGGTTTATCATAGCTCCCATCTCCTTCCGTTCTGTTCTTCACTCAACACACAAGTAAAAGTGATGAGTCACTCCACTTTGAGGAAGCAGAGATTTGGACATCAACACGCTATACCATTTGGGAGGGTATTTATTAAAGTCTTCCCTTGTCTGAGAAGCCATGGAACTTTTTGGCAGTGGAATCTTGATCTTGATTGGCAGCTGATAGGGGTGGTTTTATTGGCTGCTTTTCCTTGTCCTGATGGACCCCCATTGAACTAGTTTAATGGTACGCCATTGACTAAAACGCAGTTCATTTTGTTTTCTCATATGATAATGGCAACATCCAGGAAATTCCTGGGATTGACTCCTAGGATGTGTCCTACTCGTTACCTCTGATTACAATAAGAAACTTTTCTTTTCATTTCCTTCATGACATTGCGTGAATTTGAGTTAGAATTGACTTGCTAGATGTTAGTTAACATTAGGGTTGTCCATGTTAAAATATGTTTCGACTTTGAGTCCGTTAAATAATATTATGTGTGGAGGTCTCAATGTTTTCAATTGGATATTTCCTATGTTGTCTTCGTATCAAATTGGTGGGCAAGAGTTGTTGGCCAAGGAAAGAAAATAAAAAGAAGGAAAAATCAAGTAATGATCGACGAGTCCTCTGATCACAGGCTTCGACTCCGAATCACGGTGGTCAACTTTGATTTTCAACCTGTGTGAGGAGATGAATTTATACTTGACTTGCTTGAGTTGGAGTTCTGCCTGTGCTTTGTCTGATGCACTGTTCTCAACCCTACTTGAGAAGTTATGTTGTCTGGCTTTTTTTCTGGATTCCACATCTTTCCATATTCTTCTCATTTTTCTATTTTATTCGTTGGACTTGCTTCTCAAGTCTGAGAACTTCCTGTGGAAGTGGACGGTGAGTCATTACTGGTCCTACCAGTGCTTTCTCGAGTCAACTAATCGGCTCAAAAAATAATTGGACCTTTCTTCAATTTTTCTGGCCGTTGCATATTTATTCTTATTTTCTTCATCTGTTTCACTGGTTTCTCTTCTTAACAAAGCCAGAATAATACCAAGTATAAAAAATTAATTCTACAAAGAAATGTCATCTTACCGTATGATCAACTTCAAAATAGGATTTATAGTCATTGAGTATGATCAACTTTTAAATGTCTGCTTACAGTTGTCATAGTATTTTGTCAGCTAATATGTAAATTATGCTTATAA
The DNA here is from genome assembly GCA_014182375.1 of Eucalyptus virginea. NCBI lineage: Eukaryota > Viridiplantae > Streptophyta > Magnoliopsida > Myrtales > Myrtaceae > Eucalyptus > Eucalyptus virginea. The sequence goes on along the minus strand of CM024520.1, from coordinate 36,802,715 downwards.
GTAAGTATCAGTGACATTACTTTCAAGGGCATAATATCAACGTGGTAAATTTGTAATATGAGTTCAATTTAAGGTAATAAAGCATCAAATGTAACAATTTAAGGTAATAAAGCATCAAATGTAACTGAGAGGTCTAAGAATATAACTATTTTAGGCGAATTAAATTCTTGCCTTAGCAGATTCAATCGTTCTGCATTTTATAGCAACGGTCTAGGCATACCAACCAAGAAAGGAACCCAAGAGGAAATCCGTCCTAGTTGACTAAGTGAACTCAGCTATTGATATGTATATCCCTTGTGAAACCAACCATATTCTAAGAATGTAATCGACCTGACCAATATGTATTGAGTTCATGTTGTCATTTCCCACATTCTTGTGGAACCTCTTATATGCCTCTTGCAGCAAAGGTTATTTACTATTGGCCAAATGAAAAGTCCCAATCTTTAAACTTTGTATCAACTATGTCGCAAATCTTTCAACACCATTTGGAGAGCAAAGGGTGGCAACAAGACTGTTCTAAGAAAAATATTCTTTATTCTTCTGTTGCTGAAATTATGCCAAAAGGAAGAATACCCATTTAAATATAAAAAAGAAGATTTACCTGGTTTTATCAGCCAAAGGGAGAATGTTTAAGGGATAATTATCTAACGGATGGCTAGCGATAATATTTATCTGGCTTCATACTGGCCATTATTTAATTACGCAAGATATTTTTGAAATTTTTTGTATGAAGAAAAATAATGAAAATTTTGGTCATTCTGCAAAAATAGTCTTAGTTCTAATTCTAATATTTAAGGCTGAAGAGAACACAAAAATAATTTAAAAGACCATTTTTTAGGGAGTCTAGTTTCTGGATAGAGTTGATATGATTTCAAAAGGGCATAAGGATTTATCTTGATAATATAATGGCGATTTCACGACGAAACTGTCAAAACTTGATGACATTATTTAAGTACTCCAAAGTATCCAAGTACCCCAACAAAAAAAGAAAAAAAGAAAAGAGAAAGAATTATATAATTCTCTCATTTTCCGATAATGGCATATTTAATTAATTAACACGTATATAGCATGTTTACCAATTGGACATGATGAGCCAATAGCACAGTACAAACACGTGCACTTTAAGAAAATGAACTACTATTTGTAATCCACTCAAATGTATGCATTTCATGTGATACGGTTTGTGTTGACGTGAACGATTTTTATAAATTTTTTTAATTTTTTTTTCATCATTGAATTTTTGGCTGAGGGGGTTGCCAGTCCCGGCCAGAAGTGGAGGTTAGCAGACAGTGTTAATTGGGAACTTGGCCTTCCATTCTTGGTAGAAGGCCATGGTTGTCCGAAAGGTGGAGGTCCAAACATCATAGAGAAGCTGCGTTTCGAAGTGGTCGGGTGGAGGGGATAGAGAAGATGGATTGAAGTTGCAGAGAAAGTCTTGGCAATGGAAAGAGGAGCTTGTACTTGAGTGTGGACATGTCTAACCAAACACAATTGAAAAAAAGAACTTCAATTTGGACATATTGTGTTTCCCGAACCCATTAAGTAATATTTCATGAATTTGATTGAATAGGAAGGGGCCACACAATAGAAATAGTCTGGAAAGGCATTGCTCGAGACGAGCTCATAAATGGCAACTAGGAAATTTCTAAAGCAATATATTAGCTGCAAGAATGAGATTGACACCTGCTTGGAAAATAGTGAGTGTCACATCCCAAAATCATTAAAAAAAAAAAGAGGGATGAAATGGCGTCCTACCATTTAAAGGACACAATCTCAAAGTGCTCAAAATCTAACTCTTGAAAGTCCCTTCATCGATATCGCTATCATACTACTAATCACTAACTGAAGAATTAGAAGAAAACTAGAAGGAATGAAGTGAGCAATTATAGCTCAGTGAGTAATATATCTCTTCTAAGCAGATCAAATATTTACTATACACCTTTACAAAACAATATCAAGACTCATTTATCTCAAATCATATACATATTAGAAACATAACTGACATCAATGGTCTAATTGATTGGTCAATCTCAATAACTTACCTATCAATGGTTTTTTCTATTGATTAATATCATTTAACTACATGTCAACGGTCCATTCCATTGATCAAATTAAAATCATATGTCAATAGTCCACTCCATAACCAAACTTGTACTCAAATATCTAGCGATAATCATGCATAACACCCTGTGATAAGGCGAATGAGCTTCCCCCTTGACAACGTCTACACTCCTATATTGCCGATGGCACAACTCACAAGGATATTCTAAACTTGTATACATATACTCACAAAACCTCAATCGAGTTCACAACAATATCGAGCACCAAATCCATATCCTTCAATACTAGGAATCAAATTTAGAATCAATGTTGCTAATTGATTTAACAAAACAAAATGCATGATTTTTCCCAACTTTGTTTATCAACCATAATACATTTCACAAGGCATTTCTCCAATAATTTTACAATCTATGTCATAAACTAGGTTTATAAATCATTATGTAAGTTGCAACACATTTCTTAAATTAATTGTCAAACCATTCACAAATACTAAATTGTAGTAAATGTCTTATCCAAAATTTATGCAACAAACATGTTTTTTCATATTTTATAATTTATCAAATCTCTATTGTTTTGAAGACATAAGTTCATAATTTACAAGAGACAGCACCACTAACTTGAGAAATATGAAAATCAATTTACGATGGTTATCTGAGTGGACACACTCAAATTCCCAATAATTGATTGAAAAACAATATATAAAAAAATAAGAAACAATATTCTAATAGACAACTCAACTAAATTATACTTATTTGTTGATAAAATGACTTCCACTCATAAACGAAAACCTATTTGTAGCAAACATCCAATTTCATATGTAGCATGTATTCTCTAAACGCGTAACTCACCCACAAAAATTTAGAATTTCGTTCTGACCAAACCATACTTCAAAATCGATTTTCGTTACCCAATAGCCCATGGCATCCTTAATCATCGTTTCCATATATCATAGCTCAATAACTTCAAAGTTGAACTCTATAGCCAAAAATTCACATAATTCCATATTTATGACCTAACCTTGAAAATTACTCCAATTAGACGAATAATAAGCCTGGATTCTTACCCGGCGTTGTAATTTGTAGTTAATTCGACTTGTTGAAGTGTTCAGATTGTGAATGTGCGAAAATTCTTCTCTTTTCCCCTTTTTTCTCTTCACGAGCGAGCCCTTCTTTTTGGTTTTCTCCACTAGCTTGCGCTTCTTCTTTTCATTTTACCCATGCTTGCACCATGAAGGACAAGAAGAAAAATGGGTTGGGCTTATGGGCCAATATGTTACGGTGGGCGAGTAAATGAGCTTAGAGTGAGCTCTTTCGACGTAGAAAGTAATTTGTATTTATGCTTTGCGAGGTCTGTCTGCTTGCATGGAAAGTTTTTCAGTGGCAGAGCAAGACGGTGAAGAAAACTATAGCATTCTCTCATTGGAACCCTCACTAAGATTTTGGATGAGGGTCACGACACCCTTGCTTCTGCTCGCCAACCATTGTCGAGGCCCCAGCCACTTCACCAATCGGAAATTTGATAGGAAAAAAAAAGGAAACAAAAGGAAAAAAAAATTCAGAAAATTTTTAACAAATTACAAAAATTGCCCGATAAGTGGTTTCCATGTAAGCATTTCCCACCAATTTTGGCCGGAGGGTTTACTGAAAAATTACTAGAAAGTTTATGACTAAATTGATCCCCTATAAGATTTTTTTTTTGATAATTTTCCCCTTATTAATCTTCTCCATAAGTAAGGAATTTGACTTCTAATAGCATTATGCTTTTTTGGTTGGTGAAGAGCCTACAAAATCCCTTTGCCTGCAATTGAATATTCATGAAAACACGAGTATTCAAATCACAGAATGGGCATGGTTATGAGAAACTTTATGGAATGTTCTTTAAAAAAAGTTGGGATCGATTGATGAATACTTGCTCGATAGCCAGGTATGTAAGCTGTCGTTTTTTTTTTTTTTTTTTTTTTTTTTTTTTTTCATTTGGGATCATACGAAGCTTAAGGAATTATTACACAAACAGATCTATTATTAGTGATTTTGGGATAACAATCGCCTACATAGCAGTGTTTTTACATGTGATAAATGGTAAGACTTATTATGCGCTATAATAAAAGATGTTGTGGCTCTAGTCATGGATGGTTGGTGACGGTGGAAAGAAAGACGGTCGTAAGCTTCACGAGTCTGAATCCTTTTTGTGGTGACTAGTTCTGTCTTCCTCTCATACAATTCTCCAATGGGCAACATTACGGCAAATAGTCCTTGTTGCTTTTATTTATGGGCTTATAAGGGTATTTTGTCCAAGAGTCCAGATCTGTCTCTGGAGAATTGGGTGGTTGAAGGGATATCCCGTGAGCATGATGGATTAAATTGGGCGATGAATGTTGGACTTATACCATTGGCCTCTATCATATTTGCCAATGGTCTGTTGCATGCACCGTAAGTGAGAGAGAGTATTAGAGTAATTACTCGAAGCTCGAAGCATATCTAAGTGTGCGTGCTCTAACCTAGCGTCTCTTCCTCGTGCACTGTAAGGTGTATTAAGCATGAAGAAAAACATACATTTTGCATTGTAAAATGTGTGTAAAGTACGAAAGGAAAAAGAACACCAATTATTTGTGATAGGCACAATCCCAAAAGTAACAGCTCTGGAGGCCAAACCTTTTTCTATTCGGGTTAATTCCATTGTAAACTTCCTTTTAATGTCATGTGATACATAAGCAGCAGTTGATAGAATATAAATCAATATGTGACTTTAAACAAGAATTTTGAGGGATCAATTGGAATAAGTCTAGCCTATGTTTTCGACATCACCTAATTGGATTCTTTTGCAAGATGAAAATCTCCTTAAACTAAATGTAGGGAAAATGACCAAAAAAATCATAAACCAATTGTAGTATCGTCAATTCAATCCTAAACATATTATTATTATTATTATTATTATTATTATTATTATTATTATTATTATTATTATTATTATTATTATTATTATTATTATTTTTTATTTGCCCAAATGAGTTATAAACCTTTTGTAATTGTGCAAGTTTAGTCTTTCCAGCCAAAATTAGCCAGCTAGCACTAATGTGGCTGCCAGCCTACACCAGTGATAATTTTTTAATAATATTTTATTTTTTTGAATTATTTTATTATTATTTTTTAATCTTTTCTTCTTTCCTTTTTTTTTTTTCCTCCTCCCTCCTTCCTTCCTCCTCCCTTTTCCTATCAACTTCTTCCTTTGGCTCTGGCAATTGGTTAGAGGGGAGGGCTGGTCAATCATCGGATTGAGGCGGCCGAGTAAGCTAGCCTCGCCATTGCTAGGCAAGGGCTCACCTCGTCAGTGGCTAGGCTTACTTTGGTGAGGGAGGCCTTGTTGTCACTAGGCGAGGGTGAGCTCGCCTGACCATTGGCGAGGTGAGCCCTCATTGGATTTGATGAGGGGGGCCTCATTGTCGATGGATCTAGTGAGGTGAGCCCTTGTTAGATTCGACGGGGACTAGGTGAGCTCACCCTCATGCAACGACGAAGCAAGCTCACTTGGCAATCGGCCAACTCTCCCCTCTAGCTAGTCGTTAGAGCCAAAGGAAGAAGGAGGGAGGAAGAAAAAAAAAAAGAAAAAAGGAAAAAAATTAATAAAATAATTTGGAAAAACAAAATATTATTAACAAATTATTATTGGCGTCGGACGGTGGTCATGTCAGTGCCAATTGATCAATTTTGGACAAAAATATTGAACTGGCACAATTGCAAAAGATTTATGACTCAATTGGCCAAAAAAATAAGTTTAGTATTGAATTGGCACAATTATAATACATTTATGACTTTTTTGGTAATTTTTCCACTAAATGTATTGCTCACACTTCTTCTTACTCACTTTTGGGAACTATTAAATGTATTATTTTTATACATGCTCCTTAAATAGAAATTGCCCCAAGTACAAGTATCACTATTAGTATTAAGCTAATTACTATTACAAATCCCAAACCAGTACCTCATAATATAATTACCCAAAGTTAATTTTTGTTTCACAAAAAATCCCAAACTAATATCCTTGACCTATATATACCCTCCACGAATCGACACATGTGGATTTTGCAAGTCGAATTTGTTATTCCCCACGTCATTCTCAACATATTGACACATATGCATTGTAACAAAATATCGGACAAAATACTAATGGAGGGCAGATTTGTGTCAAGGGTACCAATTTGGGTTTTTTTGCAAGATGAAAATCAGTATAGTGTAAATATCAATTTGAAATTCTATGTGAAATGAAAATTAGTTTGGAGTAAATGTATCATGAATTGGGTTTGAGATTTTTGATGGTATTAGCTCTTAGAATTACACACCACAACCTAGCTATAGATAATTTTTAATTTTTACATGTACTCAAGATTAACTCATCCTCTTCATCACCTAGTCTTCCAAGGCTGGACGTGAGCAACAAGGATATTAGAAGCCCCTAAAACATTGCCCAGTTCAATCTGTTTCGTTTGAATATGATTAATTTGTGAATCATTTATCTTTTGAGTGCGTTCGCCACTCAAAAGTTTTCATGCATGTGTGCCTCAGACATATGATAGGATGCTAATGATAGTGACCATTGTTAAGATGGGGTGCTTCAAGTGAAGCCTGCTTGGAGGTGATTTCTTGTTTTAACTTTTGACGCTTCTTAAGTTTAAAGGACGCTTACGCTTTGACAGCACAAAACACTCAAAAATACTTTGAAAATACTCAAATATTGACCTGTAGAGATATATATGACTTTGTTTAGAAATTTTATGAAATTTAAAATGACTTTTTTTCCTCATTTCTAAATTTTGATGGGAAAATGTCACAAATGATTTTTAAACTTTGATTGAATCTACAATGTAATCCCCGAACTTTTAATTATTTAATATAATTCTTAAACTTTTGGTACATAATATTCAATATTATTCATGATCTATATCAAATATGTACCAAACATGGATAGCATAAAACAGATTAAAAGTTTATAAATTACATTAAATAAATTAAAAATTCATGAATCACATTACACATCAAGTCAAAGTTCAAGATTGACCATTTGTATTAATATCTTAAGTTTAAGGATTGTTTGTATTAGTATCCTAATTTTAAAAGGAAAGATACAAGTAAAGTCCTATATAAATGATACCCCAACCCCTAAACCCAATAGGCCCAAGATGAACTCTTTGGTCCTGCTGAGTATGCTAATTGGGCTCAACACGAATGTGTGTATGTGTAGATCAATTTTTTTTTGTGAAAAAAAAAAACTAAAAAACGCCCACCGTGGGGCTCGAACCCACGACCACAAGGTTAAGAGCCTTGCGCTCTACCGACTGAGCTAGACGGGCTTCAGCTGTCCATATGGATCTTACCTTTTTTGACGATAATATCCATGTGAATTGAATGTATTTATCCCAATCGGTCATCATGAGATAATGCCCATGCCTGCGACTCAAAACAAGAACCTTCAAAATTATTCGTACAGTGAAATAATCATTTCGACCAGACAAAGAATCGCGGTAGTGAGCATCACCAATGCCGGCTCCAGTAGCCATTTTCCGTTCGTCGTCTAATTGCTCAAGACTAATCCTTTGTACCTTGTCGTCTTCTTCTTCTTCGTCCGTCGTCTCTTCTGCCCCGGAGCTTTCGAATTGGGCGCTTCCATATTATTTTCACCTCTGAATCTGCCAAGGTCTCAGAGATCGAATGGGCTGAAGCATCTTGGAATTTCACTGAGGCCTACATCTTTAAGAATAGGTGCTTCTATTCTGCCTTTTTGTCCTTTCGCTTTTGGTTTATGGCCAATTAGTGTGAGATGGGTTTATGCCGATTCTTGAATTGATGGTGATGGAGATGGGAGGAGAAGCATTTGGGAAAACTCTTTCACGAGTGGATTTCCGCCCAATGCAAATAGTATTTGGGGAACATTTTTTAACCAAAACTTTCATATGTAATCTAAAAGCTAATTTTCAAAACAATTTTTTTGGGGAGGGGGAGGGGGAGAGGATTTTTTTGGGGGAGGGGGGGAAGGATGGGGAGAGGATGACTTGCCTTGGGGCCGTGGCCCAAGCCACTTAGCTTCGGGGCTAGGCCACCATGACCCCAAGCAAGGGTTGCTTGAGGTTGCGCAACCTCAGGCGAGGCAATCTGGTTCGCCATCGGTTAGATTTGGGCACGATCGTTGGCGTCGTCGTACAATCATGCACAATGAAGTCGATGAGGGCAAAACTAGAATTTAGATAATTTAGCGAGGGTAAAATTGGAAGGAAAAAATCCAATTAGTATTCCAAGAAATGCTCAAAGTCAATAGGAAATGCCAGTTTTAGCTCAGAAGTTTTCGAAATTGCATTTGCCAAAATCACTTCAACTTTGACACGAAGACATTTAGGGGCCCATAGTTCTTTGCCCAAACCGTGCCGAGTGCATCTTTGTTCGCAGCTGCAGCTCCTCAAGCTCTGGTCATTGGTGTTGTGGCTCTAGTTACAAGCATCAGTGCTTAGACATGTCATCCACAAACTAAGGGAAATCTAGCCCAATCGTCGTTTTCTTTTTAACATATTAATTTAGCCGCAAGACAATGTTGTACAATGTGTAAAGTTTACAAAAGAGGGAGTGTGTATATCTTCAATTTGGGCACTTTCTTTTACTTAATCAAGTTTTTATCGAACGCTTACTTGCCCTTCCTCCAATTTTCTGCAGTCAGAAAGGTATAACGATGTATTGTCAATAATCTATTGGCTGCAACATTACAAATGTATTCCGCAGTGTCGAGTCAACCCCCCGAGTGTCGGTCTAGTACTCATTAAATTAATTCAATGTTACTCTCTTTTATGAACACACAAGCATTTATATAACTATACATATATATTATTTTTTCCACACGAAGACTATAACTTAATATCTGTGAAATGTAGTTGGTTCGAGTCACGTCTATTAAAGTTCTAAACCAAACGGTGTGTGCATTGAAAAAGAATTGAATGATTTGTACTCTTATCACGATTTTTCAGAAAAAAAGTCACTGAGAGAAAAGAAGATACTACCGGTGAATATCAAAGTCGAGTGGTTAGATATCCAAAAAACAATACATTCTGAGCCAACTATTTGATTTGAGTGAATTGATATTAGTATAAAGATCGCGAAGAAGATTACTGGGATCAATTATCTTTAAGGTTGCAAAAATAATTTTCTTTTTTGCATAGTTTTGATCTATGGTTATAAGGTTTAGGTCAAACTATTGATTAACCAATTAAATTTCTGAACATTAACAAATCGAGGTGTGAACACATTCCATTATGAATCAAAGAAAAGGGGGAGGGGGAAATAAAAGAAAAAAAGGGCCGAAAAAGATAAAGAAGTAGAACTGCCCCTAGAAAAGAAAATTAATATGATAGCTGCATTTGTCTATAACTCACATGTTTATGTCACGATTCGTTCGTACTAAGGTATGCTCCTCAAAGAGCGTTCACTCTCGATCGACCCCTTCTGCCCTCGCAATTTCTTCGCTAACCCATCCACCTCCTCCTCGCGTTAGGCAGTCAAGGCTTTACCCTCTTCCTGATGCAAGGAGAGCGGGCTAGAGATCGGTGGCTTCGCTAGTACTTGGAAAAAATTTAAAAATAAAAAAAAAAATTCCTAAACCTATACGTACTTGTGTCAATGTCAATTCAACCTTAATTCTTTTATTTTAGCCAATTTGGTTCTTAATCTTCTAATAAGTTGTCAATTTAATCATTCCAGGTAATTTAGGCCGTAAATGATTGACATGGATGCCAGTTATCTTATATGGAACACGTGGATAATTTCTATAATTTTTTTATTATCGATTTTTTAAAAATTTTCCTTTTTCTTCTTCACCTTTTTTTTCCCATTGTGCTGATGAGGGTTACTAGCAACTCTCATCCATATATGACAGGTCTTTTTTGCCCTCGCTTGTAGCTGGCAGGACCACAAAGGGCCTGGGCAAGTCCATTGCAGCTAGCAAGAGTCATTGATAACTCTCATCAACACAAATGCAAAAAGGAAAAATAAAAATATTCAAGAAAACTAACTATGTTACGTAAGACAATCGGTGTCACGTTAATAATTTTCCGCCAAAATTGATGATAAAATTTAATTGAAAAATTGTCAAAAAGTTTGAGATTAAATTTGCTAAGTTGAAAGGTTGAAGACTAGATAGGTATAAATATAATGGGTTTATGAATTTTTGGTAGTTTTTCTTGTTTAGTAGAGCATGGTTTCACCCTACATAAACTCATTTCTTACTAAAAAAACTTTTTTTTACTGTAGCGCACTTTTTCTTATTAAAAACACAGTCTTTTGATAACCAGTAAATCCCTGACTTTTTTTTTTCTTTTTTTCTTTTTGGATCCCCATAAATGAAATCTTTACTCTCTCGAGAATCCATTGCTCATGCAATCTCAAGATGAATGAGTTCTTGGGGAACCAGTTCTATCTCTCCTTTTCTAGACTGAAGTTCTGTGCGTACACATTACAATAAATTTTGATCCCACCCAATCTGAACACGGGCTTCGACATGCCCACCAATGGTGACATCAACTTATTTAATAATATATATCTCCAAATTTAACATTAAAAATAACAAAAATCAACATCTAACTCAACCACTTTGGTTGCTCCATTTACCACATAGGTTGGACTAATAAAGAGAGCACCCATTCCAACTTCCAGCCCTTAATGTCCTGGCTAACATGGAGTTGGCCTTTGTCGCGTCTGGCCCCCATTGCCGTTCTGTCACTGATCCGAAATATCAAAGTATTGGGAAAAGAACATATTTAGGAGTTGGATTTTGGTCTGCTAATTTATATATTGTCAACCTTAAACGTGACTTTTGGTCTAAAGGATCTTGGTGATGCGTGAGTGCTTTTAATTTATTGATTTGATTGTGGCATCTCCATTTGGTTTCCTTTTCATTAAGTATATAAATGGAAATAATCAAGACAAAATCAAGGTATAGAAAGTTATACAAGAGAGCCAAAATAACTTCCACATCGATTTAATGTCGCATGTCACATCTGAAAAGTTCCATGGATTTGAGATGCATCTTGCACGACAAGAATGTTTCCAAACATATTTAAATCCATGATTTGGTTGATCCCTTTTGATTATCCATCTATGCTATTAATTACGCCAACCCGAAAGCCACCTTGGCCTCATATTTTTCCGAAACAATTCCATTTAAAAACCCATTACATATCTGAAACATCCAATGATCACGTATAATTGTGCGTGGACAAAATCGTAATTAGTGATTATTAAGAAGATTGGTAAATAATCAATGAATCTCTTGCCTCCTAGATATAATTTCAAAATAATTGTCAGGCGTTCATAATTTTTTTTTTTTTATCTTTCGTTTAAGACAAGTAAAAATATAAAAATGGAACAAAAGCCAGACATACTCTTTTATCCTTTATTAGTATTATTTTTTTTTTCACTATTTCTCTTTGCATGCAACTCGTGCCTTCGTTTTGTACTTAAACTGAAAAAATAGTTACTTTTCATATCTATATCATTAAAAGAAGGGAAAGAACCACCAAAAATCCTAAACTTTACCCATAGGATAAATTTACCAAAAACTTTTTCTTTGAACATGAAAAACTCCAAACTTTACTAACCATGACACATTTACCCTATTTTTTTTTTGTGACACAAAAAATCCCGAATTTATATTCGTATGACACATTTATCCTAAACTATAAGGCATTTTCATCTTTTGCTTTTTAATTTTTTTTTATTTTCTTATTTTTCTCTCTTCTCTCTGCCGGCCATGGCAGAGAGAAGTTGAACTCAGGCAAGGGCTGCCCTCCCCAACATTGGGCAAGAGTCGCCCTCGCCTAGGTTGGTTAGGGCTGTCCTCGTTAAGTTAGGCGAGGGGTGCCCTCACTAGCCTAGGCGAGGACGCCCTCGCCTAACACCGACGAGGGCCGCCCTTGCCAAATCCGGCCGGGTGAAGGCCACCCTCGCCGAGATCTAGTGAGGGCCGCCCTCGCTCGACGCTAGCGAGGGCTGCCCTCACTTGAGTTTGGCTTCCCTCCGCCATGGCCGGCAAAGGGAAGAGAGAAGAAGGAAAAGGAAGAAAAAAAAAAAAAAAAAAAGGAAAAACATTAAAAAAAAAGACGGAAATGTCCTTGATGGGGTAAATGTGTTACGGTTAGCAAAGTTTGGAGTTTTTCATGTTACAAAAAAAAGTTTGAGGTAAATTTGTTACTATGGATAAAATTTGGGATTTTTGGTGGTTTTTTCCCTTAAAAGAATGGTAATTATGAACTAAAGTTTTTCCGATATGGCCATCAAACCCAAATTGAAAACAACACGTGCTATTTATGAGATGAGCTAATTGCAAACTCTCTTCACATGGACAGATTAAATTGCTTAAATGGACGCATTTCTCACAAGTAGCATTCATATGGTAAAATTTGACTAAGTCTCTGTTTATTTAGCAAAAAATGAACGATTCAATTTTTTTTTTTAAATGATTACTTGTATCGCTTAAAATAAATAATTAATAATAAATGTTTTCAATATAAACAGCAATTTATGTTTTAACATTTTTGTAGATAATGAAATAATTCAATTATATAAATGATTCTTTTTTTTTTGTCGTAGTTATATAAATGATTCAAATGATCATTTTGCGAATATTTTTATGAAACAAATACACCCTAAATTTGAATAAAGACAGGGAGGCTCTGCGTAATCATTGATTTATCCTCAGTGAAAATACTTTCAGTTCTTGCATAATATTACTAATAATGCTTGAAATCTATGTCCGCCATCAACGCTATTACTGTGCAAAATTAAATGCAAGAACATTCAACCAGTGTGGGTCCAATGACTACAATCTGGCCACACGCGTCATTTTCAGCTCTCTTTTTTCCCTTCTTATCGTAAATTAATTGCTCCTCAATCATGCGGATAGATGCGATAGACGCAAGATTTTAGCTTGAGGGGTCACTTGCAGGTGCATTAATAAATGATCTTTACCTCATTTCTACAAATGTTTTTTTTTTTTTTTTTTTTATATCAAGAATTCGGCCTACCACACCTTACGGGTACTTACGGTTGCAGACCCAACAGGGTCAACGGAGACCATTGACTATACATGGAGGGAGGTTAGTACAGGATCCTATCACCCCCCACCTAAGATATGTTAGCAGCGCGAAGATTCGAACTTATTCCCTCGACGCTGAGGTAGTAGAGCCCAACTAACGTAGCTATCCACCAGTGGGATTTTTAAAAAGATATTGTTAACGAGTAAAATGAATATTTCAATTTTTAAAAATATTTGATTGCACTTGACGGGAGTAAAATGCTGCATCGGCAAACGATCATCTTTCGTTGTTTTGTTGCTTCGGGTTATTTTTTAACAAAATGCTTTAAAAATATTGCATCTGACGAAGCCCACGCGTTTCAAAAGGAAAACTTTTAGTTGTACGCACGAGTGAATTCACAAGATGGGTTTGACATTTCGTCGTTGCCAAGCATGACTTTCTTTGTGCTTTCGAGCTGTTTCTGCGGGAACTACACTTCATAAATGCACATGCAATGAAGAAAAGTATTCGTGAGAGCCGGTGAGCAGGCTTGGATCCTACCTCTCCAGCCGCTGAGTTCATGCAAAATCTAACCCAATTTCGACCCGGTGCAAGCATTCTCCAGCTAGACTTTAGGTTAATTAGGATTAAGGTGGTCAAGTATAATTCAAATAGCGTTGAAACTCTATAATACGCATCACATGAGTGAGCTTTTGTGTGAGATGCTTAAATTCATGAATGTAATTCGATCAGGGTAGATGGTTTTTAGGAAAGCAATTTAAGTGGCTTAATTGGAAGTAAATAAGAATTGTAATTTGTGCGGCTGATTCTTTCTTGGGTAAGTATTTAGAATGTTTCAAACCCATATAAGCACCAACCTTCCGCTGCATAAACAGTCCCATGCAATTGATTTTTCCCTTATATGGGTTCAGCGTTAACTCAATCTTGCATGGACTGATTCGATGACTGAGCGGTCAGTGAATAAACTATTTTGTTAGGAAAATCAGGCTCAATGAAGCTCCGGGTAGGTATACAATCGGCATTTCATCATGGATATGTCATCAAAAATTGGTTCCGTTTTCACCCAATCGGCACAACTCAGCAAAACCAGACAACTGTTAGGGCTTTAAAGATAGATAGAGAGAGCGGTTGAGGGCTTTCAATGCAGAGTCTCGATAACGTGGCCTCGCACATGTTTTAGGGTCTTTTTCCTGAGCCTCCTATTATTAACGGGTCATCTTAATATTGGTCCCTAAACTCCATGTGAGGCCCTTTACTGCAGTGTCGGTGAAGAAGCCATTGATGCTTAAACCCTAGCTCGCCCAAGCATCATTATATAACAAGAAGCCTGAGAGTGATATCATAAGTAGAGCGCTTGACTCCAAGCGCTAAAAGGAGACTCTCTCTTAAAGCTCGTGAGAGTTCGTTCTCTCTTTTATTTTTTGGTGTTTGGGGTTTTCCCGTTACTCATCGGGGGAACCGAGCACGGGTTCCAATGAGAATATTGGGAATACTTTCTCTGTTCTTGCTGGTAGCTGCCACAGTCTGCCATGGAGACGACACGACTGTGGAGGTCGTTGGTGCCATGGAATGTAGCGACTGTGCGCAGAGAAACGTCAAGCTCAGCCAGGCATTTTCTGGTACTCCATTTATTTACCCTTCTTGTTCCCTACTAAGAACAGCTCATTCGCTTGTCCATGCAATGCATGCAACTAGGCTACAATGCATGCGATTGCTTAAATCTGCATGCATTACACTCACTCCGCTTCTCTAGGGCAATTGTGTCATTGCTCCTACGATAATTTCTGTAGACATATCGAAGTTCTAAATGATCCAACAATCTGTTTGTGCATGTTTGATCTTTTGTCAAAGGGATTCGAGTGAGCATTGAGTGCAAGACCGCGAAAGGCGAGTTCAAGCACAGAGCAGTTGGGGAGTTGGATGGAGAGGGCAAGTTCCAGGTCTCGCTCCCAGAGGAGATGGTGGAAGGTGGCAAGCTCAAAGAAGAGTGCTATGCACAGCTTCACAGTGCACAAGCCACCCCATGCCCTGCCCATGATGGCCTAGAGTCTTCAAAGATAGTCCTCAAGTCCAAAGCCAATGGCAAGCACACTTTTGGCCTATCTGGCAAGCTCAAGATTTCATCCTCCACTTGTGCTTCAGCCTTCTTTTGGCCCTTCTTCAAGTACCCTCCGTTTTCAAAGTTGCCTCCAGTAAAGGATTTTGGCCACCCATGGCCCCCATTCCCACCAATGACCCTCCCTCCTTTCCCACCGAAAGTACTACCTCCATTCCCTCCAATCTACAAGAAGCCCCTCCCTCCGTTCCCACCGAAGGTACTCCCTCCATTCCCTCCAATCTATAAGAAGCCCCTCCCTCCGCCGGTGCCGTTCTTCAAGAAGCCTCTCCCTCCGCCAATCCCCGTGTTCAAGAAGCCATTGCCACCTCCAGTGCCGGTGTACGAGAAGCCGCTCCCGCCACCTGTACCAGTGTTCAAGAAGCCGTTGCCTCCCCCAGTGCCGAAATTCAAGAAACCACTCCCACCACCGATCCCCAAGGTGAAGAAACCATGCCCACCCACAATTCCAAAGTTCAAGAAGCCGCTTCCGCCGCCATTCGAGAAGCCGCTCCCACCCCCAGTCCCTGTATTCAAGAAGCCGCTCCCACCCCCAGTCCCTGTATTCAAGAAGCCGCTACCACCCCCAGTCCCCGTATTTAAGAAGCCGCTTCCGCCACCATTCAAGAAGCCGCTGCCACCCCCAGTCCCGTATTTGTCCGCCGCCATTCAGCCGCTGCCAAGTCCCTGTATTCAAGAAGCCGCCCGCCATTCAAGAAGCCACTCCCACCCCCAGTCCCTGTATTTAAGAAGCCGCTCCCACCCCCAGTCCCCGTATTCAAGAAGCCCCTTCCCCCGCCATTCAAGAAGCCGCTACCTCCCCGATCCCCATATTCAAGAAGCCACTACCTCCCCCAGTTCCCGTATATAAGAAGCCGCTCCCACCACCAATTCCCGTTTTCAAGAAGCCGCTTCCGCCGCCTATTCCAATCAAACCGCTACCTCCGATCCCAAAGATCCCTCCTTTCACTAAGCCTCTCCCCCCACCAATTCCCGTTTACAAGAAGCCACTCCCACCACCAATTCCCGTTTTCAAGAAGCCGCTTCCGCCGCCTATTCCAATCAAACCGCTACCTCCAACCCCAAAGATCCCTCCTTTCACTAAGCCTCTCCCACCACCAATTCCCGTTTTCAAGAAGCCACTCCCACCACCAATCCCTACATTCAAGAAGCCGCTTCCGCCACCTATTCCAATCAAACCGCTACCTCCAATCCCAAAGATCCCTCCTTTCAAGAAGCCTCTCCCACCACCGATTCCTGTTTTCAAGAAGCCGCTTCCGCCACCTATTCCGATCAAACCGCTACCTCCAATCCCGAAGATCCCTCCTTTCACTAAGCCTCCATGCCCACCACTTCCTAAGCTCCCTCCTTTCCCCACAATCCCTCCAAAGTACTTCAAACACCCCAAACTCGGAAAGTTGCCTGTTCTACCTCCATTCCCACCTCATTCTTAGGTTCTTGCAAAAAATTATTTCCTGATATAAGCAGGACGTCCTTTGATTTAGCCAAATACTGAAGGGTCTGCTTCAGGATGCGCTTGCTGTAATAATGCCTTCGACTTCGATCAATGAAATACGTGGAGTTAAGAGGAAAAGTGGGATGGCATGGTGGAGTGGAGAAGATAAAATCAGTGGATCACAGTTCTTTTCTTTTTTTTTTTTTTTTTTCTTTTTTTTCACAGTGTTGCATGAGTGAAGTTGAATGTGTGTGGAATCGGATGTCAGAATGAGTGAATTCCGAAGGTGTTTCAGCCAATAAATAAATAAATTCTTAAGGTATACAGTATATTAATTTATCAAATACGCTTTCGGCATGAAGTTCCTTTTCTTTGTTTTTCTCTCATTGGAAAATCATAAGACATACATACTGCTAAATAAATCAGTATTGTGATCTTGTTCGAGTAATATATCCAGATTGGGAGATGATAAAGCGGATCTGCATGAATGGAAACTTGAAGCCAAGAGAGGAGACTACTCTTGGAGCAGATCGATCGTTTTCAAATACGAAACTCTATTCTAAATCTGGGATATGAGCCAATATTATTTTTTGCAAGTGTCATTTTATTAATTACCAAAATTTTCCAGGTCATTTTGGACCTGTTCAGTTGAAGTCTTTTAATGTCAAAGGGCCAATTTGCCTGATACAAGGTTTTTTATTGGCCAGAAGGTTGTCTGGTTTTTTTGGTTAGATCCACCATCTTTTTCCTCCTACAATTTTAGAACCTCCTTTCTATAAGATAAAAAATAAAAATAAAAATTGCAATTTATTTATCAATATAATTTATCTATTATTTAAGAAATTAATGGATTATAAAATTATCTAAGATTACATATGTAACTACCTGTCCTAAACGTGTCCAATTGTGAGTGCAAAATATAGAAGGAAAGACAAACTAAAGTGGGATTAATATCACGAAAAATCACTAATTTTTTTTATCACAAAAAATCCAAAATCGATTCATGTGTGACAAATTTACCTTTCGTTAATTTTCGTTAAATTTTACTATCAAATTACTGAATTTGATAACACGTAATAATTGACGAGTGTACCTATTTGGTATTTTTATGCTCCGTTTGTTGCACATGTAATAATTTGGGATTTTTTGTGTATTAATTTAATTTAATATAAGCTAATGTATGGTAAATTCATCACTAGTCGAAAAATTAGTTTTAGGTAAATTTAAAATGGATGTACCGATTTGAAATTTTTTATGATAAAAAAATTAATTTTGGATAAATTAACTCACTAAAGTGAAAAATAATAGCGATTTGATTTGCATCGGCGCGAGCATGAAGCATCAATGAAGTCGAGAGGGTGGGAAGAAGGCCAAGGCCGTCTCCACAATGTTCCCTGCCTCCGCCATCTCTCTCTCTCTCTCTGCATTTTGCACGATTGACCGTGACTTCCATGTCGACAATGCAATGTGCGTAGTTTTCCCATTTTTGTCATGACAGAACACTTTGATTTCTCATTTTCTTTTTGTCAAATCCGATCGAGGTTTGATGACGGATACATTAATAGATTCCTTCACGTGTTTTCTCTTTTGTCGTGCTACACTTTTCTTTTGCGTGTTCTTCAATTTAAACCCTTATCTAAGCTCGAACTCAGGAGTAGGTATCAATTTCGTCATTCGTGCCTCTTTTCTTTCCATGCCAATGTCAAGCTCGAACTCGGCCTTACTTGCATACTTAGGGATTGGAACTTCACTCAAGTTTGATCAGGGTTCAAAATTTTGGTTCAAGCTCGATTTGGATAGAAAATCCAAGTATTCAAACTCAACGGGGTATATTTGAATTATATACGAACTGAGCTTGAGCTAAAGTATAATAAACTCGGACATTTTTCATGCATTTATGTGTACGAGGGTGTAATATATGGAAATATTGTTCAAAAAAATTTAAATTTTATTCACTTTTGTCAATTTAATTATAAATTATTTTTTCAATTCAGTTATAAATTTTTTTTTTTATATTTTGTCAATTGATTCTATTTGATTCATTTTGGTTGGAATTTCTTTGAAATGGAATCTATTTTGTCCTACATGATATGTTTGGTGCAGATATTGATAATTTTAAATATTATTATTATTATTATTATTATATTTCTATTATTTATTATTTATTTTTTTTTCTGTTTACTTTTTTTTTCCTTTCTTCTTCCTTTACCAATGGTTGGGTGGGCTAGTTGTGCTTGCCTTGACAAAGCTAGGCAAGGCGAGGTTGGCTAGCCAAGTGAGGGTCGGCCTTGCCAGATCGACTTGGCGAGGCCCAGGTGAAGCTAGTTAGCTTGGCCATCACCCATGGCCAGCCATCGCCAAGAGAAATAAGAAAGGAAAAAGAAAAAAATATTTAAAAATCGATAAGCGTAGACCATCCTACATAATATTCTTGTCATTCATATAAGCAATTTTTGACCAAAATTGGCCATATGGAAAAAGTGAAAATATTTAATACTCAATTGATAAAATTGAAAAATTTACAACTAAATTGAATAAATTTAAGATTTTTTGGATAATTTTTCTTATTAATATATGATTTAATAACTCCTGTCTTTTTTTCATAAATACTATTGAAAAAATAATGAAAGCTTGATTGGACTCATGAACTTGTCGATCCAAGCATAGTCGAACTTGAACTGAACTCGACTAGATGCTTGTTCAAATGATTCAAGCTCGAGTGCGGTACGGAGCAAGGTGAGTGGATCTCTTGTAATCATCGAGTCGAGACCAAAAGTGGCTTGACCCGTTTTCGCCTTGGTGTAATCGGAGTGGAAACCATTAAAAAAAATGATAAAAGGTAATGATTACAAAGTATGAAAACATGCAGGAAAATTCAATCCTTCGCCCCCCTTGTTTTGTCCGTATTAGACCGGTAAAAACAGAAAACCAACGAAGAGATTCACGAGGTTTTTGGTTTGGGTCCAGGAGAGACCAATCCAGTAAAGATAAAAGATCCAATTTTTCTTTCTTCTCCATCGTCTCCCTTCGGATAACGCGAGCTCCGAAAAAGGCTCGATCTTTATCGCGATCTCGCCGCCATCTCGTGCCAGCCTGCACCAGATGCATCACCCGCCGAACCCGGATTCCCTCTCGCTGCTTCAATCCGCGGGAACCCCAAATGCACCTCCGGAGCATCCCGTTCCCTCCACTTCCAGGTTCTGGCCTCCGACCCACTACAAATCTTTCGATTCGGTTCTTGACTTGCTTACGTGGGTGAATTTAGGACCCAGATTTTGTCGATTACGAGGATAGTTTAGGAAAAAGAATTCTGGGTTCTTTTCTATCTGTGCTTATACGTGGGTGAATTTAGGACCCAAATTTTGTCGATTACGAGGATAATTTAGGAAAAAGGATTCTGGGTTCTTTTCTATATGTGCTTATTGTTCGGCCTCTCTCTCTCTCTCTGTGGTTATGGTTGAATTGCTTTGCTGAGTATAGCATTCACTTCGAAGGCAGAATGTTGTAATGTCCAGGCACTAGTTTTGGGAACTTTCTGTCGTCTTGTTTCGCTAACGAGTTGTCAATAGGAATTTGACTTAGAGGCTGATTAAACTTAAGCTTTTTTCTTTTTAATAGAAATCACTCTTTTTTCTGTTGAACTATCTGGATTTTGCTAAGTCTAGGGGCAAAAGAAAACAAGAAGAAGAAAACAAAAGCCAGAAGAAGTAAGCTAAAGGGGACTTCATAATGGAGACATCCTTTTTCACCTGACTAAATAGAGACATTGGTTCTTTGATGCAATTTTTTTTTCTCTGGATGCAGGAGGGATGAAAATGCTGTGTGGAAAAGTCAGAAGGCAGGCCGTGAGAAATTGAGGAGGGATCGACTGAATGAGCACTTTATCGAGTTGGGAAATACGCTAGGTGATGCTTATAACTTCTATTAATTGTGAAGGAGTGTTGATATGTGTTTCTTGCTTGTTATCCTCTCACTGCATTGGGTGTATTAGTATAGTGTCTGTAGTTGCTTTATAGTCTTTATAGATGAATACATCATTTCTTTTATTATAGTTTGCGATAAGTAAGACTTCTTCTTCTCTTTTTTCAACCTTGATTTGTCAAATTTTTCATGACGACCTGTTGAAGGGCTATTGATCGTGATGACTACTTCCCTGTACCTTTGTAAGAATACCATGATCTTACTCTGTTGATGGATTAGTTTATCACTTGATGTCTCCTTTGCATTTTGGAAGCACTGGCTTTTTGTGCTTTACTTGATTGGCTAACATACTAACAAGAAAATTATTTTTTGGTTGCACATAAATCCTCTTATATTTCGATCTAGGTTGTTGAGGTCTTAAAATCCTATCTAAAATTCCCAAGTTGATAGTGTAATCTTTTGAGATGTTTTTAATCAATCCCTTTGTGTATGTGTTGTAGCAATTTAGCTCTTCTTAGCTGGTTAATCTCTACCTAAACTTAAAGTATATGCTGCCTTCTGTCTTTTATTCTCAGTCTCTTGTCAGTCTTTTGTTGGCTTTGCCATTGGTGCATGCTACCTCACATTCACCCATTTACTTGTCAAGGATCTTTATCCAGCCTTTTTCCATTTGTGTCTTCTCTGTGGAAAGTGCCTGGTTCTCACAAGTCTTTCCTGAAAATCATAGAAAATATGCTACATCCTACTTCAGCTTTCTACTCTGCCAATGTTGTTTTCTAAATTGCTCTTTTCATTTATACAATGAACATAGACAGTTAACTCAGGCACTGACTTATAAAGGAAAAGACAGTCAACTCTAGTTGCATTAGTTAAAAGCTTTGTCATTGGTATCTTCATTGTTTCAAAAAGTTAAGACAGTTACAGTGAAGACTTTGCCAATTTATTTAGCAAAGTCTATTTTATCAATGTTTGTAAGATGCTCCAATCACCTTTTGCAATGGTTTCTCCCCATATTTAGTAGATAAGGCATGAAATAAATGTAATTTGAAACTTCCTAAGTTGTATACCTTAGAAGTTAGAAGCACTGTTTTCTCTTTTGGTACTCAGGCTGTATTTTAAGAAAATTTGTCAACTCTTGGAGTAGAAGTTTGTTAAACTACTCCTGTTCCTACTGCTGACTTGGCACTGAAGCTGTAAATTTTCCTCTGTTCAACAATCTGAATCATGAGCTGAATGCTGATAGTTTAATGAGATTTGCCATAAGCAAATGTCCTTTAGCTTTTGATTATCAATCTGTTATACCCTGTGTGCACATTTTTGGAGTGGTAAAAGAAAAACTCTCACTATAATAATATCTTAAGAGAAAGCTACTTCTACTTGCAGATCCCGATAGGCCAAAAAATGACAAAGCGACAATTTTATCAGATACTATACAACTGCTGAAGGATTTGACTGCTCAGGTGAACCAACTCAAAGCTGAATATAGTACGCTTTGTGAAGAATCTCATGAGGTGATCTTATGCTTAGTCTCTTTTTATTTAAGATTAAAAATCATAGGGCACCTTGTAATACGTTATTTTCCTTCTTAAAATAGTTGACACAGGAGAAAAATGATCTCAGAGAAGAAAAGGCCTCTCTAAAATCTGACACCGAGAGCCTTAATGCTCAGTATCAGCAGAGAGCTAGAGCCATGTTTCCATGGCCCATTATGGATCACTCAGTGGTTATGGCCCTCCTTCATACCCATATCCAGTGCCCGTAGCTTTGCCTTCTGGTCCCATTCCTGTTCATCCACCTTTGCAGCCTTACCCTTTCTATGCAACTCCAAATTCCAGTGTCTTCCCTAACTCCCATTCGACTTTGCTTCCATTTGCAACACCTAACATGCAGTTTGAGCAGTTGTCGGGCCATTATGCACATCCGCTTATGCAGCTGGGAAATCAGTCCCTTG
Organism: Eucalyptus virginea; assembly: GCA_014182375.1. NCBI lineage: Eukaryota > Viridiplantae > Streptophyta > Magnoliopsida > Myrtales > Myrtaceae > Eucalyptus > Eucalyptus virginea. The sequence goes on along the minus strand of CM024520.1, from coordinate 36,780,166 downwards.
TCTCGAGCAATAAAAACGACAAAGGCAAGGAGAGGAAGCATGAAAAGTCTGGTAGTTCAAACGATGTCACAACAGACTTGGAGCTGAAGACACCTGGGTCTGCAACAGACAATGTCAGTTTTTGCCCTTCTCGAACCTTTTCTTTAAAACCTGTCACTATGGAAAGAGAAAAAAACTCTAATTCATTGTTGTGCAGGATTCATCGTCACCACATAGATCATCTACAAAATCTACGAGAAAGGATGATAACACTGCAGAAAGGAGTTCTTCTACTCATAGTTCATCACCACATAGTGTACAAGATAGCTCTTCCAGTAGCATAGCTGGTGGTTCGAACTCAAGGGCAAACGATTAAGTATTCAGCCGCAGAGATACCCTTCAAAAGAAAGCAAGGTTAGTGGTCAAGTCCGATGGATGTGCTTTTTCCCAGCTCTCCTTTTCATAGTATGCATAGGTGTTTTAGGTTTTATCTCTTCATATTGGCTTGGACAAATTGATGATGGAATTGGGTTAGTCTTCATGCAGCTGTCTCAGCAGAGTTCCTGGAATTTCGCCCATTTGTTGCTGTGGCTGTGTCATTTAATGCCTTCTAATCCAAACGGCATTAAACACAAACGAGACTCTCTACTTTTGCTGTTTAGAGGCATGTGCGCAGATGCGATGGCATTCGAGCATCATGTTTTGCAGAAGCTTCTGACCTGCACACATTGAGGACGCTACCGAAACGCCAGCTACAACTGTGAAGTTCTCACTTTGCCGATGTGAGAAAGGGAACAAAGGGCTTGCAACTTGTTGGTAATGGCAAATGTTATGTCTATGCAATCATGCCTTGGCTGATTAAGCAATGGTGTAGCATCCGCTTGCTTCGATGCCTGGTTCATACAAAAGATGTCTCTCGAATTCGAGTTCCGTTTTCACTTCCTTCTACTACCTATTACCTATATGATTTCAATTTACACTTTTCACGTCACTTGTCTAATATTTACATCAAAAGTCGGACATGATCAAGTATTAGCAATATCAATTGGTAAGTGCATGCCGAGGTTTGGACAGATCTCGATCTAAAAGAAAGGGATTGGCTGTCGAATTTGAACTGACTTACCGTGGCCTAGACTCATCTTACTGGGCGGTCAATCACATGTCCAGAAACGTGGGATGCTGCAATGTACCTTACCGAAAACTCTTCAGTTTTTCGGCATCGCAAAGATAATAATACAATGATTGGCTCTACTCTACAATGTCTACATGTCGTCCAAAGCACAAGTCCACAAGGTTGTTCGTTAGTCGTATTAAACATATTGAACTGAATGGATCAGCATGGCAAGCAGTGTTTTTGAAGGAAATGGACTTAGTTAAAGAAATAGTGAAGGTCCATCAGCGTGATTGAGAGGCAAGCTATTTCTTCTGCTTCCAAGAAAACAAAACCTAAATAAAACAAAAGCATCAAAGCACCAGTGGTCTAGTGGTAGAATAGTACCCTGCCACGGTACAGACCCGGGTTCGATTCCCGGCTGGTGCAACCTTTGTTTTTCTCCCTTTTGCTTAGCGTGTGTAGATTTTCTTTATAATAATTTGCGTTAATTTAGTTTTGTAAACTATGTAAGCACCAATTTTAGGAAAACTTTTCTTAAATTATTTATTTTTTGTGAGGTAAATGCTCTCTTAAAGACCCTTTTTTTTTTTTTTTTTTTTTTTGGTCGGCACTCTCTTAAAGACTCACTGATGCTTTTTCAGTACCCCTTTTTAGCTTGCTGCATGGTTGAAGAAAAGCATGGTATCTCTCGCACCATCTTGAGTGCAACTCACTCCACATACCAGACAACTCCAACCTCACTCCAAGCATCCATCCCGGACACTCCCCAGCCATTAATCCAGAAACAATCCCATTCTCCCTCATATCTCTCAGACCCAATTCACTTCACAGAGAGAGAGAGAGAGAGAGAGAGAATCACATGGATTGGCTTCAACCAAGGAGAGGCCCAGAGTGGAAGCGAGGATGGACCAACCAGATGTTGGCCTCGATGTCCGCCCCGCCGCTCCACCTGCTCTCTGTCTTCTTCATCGCCATCTCACTGCTCTGGTTCTCCGGTCGCGTTCGGTATGAGTCTGAGTTCCGCTACTCCATGGTCAACCTCCAACTCCTCCTCTTCCTCCTTCCCCTCCTCATCTTCCTCTTCTTGTCCCTCCAATCCGGGGCTGCACGGCTCAACTACCACCTCTCCTGGCAGCAGCCACGACATCCCATGCAGCCCCACCTCCCCGGCAGTGTTGGCGGCGGCGGCAGAGGCGGTGACAACGGTGGTGGAGGGGGAGGGGGCATTCCCTGGGGCGTTGCCATCATTCTGGTACTGGTCCTGGTGATGGTGTCGTACCACCGGTCGTTTCAGTCCATGTGGTTCGGGCCTCTGCGAAGGTCGGATTGAGCGGGTGTTATATGTGAAGTTCCAAATTGTGTAGGGAAAGAGAAACAGGGGGAAGTTATTTTAAAGGCAGCCGAATCCTGTAGTGATGAGACAACCAGTGCATGTACGCACGTGTAGAGATTGTAGTCTTTTGGATTATAGTTGTTATTGTTGGAGGTTTGTTGATATTATATCCTTGGACATGTCAATTGAAGCTCATAAGAGTCCAACGTGAAATGACTTGAGCGTCGAATTCGTATTTTGAAAAAATCCACTACACATTCTCCATTTGAAATATATTTTTCTAAAAATAATCACTTGAAATAATTAGTCAATGAAAAGTATTTCATTCTTGACAGTTTATGTTTTAAATAATTTAGTGGATCATGAATTTTTTCATTTAAAATTTCTCTTGTAAATCATTTAATTTTCAGGAAAAAAACGAAAGTCTCAATGATTTGTCGTGTTCTTCATTTTCATAGTTCTTAGTGCTAATCATCGGTTAATAGCCCACAGAAGTTACAATGTTTTCTTCACTCAGACTCTTTAGCGACTGAGATGGACCCGTCAATACTGTTTACATGGATTTGGAGCTAGCGCGACTTAATTAGATAATTTATGCAAATTTATGGACTTGATCAGAAAAATTATTTTAAAAAAATTAAAGACTTATTCGGAGGAACAGATACATAAATATACGGATAAAGAATGGGTTTTTACTAATACAATGAGACGTGGCAACTGTCGTGATTGGCCATTGCAAATAATCATGCGATGCTTTAATAATGATGGCCAAAAGCTCATTGCTTTAAATGAAGGCACTTTGAGTTAAGATTCTAGACTCTTGATTGTTTGAAGGTGAACAGATGAATGAACACCACATATATCGTCCATTGTCAAGCAATTTGAGAAAATATTTTGATATCCCCTCACGTGTAAACCGAATTAGGAGCGGCATGTGAAATTTGGTTAATGGGGTGAATGTACACACACGAAAATAAAGCATATAGGACCGTTGTCAAATGACATGGAATAATGTCTTAACACCCTCTCTCAAGTGCAAACCAGTTTAGCACAAATAGAGCATATGAAACCTGTTGCCAAGCGATCTGGACCGTGTTTTAAAACCCTCTTAACGTACAAGTCAAATTAGGAGTGACATGTGGAATTTGACTGATAAGGATGGATGCATATATGCGAAAATAGAGGCTTGAAAGATATAAAATAATGTAATTGGGGAAGTAAATATAAACCTAGAAGATTTGAACTTAAAGCTCAAGTTTATAGGTGAAAGGAACCACATGCATATAAAGAGCATATTAGCATGATTAGAAGCAACATGAAAGTGATAGCATTGGCTCTAATAACATGTTGGAAAGTTTAACCAAAAAGCTTTAAATTTACGGGTGAAAGGCGATTAGATGAATACAAAGATAATATAAGACACGTTGTCAAGTGATGTGGGATAGTATTTCAACATATAAAAAAGAAGGAGATTATTTTCTTTCAATCTAGTTTATGTGTTAAAGAAGTCAAAGACTTGTGCTTTTTGGTGGATATTATTTGTCAATATAGTTTAAGGATTAATACAACAAAAAAAAATTATGCATACCGTGACATAATTGCCCCAAAATTTGTGTTATGAAAAACCCTAAACTTGTCTATTATGATACAAATACTCCAAACTTTTTTTTTTTTTTTTTTTATGGTATAAAAAGTCCCAAACTTATACTAGTGTGATAAATACATCTTGAATGGAATGAAATATGGGATATCTATGTCACACACGTATAAGTTTAGGTTTTTTCAAGACACACGGAAAAAAAAAAAAAGTTGGGACCATTCGTGTTATAATAGGCAAGATTAAGGTTTTTTATGACAAAAAAAACAGTTAGAGTATTTGTATTACGATAGGTATAATTTGGGATTTCTTTTTTATTTTATCTTATTTGCCCGTGTTTAATGAACAACATGATATTTTTTTTTTTATAATGATCGTTTCATTCTATAATTTCATAAGAAGAGTTACTGCTCCAATCAAGACTATCAAGTAAAATCAACCTAAAGGTGAACTTACGTTTTTCTAATTAAATCATGATATCATAAACATTCTTTTTATCAATGTCATTCAAATAAAAAGTAATGTTTTTTTTTTTTTTTTGGCATGCTTAGAAAAGTTAAGATTTCATTTATTGGACTTGTAACTAACTACGTGCATCTACATGATTATGTCGCATTCCAAGAGTTTTTGTACGATGGCCATGACCAATCCTTGGAACGAGCAACCCTCAATCGGCATCCCTAAGTGCTAAGGCTCTCTCAAGTATTCTGGAATACTCCTGGGGTGATACGGCAAATGTACGAACATGTAATAAATGTGGATAGATGGTAGTTGGGGAGATATGATCTCCACCGTATGATGGAAGAGAGATCTATAGATATAATTTGTCATGTACTTTTATATATAGGGGTCTCATTCCCCTCATTATATAAACTCATTCACAACAAGTGAAATACAAATTCAAAAATTCTAAATTTATTACACTTTTATGGATTTAAACTGATGTGGGAAAATTATGCAAAAATTCTAAATCTATTACACTTTTATGGAATCAGTTCTAAACCTTTCAATTTCGACAATTGATTCGTAAATCTTTTCGAATTTTATCAATTGAGTCTATTTGGTCAAGTGTGGCTGAAATTGGTAATGTAAAGGTTGGTCATCCTACGTGGCACGATCAGCATTGACATGGATAATTTCAAATAATATTTTATATTTTTTCGATTTTTTATCATTCTTTTCTTCTTTTTTTAACCTTGGGTTAGGGAGGTCTCCAACTGACCCTCACCAGTCATGGGCGAGGGCGTTGCTACCCTCACTTGGCTTGGGCAAGGGCCTTCGTTTCCTCACCAGCCACAAGGAAGGTCATTGGGCCCTCACTAATCACAAGCTAGGCCACTAGGCAAGGGTGTCACAGCCCTTGTTTGGTTCTATGCAAGGGCATGACAGCCTCACTTATGGCCAACAAAGATGTGGAGGCTCTCACTTGTGGCCGGTGAGGATGCAAAGGACTCGCCCATGGCTAGCAAGGATCGCCGGCCTAGGGTTAGGAGTAAAAAGAAAAAAAAAATTAAAATTAAAATTTTAAAAAATATTAAAATGTTATTAAAATTATTCATGATAATCGCTGGCCCATGTTATGTAAGACAGCTGGTGTACACATCTACATTTTCCGTTAAAATTATTTGAATTGACTTAATTGACAAAACACAAAGATGTTTGGGATCCAATTACAAAATTGAAAATTTAAGACTAAATTGATAAAAATACAATGGTTTAGGATTTTCTGAATAATTGTCCCTAAATGATGCATACAGAGTACAATATTGATCATAATACACACGACTTTTCCATTAAATAATGTATTTATTAAGAAGTCCAGGGAACGAACGAGCTTTCCACGAAAGAAGAAAAATTTAAAGTGTTTGGCGTAAAAGGAAATTCTTATTCATAGAGAAGAGAAAAAGACAAAAAGAAGCGACAACGAGAAAAAATAATTTATTACCAAAACCACACCGTAAACTTAAAATGCATGCAAGTATCGTCCCTTTGTATTAACTGCATATGACCAATTTTTTTTTTTTTTAAATCCACAAATCAATCTTAATAAGTCCGACATCTTTCCTTTATATAATAGGAAGACAATATACTGAATTTTCTAAAGTGTGAGGTGATTGTAGCACACCGAATATTAAATATGACCTACTTTGCTTTTCTCTTATTGCAGCTTAAAAAGAAAAAAAGCAGACACAAGATCAAAGGAGAAAAAGGAAGGAAGAAAGGATGGAAGGAAGGGAGCAGAGAATTAGAAAAATAATGATTGAAATCTTCGAGTGTAATGTAATAGATAGCTATGATTTTTTTATTCTCCATAATAATTATAATAAATCAGGGATATACATAATCAAGAAAATATATGCATAATTCCGAGGATTATGAAGAATTAAGAGAAACATCCAAATTAACTGTGAATAAATTTTTATAATGTGTAATTTATTATTATATGATAGATAGAATTAATCACGAAGGGAGATATTTTGGACTTTTATAACTCTGCGAAATGTAATTGATTAAATCTAATAGAGCCGAACATGAGATATTTTGCCCCACGATTTGACAATAGGATAGAGCCGAGAAACTTCATGGACCAAGCAGCAGCAAGAACGTGGCCACTTCATGATCGCCATTTAATTTGTGACCGGGACCACGAGCCACAGAGGTCGGGCTTTTATCATATGATAGACAAAATCATGTCACGATCGGTCTTGGTGACCTTTGCTTTGAGTGACCAGACAAAATCACGATCCTCGTTACTCCTAGAAAAAGGAAAGGAAAGGAAGGGAAAGGAAGAAAAGCGTGTGCATACAAAATGATCTGACTGATTTGATCATTTAGGGAGGAATTTAGTGTAATCTTGAATTTCTGACTTTGAGGCGTGTTAATTTAAATGAAATATTTTTTCGTAAAATAGTTATCCAGTAAAAATGATCATTTAACAGAAAACATTCACGCTCAAATGAAATTTGCATGCTTAAAATTAGGGAACAAATTTTCTTATCTGTAAAGGAAAAAGTATTTTCCTAAAAAATGATTTCATGGGAAAGCATTTTTCTTATTATGAAATTTTACCGAAACAAATACATCCTTATTATGGAATACATTTGCCATCACGAAAGATCCATGACCAAGCCAGCTATCTGCGAATCATTTGCATCATACTTGTACTTACCAATTGCATCACGCAACGCGTGCATTTAGTGAAGCTCACGCGAAATTCTTCAAGTTCGGTGAGGTGGCTGGTTACGTGATGATACAAGTACTATCACAATATTCGCATGACGCTGTTTAGGTTTCTTGATTGTACTCGTTATGTAACTTCTCCTGAGCCAGATATATGCTGGAAATGGATCAAACATTTATTTAAAAGATGGAATTTGAAGTCTGACGGGGTAATTTGGGGCGTGCATGGTTGTGTGTGTTTGTGTGTGTGTGTGTGTGTTTTTTTTTTTTTTTCTATTTATGAATAAAAATTCTTTTTTTGTTCTCTCGGAAACAAAAAAACATAAAACATGTTTGATTACGTTTTTGTTAAATCTATTTTTTTGTTTCAACAACACATTTGAAATAGAAAGAAGAAAAAAAAAACTCATTTTTTATTTCTAGAACAATTTTTAAGAACAAATTTTCTCTCTCCTATCTTTTCCTATTTTTTTTCTTCTTCTTTTTTCTTTGGCTGGTCATTGGCCTTGGCCATGGCCAGCGACCGGCTTTCAAGGGCCGGCGACCTCGCCAGAGCGTTGCCGGCCCCTGGCGAGGCTCGGCCTCACCTTGGCTGGACGAGCTCGAGCTTGCCCAGATCAGGCGAGGTCGAGCTCGCCCAGCCACCGACGAGGCTCGGCGTCGCCAAACCACTGCCGGGTTGGAGTCGCCGGCAATGGCCTAGCGAGGCCGAGCCTCGCCGGTGGTTGGGCGAGCTCGGCGCTTAGGCCACCGCTAGGACCTGGTGGGGCGAGCTCGAGCTCGGACCCTAGGCGAGCCCGAGCTCACTCACCCAAGGTGAGGCCGACCCTCGCCGGGGGCCGGTGAGCCTCACCCAACCATGGCGAGCCTCGCCATGACTAGGCAAGGCTACTGGCCCTCGTTGATCGGTCGCTGGCCATGACTGAGGCCGGCGACTGGCCAAAAGAAGAAAAAAAGAAAAAAAAGAAAGAAAAAAAGGAAAATTAAAATTAAAAAATTAAAAGAAACAAAAAAATGAACATAAATTTACCAAATGTGTTTCGATTCTTTTATTTATTTATTTCCGAAACAAGTTTCAAACGTTTTTCTAGTCAAAAATTATTCCTCAAAACAGAAATAATTTTTCTATTTCTATTCCTGTAACAATTTTGAAAAACAAAAAAACGCACCCTTAGAGAATTCACTCTGTTAATGAAATCATTATGCACCATTGGCAATATGGTGGGTTGAATGTTTTTGTTTTTCTGCAATTAATTTTGCCGTACTCTCTGTTGGGTTTTGAGAGGAAGATCTAGGTATCATGATATCGTACCAAAATTTCAAAATAGGACATTTCTTCAGGCGAAAACTCAAAATCTTTGGTATGCTTTTGTCGTACTAGGGTAAATAGTCTAAATAGTCATACTCCTATTATAAGGACGTCAATTCAATTCTTAACTTTTTAATTTTATCAATTGATCTTAAATCTTTGTTCAAGATTCCAACATAATCATTTTCATCAATTTTCGTCGGAAATTACTGAGTAGTGATGTGTCACTTAGGAAGACGATGATTGGTCCATTATGTTGGCCATTTCTACTAAAATTTGGCTAAAATGATTATATTGAAATTTTCATAAATGCTTAAGTATAAATTAGCAAAATTAAAAAATTTTGAATTGGATTGACATCCCCACAATAAATTTAGGAATGAATTGGATAATTTTCTTTTTCCTCATATGTTCTAATTTTTCTTTTGTATGAAACATGGTTAAAAATTCGGCTTACGGGTTCCCTGGGTTACCAAAAAAAAAAAAAAATAGTTAAAACTGAATACAAAAATTTAACATCATAAATTTACTATTTCTATTTATCTCATAATAAAATATGAAGTATCTCTCTAGGAGTAATGAAAACAAACTAGAATTTAAATTCTTATTGATTCCAAAATTAGCAAGCCAACCAGTAGAGCGATTTTTTTCCCAAAAGTTATGTTGCACTTTAAACTCAAAGTAAGAGCGCAATAGTCTTCGAATATTAGGGCTAGCATTATCAATCATAAGCTAAGGATTAACAAGATCAACAATTAATTTAGAGTCAATCTCAATGATGAACTTATGAAAACCAAGTTATTTTGCAAAGTTGATTCCCAATGACCAAGATAGTTACCCTTTTCATTTCTAAATAAGCTCCTTGCACCAATAAGTCCTAGGTTATTTTTAGAGGCCCTATCATTAGTCAATTTAATCCACTCAGAAGGTGGATGATCCATCTGACCAAAATCGGAGAAGTGCATAATTCACTTAATCTCAAGCTATTCACGAATGAGGTTTTAATGATTTCCTTTGTGTATGATTGAATTACTTGTATTGGATTCGAAGGAAAAACAAGGCTGTTCAGGAAAAGCGACTTGTTTTTCCATTCCCAAAAAGCCACCCACTTATTCCATACGTCATAATTTTTCTCAACCAATAATAACATTGGCAATCTTATCTTTAGCGACTTTACTTAAAAGTTAGTAAGTCATTATCTTCTTAAGACCATCTGATGGTTGGAATTTTCTTCTTTTGATCCCACGATCCAGATTAGATACAGGACCGGTCCCATAAATTAGAGGATTGGACCGTAGGATTTCCCCTAAATAATGTAACGCCAAACGTCTCGCATCAAATAGGGAAAGGTTGCTGCAAATTATTACTTAGAAGAAAAAAGGTCGTTATAAGTGGAAATCCACCTGTACCTTCTTGGAGTAGCGACTAGGTTGCTCAGGAAAAGATCAGTTTATGGATGTTCACCATTCTCCAACTTAAGGCTAGAATTCATCCGCCTCTAATCTTCTTGCGTCTTTCTCAAACTTTTTGTTGTTCTCTTCCACTAAAATCATCAGTTATAGATGCTCTTTTGATTCATTTTTTTTTTTTTTTTCCATTAAGCTGCTTAGCTTCCAATGGATCAACATATATAACAACCTCAACTTCATCATGTAACTCTGGTATTGGTAAATTTACAGGCTATATATTTTGCAGATACACAGAAAAAAAGAAGAGAGAATTGATCATCTCAGAAGCCTCTCAACCACTAATCAACTCCTACACATAGGCTTTCTTTCACCCTTACTACCTCATAAAACACTCTATACCTCAGTCTCATCCAGTTTACAGAAACCCCACTTCTTGATTGCCCATCCAGGAAAAAAAAAACAAAGAAAAGACAAAATAAACACCTCAAGTTTATCACTTTCACATGATCATCATCAGCTTCAAAAGCTTCAAAAAAACCAACTCTCGAGAAAGCTGGACTGATACTGGAGCAAAATAAGGACGAGCACGATGAGAGCCGCCACGCCCCATGGTGAGCTACCCTCGGATGGCCCCCTGTAAGTTGCCCTGCGCCGGCCCCATGGCGAGCTGGTGAAGAAGCTCTCTGGATCATCCATAGAGGATAGGAGCTTCACAAGCAGTATCAGAGCGATAGGCGTCACAAAAAGGATCCAACCCATCTGCTCTCCGGCGGTTTCGACCACCGATTCATAGCTGAAGTACCAAGATATGCCTAGAAAGATAAAGATCACTGCCAGGATCACAAGGACTGGAACTGGTAGAGGGTTGAGAGTGAAGACATCGGAGATTGAAGAGGTTGTGCTTCTTCTCCCATAGGCCATGATGAGAGGATTTTTTTTTTTCCTTTGTTTTGTTTCTTTTTTAATGTTTTCTGGAAGAGGGGTTAGGTAGGTTTAGTTTTATAGCAAGGGAAAGAGGATCCTCAAGAATGATGGCCCCAGAAGTCGCATTTATTAGGGAAGATTGTATCCTTAAAGAAAAGACCTTTCTTTTTATAAGCAGGAGTGTTATTATATGAGAGAGCCCTAGCAAGTGATGGCTTTATTGGACTCTCCGGATGTACACGATAACCACGATAAATGATGAAAATTACGTTCGAGAACTTCTAATCATACATATAATTTAATTATTTATTTTAAGTTAAAAATCACATAGGACCATCGTTGTCATGGATATTTTTACTAATATTTTAACATTTTTTTTTTATTTTTTCCTCTAAATTGACTAGTAAGGGTCAAAATCCTTGCCCAGATCTAATGAGGGCCAGTGGTCTTGCTCGTGATCACTTGTCGCGGGAAAGGTCTCGAAGGCTCTCACTAAATCTCAAAATGAAGGAAAAAAAAGAGAAAAAAAAAAAGAACAAAAATACAAAAAATTTAAAATAAATATTACAATATTATTAAAAATTTCCACATCATGTCATGTAGGATAGCTGATATTTACGTTAATGATTTCTGATTTAAATTAGCCGAATTGATTAAATTTGTAGCAATATGAAAAGTTACGACGGAATTGATACTGAAATAAATTTATATATATATATATATTTTTTATGCTTTTCCCTTTCTTCATACATAGATGATTACCTTTTTAAAGACTTAATCGGATGCATGTATTGCATAGAAACCAGCAAGAAGTAGGGATGGAGTTTACAAAGAAAATTAGTAAGTTGGGGTATGGAATTCATAGCACAAATCCACCGTATCCACAGCTCCCAGCGCGACTCGAAGACTTCTTTGTGCGTTAGTGAAGAAGACTTCACCTACCGACGTCCTTATTGCCTGTTTTCTTTTTTTTCTTTTTTTTTTTTTCTTTTGGTCGGTATTGCCTGTTTTCTTGTGCGGTTCTTTTTTAAGAAGAAACAAAAATGGACAAGTCCAATCAACAGACGCGTCCATCACGGCCTTCGGAGGAGTCCTGCACTGCACTTGCTCGGTCGACTTCGGATAAAGAACAAAAAAGAAAACAACTCTTCAAGACACGAGCGATTTTTCTGCTATTGACTTCAAAATTAGAATCCCAACAAAAAAAGTATATATTATATGTAATGTGCCCCTTGCTATAATTTATGTACGGTTCTTTTTTAAGAAGAAACAAAAATGGACAAGTCCAGTCAACAGACGCGTCCATCACGGCCTTCGGAGGAGCCCTGCACTTGCTCGGTCGACCTCGGATAAAGAACAAAAAAGAACACAACTCTTCAAGACACGAGTGATTTTTCTGCTCTTGACTTCGAAATTAGAATCGCAACAAAAAAAAAGTATATATTATATGTATGTGCCCCTTTTTATAAGTTAGGAAACTTCTTCAACCCAGAATTCTAATCCAAATAGGAGACTCTGGTGTTGCGATTTCTTTCTTAATATATTCGATTTAACAGAATAATCTATATCCTCCAATTGGATTGGATTTTATAACAAGCTTAAACTTGAGATATAATTTAATAACCATAAAATTAATATGGACAATCCTTAGATTCAATTCCTTCATATTCCTAACATACATGGAGATATACACACGCATAAAGTTACGTCCAACTTTGAAAACCCTTCCTATTAGTAATTTTCCTATCGATTTAGAAAGCCTACTTAGAACCATGGAAAAGATGAATTCAAACAAGGGATGGAACAAAAGGAGGGCCTTCATTTGGTAATGAGTTGCCAAATTTTTTTTAACAGGATTGCATCATTGGTAATTATACTTTTCAGTCATGACAAGGAATGTTTTAGATATACCTATATACCAGCAAATGAGAACAAACAAACGTGCGAAAAAACAAGTGAAAATTACAAATAAGTAAGCTGAATTCAGAACGAATTATATGGTGACGTAGAGTCCAACTCAATTCAAAATGGTCCCTAAAAAAATATAACTATTTTTCTATTTGCTCTTTTTTTTCCTCACATTCTTCCTTTGACGCTGACCGCTCCATTATTGCTGGTGGAGTTTCTCAAACTGGAGCTTTCTCTCTCTAACTGACCTTAGCGGATTAGTCCAAACTTAGGTTGGAATCACGCGACATCCAAATGTACACGCATACTCAAAGTGAATATATGTTGATGTATTCCAAATACACACGTAAAGATTATGTCATTTTTTATTTTTATTTATATATAAATAAAAAGAGGTTTGATTAATTATTTTTCATTTAATTAATTAATTAAGGTGCACGTGTGCAACGCACATTTTGTGTGTGTTTTTATTTTGAATAAAAAAACAATTTAAAGCGGGCATGTGCACGAATTTGTGCAGATGCACGATTTGCATGTAGTATCCATCATGCACGATCGTGCACGATTGCGCTTCGAGAGAATCAAAGTGAGGATCAGCAATGGTTGCTGATCCCACCGTTGCTGATTCGTGAAAATAAATTATCCAAAAGTCCACAAAAAGGTTGTAACAAATAGAGAGAAAGTGGGCATGTGTGTTTTGTGTCTTAGAGACACAAGAAAGAAAAATAATTCTCTTTAGATCGAGCCGTGACTAAAACTTCAAGGATATGACGTATTGTCTCCACAAGATTGCTAGCACGATCATAGTGGTGATTATCCGAAAGTCTTCTTTTCCATTCGACGTCCATTGTTGGTGTGTCTGAACTAGAGGTCCAACGTTTGTGAGACTCGAACTAAAGAACACTTGAACCAATTCATTTAAAGTGCGCTTCGAGAGGTAATTTATTTAACTCCCTTTTTATATTCATATTTTTGATTAAAACGCATGAACAACGCCTTCGGAGAATCATGTATAAAATATATCATCTTTGTTTCCGCTGTGTTCTTTTTGTTAATTTAACCTATACATAATTCATGAAACCCCAACAGTGGTATCAAAGCCAACCTTAGGTGTTTTTCATGCGTTTAATTGATTTATAGTTCAAATATATTTTTGCATTCTAATGGCCAATTTATTTTTTGTTAAGAGAATCTCTTGCTCTTATGTTGCTTATAGAAGTTGATTAATTTATGTGATAAATTTAATCAACTAAGCAAAAATTAGAACTAAATCAATTTTGAATAAAAAATCCGTAACTTGTTATACTTTGTGTTTATATTCTGCGAATGATTCCCGATTGTGAATTTAAAGTTGACAACACAACTTTCATTCGGAATCACACTCGTGAACTTTGTTTCATCGATTTGATTTCTTGATGTAATTTGCGTTGTTCGACTTTAAATTTGATTAAATGCATATTTTTATCTATGCCTTCCAGAGCTTGAATTTTGAATTTATGGCTCGTAAGGAAGGGTGTAATAATGAAAAGATCCCTAATCATTATGAATGTTGTATGGATGAATGTATGATGATTATAGGTATTCTTTTTGGGGATGTAATTATTAAATGGAGGCTGCGTCATTCCTTTTATTTTATTTTAATTTTTCATGAATTGTAATTTTAGCATAGTTTATTATATCAATTGTTGATGTAAAATACTACGAGTTCAAGGGGAGCCATTGGAGGAGCCATTAAGCCGGAGAGCTCTATGGGCTCGGTCTTTGAAGAGTTCAAAAATTCAAGAAGAATTGAAAGGCAGGTCTCTATTATTAAAACATTAAAATGGCTAAATGGGTCTCTTTGGCTCGAGACCCATTGAACCATAATTTCATGATCACTACGTAGGATAGATGTTTATGTGATATCTATTTATTTATTATGTTTATGTTATCGTGCATGTTAAACCAGTTAATGTGTAAAGTGAGACCGTTAATAACGACCCAAATCTCCTTATTAATAATATTAAGTCAAAACAAGTTTTGGACTTGTGGCCTTCCATCGTCGTGGTTTGATCCAATATTATAGTGGTTAACTGACCGGCTATAGATACATAAGGGTTAATTACTGAGATAGCTAGTATAAGCACCTAGAGGGGGGTGAATAGGTGACAAAAATAATTTCTCGAGATAAGAGAGCAATACTAAGCAGACAATAGAAAGGAAGTTCTCCTTTGGTTAACAAAACGAATTATGATCAAAGTAAAGCAGAGAGTAGGGAAGAGAAATGAACACAATGTTTATAGTGGTTCGGCTTCTTCCAAGCCTATGTCCACTCTTCCGCACTGACAGCCCACCGGCTGGATTTCACTATGAACAAAAGAGATTTTACAGCAATGTTCTCCCTTGATTCCACAGTGTAGATATTCTACCACACTTCCTCAAGGTTTCTCACGAATATAGACTCTCTTTTGCGTACAAGATTTTGCTCAGCAAATGAATTGACTAAGAACAAGGAGCTTCAGACTTTGGAATTCTTCTATCGTGCACACACTTGAACAACTGGAACGTCTTCCTTTTATACTCCTTTATGCCATCATACTCGTTGGCACTTACCAAATGAATTCCTCCAATCTACCCGTTGGACGGAATCAATTAGGAAGATCATTCGAGCTATTTAAGGAACATGTCGATAGCCCATCAATCATGTTCGTCCATACAATCAGGATCTCGGTTTCCATAAGTGGAACCTTCCAAGTATACTTCGCCAATCATCGGATCCTTAATCAATCTTGATTCGAATAAAGGATTCCGTTATGTCATATCCAGCCAAGAGATCTTCTCCAGTTGATAAGGTCAAATCATTAACGAAACACCCTATTCTGGATAGCCTTTCTTCAACGGATTAGAGACTGTCAATGAGGATAGACTTTGAGTCTTGAGTCTGGTAGTCTGGAGGTCTTCAGACTTTAAATAGTAGAGTCTGCAAATCTTCAGACTAGACAGATGGAAACGTTTTATCAGCTTCAAAACACTCCACGAAGATTTCTCCAACAATCTCCCCCTTTTTGATGGTGACAAAATTTTTCTGCAGATTTGAATAACTTTGACCTGCAAAACATTACTCAAGCAAATATGGATATCTTATAAAGATTAATGGCTTAATGATAATACTAGAATCTGCAACCACAGAAAATAGGTTAGTCTTGCATGAGAGTCAAGCCATTCATAAGATATCAATAGTACTTAATATAAGCAGTCAAATCCAAATCCCAAATTCAGTCCACATCCAGACACAAGTCAAGTCAAGTCAAATATCAAAACAAACTAAAAGTTCAACAAGTTTAAGTTCAAAGTTTTCAAATCTCGCATCTCTCCCCCTTTTTGTCATCATAAAAAAGGTTGAGATGGAAATAGAACAGAGTCAAGATTGCTTGGGAACACGAACAAGCTGGAAATCTCCCATTGGTCGGATGATGCCTTCCAGCTTTCTCAAGTCTTCCTTCAGTTGAGCTACATCTTCACCCTTAGCATTTGCTTGAATCTGAAGAGCAAGGGCTTGGATCTGATCATTCAAAAAAGCTGAAGAAGCTTGACCTGCATTATGCAAATTCTGAACTTCGCATCCCAGAGCATATATCTGACCTCGCATTTCCAAGAGAACATCAAGAATTCTGCGAAAATCTGCTGAATTATCGTCGCGACACGGCTTCGCACGATTAGATGGAGTAAAGACAGACGATGGCAAATCAGCATAGTTACGCAGATTGGGCGATGAAACATCATGTCCCTCCTCAGGAAATTGAGAGGCATAAATGTCCTCTGGATCTGTTGGAGAGCGATTGACTCCTTCACTGGTAGCAGGATATGAGGACATATCTCTTTTCTCTCGGTCTCCCCCTGTTTCCATGCCTTCAGGTGGAGAAGAGTGTTCCTCATGCTCTCCTTCCTCTTGATCTCCTTTCTCTCATTTCTCCTCTTCTTCTTCGCTTCAATTCTTTCCTCCTCGGCATCTCTTTCTTCTTCTTCTCTCTCTCCTCTGTTTCTTTCTCCTCTCGCTTCCAAATCTTCTCGTTCTCCAGTCCCCTGTTTTGAGTTTTCTCTTGATGTTCCGTTGATTCTGGAACAGAATGACTCAGGTTCTTCAATGCCATAGCAGAAATGGTGATGTCATCCTCGTCATCTTCATCCTCAACGATGAGAGCTCTTCTTTTCTTGGATGAGGCAACCATGGGCTCTTTCCCTTTTCTTTTTGTTGCAGAAGAGATTTGATGAGGCTTGGCAGGGGTTGTCTCCTTGAATTTCTCCAACGCCTTGTTAAGTTCCTTCAAACGCATTTTAGACACCATTTTCAATCCTACCACCATGTGATCACAAGATCGAACATAGAGAGTTCGTGGAGGCTGAACATTCAAATGTCTGAATAACTTCGTCACAAGAGCTGGATAAGGAAGTTGACCCCTGTCCTTCACCACGTGGAACAAAATAGTGTGAGGAAGAGAAAACTTTTTCCCAGCATTGATGGCATACATCAACTTTGCCTCTGAATTTGAAACATCAGTTTTTGAAGTAGACTTTGGTCTGAGGCAATTAATCACAATCTTGTGAAGCAGAATGTTGAATGCACACATCCTTGAGTAGGAAATCCTTCCCTCTGTCCTTCTATCCTTAGCGAGTTCCAATGTGGCACGAGCAATAGACATAGGTTGATATCTCCCTCTCTCAACCCCAATCACATCAGCCAACATATCTACATCCACCACATAATCCTGATCTCGGACACTAAAAGAAAATCTATTTGCATCCGAGCGAGATTCGAATAGAAGTATGCGATGAGTTCAGCATAGGCTTTTGTAGGTTCAGAACAAAACTGCTCAAGTTGAAAAAGACTGAATTTTTCCCTCAAATTGACGTTCACAGAGTCAAGGAAATCAAAATCTACACTTCTAGGGTTTATTACCCCACGCTTCAACAACTTAGTGTAAAGATGCTTGTGTTCCTCCGAACGGAACAACTCTGTCCTTTTGCTCCGAATACTTGCTGCAACACCCATTCTTGGTTGAAATTGATTTGTACAACTTGTCATCATCATTTCCGTCAGGTGATTCACTCCTCCAACACGCGGATCACTTGGGATGTTTGCAAGGGTTTCTTCTGCCAACCCCTTAGGGGCAATTCCCAAACGCTCCATATTTTTTAAAAAGATGTACTCATTACCATACTCTTTGTCCTTGAGAAACTCATCGATGTAGTTCAATGGAGTACCGGTCCTCTTTAAAGCACGGTAAAGCTTATAAATAAAAGAGGGCTTTTGAATTCTTACAAGATCTGCGCCTTCGACGATTTCTTCCTCTTCTCGATGACCAACATTTTGTGGGCTAGATGGTGGAGAATGACGCTGCTGAGAATATTGTGGGCTCTCTTCGACTGGGAGACTCTTCTTCCTCGGTGAGATCAAAGTGAGTAGGCCCTCACTCATTCTCTGCGGTCCCCTGCTTGCGATTCTCGAAAACTTCTTTTGAGACGACATCTTTCACAGTCTTCGGAAGATTCCAAACTTGTTTTTCCCAAGAAAGATGACAACTTTTCGAAGATTAAACAAGAGAAGAAGACACAAGTGGAAGATCGATGCTTTTTAGGGTTTTTGGAGTAAAACGAAGAGGAACGGACAGTATATAAGTCAATCGAAGAGAGGCATACGAAGCGTCATAAAGAAAGTAAAAAGATGCATTTTTCAAAAAATAACTACAATTTAAGATTAACTTCATTTTCGAAAAAAGAAAGATTGCGATAATCACGGAAATAGCAAAAATCAATTATGGACAGATAATCGTACCTTTTTTAATCTGAGAGAGAGAATAAAATAAATTACAGTAAAAACTCGATTGTCTGAGTCTGAGAATCTCTAGACTTTTACTTCTTCAGACTTCAAGATGTTGAGTCTGGAACGAATAACCTCAAATTGATTTTTCTCCAAAGGCTTTGTAAATATATTCGCCAATTGATTTTTTGAGTCAACAAACTGAATTGAAACTTCTCCATTTTGAACATGATCTCTAATGAAGTGATGTCGAATCTCTATATGCTTTGCTCTTGAATGAAGAATTGGATTCTTGGTCAGATTGATTGCGCTGGTGTTGTCACATTTAATCTCCGTGCATGAATCTTCAATTCCAAAGTCTCTTAGCTGTTGTTTTATCCACATAATTTGTGAACAACAACTTCCAAGAGCTACATACTCTCCTTCTGCTATAGAAAGAGCTACTGTATTTTGCTTCCTTGAAAACCAAGACACTGTCCTGCTTCCAAGTAGTTGACAGGTACCCGAGGTGCTCTTTCTATCAACTCTGCAACCGGCTAGGTCTGCGTCGAGTATCCAAGAAGAGTAAAGTCTCCTTTTAGGATACCAAAGACCAAGACTTGAAGTTGAAGCAATGTATTTGATAATACGCTTTGCAGCACTTAGATGAGATTCTTTAGGGTCCGCTTGAAATCTAGCACAAATGCAAACACTAAACAAAATGTCGGAGTCTAGAAGCGGTAAGATAAAGAAGTGAACCAATGATACTCTGTATAGTTTTGGTCAACTTTCTTTCCTCCTTCATCTTTGTCTATCTTCAAGGAACTTAACATTGGTATGTCAGTCTTTTTGCAATTTTCCAGTCCAAACTTTTTGACAAGATCATTAGCATATTTTTCTTGATGAATAAAAGTCTCTTCCTTCAATTGTTTCACTTGAAGTCCAAGAAAGAAGGTTAGCTCACCCATCATGCTCATTTCAAATTCATCATGCATAGACTTAGAGAAGTTCTTGCACAAACTTTCATTAGAGGATCCAAAAATAATATCATCAACATATATTTGAACAAGCAAAAACTTTTGTTTTCTCTTTTGATAAACGAGTAGTGTCTACTTTACCTTTACGAATCCGTTTTGAATTAAGAACTTACTCGCTTCGTACCAAGCTCGAGGTGCTTGTTTTAAACCATATAAGGCCTTTTCGGTCTAAATACTGAGTCTGGTTTCCTTGGGTCTTCAAACCCAGGTGGTTGTTTCATATAGACTTCCTCATGAATGAATCTATTCGGGGAAAGCGCTTTTGACGTCCATTTGGAATAACTCGAAGTTCTTATAACAAGCAAAAGCAAGTAATAATCGAATTGCTTCTAACCTTGCTGCGGTGCGTAAGTCTCGTCATAGTCTATCCCTTCTTTTTGCGTATATCCCTTGGCCACAAGTCTTGCTTTGTTTCTTACGACCTTTCCTTTCTCGTCCATCTTGTTCCTGAAAACCCATTTAGCTCCAATAATAGATTTACCTTTAGGTTTAGGAGTCAACTCCCGGACATCATTAATCTTTGAATTGCCCGAGTTCTTCTTGCATAACTTCAATCCAGCTTTCATCAGATAAAGCTTCTTCTATGCTTTTGGGTTCTATTTCAGAGACAAGAGCCACAACACTAGACTCTTCGCGCCTTTTGGATCTTGTGCGAATTCCTTCATTAATGTCGCCAATAATAAGATCTTTGGGATGACCGGACTTATGCTTCCGGTTGCTGGTTGATTTGTCGGAGTTGATGATCACTTCCTTCATTTGAATCTTCAACAATCATTTGTTCTTTGGTCTTTAGAAGTCCGAGCCGCTTCTTGAGATTTAGACTTTGTAGAGTCTCGGAGCAGGTTCGGATTCTTCAAGATGAGTCCGAATAGATTCATTTTGCATAGAATCTTGGAATTTGACATTCATTGATTCCTCCACAGATTGAGTCTTCTTATTGTAGACTCAGAGGCTTTGCTTGAGGTTGAATATCCAAGGAAGATGCCTTCATCGACTTTTCTTCAAACTTGCCAACTCGATCATTTGCATTTTTAATATAAAGCATTTGCATCCAAACACATGAAAATATGAAACAATAGGCTTCTTTTCTTTGAATAACTCATAGGGGTTTTTTTCTAGAATAGGCCTTAGAAAAACTCTATTAATAATGTAACATGTTGTAGAAACTGCTTTAGTCCAAAAACGTGAAGAGATGCTACTTTCAATTAAAAGAGTTCTAGCCATTTCTTGAAGCGATCTATTCTTTCTTTCCACAACTCCGTTTTGCTTTGGAGTATATGGAGAGGAGAACACATGATGAAAACCAGATTCATCACAAAATTTTGTAAAATCTTGATTTTCAAATTCACCTCCATGGTCTGTTCTTATTCTTGAAATAACATACCCTTTTTCATTTTGAACCTTTTTAGCAAACTTTTCAAAGTAAGAAAAGGTTTCAGACTTACTTGCCAGGAAATATACCCAAGTAAATCGTGAGTAGTCATCCACAATTACTAGGCAATATTTCTTACCTCCAATACTCTGAGTTTTGGTTGGTCCAAAGAGATCCATATGCGAAGTCTGCAGTACACGGTTAGTGGAAACTTGATTTATTGGTTTAAAGGAATTTCTTACTGTTTTCCCAATATGCATGGTGTACATAAATCAGACTTTTGGTATGATAGATTGGGTAGACCACGAACAAGCTTTTTTGCTGAAATTTTGGTTATCTGCTTTATATTGATGTGCCCAAGCTTTCTGTGCCATAAGTTCGCTTCATCTTGAATTGAGATCAGACATTGCGATTCATCTGGTTTCACATCCAAGAGGTAGATATTTCCATGTCTTCGACCCATGAATGACTGAGTAGAATCTTTACTAGTTCCTGAACATATTCCCTCTTGAAAGCTGATTTTGAAACCGCTATCACACGTGGTGACGATCCGAGCAGATTGTAGTTGAGTCCTTCCACTAAAGAAACATTGCTTATTGTGAGATTTCCAATCTTTACAGTTCCAAATCCCACAATTCTTCCTTTCTGTTTCCTCCAAATGAGACTTTTCCACCATTTACTTGAACGAGCTTTATGAAGCAATTTGAATCTCCTGTCATATGTCTTGAGCATCCACTATCCAGATACCATTTTACCTTTTTCTTGATAGTGACATGCATTTAAAAAAGAGACTCAAGCTTTCTTTGGTACCCATATTTTCTTGGGTCCATTGGTATTAGTATGATATGCGGTTTTTGCCCATTCTTTCTTAACAGGTTTCCAAACCATAGGACATTCTTTTTCAAAATGATCTCACTTTGTTGCATTTTGAACATCCGAGAGCATTACGACCTCTTTTGGTTTTACAAAAACCTTTTGAAATGATTTTTGTAAGCATTTCTTGTGGGTCTTTGCTTAATTCTTTCCTTTACTTTAGGAAATCAATTAAAGAAATGGTTTTCGCTGTCATTCCCAAACCAGATTTATTGAAATAAGGTCTTTGTCTTGAAAGAATTTTCTCAAGTTTCTCGGATCCTATAGAAAATCTTTTGGAAACATTTGATATGTCATTTTTAAAAATGCATTTTCTTTTGAAAGATTGTCTTCACTTTCTTTGAGAGTAGAAACATTCATGTCTAAACATTTCACCTTTTCTTTCAAAATATTTTCCTGTTGTTTTAGTGCAGTGTTTTCCTTTTTAAGTTCGGAAATCCTTTTAAGAGAAGTCTTAAGGCTAAAACACAACTCACAAATATATTTAGAAACTTTAATAGGGATTTTGAAGTTACTCACCTCAAATTCACTGTATGAATCTGAGTCTGTCTCGGAGTTTGAACCTGAATCCAATTGTGCCATTAAACATATATTGGCATAATCATCATCACTTTCTTCACACTCGTATCACTCCGTGTTTCTGCTTTAAGAGCCTTTCGATACTTTTCAGCTTTTCCTTTCTTCTTCCTCAGAAAGAGGACGGTTGGGTCTGATGTGTCCCTTTTTCTAACATTCAAAGCAGACTACATCTTTGTTTGATTCATCATCCTCAACAAACTTAGTCTGTTACTTTTGAAAACTCTGTTTCTTTGGATTGAATCTTCTTCCTTTTCGTTTCAGCTTTCGAATCTTCTTATCATGAGAGCAAGCTCCTCATCATCCATATCGTCTTCAGAATCTGTAACATCAGAATCATCATTGGATTTTAATGTAATGGATTTCTTACCTTTAGGATATTCGTCTTCATTGATTCGCTCCACTTCATAAGACTGAAGAGTCCCAACCAACTCATCAACATATAGTGGCATGATTCTCTGTGTCTCTCTTATTGAGGTCTTTATGTGATTCCAATCCTTGGAAAGTCCACGCAGTAGCTTGTTTACCTTCATGAGATTAGAAATTGGTTGACCTTGATTTTCAAGACCTTTCACGATTCTGTAAAACGACTAAACATGTCGGTTATAGATTCTCCCGATTTCATTTTGAAGGCTTCATATTGACCGAGGAGAATGTTGATTCTAGTCTCTTTCACTCGATCTGTTCCTTCATAGGTAATATGTAATCTATCCCAGACTTCTTTTACTGTAACATAAGAAGATATTCTGTTATATTCAGTAGGTGACAAAGCACAATATAAAGAATAAATTACTTTTGCATCAAGAGCTTGTCTCTTGATTATCTCTTCCTGAGTCATTTCACTCGACTCAACAGCTTCTTTTCTTCTCTTCGAGACGGGTGTAGCTTTAGGAATGATTCCCTTTTCTACAACGTCCCATTCCGAGAGGATCCTTTGATCTTAGGAACGCCTTCATTTTGTTTTTCCATATGTTGTATTCCTTTCCATCAAAGTAAGGCGGTGGTATTACTTTGCCCTTCTACCAGCCACGGAGCTAACATACTAGCCATGGATCTTTAACTTTCAAGTAAAACACTTCAAACAAAGTGAGTACACAAGGCTCGATACCAATTGAGATAGCTAGTATAAGCACCTAGAGGGGGGTGAATAGGTGACAAAAATAATTTCTCGAGATAAGAGAGCAATACTAAGCAGACAATAGAAAGAAAGTTCACCTTTGGTTAACAAAACGAATTATGATCAAAGTAAAGCAGAGAGTAGGGAAGAGAAATGAACACAAGGTTTATAGTGGTTCGGCTTCTTCCAAGCCTACGTCCACTCTTCCACACTGACAGCTCACCGGCTGGATTTCACTATGAATAAAAGAGATTTTACAGCAATGTTCTCCCTTGATTCCACAGTGTAGATATTCTACCACACTTCCTCAAGGTTTCTCACGAATATAGACTCTCTTTTGCGTACAAGATTTCGCTCAGCAAATGAATTGACTAAGAACAAGGAGCTTCAGACTTTGGAATTCTTCTATCGTGCACACACTTGAACAATTGGAACGTCTTCCTTTATACTCCTTTATGCCATCATACCCGTTGGCACTTACCAAATGAATTCCTCCAATCTACCCGTTGGACGGAATCAATTAGGAAGATCATTCGAGCTATTTAAGGAACATGTCGATAGCCCATCAATCATGTTCGTCCATACAATCAGGATCTCGGTTTCCATAAGTGGAACCTTCCAAGTATACTTCGCCAATCATCGGATCCTTAATCAATCTTGATTCGAATAAATGATTCCATTATGTCATATCCAGCCAAGAGATCTTCTCCAGTTGATAAGGTCAAATCCTTAACGAAACACCCAGTTCTGGATAGCCTTTCTTCAACGGATTAGAGACTGTCAATGAGGATAGACTTTGAGTCTTGAGTCTGGTAGTCTGGAGGTCTTCAGACTTTAAATAGTAGAGTCTGCAAATCTTCAGACTAGATAGATGGAAACGTTTTGTCAGCTTCAAAACACTCCACGAAGATTTCTCCAACAATTACCATTCATATTATTGGACCACTCCATTATGCATGTGATGTTGTGGGGTTGGAGCCAAATGATTTCTAATAACTGTCAGGTGAGAAAATCGTTTGTGTTTTCAATACTTGCATGAGACGATGGGCTAGATTTGACTATGATCATAATGCCAATAACTGTTAGGTGGGGCTTTCATGGTCCAGAGGCCGAAGTTATGATTGGGACTCGCATATGATGCGTTGAATAAGTTGGTTCACTCATTAAGTTCATAGGACTCCAATAACTGTTAGGTAAGGTGGACTTTGGGCTAGTGGGACTCCAATCCCCACTAGTAATCTTTACCCAACAAAAATTACCACTTTTCATCTTAAGGAGTATGGGATTTGAATATAAATTTAGTGGGATGATCTATTTCATTTAAAGGCCAAAATGAAATAGTTATTTTGAAAGATACAATGGCTAACAATTTATTTTTTGCAATAGATATATTATTACTCTGAAAATGGTGACCACAAACCCACTCGCTTCTATACTTGACAAAAATTATTTGACTGGACCTAATTTCACTGACTGGGTGAGGAATTTGAGAATTGTTCCCAATTAAAAAAAAAAAATTGGGTATGTGCTTGATGAAAAGATGCCAATCGTGGGATCCAAGAGGAGCGTGTCACTTATGATAAGTGGCGTGACGATGACTTAAAAGTTAGGTCATATATGCTTGCTTCGATGAATAATGAATTATAGAAAAAGTATAAATCTATGGAAGATGCTAGGTCGATCCTTTTGCACTTAAACGAATACTTTGATGAGAATGGTCGAACCTCTAGATATGAGATATCTAAGGCATTGTACCATATGAGGATGGTTGAAGGATCATCAATTACTGATCATGCTTTGAAAATGATCTAGCACATTGAAGAATTGGCTAGGCTAAATCTTGTTATGGACAATGAGTTAGCTGCGGATTTGATCCTCCAATCTTTACTTGATTCCTTTTCTAGTTTTGTCCAAAACTTCACATGCATAAGAGGAGAAAACTCTCGCTGAGTTACATAGCATGCTGATAGTTTATGAAAATGAAATGCACAACACGAGACCAGATGTAGTGGCTATGGCTAAGGCTTCTTCTTCAAGGGGTAAGACTGTTTTAAAGAAAAAAAAATGGAAGAGACTTGTCAAACTTGTTGTGCAACCAAAATCCAATATTGATA
Organism: Eucalyptus virginea; assembly: GCA_014182375.1. NCBI lineage: Eukaryota > Viridiplantae > Streptophyta > Magnoliopsida > Myrtales > Myrtaceae > Eucalyptus > Eucalyptus virginea. The sequence continues at coordinate 36,754,548 of CM024520.1, read as the reverse complement.
AAGGGAAATGTCATTATTGTGGTGTCAATAGGCATTGGAAGAGGAACTGTAAAAAGTACCTCGCGAGCTTGAAGATCAAGCCCAAGGACCAACCTTATGAAGGTATGGTGTCTATGCTTATTGAAACTAATCTTACGGTTAGTGCTGAATACAGCTCATGGGTTCTAGATTCTGTTGCAACTTCACATATTTGTATGTCTTTGCAGAATCTAGAAATAAGCAAGATGTTAGGGCGAAATGAGATTGTCCTGACATTTGCTAATGGAGTAAGAGTTGCTACGTTAACTATAGGGACTTTTCGTTTATGTTTGTCTTCTAGATATGTATTGGTTTTAAAGAACTGTTTGCATTATAAGAATATTGTTAGGAACATCATCTCTATACCTCGTTTGGATAAAGAGAATTATGAATTTTCTTTTTCTGATGATATATGTTCTATTTATCATAATAGAATATGTGTTGGTTCTAGCTTATTAACCAATAATCTTTATACCATTACAATGTCCGGTAATGTGATTATCGATGTCAATAAGCAAAATAAAATTAATATAAATGCCATAACTAATAAACGCCTTAGAGATAGTCCAAATAAAAAGTATGTTTGGCATCTCCGATTAGGTCATATTGGAGAAGACAGAATTAACAAGTTGAGTAATGATGGGTACATTGATCCATCAAATTTTGAGTCATACTCGACTTGTAAGGCACGTCTTCTAGGAAAAATGACCAAAGCGCCCTTTGTAGGACATAGTGCGTGAATTGTTAACATATTAGGATTAATACATACAGATGTATGTGGACCAATTAATGAAACTGTTAGAGGTGGTTATAATTACTTAATTACCTTCATCAATAATCAATCATGGTATGGTTATTTATACCTAATGAAGTATAAATCTGAATCCTTTGAAAAGTTCAAAGAATTCAAGATTGAAGTTGAGAAACAAACAGGAAAATGTATTAAGGCTATTCGATCAGATCAAGGAGATGAATATCTTAGTACTAAATTCCTAGACTATCTTAAAGAGAATGTCATTTTATCACAATGGACACCTCTTGAAACTCCAAAACATAATGATGTATCTAAACGACGAAATCGTACTTTATTAGATATGGTGTGATCTATGATGAGTTACACCGATTCGCCAATATCCCTTTGGGGATACGCCATTGAGATAGATGTATATATACTGAACATAGTACCATCCAAATGTGTTCTAATTATGCCCTATGAGATATGGCATAGTAGGAAACCTAGTCTTAATCATATTAAGATTTGGGGTTGTCCAGCTTTCGTGAAAAAACTGAAAATGGAAAAATTGGAGGCAAGATCTGAATAAAATCGCTTCATTGGATATACAAAGGAAACTCTTGGATATTATTTCTATTTTCATTCAGACCAAAGAATTTTGGTAAGCAAGCACGCTTCTTTTCTGGAGAATCAGTTCGTCTAAGAAGGTGGTGCTGGGCAGAAAATAGTCTTATAAGAAGAAAATAATGAAGTACCAAACAACCGAGTTCAGATACCAATCTCTGATTCAATGGGAGCTTCTAATACACAACCTCTTAGGAGAAGTGCGAGAATGTCTCGCCCACCTGCTCGTTATAGACACTCGGTTGATCATATTGAACCATTATTCATTGTGAATGATAGTGATCAACCCGGTGATCTTAAAACCTATAAGGAGGCGATGTCGAACATCAATTTTGGTAAATGGCTAGAAGTTATGAAATCCGAAATGGATTCAATGTATTCTAATGAATTTTGGACTTTAATTGACCTGCCTAATGGTATTATATCAATTGACTGTAAATGGATCTTCAAGAGGAAGATGAATGCCGAAGGTCAATTAAAACTTACAAAGCACGGCTGGTGGCGAAAGGATATCGTCAGAAAGAATGAATTGATTATGACGGAACTTTCTCACCTGTGGTCATGCTAAAATCCATTCAGATTATGTTGGCTATAGCTGCACACTTTAACTATGAGATATTCCAGATGGATGTCAAAACGGTTTTTCTAAATGGTTTTCTCGATGAGGACATCTATATGGAACAACCACGGGGTTTTGAATCCAATAGTGAAAAACAGAAGGTGTGTAAGCTTAAGAGATCCGTTTATGGACTTAAACAAGCCTCCAAAAGTTGGAATATCTGTTTTGATGAGGTAGTCAAATCATTTGGCTTCATAAAAAATCCGGATGAACCTTGTGTATACAATAAGATCAGTGGGAGTGCAATTGCATTTCTAGTTTTGTATATCGATTATATACTTTTGATTGGAAATGATGTACCAATGATATCATCGATAAAATTATTCTTGTCATAGAAATTCTCCATGAAAGATTTAGGAGAGGCAACTTACATTTTAGGTATCAAGATTTAAAGAGATAGATCAAGACAATTGATTGGCCTCTCACAATCTATGTACATAGACAAAGTGTTAACACATTTCAACATGCAATGTTCCAAAATAGGATTATTTCCTTTTAGGCAAAGGATCCATCTTTCTAAAGAAATGTGTCCCAACACTCCTAAAGAAAGAGAGCGGATGACAAAGATATCATATGCATCTACTATTGGAAGCATAATGTATGCTATGCTATGTACTAAATCTGATATTGCACATGCTGTAAGTATTACTAGCAGATATCAGTCTGATCAAGGAAAAGAGCACTGGATAGCAATCAATAATATTTTTAAGTACTTGCGAAGAACTAAGGATTTATTCTTGATATATGAAAAAGGAGAATTTAAAGTTGTAGCTTATACTGATTTCGATTTTCAATCGGATCCTAATAATCATAAGTCCATGTCTGGGTTTGTCTTTTACATTCAATGGTGGCGCAGGTAGTTGGAAAAGTTCCAAACAAAGTATAACTGTCGATTCCACCACTGAGAAAGAGTATGTAGCCGCTTCTGAAGCAGTAAAAGAAGCCACTTAGATGAAGAAGTTTATTTTTGAACTTGGAGTTGTTCCCTTAATTGAGTAACCGATTACATTGTTTTGTGACAACAATGGGGGGATAGCTCAAGCCAAGGAACCAAGGTCTCACCAAAAATCCAAGCACATTGAGAGATGCTTCCATCTTATCAAAGAAATTGTTTAGAGAAGTGATATCGCCTTGCAAAAAATTGTCTCAGTAGAAAACATGGCAAATCCCTTCACTAAGGCCTTACCTCAGTCTTCTTTTGAAAGACATATTGACAAAATGGGTTTGAGGTACCAGACAAGTTGGCTTTAGTGCAAGTGGGAGATTGTTGGATGTATGCTCTAAAGCTACTATGTAATAGTTACATGTTAGGAATTTTAGTTGTACTATTATTATTATTTAATTAATGGAAATGACGTATTCATTTATTTGTCTAATTATTTTATATTTATGAATAATTTCATAAGATCAGTTACAACTAGACCTATTCTTAAGACGTCAAGAATATATGTGACGGGTTCATAGTTAGGCTGAATCTTTAAACCGTTCCTAATCAATAGATTATTGAGTTGATATTAATAATCCTGTCGAGACCGGTATGTTCTTAATTTCACCATTAAGTATTGGATACTTAAGGGAATAATGAGTCGCATGTCATCGGGTATTATGATGCTTGAGTTAGAACACTAATATTTGTATTAGACAAGTTCACTGAACGTGACGCATATGGAATGATTAGCGACATGGAAGCTTTTAGCGTGGTCAATGTCTAATTGTTCATGCTTTAATCTTGTGGAAATAATCCTTAGACCTGAGGCATAGTGTTAACTTGTGTGTCAAACAACTATGGTTCACAAGTGCACGTAATGCCAGGTCGTTGATCCGTCTTTATACTTGATTATCATAATTTGTTCATATACGAAGTTGCACGTGTGCGCAATATGTAATATCTCATTGTAACATGCAAGGTATAATAATGATGTCATATGCGATCTAATTATGACACCGCATTGAAATCCTTGGCTGGGGTTGTAATCGAGAATAAATTGTTTATGTCTCAAATAAAATGCATGTCAATTAGATCTGTGCATATGATTGAATTGGTGACTTGACAAATATTCCATGATCTTTGTTTAATTGGGACATAGTAAGACAGAGGGATTGAATTACACCATAGCCAAAGCTGACAAGTTTATTATGTTCTTAAAACATTCACACTATATGGGTAGCCATGACATATTGCTAAATGTCAATCATGACTTGTAAGACCTAAAGACTAATCGAGACAATTAATTCTTTTGGGAGTACTAATGTGTTAGTACAAGTTTTACTACCAGCTTAGTGTGAACTTAGGGATGTTATACACCATGAACAATTAGGATAACATGGAACAAGAGAGAAATAATGTTGCAAATGTGTTTACAATTACTACAATCGAATTGTGTCGATTTGAAATTAAATTAAATGAGATTTAATTTAATTTGCATTATAGTCACGTGTCTACTTGCATATGATGCACACGTATGCCCAAAGTGAATATATTTAATGTATTTCAAATACACACGTAAAAATTATGTCATTTTTATTTTTATTTATATATATAAATAAAAAGGCGTTTGATTAATTATTTTTCATTTAATTAATTAATTAAGGTGCACGTGTGCAACGCACATCTTGTGCGCGTTTTTATTTTGAATAAAAAAAATTAAAGCGTGCATGTGCACGAATTCGTGCACATGCACAATTTGCATGATCGCGCACGATCACGCTTCGAGAGAATGAAAGTGAGGATCTTGCTGATTCGTGAAAATAAATTATCCGAAAGTCCGCAAAAAGGTTGTAACAAATAGAGAGAAAGTGGGCGTGTGTGTTTTGTGTCTTAGAGACGCGAGAAAGAAAATGAATTCTCTCTAGTTTGGGCCGTGACTAAAACTTCAAGGATACGATGGATTGTCTCCACGAGATTGCTAGCACAATCATAGTGGTGATTATCCGAAAGTTCTCTCTTCCATTCGACGTACATTGTTGATGTGTCTGAACTAAAGGTCCGACATTTGTAGGACTCAAACTGAAGAACATCCGAACCAATTCGTTTAAAACGCGCTTCGAGAGGTAATTCGTTTAACTCCCTTTTTATATTCAAATTTTTGATTAAAACACACGAACAACACCTTTAGAGAATCATGTATAAAATATATCATCTTTGTTTCCGTTGTGTTCTTTTTGTTAATTTAACCTATACATGATTCATGAAACCCCACCAATTACCTCATGAGAAAACATGGCTCACATGTGCTCCTCTCTTCATCTCCATACTTTTCGCAAAAGACATTTAAAATGGGCTAATGAGGCTCCATTTGGTAAGGTTTCTATATCTCCCAATTTCTATCTTTTTTTTGTTCCTCGTAACAAAAAAGAACAGAAATCCATTTGGTAACGTCAACTAATTTTTCTATTCCTTGAAATAGAAATTTGGCCATGGATAGGGGTGAGCGGTTTCCAGTTCCTAGTTTCTCATAGGATTCACCGAGAACCTGGAACCTACCATCGGATATAGGTTCTTCATTTCTTGGAACCTAGAACTTATTAATCGAAATCAAGAACCTGGAACCTACCCTATCACAAGTTCCAAGGTTGGTTCTAGGTTCCAACAGGTTTTTTTTTTTTTCTTTTTCAGTTAAAAAACGGAAATAAATGCAACAATAATAACTCTTTTGTGCATAAGGGGAGTTGATCTCAATGCCCATGGTTTTCTTTCCTATTTTACTATTCTTTATGTGGTGCACTTTTGTCTTTTTAGAGCTAATCAGTGATCAACCAGTGGCCTGGGATTCTTTTTTTCCTTTTGAAGGGCCTGTTGATTATAACTAAATCCATCCACTCATATCAGTAAATAATATCGTATGTTTCTATAGACTTGTCCTATATTGTAAAGAACCAGAAGTTTATGGTTGCATACCTCTTAGCAGAACTCACCTCAGTTATTTATCCCTAACTTGCTAGTTCTATAGATACATTACCGTATATTTCCTACCTCATAATGCTCTATGAGATAATGGGGGTTTAGCCAGCTTATGCTACCATAGATGAATCTAGCGTACCATTCTTTATAATACATGGAAGTCCATGATTAAGGTCTATGCAAGCAGAAGCAAAAAGATTATATCGTGCAAAATAACAGGATTGTCATAAAGAAAAAAAAAAAGACTAATCAATCCCGACATAGGGAAGAGATCACAAGTACTAAGGGAGAGGAGAATTTTTCTCTTAATTAGTATGGTGGTTGAGAGAGCTAAGGAATAAGCTGATAATCAATAACGTTCATACCATATGAATCGAGAGTTATAACCAGATTTAAAGGTTCAACAATGGTGTATGTTAAAATAACGATGTTGCATCAACTCACAAATGATTTATCAAGAGCAGCATCAGTTCTCCTAAGGATGCTGGAAGCACACGTTTGAAAGATGCCATTATAATTAAAAGAATTGATACAACTCAATACTCATGCAAGTGAGACAATTATACAGCCAAAAAGAACTTATGAAACTATCGATACAAGAAACGGAAAAACTTAGATGACATTTACCACTAACAATAATAAAAATGATTTTCTACAAAGTAAATAGAATGCAATTGACAGAGACAATTCAGAATAAGGAAATATCACAAGTAAAGTCATGTATGAATCAATTGACATCCTTGAATCTGTAAAAGCTAGTACGAGCACCTAGAGGGGGTGAATAGGTGCGAAAACAAATTTTCCAGAATGAAGTGAGTGATTTTACTTTTAAAACAACTCCGTTCAGCAATAGATTATGAAAAGGAAATTAGACTCTAATAATCAAATAGAATTACGATCAAAGTAAAAGAGTTTAGGGAAAAGAATAAGAACACAAGGTTTATAGTGATTCGGCTTAATCCAAGCCTACGTCTACTCTTTCGTACTCACAGCCCACCGGCTGGATTTCACTATGGATCAAAAGAGTTGTTACAGTATAGCTCTTCCTTGATTCCACAGTGTAGAGACTCTACTACACTTCCTCAAGGTCTCACAAAGGTATAAACTCTCTTTTGAGTACAAGATTTCGCTCAACAATTGAATTGACTAAGAACAATGAGCTTCAGACTTTAGAATTCTTCTATCGCGCACACACTCGAATAACTGGAATGTCTTCCTTATATACTCCTTCATGCCATCACACCCGTTGGCACTTACCAAATGAGTTCTTCTAATCTACCCGTTGGACAGAATCAATTAGGAAGATTTCGAGTTATTTAATGAATATGACGATAGCCCACCAATCCTGCTTGTCCATACAATCAGGATCTAGGTTTCCATAAGTAGAACCTTCCAAGTATACTTTACCAATCAACGGATCCAAAATCCTTGAATCAATCTCAATTTGAATAATGGATTCCGACATGCTATATCCAACTAAGAGATCTTCTTCAGTCAATAGAATCAAATCCTTAACGAAATACTCAGTTCTGGATAAGCCTTCTTCAACGGTCTAGAAAACTGTCAATGAGGATAGACTTTGAGTCTTGAGTCTGGCAATCTGGTGATCTTTAGACTTTGATGAAAGAGTCTGCAAGTCTTTAGATTAGACTGATGGAAACGTTTTGTCAACTTCAAAACACAAGGAAGTTTTCTCCAACAATCTCCCCATTTTTTATGGTGACAAAACTTTCCTATAGATTTGGATATTTTTGACCTGCAAAACAATACTCAAGCAAATATGGATATCTCACAACAGATAATTGACTTAGTATAGATAGCATTAAATCTGCATCCACAGGAAATAGGTTAGTCCTGTAAATAAATAACTATCTTTGCCATGGAATACCAATAGTGCTTAAAATAACCAAACGATCAAACAAACCAAACCAAATTCAGTCAAAGCCAAACAACCAAACAAAAGTTATTCAAAGAGTAAAGTCAAACGAAAGTTAAGTTTCAAATCTGCACCATCTCTCCCCCTTTTTGTCAGCATGAAAAAGGTAGAGATAAAAAAGATAATGGAATTAAGGTTGCCTAGGAACACGAACAAGTTGGAAATCTCCCATTAACTGGACAATCCCTTCCAGCTTTTTCAAATCCTCTTTCAGTTGAGCCACATCTTCACCCTTGGCATTTGCTTGAACTTGAAGAGCTAGGGTATGGACTTGATCATGCAAGGAAATTGAAGAGACTTGACCTGCATTCTGCAAGTTCTGAACTCTGCATCCAATAGTATAAATTTGTCATCGCATCTCCATAAGAACATCAAGAATTCTGCGAAAGTTTGCAGTATTGTCAATCTGAGTACTGGCTTTTGCACGATCAGTAGGTGTATTGGCAGATGATGGTAAGTCAGCACGATCACTCAGATTTGGCGATGAAACCTCATGGCCTTCCTCAGGAAATTGAGAGGCATAGATGTCTTCTGGATCTGCCGGTGAACGACTTACTCCTTCACTAGTAGCAGCAATTGAAGATGTACCTCTTTTACCAGCATCTTCCCTTGTATCATTGCCTTCAGGTGGTGAGAAGTACTCTTCATGCTCCGTTTCATCTCGTTCACCTCTGCCCTCTTCTGCAATCCTTTCTTCCTCTGCTTCTTTCTCCATTGATTCTCTCTCTCCAGTCCTCTGTTCGATCTCCTCCTTATCCTATTCTTGTCTCACCTCTGTCTTTGGAACAGAACGACTTAAGTTTTTCAAAGCAAGAGCAGAAATTGTGATATCATCCTCATCCTCTTCATCCTCCAAGATGAGTGCTCTTCTTTTCTTGGATGAAGCGACCATGGGCTCTTTCCCTTTCCGTTTTGCAGCCAAAGAGACTGGATGAGTCTTGACAAGGGTTTTGTCATTGAATTGCTCCAAAGCCTTGTTAAGTTCCTTCAGACGCATTTTAGAAACCATTTTCAGTCCCACCACCATTTGATCGTATGTTCGAACACAAAGAATCCTAGGAGGCTGAATGTTCAAATGTCTGAATAATTTAGTGACAAGTGTTGAGTAAGGAAGTTGGCCCTTGTCTTTCACCATTGTTTTGTACATGTGGAACATAATAGTGTGTGGAAGAGAGAACTTTTTGCCATCGTTAATGGCATACATCAGCTTTGCCTCCGAGTTTGAAACATCGGTCTTTGAAGTCGATTTAGGTCTGAGGCAGTTGATCACTATCTCGTAAAGCAAAATATTTGAGGCATTTTTATCCTCAAATATGAAATATTTCCTTCCGCCGTTCTATCCCGAACAAGTTCTACCGTTGCACGTCCAATAGATACACTAATTGGTTGGAATTTCCCTCTTTCAACTCCAATCACATCAGCCAATGTATCCATGTCGACTACATAGTCCTAATCTCGAACATTGAAAGAGAATCTATTCGCATCCAAGAAACTTAGATTAGAATAGAAGTAGTGAGTTCAGCATGAGCCTCTGTCGTTTCAGAACAAAACCGTTTTAGTCGAAGAAGATTGAATTTCTCTCGCAGCTTGACATTCAGAGAGTCAAGAAAATCAAAGTCCGCACTTCTAAGGTTAATCACACTACGCTTTAGCAACTTAGAGTACAGTTGCTTGTGTCCCTCTGAGCAAAACAAATCTGTCCTATTACTTTAGATTTTCGCAACACCCATTCTAGGTTTAAAATGAGTGTACATCTTATCATCATCATTCCCATTAGGTTGACTCAGCTCTCCAACATGTGGATGGCTTGGGATATTTGCAAATGCTTCTTCTGCTGACCCCGCTGGAGCAATTCCCAATTGTTCCATTATGCGTAAAAAGTGGGTTTCATTTCGATACCCTTTGTCTTTCAAAAATTCATCAATATAGTTCAAGGGAGTACCACCCTTCTTCAAAGCACAGTAAAGCTTAAAAATAAAAGCGGGCTTTTGAGTTCTTACGGGTTCTGCATCTTCGATGATTTCTTCCTCTTCTCAATGTTTAATATTCTGAGATCTAGATGGAGGAGATGGATGCTGTTGAGAATGTTGTGGGCTCTACTGCTGTCTAGGAGATTCTTCTTCCTTGATGAGATCAAAATGCGTTGGACCCTTACGCATTTGCTATGGTCCCCTGTTCGCGATCCTCGAAAACTTTCTTTGAGACGACATCCTTCACAGTCTTTGAGAGATTCCAAGCTTGTTTCGCAAGAAAGGTGAAAACTTTTCGAGGATTAAACAAGAGAAAAAAAAGAGAAGTTGAAGATCTGTGCTCTCTTAGGGTTTTTGTGAGTAAAACGAAGAAGAACCAACAGTATATAAGGCAGTCGAAGCGAGGTATACGGAACGTCGTAAAAAGGAAAAATAAAAATGCCTTTTCAAAAAAATAACTGCCTTTTTGAAAAAATTAGATAACCGTCATTTCAAAAATAACTTCTTTTTCGAAAAGGAAAGATTGCATTAATCATGTAAACTGGGGAAGATAACATCAATCAATTACACATAGATGATCGTACCTTTTCGAGATTTTATCCGAGAGATAAATTTCTAAAATAGAAATAACTTACAGTCGTGAATCTTGATCTTTTGAGTTTGAGTGTCTTTAGACTTTCAGCCCTGAGTCTGAACTTCATCGACTTTAAGATATTGAGTCCGGAACGAATAACTTCAAATTGATTTTTCTCCAAAGGCTTTGTAAATATGTCCGATTGATTCTTTGAATCAATAAACTGAATCGAAACTTCTCCATTTTGAATATGATCTCTAATGAAATGATGTCGAATCTTTATATGTTTTGCTTTGAGTGAAGAATTGGATTCTTAGTGAGATTGATTGCGCTGATGTTGTCATATTTGATCTTAGTGCATGAATCTTCAATTCCAAAGTCTCTTAGCTATTGTTTTATCCACAGAATTTTTGAACAACAACTTCCAAGAGCTACATACTCTATTTCTGTTGTAGAAAGAGCCACAGTACTTTGCTTCCTTGAAAACCAAGACACTGTCCTGTTACCAAGTAGTTGGCAGGTGCTTGAGGTGCTCTTTCTATCAACTCTGCATCCTACTAAGTCTGCGTCTGAGTATCCAAGAAGAGTGAAGTCTTCTTCTTTAGGATACCATAGGCCTAATTTTGAAGTTGAGGCAATGTATTTAATAATACGTTTTACAGGACTTAAATGAGATTCTTTGGGGTCTGATTGAAATTTGGCACAAATACAAACACTAAACAGAATGTCAGGTCTAGAAGCAGTAAGATAAAGAAGTGAACCAATGATACTCTTGTATAGCTTCTAGTCAACTTTCTTTCCTCCTTCATCTTTGTCCAGCTTCAAGGAACTTGACATTGGTATATCAGTCTTTTTACAATTCTCCAGTCCAAACTTTTTGACTAGTTCTTTAGCATATTTTTCTTGGTGAATAAATGTTCCCTCCTTCAGTTGTTTCACTTAAAACCCGAGAAAGAAGGTTAGTTCACCCATTATGCTCATTTCAAATTCATCCTGCATAGACTTAGAGAATTTCTTGCACAAATTTTCATTAGAAGATCCAAAAATAATATCATCAATATAAATTTGAACAAGTAAAAAGCTTTTGCTTTCTCTTTTCATAAATAGTGTAGTATCTACTTTACCTTTAACAAAGCCATTTTGAGTTAAAAACTTACTTAGTCTGTCGTACCAAGCTCGAGGTGCTTGCTTTAAATCATATAGAGCATTTTTTAGTCTGAATACAGAGTCTGGTTTCTTTCACTTGATCAGTTCCTTCATAGGTGATGTGTAATCTATCCTAGACTTCTTTAGCTATTTCACAAGAAGATATTCTGTTATATTCAGTAGGAGATAATGCACAATATAAAGAATAAATTGCTTTTGCATCAAGAGCTTGTCTCTTGATTATCTCTTCTTGAGTCATTTCACTAGACTCAACAGCTTCTTTTCATCTTTCTGAGACTGTTGCAGCTTTAGGAATGATTCATTTGTCTACTACGTCCCATTCCAGAGGATCCTTTGATCTTAGGAATGCCTTCATCTTGTTTTTCCATATGTTGTATTCCTTTCCATCAAAATAAGGCGGTCTGGTATTGCTTTACCCTTCAACCAGACCTGGAGCCAATATACTAGCCATGGATCTTTAACTCTGAAGTAAAACACTTCAACTTAAGTGAGTACATAGGCTCTGATACCAATTGTGAAAGCTAGTACGAGCACCTAGAGGGGGTGAATAGGTGCGAAAACAAATTTTCCAAAGTGAAGTGAGTGATTTTACTTTTAAAACAACTCTGTTCAGCAATAGATTATGAAAAAAAAATTAGACTCTAATAATCAAATAGAATTACGATCAAAGTAAAAGAGCTTAGGAAAGAGAATAAGAACATGAGGTTTATAGTGGTTCGGCTTAATCCAAGCCTACGTCTACTCTTCCGCACTGACAGCCCACCGGCTGGATTTCACTATGAATCAAAAGAGTTGTTACAGTATAGCTCTTCCTTGATTCCACAGTGTAGAGACTCTGCTACACTTCCTCAAGGTCTCACAAAGGTATAAATTCTCTTTTGAGTACAAGATTTCGCTCAACAATTGAATTGACTAAGAACAAGGAGTTTCAGACTTCGGAATTCTTCTATCGCGCACACACTTAAATAATTAGAACGTTTTCCTTATATACTCATTCATGCCATCACACCCGTTGGCACTTACCAAATGAGTTCTTCCAATCTACCCGTTAGACAAAATCAATGAGGGAGATTTCGAGTTATTTAAGGAATATGACGATAGCTCACCAATCATGCTCGCCTATACAATCAGGATCTAGGTTTCCATAAGTAGAACCTTCCAAGTATACTTTGCTAATCAACAGATCCAAAATCCCTGAATCAATCTCAATTTGAATAATGGATTCCGGCATGCTATATCCAGCTAAGAGATCTTCTTCAGTCGATAGAATCAAATCCTTAACGAAATACTCAGTTCTGGATAAGCCTTCTTCGACGGTCTAGAAAACTGTCAATGAGGATAGACTTTGAGTCTTGAGTCTGGTAGTCCGGTGATCTTCAGACTTTGATGAAAGAGTCTGCAAGTCTTCAGACTAGACTGATGGAAACATTTTGTCAACTTCAAAACACTCAAGGAAGTTTTCTCCAACATAATCTTCTTATTAATGCATCAAGAGACTTCTTTTTTGAATTTTGCTTGGCTCCTCTTATTATAAAGGAAGGGAAATACCTTTCTGAAGGATATTTCAACTTTTTTGAGATCGTCACAACTTTGCTATAGTCCAAAGTGCTGTAACTCCTCTCCCGAATGATAGGATTCAATAAATTCTCTGGATGATTGCTTCAATAGTCTCTAATATGGATAGTAGTGTTGCGGTGGTGGTCCGATAGCAACTCGTCGTTGGAAGGTGGCCGTGCGACGACAAGAGTTGGCAGTATTGTCAAATAGAGCAGCAATACTGGTGAAGTATTACACAAACCTCGTTGCTGTAGTAGAACCTCTAAGCACGGAACGACTTGGGGGATGAAATTAGTGGCGGTGTGTAGGTTTTGAGCCCTAACAATCACCTGCCTACGAAGATCGCACCATGTGAAGAATCCGCCAAAAATCAAAAGGACCCAATTGAATCACAGGTCCCACAGGCTACAAATTCAGGGAAGCATTGATCGGAAACGATGCAATCGATCGAGAGAGGGAAGAGAGAAAAGGACCGACCCTTCCTTGATGAGTTTGGTATTGGGACGGCATCGGTGGTGACGTCATGGGTTGTGACGGCGGCGTCAAGGGCAGCAAGCAGTGAGGAGCTGCGAGCAGCAGCGTGGGGTTGTCGAGGGCTTAGGAGTGGAGTGTTGCAGACTTGTAGTTGCTAGAGGAAATAAGGGAAACGAGGAAAGTGAAGAACAAAACAGGTAGAAGGGAAAGTGAAGAACAAAACAAGTTTCTATGTTATGTTAGGGTTCCTAGTTCCGATTCCGATTTGATTCCGATTCCGGTTGGAACTGGGAATCGAGAATCGAAACCGACCTCCTTAGAACTGGGAACCAAACTAGATCCATCAGTCTGATTCTCCAGTTCTCGGTTTTAGCCGGGAACCGTGCTCACCCTTAGCCAAGGAATAGATGAGCGGCGGTGGGTGATGGGCGGCGGACTCTGGTGGCAGCTGACAGCTGTTGGAGAAAACTTCCTTGTGTGTTTTGAAGATGACAAAACGTTTCCATCAGTCTAATCTAAAGACTTGCAGACTCTTTAGTCAAAGTCTGAAGATTGCCGAACCGCCAAACTCAAGATTCAAAGTCTATCCTCATTTACAGTTTCTAGACCGTCGAATAAGACTTATCCAGAACTGAGTATCTTGTTAAAGATTTGATTCTATCGACTGAAAAAGATCTTTCGGCTGGAGATATCATCTTGGAATCTGTTATTCGTTTTGATTTCAATTCGGGTAATTTAGATCTGTTGATTGGCGAAGCATACTTGAAGGTTCTACTTATAGAAACCTAGATCCTGATTGTATGGGCGAGCATAATTGGTGGGCTATTGTCATATTCCTTAAATAACTCGAAATCTCTCTAATTGATTCTGTCTAACGGGTAGATTAGAAGAACTCATTTGGTAAGTGCTAATGGGTATGAAGCCATGGAAGAGTATATAAGGAAGTCGTTCCAGTTATTCGAGTGTGTGCGCAATAGAAGAATTCCAAAGTCTGAAGCTCCTTGTTCTTTGTCAATTCAATTGTTGAGCGTAAACTTGTACTCAAAATAGAGTATATACTTCTGAAAAACCTTGAGGATATATAGCAGAGTCTCTACACTGTGGAATCAAGGAAGAGCTATACTGTAGCAACTCTTTCGATTCTTAGTGAAATCCAGCCGGTGGGCTGTCAATACGGAAGAGTGGACGTAGGCTTGGATTAAGCCAAACCACTATAAATCTTGTGTCTTTATTCTCTTCCCTAAGCTCTTTTACTTTGATCATATTTTTATTTGATTATTAGAGTCTAAATTCCTTTTCATAATCTATTGCTAAACAGAGTTGGTTTAAAAGTAAAATTATACTCTTTACTCTGCAAAATTTGTTTTGGCACCTATTAAAATCTAATGATGATTCTGATGTCACAGATTCTGAAGACGATATGGATAACGAAGAGCTTGCTCTCATGATAAGAAGGTTCGGAAAACTAAATAGAAAGGGAAGAAGATTCAATCCGAAGAAACAAAGTTCTCAAAAGCTACAAAATAAAACAATTGAGGATGATGAATTCAACAAGGATGTAATCTGCTTTGAATGCAAGAAAAATGGACACATCAGACCTAACTGTCCTCTGCTGAAGAGAAAGAAAGGAAAAGTTGAGACTTATCGAAAAACACTTAAAGCAGAAACTTGGAGTGATACCGAGTGTGAAGAAAGTGATGATAATTATGCCAATATTTCTCTCATGGCACACTCAGAATCAGATTCAGACTTTGAGATATATTCAGACTCAGACAGTGAAATCGAGGTAAGTAATTTAAAAATTCCTACTAAAGTCTCTAAATATATTGATGAATTGTGTCTTAGTCTCAAAATCTCTCTCAAGAGGATTTCCGAACTTAAAAGGGAAAATTCTGCACTGAAGTAACAGGAAATTGTTTGGAAAGAAAATGTCGAAAGTTTAGACAAAAGTGTTATTACTTTGAAAGAAAATGCAGACAATCTTTCAAAAGAAAATGCATTCTTGAAAAATGATATCACAAGTATTTCTAAAAGGTTTTCCATAGGATCTGAGAAATTGGAAAAAATTCTTTCAGCGCAAAGACCTTACTTCAACAAATCGGGTTTGGGAATGACTACGAAACCATTTCTCTAATTGATTTTCCTAAGGTAAAGGAAAGAATTAAACAAAGACCTACAAAACATTCTTACAAAAATTATTTCCAAAAAGTTTTGTAAAACCTATAGGCCACAATGCTCTTAAATGTTCTAAGTGTAACGGCTCAGAACACTTTGAGAAATAATGTCCTATGGTTTGGAAACCCGTGAGGAAGGTTTGGGCAAAGACGTATATCACACTAACTCCACCGGACCCAAGAAAATATGGGTACCAAAGAAAGCTTGAGTTTCTTTTTTTAAATGCAGAGTCACTATCAAGAAAATGTTAAATGGTACTTGGATAGTGGATGCTTGAGACATATGACAGGAGACTCAAACTGCTTCATAAAACTTGTGCAAATTAATGGTGGAAAAGTTTCTTTTGGAGGAAATAGCAAAGGAAGAATTGTGGGATACGGAACTGTAAAGATTGAAAGTCTCACGATCAGTAACGTTTCCTTAGTAGAAGGACTCAACTACAACTTGTTGAGTATCAGCCAACTGTGCGACACCGGTTTCAAAATCAACTTTTAAGAAGGTATATGTTCAGGAACCAGTAAAGACTCTTCTTAGACTTTCACGGGGCGAAGACATGTGAATATCTATCTATTGGATATCAAACCAGAAAAATCCCAGTGTCTAATTTCAATTCAAGAGGAAGTGAATCTATGGCACAGAAAACTTGGGCACATCAACATGAAGCAAATAGCTAAGATCTCTACAAAGAAGCTTGTTCGTGGACTACCCAATTTGACATACCAAAAGTCTGATCTATGCACACCATGCATATTAGGAAAACGGGTAAGAAATTTATTCAAACCAATAAATCAAGTGTCTACTAATCGTGTTCTGCAGCTCTTGCATATGGATCTCTTTGGACCAACCAGAACTCAGAGCATTGGAGGTAAGAAATATTGCCTAGTAATTGTGGATGATTATTCACGATTCACTTGGGTATATTTCCTGGCAAGTAAGTCTGAAACCTTTTCTTATTTTACAAAATTTGCTAAGAAAGTTCAAAATGAGAAAGGGTATGTTATTTCAAGTATACGAACAGACCATGGAAGTGAATTTGAAAATCAAGACTTTGCTAAATTCTGTGATGAATCTGGCTTTCAGCATGTATTTTCCTTACCTTATACTCTAGAATAGAATGGAGTTATGGAAAGAAAGAATAGATCGTTACAAGAAATGGCTAGAACTCTTCTAATTGAAAGTAACATTTCTTCTCGTTTTTGGGCCGAAGCAGTTTCTACAGCATGTTATATTATTAATAAAGTCTTCTTAAGGCCTATTCTGGAGAAAACTCCTTATGAGTTGTTCAAAGGAAAAAAGCCAATAGTTTCTTATTTTCATGTGTTTTGTTGCAAATGTTTTATATTGAAAAATGCAAATGATCGAATTGGTAAGTTTAAAGAAAAATTAGATGAAGGTATCTTCCTTGAATATTCAATTACAAGCAAAGCCTATAGAGTATACAACAAAAAGACTCAATCAGTGGAAGAATCGATGAATGTCAAATTTCAAGACTGCATGCAAAATCAATTGATTCAAACTTAACCTGAAGAATCTGAATCTGCTTCAGACTCTACAAAGTCTAAATCTCTAGAAGCTGCTCAGACTTCAGAAAACCAGCAACAAATGATTGTTAATGATTCAAATGAAGAAAAAGACCAAGAGTCTGACAAATCAACCAGCAACTGGAAGCACAAGTCTAGTCATCCTAAAGAACTCATTATTTGTGACATTAATGAGGGAATTCGTACAAGATCCAAAAGACATGAAGAGTCTAGTGCTGTGGCTCTTATTTCTGAAATAGAACCCAAGAGCATAAAAAAAGCTTTAAATGATGAAAGCTGAATTGAAGCTATGCAAGAAGAACTCAGGCAATTCAGTATCAATGATGTCTGGGAATTGACTCCTAAATCAAAAGGTAAATCTATCATTAAAGCTAAATGGGTTTTCAGGAACAAGATGAACGAGAAAGGAAAAGTCGTAAGGAACAAAGCGAGACTCGTGGCCAAAGGATATACGCAAGAAGAAGGGATAGACTATAATGAGACCTACACACCAGTAGAAAGGTTAGAAGCAATTAGATTATTACTCGCTTTTGCTTGTTATAAGAATTTCAGGTTATTCCAAATGGATGTCAAAAGCGCTTTCCTAAATGGATTTATCCAAGAGGAAGTCTATGTGGAACAACCTCCCGGTTTTGAAGACCCATAGAAACCAAACTCTGTATTTAGATTTAAAAAGGCGCTATATGGTCTAAAGCAAGCACCTCAAGCTTGGTACGATAGACTAAGTAAGTTTTTAATTCAAAATGACTTTGTTAAAGGTAAAGTAGATATTACACTGTTTATCAAAAGAGAAAGCAAAAACTTCTTGCCTGTTCAAATTTATGTTGATAATATTTTTTTGGATCATCTAACGAAAATTTGTGCAAGAAATTCTCTAAGACTATGCATGATGAATTTGAAATAAGCATGATGGGTGAACTATCATTCTTTCTCGGATTTCAAGTAAAACAATTGAATGAAGGGATTTTCATTCACCAAGAAAAATATGTTAAAGAACTTGTTAAAAAGTTTGGCTTGGAGAATTGCAAAAAGACAGAGATACCAATGTCAAGTTCCTCAAAGCTGGACAAAGATAAAGGAGGAAATAAAGTTGACAAGAAGTTATATAGAAGCATCATTGGTTCACTTCTTTATCTTACTACTTCTAAACATGACATTCTGTTTAGTGTTTGTATTTGTGCCAGATTTCAATCAGATCCTAAAGAATCTCACTTAAGTGCTGCAAAACGCATCATCAAATACGTTGCATCTACTTTTAATCTCGGTCTCTGGTATCATAAAGAAGGAGACTTTACTCTTCTTGGATATTCAGACGCAGATCTAGCAGGATGCAGAGTTGATAGGAAGAGCACCTCGGGCACTTGTCAATTACTTGGTAACAGGACAATATCTTGGTTTTCGAGGAAGCAAAGTACTATAACTCTTTCTATAGCAGAAGTAGAATATGTGACTCTTGGAAGTTGTTGTTCACAAATTCTGTAGATAAAACAACAGCTAAGAGACTTTGGAATTGAAGATTCGTGCACTAAGATCAAATGTGACAACACCAGCGCAATCAATCTCACCAAGAATCCAATTCTCCATTCAAGAGCAAAGCATATAGAGATTTGACATCATTTCATTAGAGATCATGTTCAAAATGGAGAAATCTCGATTCAATTCATTGACTCAAAGAATCAACTAGCAGACATCTTCACAAAGCCTTTGGAGAAAAGTCAATTTGAGCTTATTCGTTCTAGACTCAATATCTTAAAGTCTGAAGAAGTTCAGACTCAAGGATAAAAGTCTAATGATACTCGGACTCAGAAGATGAAGATCAACGACTGTAAGTTATTTTCGTTTTTAAATTTATCTCTCGGATAAAATCTCGAAAAGGTACGATTATCTATTAATCTGTAATTGATTGATCTCGAAAAGGTACGATCATCTTCCCAGTTTTCGTGATTATTGCAATCATTCCTTTTCGAAAAAGGAGTTATTTTTGAAAATACAATTATCTATTTTTCAAAAGGCAGTTATTTTTGAAAAGGCATTTCCTATTTTTTTCCTTTTACGTCGTTCCGTATGCCTCTTTTCGATCGCTTTATATACCGTTCGTCTTCCTCACAAACCCTAAAAGTACAGACCTTCGTTTTCTTACTTTTACTCTCTAGTTTAATCTTCAAAGTTCTCACATTTTTTTCGCGAATCGAGTTTGGAATCTCTCAAAAACTGTGAGAATGACATCCCAAAGAAAGTCTTCAAGGATCGTGAACAGGAGACCACAACAAATGCGTGAGGGTCCTACACATTTTAACCTCACCGAGGAAGAAAAATCCCCAAGATAGCAGCAGAGCCCACAACATTCTCAACAGCGTCAATCTCCTCAAGCTAGACCTCAAGGTAGTGATCGTAGAGCGGAGGAAGAAATCATTGAAGGCACAGAACCCGTAAGATCTCAAAAGCCCGCTTTTTATCTTTAAGCTTTACTCTGCTTTGAAGAGTGGAGGGACTCCCTTGAAATATATTGATGAATTTTTGAAAGATAAAGGGTATCGAAATGAAACCCACTTTTTGCGGACAATGGAACGATTGGAGATTGCTCCTGCGGGGTCGACAGATCAAGCATTTGCAAATATTCCTAGTGATCCTCGTGTTGGAGGTCTTAGTTAGCCTGATGGGAATGATGATGACAAAATGTACACTCATTTCAAGCCTAGAGTGGGTGTTGGGGCGAATATTCGAAGCAAAATGACAGATTTGTTTCGCTCGGATGAACACAAGCGACTTTACTCTAAGTTGCTAAAAAGATGGGTGATCAATCTGAGAAGTGTAGACTTTGATTTTCTTAATTCTGTGAATGTGAAGCTGCGAGAGAAATTCATTAAACTTCAGCTTGGGCAATTTTGTTTTGAGACGACTAAGGCATATCCAGAACTTACTGCTTACTTCTATTCTAATCTCAGTTTCTTGGATGCGAATAAATTTTCGTTTAGTATTCGAGACCAGGACTATGTTGTTGACATGGACACATTGGCAGATGTGATTGGAGTAGAGCGAGGGGCTTTCCAATGTGTCTGTTGGTCGTGCGATAGTAGAGCTTGTTCGGGATGGAATGGCTGAAGGAAGAATTTCGTACTTGAGGATGAATGCCTCTAACATTTTGCTTCACAAGATCGTGATCAATTGCCTCAAACCCAAGTCAACCTCGAAAACAGACGTCTCTAACTCAGAAGTAAAGTTGATATATGCCATCAACGCTGGCAAGAAATTCTCTCTACCTCACACAATCATGTTTCACATGTATAGAACAATGGTGAAAAACAGAGGGCAACTTCCTTACTCAGGGCTTGTTACAAAGCTTTTCAGACATTTCAATATTCAGCCTCCTAGGATTTTATGTGTTCGATCATGTGATCAAATGGTAGTGTGACTGAAAATGGTTTCCAAAATGCGTTTAAAAGAGCTGGACAAGGCTTTGGAGCGATTGAAAGAGAAAACCCCTGTCAAGTCACACCAAGGTTCTTCAGTTGCTAAACGGAAAGGGAAGGAGCCTATGACAGCTCCATCCAAGAAAAGAAGAGCACTTGTTCTAGGGGATGAAGAAGATGAGGACGATATTACCATTTCTACTCTTGCACTGAGAAATCTTCAAAGTGCTGTTCCAGAGACTGTGAAGAGAGAGGATCAAGACAGAGACGAAGAAGAAGAAAGGAGTGGAGAAAGAGAATCAATGCGAAAAGAAGCAGAGGAAGAAAGGATTGCAGAAGAAGAAGAAGGCAGAGGTGAACAGGCAGAAACAGAGCATGAAGTGTACTTCTCACCTCCTGAGGGCATTGAAATAGGGGGAGTTGCTGAGAAAAGAGGTACATCTTCAATTGCTATTACTAGTGAAGGTGTTAGTCGCTCACCTGCAGATCCAGAAGACATCTATGCCTCTCAATTCCCAAAGGAAGGTCATGAGGTTTCATCGCCAAATTTGAGTGATCATGCTAGCTTGACATCATCTGCAAATACTCCCACTGATCATGCAGAAGCCAGTACTCAAACTGAAGATACAGTAGACTTTCGCAGAGTTCTTGATGTTCTTATGGAGATGCGATGACAAATTTATGCCCTGGGATGCGAAGTTCAAAACTTGTAGAATGCAGGTCAAGCCTCTTCAGTTTCCTTGCATGATCAAATTCATGCCCTTACTCTTCAAGTTCAAGCAAATGCCAAGGATGAAGATGTGGCTCAATTGAAGAAGGATTTGAAGAAGCTATAAGGGATTGTCCAGTCAATGGGAGATTTCCAGCTCATTCGTGTTCCTAGGCAACCATAATTCCACTATCTTTTTATCTCTACCTTTTTTTAATGTTGACAAAAAAGGAAAGAGATGGTGTAGATTTGAGACTTGATTCTCGTTTGACTTCTCGTTTGACTTTACTTTTTGAATGACTTTCTACTTTTGTTTGGTTGTTTGGTTGTGACTGGATTTGGATTGTTTGATCATTTGTTTATTTTAAGCACTACTGGTATTTCATGGTATTTCATGGCAAAGATAGATGTTTATTTACAGGATTAACTTATTTCTTGTGGATGCAGATTTAATGCTGCGTTTACTAAGTCAATTATCTTTGTGAGATATCCAAGTTTGCTTGAGTACTGTTTTGCAGGTCAAAAATATCCAAATCTGCAGGAAAGTTTTGTCACCATAAAAAATGGAGAGATTGTTGGAGAAAACTTCCTTGTGTGTTTTGAAGATGACAAAACGTTTACATCAGTCTAGTTTGAAGACTTGCAGACTCTTTAGTCAAAGTATGAAGATTGCCAAACCGCCAGACTCAAGATTCAAAGTCTATCCTCTTTGATAGTTTCTAGACCGTCGAAGAAGACTTATCCAGAACTGAGTATCTTGTTAAGGATTTGATTCTATCGACTAAAGAAGATCTCTTGGCTGGAGATAGCATCTTGGAATCTGTTATTCGTTTTGATTTCAATTCGGGTAATTTAGATCCGTTGATTGGCGAAGCATACTTGGAATGTTCTACTTATGGAAATCTAGATCCTGATTGTATGGGCGAGCAGAATTGGTGGGCTATTGTCATATTCCTTAAATAACTTGAAATCCCTCTAATTGATTCTGTCCAACGGGTAAATTAGAAGAACTCCTTTGGTAAGTGCTAACGGGTATGAAGTCATGGAAGAGTATATAAGGAATTCGTTCCAGTTATTCAAGTGTGTGTGTAATAGAAGAATTCCAAAATCTGAAGCTCCTTGTTCTTTGTCAATTCAATTGTTGAGCGTAAACTTGTACTCAAAAGAGAGTATATACTTCTGAAAACCTTGAGGAAGTGTAGCAGAGTCTCTACACTGTGGAATCAAGGAAGAGCTATACTGTAACAACTCTTTCGATTCTTAGTGAAATCCAGCCGGTGGGCTGTCAGTGCGGAAGAGTGGACGTAGGCTTGGATTAAGCCAAACCACTATAAATCTTGTGTCTTTATTCTCTTCCCTAAGCTCTTTTACTTTGATCGTATTTTTATTTGATTATTAGAGGCTAAATTCCTTTTCATAATCTATTGCTAAACAGAGTCGGTTTAAAAGTAAAATTATACTCTTTACTCTGCAAAATTTGTTTTCGCACCTATTCACCCTCTCTAGGTGCTCGTACTAGCTTTCACAACAGCATGAAAGAATAAGAAAAGAAAAACAGAAAAGATTCGATCTTCACACATGTCTTCATCTAAACACTTCCGATGGGGCTACTTGAGAATAAGGAGCAAAGAAGTAGGAGCATAGCTAATGTCTTTGTCCTTAGGGCACAAGTTGCTCTAATTATAAGATCTAGCACTCAGATTAACACATATTCTCAGTGATAATCACAACCATATTTGCATATGTAACTATGGTCTAATTTCACCATTTGCTTAAGTGTGTCGTGCATGTATATAAGTGTGGTGCGCATGCCATAACTATAGTGCACATGTCATGAGTGTGATGTGCATTCATCGTGCTAGCATTGTGCATGTGATGTGTATATTTCAACACCAACATAAAAAACTTAAATTTTGATTAAAAAAGTATCACAACCCCAATTGACATAAGTACTAATAAGTCATAATTTGACCCATCAAAAAAATAAAAAATGAGACAAAATGAAAGAATTCCAAGCACCTACATTCAAAATTTTTGTAAGCTGTAGAAGAAGAGGGTTCTCACGATGAAGTTGGGTACCAAGGAGAATTCCCAGCTGCCCTTCACATGATGGGTTCCCAAATTGTGGTCCTTCGATTTGCAATGGACAATGAGAGTGGTTCCAATAGGCAAATTATTTTCGATCTTCATATGCATCTTCATCTAAATGCTTCTGATGTGGCTACTTGCGAATAAGGGGTTTTCCCCCCTAACTATGAATGAGCATTCCATGATAATAGGCATTGAACTATTTACTGACCCTACAAAGACACATTCAGGAAGATCTTCCCAGTACACTAAGTGCGTCCCAATCCTTACTTTGCATGTATATGGCAAACTACTTAAATTGTTCAGGCTAGGAAAAATCATAGAAGAAGAGGGTTCCTGCGATGAAGTTGGGTACGAAGGAGAATTCACAGCTACCCTTCACATGATGGGCTCTCAAGTCATCATCCTTCAATTTGCAATAGACGATAAGAGTGGTTCCAATAGGCAAATCATTTTTGATCTTCACATGTGTCTTCATCTAAACACTTCTGATGTGGCTACTCATGAATAAGGAGCAAAGAAGTAGGAGCATAGCTAACGTCTTCATCACCGGGGCACAAGTTGCTCCGAGTATAACATCTATCACTCAGATTAACATAGACTCTCAGTGATGATCACAACCATATTTGTGTCTGTAAAGTTAAAAGTGGTCTAACTTCACCATTTGCTCAAGCGTGTTGTGCATGTATAATAAGTGTGGCATGCATGCCATAACTATTGTGCACATGACATAAGTGTGCTGTGCATGCATTGTGCTAGCATCATATACGCAATGTGCATATTCCAACACCAACATAAAAACTTAAATTTCAATTAGAAAAGCATCACAACCCCAATTGACATAAACACTAATAAGTCATAACTCAACTCCTAAAAAATAATAATAAATGAGACAAAATGAACGAATTCTCAAGCACTTGCATTAGAAAGTTTTTGTAAGCTGCAGAAAAAGAAGGTTCTCACAATGAAGTTGGGTACGAAGGAGAATTCCCAGCTAATCTTCACATGATGGGTTCCCAAGTCGTTGTCCTTCGATTTGCAACGGACGATGAGAGTGGTTCCAATGTGTCCTCCTCTAAGTGCTTTAGATGTGGCTACTCGCAAATAAGGAGCGAAGGAGTAGGAGCGTATCTAATGTCTTCATCATTGGGGCACAAATTGCTTTGATTATAAGATCTAGCACTCAGATTAACATGGATTTTCAATGATAATCACAACCATATTTGTGTTTGTAAGGCCAAAAAGTGGTATAACTTCACCATTTGCTTAAGTGTGCTAACAATGGCTTCGGGTTCAATGCGGCGAGTGATGTAATCCTTCAAGGCGTGATGCTCCTTGATTGTTCCCTCCAATTCGGTGACCCAATCAACATCTCTTGGTTGGCAATCGCATAGGATGTCAATGACATTTTTCACCTCCTTCAAGTTTTCAATTTGGTTTCTCTTGACAATGTTACGAAAGTCAAAACAAAACAACCCAACTTTAAAGGAGGAGGGATTTCTTGGAGTACATGATATTGAAGAGCAACCCTTAGAGGGTAGTAAAATGTAGACCCTATCAAACCTAAGAGTGGAATAGGGTCATAGTGACCGCTCGTAAGACATGCTTTAGGGAAGCGAATCCAAGAGGCTTGCCACAAGATTTGGTTTGGAGTGATATTTTCAAAGAATTCAAACCAATCACGGATTGTCCAAACAGAGAGGAATTTTGTCAAGTTCTCAAATTTGGTAATAGGATTTGTATCTTTGTCGATGTTGGTAATAAACATATTCCCTCCATACTTTTTTGTGTGAGAAATGAATCAAACTTGGAGAATAGCTATGGGGCCTCTAAAACTCATAGCCTTGTTCTCTTTTAAATGATTGGGAGAAATGAACATTTCGGCAAGAATCATGTTAGTGAATCCCTTAAGGTGAAGGACTCCATTGATAACATGGGGAAGATTAGGATCCATCGTCTTTTGGGTGAATGGTAAAAGGAAAAATCCGAAAAATGCTAAAAGGAAGCATCTTGAGGATCGAGGCTTGCGATAAAGTTACGAAATCTTTGCTCAATGAAAGACAAAGTGAGACCTTTTGAATACCTAAAAGAAGTGCTCTAATTTCGTGACGTGGAACTTCTAAAAATTGACTCGAGCGGCACAGGATCTACACCCAAAGGACGATCGACAACACCGGGCTAAGGAACATTGCCAGCAATCATTTCCAAGTCCCTCTAAAGTTGGGGTCAATTCGTGACGACCAAACACAAATGTTGAAGTTTCGAGATTTTAAAAGTGGGCTAAAGCCTCTACCACATTCACTTGAGGCTTTCGACGTAGGAGAGAAATAAGGTAACCAATTTTATTTTCCACGAACGTCTTGCCTACAATTTTGGTCGAATGAAATTTAATCGAGATTTTGTACCGGATAAAATGCAGGAGCTGTGATAATATTGACCCTGAAAATGACAATTTTGGTCAGGATTTGGGATAAGATGACGGATTTGATTTGATTTGGCTGAAATTACATCGAATTATTTGATACGAAAAAAAGCAACCAAAAAATTATGGAATCGCCTTTATTTAAAATGGGGAACGATACGGATTTTAGATTCTAATAATGACCGATTGTGTGATGGCAAAGGTCATTCTCTACAGTGGTCCAAGGAAAATACTAAGGTGCAACATTAGTCGACCAAAAGTTTGGTCTCTGACAATGTGGTTATATCATTTAGAAAAATTAGCTAATGACAAATGTCTTCCTTATCAATAATATTTTATACCTCAATATTTTTATGGGTAATAAAAATATCGTTCATTCGTTCAATTTTATAAGTGATACTAAGCATTATATTTTGGAAAATATTTTCCAAATCTCGAGTTTTCTGTGAAATAAACTCATCCTAATGTTCTATTTGTTTCACAGAAAATATTTCTCTAATTTTCCGGCATTTGGTTTGTTAGAAAAATGAGTCAACAGAAAATGTTTTCCGTAATTTCCTATTTGAAAAGTTGAAAAACATTTTCCAAGATAATACTTGGTATCGGTGGTTAGACCTAAAACTCCACACTTGAGCACGGAAACTCGATGTTGATTCTCAACATTTGGGATTGGTCGTTGGCCACAAGTGAGGGACGAACTTTCCCAAGGCAGATGAGTCTCAAGCTCGTCCCTCGCCAGTGGTTGGCAAACGGCAAAGGAAGAAGAAAAATAGCAAATAATTAAAATTTTGATTTTTCAAAAAAAAAAAAATCAATAAGAACGTACGTTCTAACCAAGAACCCAAGCCCAAGTGCCAAGGGCCCGAACACAAACTTTGTGAACCCAAGTTTGAGTGCCAGGGATCAAAGCTTGAGCATCTATTTATTTTTAGGTTTTAGTTAAATACCAAAAAAATACTATCATTTTTTTTTTTTGTGGAAAATAACTTTTAAGAAAATATTTTAAAGAAAATATTACATTCTCCACAAAAGGAACAGAGCTTGGTAGAAAAGGGGAAAACCAAATAAAAATAAAATTGAAAACGGATAACCTAAGTAGCACTGACATTGATACACGATACGGGACACAACACGCCTACACGTCGTTTATTAAAAAATATATTATTTCGACACATTGAGATACATTATATATTAAATATATATTTTTATATGTACATAAATTTCAATGATTATTTCAATCAAATTAATTTGATTCAAATTCACAAATAAATAAATAATAATAAAAAGCCTAGAATGAATTTACACTAAAAATATTAATTCATCATTTATTTGTATTATTCATTGTTTCATTTTGACAATTCAACTCCATTCCAATAATCTATAAAAGTTGGAGAATAAAAACCAAGCAATTCACATTCTAGACTCGTGTGTCAGATGTGTCAGAAGAGGAGAAAAAAAAAACTTGGGTGGTGAATTGTGTGTCATGGGAAGTGAGAGTCATAAGAGAAGAGAAGACTAGGTTTTTCTTCTTTCCCAATTTATTATTTTTATTATTATTAATTTCATTTTTCATATAGTTTGACCTTCATCTATTGAAATTTTTAAAATTGACCTCACGTGTCGGAAACTCGTATGTCGAAATTCTTAATCGAGTGTCGGAGAGTATCAGGAAAATTGATCTAATATCGGATTTTTCAACACGTGTTGATCAAGTGTCAGAGAGTCAGAGTGTTCGACACGACATGAAAGTCCTTGAAAAGTGCTGGTGTTTCCTAGCATGCAATGACTGCTGGTGATGATGCTTCTTAAATTATCTCATTCGGCTGTGGGCATCAAATCTCTGTTTTAGAGTTTTCCCCAAAAACACCTTTGTTACCTTGAACCGAGATTGCAATTCCAAAAATGTGAATATCATGTCCCTAAATGTATCTGGATGTGGTTCCTTCTGTCAACATACCAAGTTGAAGACCAAAACTGGATCTTGCAAAATTTCAGAAGTATGTGTCGTGGAAAATAGCCACTTTTGCCTTCGGAATTGTCCTGGAGCATGCAGTTTTCAGGATACTAGATATTGGTAACTGGTTTTACAAATTTCATTTATTTTGTGGATATCTTGATCTCAGCGAGTCCAAACATACTGTTCCCATGAAGCTATATTAGTTAATACATGACTATACGTTTCGCTTTACTATTTAATTCGACTGCCAGCACAAAAGCCTAAACATCATAAATTAGTTTAGCTACCACATTGACGGACATAGAGAAAATCAAAGTTGCACGTCTTTCACTTTGATCTAAGGACAAGATAGAAGTGATCATCTCCAGAAATTCAATCATCCTCTCTACTAAACAGGTCCCAAATTTTGCACAATGACAAAAAGCTCAATCCCTAAATGTAATGAGAATTTGTTTTGTTCACCCAATTGATGAGACACAAGATAGTGTCTTGCATTCTTCCAAACAAGCATCGTAGTCCTCACTAGTGTCCCCTCTGCATGAGTTTTCCTACAACCCACCAGATACTACCTTCACTCAGAGATCCGCAGATGGAGAGCCCTGACCTGATGCGAAATTAGCGCGGTCCTTCTGATCGGAACCTGCCAAAAAACTCATTCATTACGAGAACAACAAAAAAGTCAATCAGAATTTTCGCACGGATTTCTCAGTAGCTTCAAGTCGTTTTTAAAGAACACAAACAAATAAAGCATAAGAAGGGCCATCCTGGTGCAAGCTAGAAAGTCACAAAGTGAAAGCTTTCAAGGACTCCGAATGAATCTCGGTTTAATAGAATGCAAAATGGAAAAATCTCTTCCGAAAGCTAACTTGGGAATGTCTCAATTCTGTACAAGGCAGTTGTGTCTGTACGTACTAGGAGATGTACTAATTGATACATAGATTAATATCGTATTACTAGCTTTTATCAGATCTGATGCATCATTAGTTGAATGCCCTGATGGCAAACGAACAAAACCACAGGTCTGTGCAAGTATGCTGACAAGTAATATGCCCAGCCAAACCTTTGCAGGAAAGATTTACCAATCAAAACTCCAAACCAAGTAAGAGCGATGACACACGATATCATTCTCAACAGTGTCAAATATCATGAATACCTTCAGGGTTTGAATCCAAGTGGCTTAAGCTTTGAGTCATTAAAGTCGATGATTGAACAGGTCCTGCGAAGTTTGCAGCTTGGTCGCCACCTGCGATAAGGTTTGGGACTTGCGAAATCTGCATATGTGCAGCATCTGGTGCGGCATCTATGCTCATTCCTGGTCCTTCCGATGAAGACTGAGCAAGACTACTGCCAAGCACGAGATTTGGATCAGACCCCTCTTCTGATCCGACAAAGCTGACGGGATTGGGGGGTAGGCTTTTAGATTCAGCTCTGCTTATCATCATTTTTCAACCACAAGCGTGAGCACAAATCAGCATCCCAACTTGAAGATCAAAGTGTTTGAAAAGAATGCGCACAGTGACTATCACGTTGTTTCTGCCAATGTGTTTTATCAGCGGTAGCATTTACGACCATCTAAAAATACAATTCCTTTCAAAAGAATATATATGTCCTGTGATGCAAGAATCGACAAGGCAACTGAAATTATGCCGCACCTCATGCCATAAGCTGACAAAGCCAAACTCCTGAACGATGCATGTATTTAAACCAATGCGGATAGGAGAATTTGCAAAGTCAAACAATGTGCACAAGTAGGTAATTTGAGTTAAGAATCCTATAAAGTAGGTAAGTAGCATTCAGATTGAGATGAATAGTTAAGCAAATCACCAGAGTCTTCGACGCAGTGGAGAAAAAGGTAAAAGAAATTGTAGAAGATGAACCAAAAAAAAAAAATTGTCTTAGAGAGACGAGATACAGAAACACCGCAAGAATTGAGTTTCTTACTCATTCTCATTGGTCGTCCCGCCCAATGGAGAATCAGCCTGTGGAGCTGTCTCATCCAGTTCCATCGATGTCTGTTGCTCCTGCTGCACTGCACCATGAAAGGAGGGGAAGAACAATTAAAGCCTCACATAACAAAGTGCTCAAAGTACGACAACCAGACCCGTCCAATAGGAGGCAAAATTCACAGGCTGAACTTCGAGGTCAACACAAAACGTCTTTGAGAAGCAAACAATCATAAGCAGATGGCCATGCTTAGAAGAGCACTAGACAAGACCCAAGTTTTTACAGTCATCTTGAGAGCACAAGTAACTTTCGGATTTAGCGTGAGAACCGAGTTGGAAGGGCATTTTCTCTTGTTCGGAAAGTTGACCAAAGTATACGTGAACCCATATGCCATGAAGGATGGAAGCTAATGCATTTGCAGGCGAAGTTCTATATAAATGAAGTCTTCTGAGAGCCTTACCAGGCACCGGAAGTCTGCTCATGGCTCGATGCTGTTGCTCGAGCAATTGATTGAACCTGACGATCTGTCGTTTCACCACTAGCCTCAGGAAGTATTCTTGGAAAAAATCCCAATTACATGTGACCAATCCGTCCCAAACTGGAATTCGAATGACAGGTTCAGAAGCTTCGTATCAAGATATAACCCATCCAAGAAACGGCGGGTAAACAGGACTGAATCATTCAGAATAACCAACTGGACTAGTTCGTAGCATTCATCATTGATCAGACCAAAAGGAGATGATCTCTCACCGACACACGTGAGCGCAGGGTCGATCCCATAATGAGTTTCTAACGCAGTGACTGTTTCCCCACGCTCCATGTACCGCCGAATGCACATCTCTATCAACCTGTGGACCTACGGAAAAGGAGCCAGGGATGCGATTAAAGACCCTTTTCGATTCGAAGAAACTTGGCGATCTTGATGTAATGCAGAGCGAGAGATCAATTCGAAATATGAACAAACATGTGCCTCACCTTGTCAACATGATCCTCAAGATTTCTGTTGCCTCCCGCCGGCGGAGCATTTAGATCCAGGGCCGCCATGATTCTACTGGGAAAACCACTTTCTGCAATCGATTGGAACTGAAAGAATGAAACAATGCATGAAACAATGCATGATGATCTTGTATGATAGCCATTGAACCAAGAACTTGCAGCAAGAACTTGTGAAAGGATAGAGAAAGACCTGGAGGAAGACGAAGTGACCGATGAGAGTAACCGAACAGTTGATTCTCGTTGCTTAGTTTGGAGAGGGACTAGCACTTTGCTCAAACTGTCACCGCCACTTTTTAACGACGCCAACTGCTTTTGCCCATTGCTCACCGAACTTTGAAGTAATTTCAGTTCAACCCTGAGCTTTCAAAACTTTTCATTTCTACCCCAGTAATTCTACGGGGACTAGAGTATAGTTTCGATCTTCGCCCTTCTTTTTCTCTTTCC
Organism: Eucalyptus virginea; assembly: GCA_014182375.1. NCBI lineage: Eukaryota > Viridiplantae > Streptophyta > Magnoliopsida > Myrtales > Myrtaceae > Eucalyptus > Eucalyptus virginea. Next base: position 36,723,289 of record CM024520.1, on the reverse strand, counting down.
CTCTGTTTATGTTCTTTTTACTACTAAAATACATGAAATCGGATGAAAAACGAACAAGTAGGCTCTGTTTGTTTATGGAAAATGAACCTTTTGAAAATTATTTTTTTAAAATTAATTATTTGTATTGTTTAAAAAAATTAGTTAATAATTTTATTATCGACAATAATTTATGACTAAACATCTTCGTAGACAATGAAAATATTTTTCGTCCCTTCATTTTTGTAAACAGTACAAATAATTATTTTTGGGAAAATATTTTCAAACGATTCATTTTCTACAAATTAAACGGAGCCTTAATTAAGAATTCTCCTTAGCAATTCAAAACTTTCAGTTTTTCCCAGCAATCTATATCGGGAAACAGATTAGAAAGGTGACTAACTGGTAGACTTATGGATTCGTAATGCATAACCTAAAAGGATAAGGGAATGCAATAGTTATCATAAATTGATAATCATCACTTGTGTTATTTTTCATCGAAGAAGAGAAGCTTATATAAATATATATATATATATATATATATATATATATATATATATATATTAATGGACATTAGACTTATTGTAGTTTAAATGAAGTTATGAGCTAATCACGATAGGTTAGTGAGATTTGCTCCTTAATCTACATGCGACGGCCTAATTTTGCACATTTCATAGTCGCCACCTAGCCTTCTCTTTCTTTCTCTTCTTCCCTCATTTTGGCTAGTGTGTTGCCTTTTCTTTCGTGTTTCGAGGTTACCGGGGCGTTTTATACCGACAAAGTTACTTATATAGCTAAATTCTATATATTTGGTTAACTTTAGGGTTAGGTCAATGCTTATGATGGTGTTTTGTTAGTAAATTAATCAACTATCAGTATGGAAGTTTATAGTAGAATAGGAAAACTTCTAACATAAGATTTTTTTTTATCCTTCATGAGTTCATTGGTGTTCGATTAACAGTGTTGGTCTATGTGGAAAAGAGTCCCCCGTTATAATTCTCCAATTTCTAGTCGGCAGGGAATCTTTACTTGGGACTTTTCAAGTTGATTTTCTTTTTAACATTGATGGATCTTTATTCACATTAATTTTTACGAACTACGCCAATTGGTGTGGATAAAAAGTTCAGGTTTAATCCAAAAATTTAAAATTCTCAATAAAACCATACTATTAAATCTCGAGTATGCACTTTCTAAAACACACCACAAAATAATTGTGGATACCTATATTCATACACGAAAAGAGTGCCGCTTGCATGTAAAGGTGATTAATGGGCGAGGATAGCTTGCTAGGTCCACCTACACTCGCCTAAACTTAAAAGATATGCAAATGTGGGCACAGCTCTCACATGAGGTGCTCTTATATGAGAAATTCTAGTCAGCCCAACTTTAATTAGCCCAGCCATACCATATGTAAACTTTACATTGTGGGCGGGCTTGGGCAACATAGGCGTGGCCCAACTCTCGGACCATTCGGTATTCACCTTAATCCACACGAAAATGTTGAGATTAAGGTCACATAATGCCCTATCTTGTTATTGTAATAGGATCAAATTTCTTTTCCTCCTCACAAAAAAAAAAAAAAAAAAAAAAAAGACGGAAAAGGGGAAACACCACTTTCCACTAGAGCCCGAGCCCAAGCCCAAGCCCAAGCCAATGTTCCTTTTAGGCCAACTATTTATCGGTATGTTTGGTCCTCAAAAAAATCATTTCATTCCCTGTCTAACTCAAAATTAGATAATTTTTTTTATATATATAAATAAGACTATTACTTGAGAAGGTCAAGGAATAGGCATTTTATGCAGCTAGAAACAGCTTCAATTTTTATATTCCACAAATTCCCTTGCATTTGAAATGACGTTAGAAGAAAACCAACATTGCCAAAGAATGATTTGTGTTTATTATTATATATAGTTAATTATCATAGTTATATAGTTATGTTTAAAATATCTATTTAACGCTGTATAATAAGCCTAAATGATATACTCGCATAATAATTGCCTGCACTGTTCATGACTTGATTAATGATTGAATGAGCTATTTGATGATTGGTGGGGTTGAATGATAGATTTGAACGATGAGTCGACGATTAATGTGATTAATTATTATAATTTGATTTGATGATCTTCAGAATGATGACTTTTAGCATCCAAAAGACACCTTTCGAATGATGACTATTAAAAAATGATTTCGCCGCCGAACATGCGCCTTTTATACTCTCAAATGATGATTGTTTGGGTGGAATGCGTGCCTTCTAAACAATCTTAAATCAGACCCACAAAAATAAAATAATACAATCTTTAAAAAAAAAGCCTCTTAGTGCCAGATATAAGCCTTTCAGATTGATGGCTTTGCTAATGATATTGATTTTAGTGTCGAAAGTATGCTTTGCAAACTATCATTTCGAGCTTTCTTTTGTGCCCCTCAGTGATTCGTCAAAATGACGATGACACCGGATCTCTATTAGGAGCCGAATCCCTATTACTGTTCTTAGTAGAAATAATTTCATAACTCCTAGCAAAAAAGTACAAACGCGTGTTTGATAATAAGCGAAAACATTATAGACAGGTAAATTAAGAAAAAGATTGACCAAATTAAAGACGTGTCTGAAGAGACTTTTACTCTTAAGTTATTCTAAGTTTAGCAACAGACTCATTTTGCATTTTTTTAACTTGATATATCCGAATCTTTCATAATATATACATGTTGACACGTAAACTCAAATAAATTATTTTTCAAAGATTCTAAAATTTAGATAATATTTTAAAATTTTGGAAGGTTTACTTAATTCTAGACAAACAAGGTCTTAATTCACGTTTAGAAAGTCGTTTGATCGTGAAATGTGAAAGATTTGAAATATAAATAATGTTAGTCATAAGAAACATAATCGGTCATTTCTGGACTTTTTCTCCATATTTAATGTTGTTCCTAACTTTTATTTTTATTCAATCTAATTCTTGTACTATTCAAAATTTATCTTAATGTGGTCTTCCGTTCAAATCATTGGTAATTATACATCATTGTTGATATTGTGGAGTCCAACTCGATTCAAAGTGGTTTCTGAAAAAGAAAGACTATTTATTTTCCCTACTCCTTTCGTTCTTTCCTTCTTCCTTCCTTTCCTTCCTTTCCTTGTGCTGACTGCTCCAATCTTGCTGGCTATCACCACCTGCAACGTCACTGGAGTCGTCCTGCCATGTCCACCACCATCATCGTCGGTGTCGACTCTCCATGCGCAGCCCAAACCCAAGTGGTGGAATTTTGCAAACTCGTGCTGTTGCTTGAATGTGGTGCCAGCGGCCAAGGTGCCATGCTGGGGGTGGTTGAAGGAGTATTATACGGTCTAGATTGGCTTCAAATGTCTGTGTCTGATGCAGCTTGGTGGACATGTACGAGAAGTTTGTAGCTAGTGGATCGCTTCATGATTCGAGAAAGGTGTCCGATCAGAGGCAAGATCATAATGTGAGATGTTGGACAGCGATAATCAGCAGGATATGTGCAAACTGGAGAGCGAGGAGGCTATCTGCGAAATGAAAAAGGTCCAGGGCCAAACCCTTTCAAATTTTTCTGTGAAGTATTTGCGATGTAGATATGGGGATACAAATATGCACACTAGCAATAAAATTGGGCTTTGCCTGTGATACTTGCGTGGGTAATTCTCTTATTAGCATGTATTCCTGGTTGAGTCCCGTGGAAGACGCTTGGAGAGCTTCTCATGCACTATTCGAAAAGAATTTGATTTCTTATGATACCTTTGTTGCTGTTTTATCCTCTTGTTGTCATGTGGTATTTCTGATGGATGGAAGTAGTTTAATGTACACAGAATATGGATTCGTGCCTAGAATTGAACACCATGCATGCATGAATGGATTCAGTGGGCAGATCCGATCCGTTGTCCTGGCCCTTCAATTTATAAATTCAATGCCTTTCCAGGCTGATAAACTCGTCTATCCTACATTTCTTGGAGCTTGCCAAGTTCACAGCAATGTGGAACTTGCGAAACAAGCTGCAGTAATGAATTTTTTTAGCAGGAACTGGATGACCCTCCCTGCTGATTATATTTTGCTAGCAAATATCTATGCCTCGGCAGGTCCATGGGAAGATGCAGCAGCAATCAGAAATAAGAAGGAAACTGAAAAATCTTACAAAAGAAGCTTGTTGGAGCTAAATTCAAGTGAAAAAATAGTTCACAAGTTCTATGTGGCTGACACCTCACAACCTAAGCACGGGAGATCTATGATGAATTGGAACCATTGGCCAGTCGAATAAAGAAACTGGGTCATGCCCCGAATACTTAATTTAAAGAAGAGGATCCCTTGTCAAAGCCCTCCAGTTTAAAAATTTAATGCCTTTCAGGGCTGCTACACTGGTGTCGTATACATTTCTGGCGGCTTGCCAAGTTCACAGAAATGTTGAACTTGCAAAACAAGCTGCAGCAATGATTTTTTAGCAGGAGCCGGACGACCTGCCGCTGATATTTTGCCAACAAATATATATGCCTCAGCAAGTCTATGGGAAGATGCAGCAGCAACCAGAAAGAAGATGAAACTGAAAAATCTTACATTTGAAGCTAGTTGTAGCTGGATTCAAGTGAAATTTATAGTTCACAAGTTCTATGTGAGCGACGCTTTATGCCCAAAGCATGATCTCAGCGAGTTCATACACATTGTGCCTATGAAGCTATATTCAATTCTCACTGCAACAATCGACATAGACAAACTGAAATTTGCATGTCTTTCACTTTGATATCAAGGATAGGATAGAAGATGATCATTTCAAGTAATTCAATAGCCCTTTCTACTTAATACATCCCAAATTTGCACATCGCATTAGAGCATAAAATATGATGTACAATTATCAAGGCTCAATCCCTAAATGTAATGAGAATTTGTGTGTTCACTCAATGAAGAGAGACATGAGATGGTGTCTGAAGCACCGCGGTCGTCAATATCTCCCCACCGCACTTCTCTAATTGATATTGATAACGGCACCTGCGATATCCACTTCACTTAGAGTCCACAGATGGAGGGCCCTGATCTACTGCCAAATTAGCGAGGGCCTCCTGAACGGAAGCTGCAAAAAAAACTCTCCATCAGAACTAAGAATACATGGAGAAGTAGCAAAACAATCGACACTTTTCCGGGTTGTTTCAATTGTTTCAGATAGTTTTTAAGTACATAGAAACAGATGAAGGAGAAAGGACCTTCCTAGCACAATGTCAAAAATTGAAGGCTTTCAATGACTCTGAATGACTATCGGTTTGGAGAACACAAAAAAAGAATGAAACCAGTATTGAAAGTTTACTTAGGAATGTCTCAATTCTGTAAATGGTAAACTGTGTTTGTATGTATTAGGAGATGTACTAATTCATGCATAGATTAATATCATATTACTAGCTTTTATCAGATCTGAGGCACCATTAGTTGGATGCATTGATGGGAAAATGAACAAAACCACCGTGTCTGCACGGAGTATGTTGACAAGTAATATGCTCAACCAAACCTTTGCAAAAAAGATTCGCAAGTCAAAAGTCCAAACCAAGTACAAGCAATGACACAGAATATCTAGCTAAACAGATTTATATATCATGAATACCTTCAAGGTTTATATCAAAGCGGCTCAAGCTTTGAGCCATTGAAGTGGATGGTTGAAAAGGCCCCCCGATGTTTCCAGCATGGTGGCCACCTGCAGTAAGGTTCGGAACTTGTGAAATCGGCCTTTGTGCAGAGTCTAATGCAGCATTTATTCTCATTCCTTGTGCTTCCAGTGAAGAACGAGCAAGACTGCCGCCAGGTACGAGATGTGGAGCGGACCCTGCCAACTCTCCTAATCCAACAGAGCCAACAGGAATGGCAGGTAGCTTGTCAGAGTCAGCCCTGCTCATCATCATTTTTCAACCACAAGCGTAAGCACAAGTCAGCGTCACAACTCGAAGTTGATTGAAATCAAGGTGTTCCACAAGAAATGCACACTGTCACTATACCGTTGTTTCCGCCAATATATTTCATCAGTGGTCGCAATTACGATCAATTAAACATACAATTCCTATCAAAAGAGGAACGAATGTATGTAAACTAGTGCACATAACAGAATTTGCAAAGTTAGATAATGTGCACAGGCAAGTTATTTTAATAAAGAATCCTATAAAGTAGGTAAGTGGCTTCCAGATTGAGATGGCTAGCTAAGCTAATCGCCAGAATGTTCAACGCAGTGGAGAAAAAGGTAAATAATTTTGGAAGATGTAGCAAATAGAATTTTCCAGGAGAGACAAGATACAGAAACATCGCAAGAATGGAGTTGCTTACTCATTCTCAAAGTTCATCACGCTCAATGGAGAATCACCATTCTGTGGAGCTGTCTCTGCTGCCAGTTCCATTGACATTTGTTGCTTTGCTGCACCGTGAAAGGAGTCAAAGAACAATCAAAACCCGACATAGCGAAGTGTTCAAAGTATGAGAACCGGACCCATCTAACGGGTGGTGAAATTCATCCGCTGAACTTCAAGGTCTACATAAAACGACGTCAAGAAGCAAACAATAGCACACGACAAGACAGATTATTGTAGTCATTCTTGAGAGCGTCAGCTAGCTTTCGTTTAGATCATGCAGTGCAAGAACCAAGTTCAGGGGGCTTTTTCTCTTGTTCGGGAAGTCGACCAAAGTATACATGAACCCATATGCCATGAAGGATAGAAGCTATGCATTTTGCAGGCGTAGTTCTATGTTAATGAAGTCTTCTGAGAGCCTTACCAGGCACCGGAGGAAAGTTCATGGCGCGATGCTGTTGTTCGAGCAATTGATTGAACCTGAGGATCTGTTGTTTCAATACTACCCTTATGTAGTAATGTTGGAAAAACACCGGATTCTGTTCTTCCAGTCTGTCCCAAACTGGAATTTGAAGGACAAGTTCAGTATCATCGCTTAAAGACAGTACCCAAACAAGAAACCGTGGGAAAACAGGACTTAATTCTGAGCAATAATCATTGATGAGATCAAAAGAATGATCTCTCACCCATCTGCGTCATCTGGCGGTCGATCCCAGTATGGCTTTCCACGGCACGGGCTGTTTCGTTGCGGTCCATGTACAGCTGCATGCACTTCTCTATCTAAAAGCACACTCAGAACAAAAAAAACAAAAAAAAAACACGACGCGTTAAAGGCCCTTTTAATTTGAAGAGACTCGGCGATCTTGATGCAATGCAGCTTGAGAGACTAATTCAGAGGATGATAGAACTTGTGCCTCACTCACTTCAATCGCAAGTTCTCGGCCGCTTTCTCTCGACCAAGCCATTGGGCCCGTGACTGCCATGATTCTATTAGAAAGAACTACTTTCTGCAATCGAACATCGCAAGAAAATTATATAATCCATGATGATCATCCTATCACGATAGACTTTCCCAAGGTGAACCGCAAGGGAGATTAATGGATTGCTAAATGGGTGTGAATAATCGGGACGTGATGGTAAATGGACTAGCGCTTGTGCTTAAGCTCTCCTAAATTATACTGATCACAACTCAATTCTCTAGTTAATTATGCCAATTGGATGCCACAAATTTATTATGGATTGATTAGGGATCAAGTAAGATATGGAAGCCTGCCTTAATTCTACGAACTAGATGTCTGTGAATTAGGGAATTAGATACGCTAAATTTATGTAACACCTTATGCCTTTCCTCGTTCATAGAAGGCCTTGCATGCAATCTTTCCCTTTGTTATTATCTGATTTTTTTTTTTTCTAAAAACACATGGAAATCTATGTTATCATGCATGATGATGACTCAAACAAACAAAAATCAAATTAAATCATAAGAAAGCCAGTAAAAATATGAGGAAAGAAAAATAATGCTTCGTTATTAGCCTCAATACAGTAACTAAGCTAATAAATGAAAATTCCTTAATCTAAGAGATAAATAAATTCAAAAAAAGATAGACCAAAAGTAATTATAAATTAACTAAGCCAAAGATGTAATAATCACCTAAATGCAATTATTTTTTTTTACTTTTAATTTTCTTTTATATATTAAACTAATTATCTATGAATGAGATGCAAACTAATTATATACCTATGACAAAAACTATATGCTAAAACCAAACTAGTCAAAACCATCCAACTTTATTGACCAAAAAAAAAAAAAAAACCATCCAACTTTTGGTGGAACAAGATATTGGTAAAAACCATTATATTATTTTGACTTTCCACTATAGATATCTGCAAAATAGAGGTTAAAACACTTTCAAGAACCCAAATACTAGACACAACACATGCTCAAATTTAAGGGGAAAGTGAATCGAGACATGATGGAAGCATGCTAGATGATGCAAAACACGTATAGAAGCGTGCAACAAGGATGATCCGAGATCACTTGGAGGTGCGTCACGAGGCTGAGAATATAAAGCTGGACACCACAGCAGGCTTTCAGCCCTTTCTCGAACTCAAAATTCGACATTGAAGCGAGCCTAAACCATCCCGGTGCATCCACGAGCCATGGGGACCAACGGAGGTCGGCCTGGGACGCGACGTGCGAGCCAAACATGGTTGCACACTCGCTAAAACAATGACACGACGATGACTTATGAACGCAGAGCTACACAAGTTTCCGCAGAGGAAACGTGATATGATGATACTCAAACCGAAACGACAACTAAAACAACGTGAAAAAACGAACAAGAATCCATAGACTCACGATCAATAGATCGCACCGGAACATCTTACGTAAGAGACGGTACGCCTGGGCCGAAAACAAATAACATGTCGGTATAGGATACAGAAGAACTTGAACTTTACCTTGCGAACGATGGAAACAACAGCGCCGGCCGAATACGAGCGTTTGAGAAGCCTCGGAGCCGAGCAAAACGATCGAACTATGTCGAGAAAGGAGCGTATGTTCACCACGGTTTCAAGGGTGTTTGCATTTTATTTTATTTTATTTTATTTCCCTTTTCGGTTCGTATCTTTGCAAGTGCTTGTTTGATTTCGAAAATTCCTTTTCGATTTTCTCACGATTTCTTCCTCTCTGTATAAATTCCTTCACTGGTCGGGCGAATCTGTTTGAAATTTCCACTAAGCCGCTATTTTCACGGCCCAAATCTCCCTACTCTACCATCTCCAACCTCACGCATCGCGTTTGCAAAACAATAGTGCGAAATAAAGATGGAGAGACGACCCAAAAAAAAATAAATAAAGATGGAGATTTTACCCAAAATAATAATGATAATGCTATATTAGAAAAATGGCATATCTAGTCTTTTTATTGTTTAGAATAGTAACTTCTTCAATTGAATGAAATGATCAATTATAAGAATTAATTAAAAATAGTATAACTTTAAACACATTAACTTTTTTTGTCGTATAGTGGCATTGGTTTTATTAGTTTGTTCCCCATATGTACGCTAGCTATCACTGCACTTCCCAATTAATTGTGGTAAAATATGTCTCAAGTTTGAGTTTATGAACGAAATTCCATCTGAGATAAATTTAAAAAAAAGTAATATATATGAAAGCTGAATATTTGGGGACATGCACAAGATTTCCTATTAGGCGTTGGAGTCCAAAGTGAATATTTGGACCATAAGTTGCCGATTTGATAAGTCTAACAAAAGTCCAGGATTTGTAGATCACGGAAATCAATTACCATATATTGTTCGTTCAAGATAACAACAAAGTAGGAAAGTTCAGTGTTGACTTTGACCCGCACCTTGATTGGGGTTAACGCGTGTCAGGCAAAGTAGGAAATAGAATCCTACTAGACGTCGGCAAAAGAAGGATAATGGCCACGCTTATATATATAAACATATATTATACATATATATATAGAAGTCGGCTAAAGAAGAATAAGGGCCTTCTTTACATATACATGGAGAGAGAATGGTGGCCGTGTGTGGCTGAGTTGATCACAAAGAGGTCTTGAAGCGTCGTCTCAAAGCGAGTGCTTGGCTGTGGATTTTTTCATTGGTTTCGTTCGTGCAATTATACCAAGAAGATTTAGCATTCGAGCCAATTAAATCTTTTGAGTTCAATATTTGTTAATTCATTCGTGAGATTAAAAGATTATTTTGTGAGAAATTATCGAGCTAAATACCGTGGGCGTTAATGGATGTAAATGAGATTGAGAAACACTGAGAGTATTTGAGTTACTAGAATATGTATTCTTCATTTCATCGCTTGATCTATAGTAAAATTTGTTCCCGCTCTCACCGTCGACTTAAGTCACTATGACTGAACCACATAAATATGGTGTCCGATTTATTTTCTTATTTTATCTATTTTATTGTTCGCTCGCTCACTTTTCTCAATAGGTTGTCTCTTGATGTCATGAAAATTTTAGATATTTTGATTTTCCAATCTAAAAATATGATGACTATATGCCAATGGATACATGATTAAGTTACAATGATTTGATTTAGGAACAAATTTTAATTATATTTTAAAGTTTCGAAACCAACTAAAAGAAAAGCAAACAAACAAGTGCCGTGCATTGCGTGGCCCCCAAAACTAGTTATAACGATAATGATAAAGAGACAGAGTGGTGCACGAATAAAGATTGCTTTTTGTGAGAGTAATTTCGCTCAGAATTTCATCAAGACACTTCAATAATATAGGAGGAAAAGAAAACAAAAAGATATATGGGAGAAGAACCCTAGAAGTATGAAAAGTTGTGTACCGCGTTCATTTTAGTGCCAAAATTTCTTTTTGGATCATTAAGTTCTACTTTAAAAAAAAAAAAATGATCACTTAAGTGTTAACTCAAATGTGGGTCACTAGAAATCTAACGTGACCATATTTTATTAATTTCTCGATCCTATATAGCTCGCCGTTATGTCCAATCAACATATAACCTCTAAATGATGTCATATAACAGGTTAAAAAGTGATCACTTTAGAGCTAGTCTTGTTAAAAAGTCAAGTAATTTCTTTGGCCGGACTTTGTCGTTGAAGGTATTTAAGTGATTGTTTTTTCCTCTGATTTAGTACTTAAGTGAATTAGGGAAAACTTTTAGCATTAAAGTAAGAGCCGTATACAACTTTTAGCACTTTTATGACATATTTGGTAGTCGGCCAAACAATAATTATTTATGTTCTTTTGTTCCTCCGAAATTAAAAAAAAAAAAAAAATAGAATTTTATTTAGTAAAGTTTTTGTTCCCAAGAATAAAATTGGAACAAAATCAATAGGTCATAAAAAAATTTGAGGTCGTATCAAACACATTTTTATTCCGAGAAAACTCTCTCTCTAGTAAATTGCTATTAGAGTTGCCAAATTTATGTGGCATTTGCAATTAGGTCAAAGAAATTTGATTTCAGTCACCAAAAAAGTTAATAGACTTAAAAACAAGATAATTGGATAATTAAAACAAAAATGGCAAATGGATAGAGGGTGGCACCATCTGCTGCCTCTGGTAGAAAACGTAACTTGTGAACAAGTTGTAATATAGTGATTAGGACATTCATAGATTTCCTAACCTCTCTAAGTCTGAATCCCATCTCCAAAAAGCTTTAAAAAAAGGTCCTTCTCGATCCCAATGCGGATCGGCCTTGCACCATCAGGTGAGGCAATTTGGTTTGGTTTCGGAATCGAACCAACCCGTTTGCTTACTCCTAAGATTTACCATTTTGAAAAATATAAAATATAGATTACAACAAAAGTTAACAAATTTCCTTACCAAAAAAAAACAAAAGTTAACAAATTCGAATGCCGCTTAACACATAATAGATAATTTAGATGATGGATTAAATGGGAGAAAAAAAAAGTAAAGTCAATGTTCAACTTAGCAATTAAGTAGATAGATGATGTTTTTCAAAGGAAGGCAACTACTTTTATGGAGAAAGCAAAAAATTCTTTTCTTGCAATGTAGAGAAGGCAATTCTACCTATCTGTAATCCTAGATAGTAATAGATTGTTGAATGGAAGATGGCTACGTTTTATCCAGACGAAGTGGATTTAATTCTACCACCGAAGAATTGCCGAGCCTCACCTTGGCTGGGCGACGGCGGCCTTGCCGTCGCTGGGGCGAGGCTCGCCCATCCTGTCCACTGGCGAAGGCGAGGCCAAACCTTGCCTTGACTGGGCGACGGTAGCCTCGCCGTCGCTGGGCAAGGCTCGCCTTTGCCAGTGGTCGGCGGGGGCGAGCCTCACCAGTGGCCAGCGAAGCTGACCTCACCGACCAAAGGAAGAAGAAGGTGAAAAAAAAAAAAATTCAAAAATTCAAAAATTCGAAAAAAAAATTATTAAACAATTGTTCGCCAGCCAGCTGTCTCCGCTCGGCGTCCACATCAGCGCCGGCCAGCCAATTTTGGTCAGATGGACTGAATTGGCACAATTGTAAAATGTTTAGGACTAAATTGGCAAAAAAAAAAAAAAAGGTTTAGGCCTGAATTGGCACAATTGCAAGAGGTTTATGACTTTTTTGGTAATTCTCCCGTAAATAAGTCATGTCCAACACTGTCGGCCTTAACTACTAGCCCCTTACTAGCAAGACAGCGTCGCCGGCTCCCTACCACTATCGCGAAGGGCATGGCCCCCCATGCTCACAATTGCGGAAGGTTGCGCGACCCTTTGGGACTAATGGCCCAAGGTTATGCGATTCTTTGTGACGATGGTAGGGAGCTGCGTAGACCTCGACAATTGCAAGCAAAGGGCAAGAAACCCCCTCCATTTTAACCAGACGGAAGCTTGCACGTTGATTGGAATTAATACGCTTGATAAATAATTAAAAACAAAGACCAAGGAATATTAATTAAATTAGGAAAAGTTAGTAACTTTAATTCTTCATTCTCTTGAATAAATCATACTCCTTGCTTTATATATGGAAAGTTCTACTAAGAAACTACCTATATAGATAGAATGAACATATGAATACTAACTACCTTACTCATATTTTTGAGATAAGTGTACTAGAAGTTTTAAGACTTGTCGTGAAACCGCAAAAGAGTTCTAAAATTTATAAAAAGTGCAATTAAATTCTAAAATTGTCAAGTTGATATAACCAAATCATTTCTGTTAATATCATTAATTTGTCTAGCAAAAAATGCTGACCTGAAATTTTTTTAATTAATTCCTCTTTACTATGAGGTATTTCTATTATTTCTTCTCCAAGTCTTATGTAAATTAGATTAAAAACTTAAAAAATAAAATTTAAATTAAAAAAGCAAACCTAGAAAATAAAAAAGAATGGCAAGGCCTCATTGGTGAGGCGCTGCCCCTACCGCCCATTGCTAGGGGGGCTAGCAAAGCCTCACTCGAGCTTGCCTAGGCTAGTGAGGGCTAGCCACTAGGGGTATAAATGGTTCGGTTTGGTAACGGAACCAATAAGGAAATTTATTAAATCGAACCAAATCCGATCCGAACTGAAACCAAACTGAACCGATATCCAAGTTCGGTTCGGTTTGGTTGGATTCAATTTTTCGGTTTTTACTTTTGTATTTGTTTTTTTTTCCTACATACACCCCTTTCTATAACTCTTTTTATTTTTTTAAATCGATTTTTAAAATTATTTTTTATTCTTATTCTTTTCTTGTTTTTCCTTTTTTTATTTTTATTTTTTTATTTTTCTTTCTTAGAAAAAGAAAATAAAAATAAAAATAATAATAAATGATTTTAAAAATAATAATAATAAAGGAAAAAGAAACATTTTAGATTTTATCAGTTTGGTTTGGTTAATCGAATTAGTTAAAAAAATTTAGTTTTTAATGAGAAAAAAAACTGAATTTTTCGGTTCTGTTCGATTTGGTTTCGGTTCGATTCGATTTTCGATTCGGTTTTTGACACCCCTACTAGCTAATGTTGCCCAGGGTTGGTTGGCAGCACCCTTGACAATTGCAAGAAGAGGGCAAGAAATCCCCTACATTTTAATTAAATAGAAACGTGCATGTTGCTTGGAACTAATACGCTTAACGGATGATTAAAAACATTGATCGCAAAATATTTTCATAATTTATAAAAATTAAAGTACAATGGGATATTAACTTTTTATTCTTTATACTTTTGAATAAATCATAGTTCTTGCATCATATATGGAAAAGCTATCCTATGAAACTAACTATAGAGATGGAATGAACATATGAAGAGAAACTTCCTTACCTATTTTTTTAACATTCTAAAAAAAATTAATCGGGCTCAAAGAAAAAACTCTTGAAATTTGTTATGATTCTTATAATGGAGGAAATATTCATAGAAATTAATTAAGGAATTACCATCAGAATTTTAAAAAAAATTATCTATAACATTTAACTCTATAGTCTTCTAATAACACCATTAAATTGATTTAAATAACTCCTTAAAAGCTACAAGTATACCCAATTTGCACAATCGAAGAAATCTTTTTTTTTTTTTCTATTTGTCATCAAATATTTGAGAAATTGCTAGATGTATTACCCTATGTAGCACTGACACGGACACATGATACACAACACGACACGACACGACACGACACGCCAAGATGTTATTTCTAAAAAAATAGAGAATTTCGACACGTTCCGACATGTTATATATTAAATATGTTTTTATATATAAATGTACAAATAAATAAATAAAAATAAAAGTGCCTAGAGTTAATTTACACTAAAAAAAATTAATCCAATATTACTTTGACAAATTCAATTATATTCCATTGCAATAATTTAAAAACTCGGAGAAAAAAAAACAAGCAATCCACATTTCACTACTAAATTTAGAGATATGTGCATTACAAATTATGTGGTATTTTTAAATTAATTTATTTATCATACATGGAATTTTTTATTAGTTTTTCTTTAAATAATATTTAAAGAAACAAAACTAGAAAAACTCAAATAATTCCTTAAAAAATGGAAAAAATAAAATAAAGGAAGGATCATGGCAGTGGTTGCCGTTGCCACTACCACTGTAGGAATGGACGGACGAGGTCGCTAGCCATAGGCAATTGGGGAGGGGGGGGAGGGGGGGTGGCCCTAGTCAGCCCAAGTGAGGCTTGCCTAGATTTGGGCTACGCCTTGGTTGGGGCTAGCGAGGCTCACCTAGATTTGGGAGATGCTGGCCTTTGCCTATGGCCGGCGAGCCTCTCTAGCCCTAAGCGAGGCCTCGCTGGCCCAGGTGAGGGCCGGCGACCCTTGCTAGGCCCAAGCAAGGGTGCGGCATCATCCAGAACTAGGCGAGCCTTACCCAAGCCTCAGCCAAGGTATCGCCTAGATCTAGGCAAGTCTTGCTAGCCCTTGCCTGGCCAACGATGGCCTCGCCCGGGTCGACGAGAGCCACCCGCCTTCCACCACCTAGGACCTTGCCTCGCCGGCCCCCCTCCAATGGTGACAATGGCGGCAATAGTGGCAACAGCCCCCAACCGTGATCCCTACCATTTTTTTTTTCATTTTTTCATATATTTATATTTTGACCTTTCAAATATTGAGAATTTTTAAAATTGACTTCATGCATGTTGGATTTTGGACTCGCGTGTTGAGGAGAGTTGACCACTTGTCGGGTAATCTGACACTCGCTGATGTGTGTTGGATCATGTCTAGAACGTGTCGGAGTGTCAGACACAACATGAAGGTTCTTGGAAAGTATCGGTACTTCTTAGGTATTATCTTTAAAAGTGCACATTAACAACAATTGCGTACTTGAAGATCGAGAATGATTTACCTTTTCAAAAGCCAAAAATAATCATCAAGATTCACCTGGATCTCTATCTTTGGCCCTCAAGGGTTGGGGTGAAGAGCCCTTGATAAGACTAGAGACGTGGCATTGCTTGATCTCGAATCCCGACATTTGAAACTAGAGTCTCTACCAAATTGAAACGGACTTAGGGCTCTTGATATTCAAATCCATTTTGTTTGTAAAAAAAAAAATAATAATAACTTGAGTTTTTTTTTTATGACAGATATGAAAAAACGATTTCTAGCTCATTTTTTAAAATCCAGCCAACAAATGAAATCATATAATTTTCTCTTGAAAATTTTTTTTCAAAAAAAATACGTACAAAATCAAAATTTCAGCAAAATAAAAGGGCATTGATCTATACATGTTAATACTGTTGTGTATTGCACATCGCGACAACTTCATCTTAACAATTACAACTTTTTCTTTCCATAAGAGGAAAAAAAGCCAGCATCTTTTTCCTGGTTTATATCTGAGATTCTACAAACTCGATCAACTTCTGAAAATGTCTTGCTAAGTTTAATATCAGTATGTAGATATGAAATATCGGTAGCCATCTATTGAAATTATAATGAAAATTGTCTAAGAATTTCATATTACTTTGGCCCCCCAATTTTTTTTTCTTCTCGACTGGTCCCTGGTTACTCTTTTATGTTCTCTACACGATAAATCTTTGTTGTCCATTGCACTCTCATAACTTAGCAGCTACATATAGTTTACATCTAAGTAAAATTTAAAAGGGGGATTTAGCTTTACTACAGACTCACAAGGTGCCTTTATAAAGGTGCAACCAAAATGCAACACGGGGCATGGACTTTGACATGACAGGAACACACGAACACGAGCATAGTACACGACAAGGAACAATCGGCACGACCCATCATATTAATGAGATGGGCCGTGCACGACACGCTAGAGTGCCGACATGATACTATAGAAGAGTTGAGTCAGCAATATCTCGATGCCATCGTTATGAGATTATGGTAATGTCATCAAAGCCTTTTTAAGATGGGTGAAATCATATTGTCGACTAATTAATTTCATGATATTATTAGCTCACACGTCGATTTTTGTTTCAACTATAATGAATATGTCGAACTCTTTGTAACTGAAGCATTTTTTGAATTGATATTTCGCCCTCTATTATTTTGTGCTTTTAATGTTCTTTTATTATACCTTCTTTCCCTATTAATAAGCCCATGACGCCATAAATATCTCCTAAATATGCAGGGAAATTCCTTCATCTTGATATCCCTAAAGGCTGTTTCCCCAGGTTTAACAAGCCCATGATGGCATAAACAATCTTCCTCGCAGGGAAATTCCTTCATTTAAATATGCCAAAAGGTTATGTCTTAAAACACATCTTACTTATCCACGTTCCCATTGAGCCAACCTCTATATCGAATATAATTCACAAAAAAAAAAAAATGAGAAATAGGAATAGCCATTTTCTTAAGCATATATCTTAATTTATCTAACAATGATACCACTAAATCCATTAAAGTATCACAGATTGTTTGTCTATGGGTTATCAATATACGTACTATTCATGTACTCTTTCCCCACCTATCATATTAAGTTTTTTGAATTGCACAATCTTACATAGTATTAGAGCTGGGTTCACCTCCAATTTATTTCACCTGTGAGCCCCCCCCACCCTCCCCGGTTCATCAATTCCACGTACCTTCCTAAATTGTGTGTTAAAACTTTTTCAATTTGTTTTTTTGTGGTGTTTCAATATATCTAATATTCATAAAGTATCCCTTTATCTATCACTTTAAATTTTAATGACTTTCAAATCAGACCCGTGAATTAGATAATACACTTCTTGCCGAAAGGAGGGCTTAACGACGATGTGAGCCATCAATTTTTGGTACCATATCTTGTCGTGGTGGGGGACCACACATTTAATCTTTGGAAAAAGGAGTGATAAAGATGATTTGCAAGGTTTTCAGTGATCACATGATCGATGACCACATCGCTTTCAGTAGGCACAAGGTGGATTGTCTGCATCGGTTAGTGTTAGGTAGTAGTTCACATCCTCATCTTAACAAATAGCGCACTTTTCTTTGGTGAGCCATCGCACTACATCATTATGGGGGTTTAGCTTTCTTCAGCATGCTGCAATGACTTCGCAATAGCAAGAGGACAAAGTCAAGCCAAGGCACCTAACCCTGCCCGTATAGAACAAGGGTCGACAATATCATATTCCATGCACATGCCACATTATATTATTTAGAAAGTTCCTGTTCATCTATTGGTTCATCTAGTAAAATGTGGGTATATCGACACTTGTTTTGTTGTTTTGTGATTTCGAAGAGCAAATTCTCATTGTGACCAACGTCGGGTTGTCATAAAAAAATGAATTTTTTCCTAAGGTAATTCGATCTAATGATTGGTAAAAACTCGACTTGGTTAAGTAGCTTTCGGAGTTCAAATAAACACTATTTGTTAAACGATTCTGAAGGGCTGAGGGTTTATTTGAAGCATATTAGTCGTCTCTATTGAGCGAAGACCTAACGAAACAACATGGGACTTCCAGAGTTTGGCACTACAGCAGGGCCTCTGAATGAGTACTTCACATCCGATAGGAAGCCAAACAGCAATGGAAAATGCTTTTTTTTTCATTTCCATGAAAAAAATGGAAAGTGTCGACATGGGAAGGAGGAGGTCCATGAGAATGGTCCCAACCCAATAAGATTCCTTCCGTTAGCGTTTGATTTTGACAGATATAATTGCTTGTTGGGACAGATTGATTTTTGGGCTCACTCAAATTAGCAAACCCAAAAAAGCTTCACCTTACGTTATGATGGAGCTTAACTTGGTAGTCATTATCATTCAATTTTTACCTTCATTGAAAGAAAATTATAAACCTGTGGCAAACTCAAGGAAAAAACAATCTGCAGAACATGAACAAAAGGGGAAGAAGATCACCATGGCTCGATAGTTCTCACGACAATTTGAGTGTAGCTAATTCAGTTCCCCAAATGAGCGTCGGCATTTATCGGGCTTGATCGGGAAGATAATCTTGTTTTTCTATAAATGAAAACGGAATAAGCATTCGACTCATCTTTCCGAATAAGTTTCCAGGGCGCTCTGGAGAATGAAACCTCTGAAGGTGGGACAGACACCGCAGATTGTCATGCAGAATTCAGTTGAAAGAGCATACACAAACACAAATTACCTTAGCAATTCAATAGATCAGTATTGGTTGAGATAATTTCTTTTCGCTGTTTGCAGCTACGACAAAACAAGAACCTCATAGCCGCTTTCTCCAGCTCTTAGCTTGCGGAACATATATAGATTACATAGCTATAAAAACCAGAAGTAATCCATGCGCATGAGTAAGTACCGGAGCGCAGACGCTCTCAGGAGTCGCGACCAACATTGACCAACAGGGACGGCGGGCGATTTAACGGCAGTAGCATCGGCGGGGGTTCCTGCAACGGCAACACGGGGAAGAAAGCCACTGGACCAAGGCTAGGATGGCTATCGGAACAAGCAAGAGCGCCCAGTTGATCTTGATCTCAGGAGGTTGGAAGAGGTCGAACGATATCAGTTTCGATAAGGCGATGAAGAGGAAGACCAAGGCCAAGAAGAGGAGAACTGGGTATGGCATAGGTCCTGGAGGTCTGCATTTCTGGTATGGTCCGCATTTCTGGTAGTGATGGTAACCCATCTAGGATCTCTCTGGTTCTGGTTCTCGATGAGAATGCACAGGGTAGACAATTAGAAAGGTCAAGCAGCAGGGCGCATCGAGCATGAACACATCCTCTCTCTCTCCTCTCTCTCTTATACTTTATAGGATCATAAACAAGTATGTTGGGCTGGGCTGGGCTGTGACACTAAATAGGCCTTTTTCTACCTATATAGGACTGTTAATAAAATTTCACATAAACAAGTATATGTGAAATTTTAAAATTTGTTACGAAAGTATAATTGAATTTTAAAATTTTAAAATTTTAAAATTTTAAAAAAGTGTAATTAAATCCTAAACTTTATCACCGAGTATAATTGAGCTCTAAAACTTTTAAAAATGTAACCAAGCTCTAAAATTTGTCAAATTTCCAATTAAGTCATTCCGTTGATTTCACTTTTTAAAAAATTTGGGATTTAAATGCAACTTCATAATAAGTTTTATGATTTAATTATACATTTTGAAATATTCAAAACTTGATTGCACTTTCATAACAAGTTTTATAAGTTGATTGCACTTTTAAAATTTTTAGGATTTAATTGTATTTTCAGTGCACTTATTCCTATTTTATACCAATTAATAGTTAAGTAACAGAACTTGCTTCTTATGTCCATAATTTCTAGGATGTTCTTTAATTTTTGTCTTCACTTCTTAACCAACTTTATCATCACTATTTCAATTCGAAGTTCTCTTTGCCAGATGACATGTTTTCTCAGGACTTGAGCAGGTCCTTAAACTGTTCTATCTGAAAATGATGGGATTCCCTTGGGAAGTCTTCCCCTGGTGGGGAACTAGTTGATCCAAGCAGGGGCCATCTTGCCCTTGCAAGGGGGGCCCCCCGACCGTAAAAAACTAAAGGGGTAGAGGCAGCTCTCATGCCTCGATAAAATATAGTGGTTGGTGTACTCCCCGTAAGAGGACCCGAGTAGGTCCTTAAACTACTCCGTTTATTGGAGTCAACCCAAAACGTAAAATGGGATAATGATAAATCTTTGCAAAATTATTTTGCGTCTTGCAAAATTATTTTGCGTCTTGCAAAATATCTCGAATCCATATCCTACCCTAAATCTACCTTCTTTTAAAATGCACGCATGTCAATAGTATTTCAAGTCAGATCCGTTTTGCCGCATGACAAGTATTACTTTCGCAAGATATCGAGCTAAATACCAATTGAAGGTAGAATTAGGTCAAGTGTATTGGTTTTAGTTTTTCTTTGTGAGATGAAAATTAAATTTGGAGAACTATGTAATGAAGCACCACTTTGGGATTTTCTATAAGAAGAAAATTAATTTGGGGGTAAATATATCATTGAGAAGCAGTTTAGTATTTTTAATGGTATTAATACAAAAAATTATCCAATAACTTTGATAATTAACTTAAACTTTGCTTTCCATTGATGAAAAATTTCTTTTGGAAATCTGTAACTCGTAAAATTACCATTCTGTCTCGTAAAATTTTGCGTGGCTTATCTCTTGAAAGTTCATTTGGTGTCTCCTCATCATATACCAACATAATTTTAAGTTCACACAAAGTGCAAGTCATCAATAAACGATTCGTTAGAATTAGGTCACTCCAAAAGCATATTGTACACAATCTCTTAAATAACTTGATAAAATCACCTAGAAGGAAAATAACACAAATGGCCCATGAATTTTAGTTTAATATACAATATGGTCCATCAATTTTATCTCAATGTGCAATGTAGTTTATAAACCTTTTAATTTATTTAATATAAACCTTGAATTTTTAATTTGTTTAATGTAATTCGTGATTTTTTATACATATTCAATTTAGTCCTCGCACTTTATGAAAACATATAATGTCGTCTTTGAATTTAAATTAATTAAATATTTCATATAGTTCAGAACTAAATCAAACATATACCAAATATTCAGGGACTATATTACACACCGAGCGAAATTTCAAGGACCATTAGTTATCACCCTTTGCCCGAAAAAAAAAAAAAAAAAAAAAACAATTGCCCTGCTCCAATATTTATCGGGGCCCGGCCCGATTCAAGCCCGACTTGCCCATGACCCGGCTTAAACCCTGCAACGGACCGCTTCCTCCTCCGTGCTCCGTCCGCTAAACCCCGCCTCTTTCTCTTTCGATCTCTGCAATTTCTTAGGTCTAAGAATGACGTCAACAATGGCGGAAGAAGCGAAGTCGGGAGCTAAGCACTCGACCGACAAGAAGAAGAAGAGGCAGAGGCTCAAGCACGCGGAAGAAGAGAGCTCGTCGGGACCTATCAAGTCGCGCCGCCGCGTCGATTCCGCGGACGACGTCGAAGGGCCGCCGGCGCCGGTCGAGGATGCCAGTCGTCCGACGGCGCCGGAGGATCGTCCCTGGCGGAACCTGCAGTTGATTCTCTCGCTGCAGAGCAAGGACATCGACGTCGGAAAGTAAGTCGCTCTCTCTCTCTCTCTCTCGCTCTCTCTCGCCATCGCTCTTATGACTTCGCTTGGTGTTGTATTTGTGGCGTGGAAGTCTGTGTGCGGACGCG